>OY728147.1:284081630-285328059 GCA_963277665.1 Viscum album
CATTCCTTTTTCTAGTACCTATAGGGCCTCTCCCACTTTAGTGCTCCTCGATTACTATACACTCACCGTTGTCATGCGGTGTAGCATTTGGGTTCTCTTGAAGGTTTGAGTTTTCTTAACTGCAAGGGTATTTTATTTTTATTTAAGTTATTTTCTTTAAAAGCGTTTTCTTTATAGAAGTTGTTCCTCTAAAGTTGTTTAAGCTTTGGTGTCCTTTCATTTATTTAGCCTGAAAATGTTTTTTTTCATTTAATGTTTATAAGTGGAACTTTTTTTTATTGGGTGACGTCCTATTGGGCTTTTGTCTCACACCCTACATACCCCTTTGGGTGTTTGTAGACTTTGTTTCTTGTGTATTCCAGGTTGTGAAATCATGCTCAGTGATGGTGGTTCAGGTTGTATTTGGTATTCTCATATAGAGTGGTGTGGATGTGGCCTCTCTTTTACCGAGAGGTTTGAGTCAGAGTTTTAGTTTCCACTGTCGTCTTTTCTTTTTAGTTATTGGTTCAAGTTGTAGACTTTAAACCTGTTTATAGTTTAAATGCGTGTTTGGTTGTCTATTTCTAGTTTCATTTTATTTATCTTGTTGGTTTTTTTTTGTCTTTTATTTTGGTTAAACCATTCCCACATGTAACTCTTGATACCTGGGAACTTGTGCCAGCCCGTGGGGATCGGGAACGCCCTTCGGGCCTTGGCGCGGATCGGGTCGGGCGCTGGGTCGGATGGCGACTCGGCCTGGTTCGTGAAAAAATGGTATCAAATGGGCATGTTCTCTCTCTTGGATTTTTTTTCTTTTGGGATAGAGTCACGGTATACTAGAGTTAAGGTTTTCGGGACTCGACATCTTGGCTATGAGTAAGGTGCCTGGCCAGCACACCTCGTGGCGGGACTTGAGTTACCAAAGCAAGTTGAGGTTTGTCTAAAACTTTGGTCGGTGTGGTTAATTCCATTTAGGGGAAATGAAAAAGTAGTAGGGTTAGTGGTCCCAGTGAGCTCGCAGGGGTCTAGAAAGCCATGCGGAGCTAGGGACGCTGTCCTAGAATGCCCTCTGTGGCAGTGGCGTGATTGGCGTATGCCCGCCAACCATATGTTTTAGTCACCCGCTGACACTAGTTTTCTCTTGCACCGTTCCTCATTTCTTTGTTTTGGAATTGTGAACATTTTGTTTTTAAGTAAAAATGATTTGGTCTTGGAAAATGTTTTGGAAAATGTTTTGAAATGAATCACTTTAAAAACAAAATTATGTATGAGGTTTTAAAAGTGTGAATTGAACGTTTCGGTTCTGTAAAAAAAATGTGGAAAGGTCTTGTTTTGATCTTTGGTGCTCTAATGGGTAACCACATGCATGAGCGTATATAAAAATAAAAATGGTTAATGGCACGAGTGGATGAGTGCCTGGATGGATATGAGGTGGGTGTCAGTGTGGCACGAGAACATGCATGTGCGAGGCCCATGGGACACCATTGGTGTTGTGCAACCCTCTAGCTTGGCTTATTTTCAAAAGGTTTTGTTAAATTAAAATTTAGTGTGTTAACAACCAGTGATTGTATGGTGTGTCCTTGTATTTCTAAAATGTTGGATGTGAGTCATTTTGATCCGAGGATCCCTTCTGACTAATTTGTGTCCTGAGTTTGAATTCTTATTTGTAAGTTGGTATGCAAGCATGTAGTTAGTTAATTATTTTGAAAAGTACATCAAGGATCCCTTGCAGTGGTTCCCCCAACATGTTTGGGGTTCGCTTGTGGTATGTCTTGACCTTTGGACCATTTTGATTGGGTCCATGGTTTTCTTTCTTGACTAGTGTATGCCCCCATAAAGCATTGACATGTGATTGAAGTGTGGCCGCAGGCAATTCACCGTTGGTCGAACCTCCAGTTGATTAGAGGAATCTCTTCTTGGATTCTAGAATTGAACCCACCTCTCCTTTTTTCAACTAAGTTGATCCTCTCGCAGTGGGATGATAGATGCGAGGGGAGTTGAATGGAGTTTTGGTATTTTGAGTGTCTGACTCGTCGGGTATGAACTTTGACACTGTCGTGTTTTAAGGTTCCCCCTGGAAATGGAGAAAGGAATTCTAGTGGGAAAGGGTGAAGGCGGTTCAGAATTTTCAGTGTTGACCAGTGTCTTGAAGGGATTTGTAGTACTTTCATCGGCTGCAAGGGTCATGTTCGGTGACATCTTGCAATGTGAGTTCTCTTTGATAGTCAAGGGTGAAGTTTGACCTCATTAATTTGAAAGTTATGTTTGGAAACAGTGAAGTAAATTTCAGTGGGGAAAGTTGGAAGCAGCCCTGGAGTGGTTGGTGCTGGCCACTATTCTAAATGAACTTTTGTCCTTTGTTGGTGTCGTTTAAGAAAGGGTCTACGTTAGGCCACTAGTGTGGCAGACCTAGTCACATGGGGATGCTACGATCGATTTCAGGAATCATGTGTTGTTTAAGACTCAGTTTGAAGTCCCTCTCTGTATAATATTCCTCTCAACAGCAATGATCATGTTCAAGTGACGATTTGTGGTGTCATGTTCTCATTCAGTGTGACAAAGGGTGATGCGCGTGCACCATTTCAGATCTTGTGTTAGTGAATGTTCCGTGTATGATTATTTGGATGTCGTAATGTGTTGTGTTTTCTGGTGTTACCTCGGTTTTAGTGTGGTTATGTGTGACACCAAAAGGAGAAGCTCCGTTCAGGATTATTCAATACCTGACTGCGAGGCAGGAGATGCTTTAAACATCAGGGCTCCATCCGTAGGCCTCGGAGTGAAGCTGGTGCATAGTCAGGAACCCCGGGAGTGTATGGGACCCCAAACATTTTTTTCATCCGTGTTGGAGGTGAAAGCAGTTTAAATTGTTTCCTATAGATGTTCCATTGTGACTGACCAGTTTGGGTACATGGGATTTCTCATGGACACAAGGAGGTGTGTTCGTCTTGTCACCTTGAAGTCTTGGGAGTTGCGTCCCACCGGATGTAATCACTTTTAGTGGTCCCTATGGGGTCTGGTGGGTAAATTGGTTTCAAATTAGAATAGTGCTCATCCAGAGATGTAAAGATGTTGGTTTGTCTTGCGTTGTGGGTCTGACGTCCGGTAGTTGGGCTCGACCCTCCCCGCCCCTTGTGGTGGGGTGCTTGGTCCCCGTCGGAAAATTTCTAAAGTTTTTTATCAACTATTAGTTCCAATGGTGGGGAGACCCACATTGGATCTCGCACAAATGTCTCTAGAATGAATTGATTTTGGACTTTTCTTTAATGGTGGGGATTCCTCTCAGACCTCCCCGTGTTGGTTTTTCAGTCTCGTCGTGGGCATTAGTAGGTTTTTAATGGTGGGGAGCCCCTCGGGCTTCCCCACGTTCACCTTTTGATTATGTTTCTAAAGATGAGTTGGTGATAGGTGCTAAGGGTGCTTCTGAGTCGTGGTTTCTCTCGTTTGTTCGTTCCAGACAAACAACATGGTTTTCATTCAATGGTGCTTGGGATGTTTCGTCTTGTGAAGTGGGATTCCGTGGGTGCGAGAGTTCCCTTACTAGATCAGTCAACTGAAGGCGTTCTAGCTCTTTGGGGTGGGCGACACATATCAGAAAGTCTTTTTGCGAGTTTCTTGAAGTTGTCTTTGAGTCACTCTAGCAGAGCACGATGTTTTTTCCTCTCTTCGCTTGATGTTTGTAGGGATTCCCTTTAAACCATAAGGGGGTGTCATTTCCTACTTTGGGTTTCATCCTTAGTTGTAGCTTTCTAGGGACGGAAAGATTTATGGTGGGGAGAATTGTCACACCCGTCATTTTTATATTGTTTATTTTATTATTTTCATTGGGAACTGAGTGGTTTGGGTTAAGGACCGAATTAACTTTTTTTTTTGAGTTATTATTTAAAAACTAATGTTTTTCCCTTGGTTGTGTCCAACGCACCGCGGTCGAAGTCGTGCGACCTCGCATGGGTCGTCGTGTGACCTCGCCCGGTTCACCTCACAGCCTGCCCGGTGTTCAAGGAAGATGAAAATTATGCGACAGATAATAAGATGAGAATACAATGAAAATTGAGACCGTGAAGCCTTGAGTGAGGCATGATTTTGAAACCACGCTGCCTCTCCTGGTACACCGGGTGACCTGCCGATGGTCAAATAATTAAATAAAATGAATTAAAAATGAAAAAAATAAAATTAAATGAGTGGTAAAATAGAAATAAAATAAAAATAAGAAGAGTGATAAAATTCAATGAATTGTTTTACCGATAATAATAATATTATTGAGGATACTATTAATTGTTATTGAGTATTATTATTACTTATATTTGTGAAGATAATTGAGTTATTTTATTTATTATTACTACCTTTATTATTAGTTATTATCTTTATTATTATTATTAGTTTTTTGTTTCAATTTTTGTTTTTTTATTATTTATTTACTTATATTTTTCCCCCTTTAGGGTTTGGGTTGGTCGGAACCTCCACCCCCCCTTCTTTCTCTTCTCTTGGTCGAGGCCCAGCTCCCCCTCCCCTCGTTCTTTTTTTTCTTTCCCATCGAAATCTACCATATCTCCTCCCCTAGAACCCTCGTGCCACACCCCTTGCCTCTTGCCTCCTCCTCCTTGCCTCCCTTAGCCTCACCTCACCCAGCCCAGCACCGACCCGTGCCTCATCCCCCGACGCCCCTTGCTGGCCTGCACTCCGTGTCATCGCCCTCTCCCAGCCACCTCCCCATCCCACCTTGTTTCCCCACTCGGACCCCCTCACCAAGCTGCTCTGGCCTGCTTCGTCCGGCAACGCACCACATCCCCAGCTAACCCAGCTCTTTCCGACAGTTCGCGCACGCCACCCCCTTTTCCGACCACCTCCCATTCCTCCCGGACGAATCCCTGCCTACAACCGCTTGCACCGCTGCCCCTCTCCCAGCCAGCCCCATTGTAGCGGCCTCTTGGTGTGCACCACCACAATTTTCCAATGAGAATCATCTCCATCGACCCTTCCCCCTTGTCGGTAAACCTCAAGCAATTTATCTTGTTTCGCATCGAATTTGTGGGTTTGTATTTGGTTTTCTTGCGGTGTGTTTGGCATGAAATGGGGGTTTTGCATCGAATTTTTGGGTTAATTCTTAATTTTTTGGTTCAATTGTTTGATTTAGGGTCAATTTGGATTTTTTTAAGTTGTGGTTAGTGTGTGATGATCCTTAAGCACCATATTTGTGAGTCTGCTACACCGAGGTAGGTGGTTTCGCGTTTAAACATTACTTGATAAGTTAATTTGCTTGCTTAGTTAATTTACAATGTTACTTGATTAATTCTTTTGGGTGCGGATTTAGTTATCTTGAAGTTTTTCTATGCATTATATTTGTTTAGAAGTATGTTTATGTGGTGTGGGTGCATTCATTGGTTGAAAACTTATCTTTATTCAATTGTTAGCGTTTAATAATGTTTGCAGTTAGCTTTTTATTTGTGCAAGTAGTGCTAATTGTATTCGACATGGTGTAGTGTGTTCTTGGTCTTAAGTGAAGGTTTGTAATGGTTGAGTAGGTTGTTGTTATGAAAACCTATGTGAGTTGTGTTCTAATGTTTTTATAAAGTTTTTGTTTGTTTTGAGAAAATGTGCAAAGTGAAATGTTTGTGTTCTAGTGTTTTTATAAAGTTGTGTTTGTTTTGAGAAAATGTGAAAAGTGTGCAATTTGTGTTCTTGATGTGGCATTGGGTGTGTTTGGTCATGAAAAAGGGCTGAGTTGTTTCTTTTGTGTTAGTCGTGTTATGTTTCTTTTTAAATAATTTGTTGAAAAAGAATTTAATTTGTTTTCATAAAGAATTATTAGTAATGAAAAATTGTTTTAATTGAGTTGGGTAAAGTATTTTGGTGTGTGTACTTTGTCAAATGGTTTTTTGTGTGTGTGGAAGTGTGGTGTTGTGTTTATGTTACACCATGTTTGTTTTATTTGTCTGATTTTGACATGAAATGTGAAATTTGAACATCTTGAGCACAAAATGGGAAGCCCGAGTACTAGGTGGGCGTACTAGATATAGCGTGCTAGTGATTCAGAAGCGGCTCTGGCCCGGTTTCACTTAGCTGGTTTGACAATTAAAACACTAACTAAATATTGGGTGATGACTGGAGACTACTAGGTTATGGATGTGTTTCCCTACTAGTGGCTCGTGCACGAGAACGTATTTTGTTGTGGTTCCTATACTACTTTTCATCGAGACGTAATGTTCTAGGGTTCCATTCATTTTTCTAGTACCTATAGGGAATCTCCCACTTTTAGTGCTCCTAGATTACTATACACTCACCGTCAGCATGTGGTGTAGCATTTGGGTTCTCTTGAAGGTTTGAGTTTTCTTAACTACAAGGGTATTTTATTTTTATTTAAGTTATTTTATTTAAAATTGTTTTCTTTATAGAAATTGTTTCTCTAAAGTTGTTTAAGCTTTGGTGTCCTTTCATTTATTTAGCCTACAAATGTTTTTTTCATTTAATTTTTATACGTGGAAATTTTTTTATTGGGTGAATTCCTACTGGGATTTTGGCTCACACCCTACATACACCTTTGGGTGTATGTAGACTTTGTTTCTTGTGTATTCTAGGTTGTGACATTGTGCTCAGTGATGGTGGTTCAAGTTGTAGTTGGTCTTCTCATGCAGAGTGGTGTTGATGTGGACTCCCTTTTCTGGGAGGATTGAGTCAGAGTTTTAGTTTCCGCTGTCGTCTTTTCTTTTTAGTTATTGGTTCGAGTTGTAGACTGTAAAAAATTTTATAGTTTAAAGGCGTGTTTGGTTGTCTATTTCCAGTTTCAGTTTATTTATCTTGTCAGTTGTTTTTCTTTCTTTTATTTTGGGTAAACTATTCCCACATGTTACTCTTGATACCCGGGCACTTGTGCCAGCCCGTGGGGCTCGGGAACGCCCTTCGGGCCTTGTCGCGGACCGGGTCGGGCACCGGGTCGGATGGCAACCCGGCCTGGTTCGTGACACTCTCCTTGTTATTATATATTCTAGTGATATAATTTTTTTTCAGGTTACTGTATATTTATGAGGGGTGTGAAAAATAAATGAAGATTCATTTTTAGATGTCAATGTTTTGGGAAATTATATTAATTTAGGGATTGAAAGTTACATAGAGAGAGAAAGTTTTTTTCATCTCAAAATAAATATTCCAAATAATTTTTGTAGAAAATTGGAACGAAAGACTCTAAATAAGTATCTACGCCAATTATAGTGGGTGTGAAGATGTTCAACCATAGTAAAGGGAAAAGTTTGAATAAAAAAGAATTCAAAAAATTGATTAGAAGCCTGTTGTATCTCACAACATCTATATCTGACATAATCCATGCAATGACTTTTTATTCAATATTTTAAAGTGATAAAAAATAATCACACATAAAGGCTTCCAAGAGGATATTCAGAGACATCAAAGGAATTATGATCCATTTAATATTGTATAAAATTTATGAGGACCTAAATTTTTTTGGATACACAAATGATGATTGGGATAAAAATATTGATTATAGAAAATCAACATCATGCAGAACATTATTTTCGTGAGAAATATGGGTGAGTTGTCACTTTAAGAAATAAGATTTTGTTACTCTTATCATTGAAAAGGCTAAGTGTGTAGTTTTAATGCATGCTTTAACACAAATAATTTGAATGAGAGTGTAGCTGGAAGATGTGAAGGTTAAGGTTGAAACCCCATTAAGAATTGTGTGTGATAATCAAAGTGAAATAAATCTTTTAATGAACTTAGTTCAACATTTTAGATCAAAATATATTAATATCAAATATAATTTTATCAAGGAGAAAATTACAAATTGAGATGTGATTTTTGGAATATGTTTCAACTCTGGATCAAATTGTAGATATTTTTACTAAGGCTTTTCCAAAGGATATACTTGACGATCTAAGGCTGATAATACTCATTTAGTCTTTCCTTATTACTTGAAGCAAATTGTAATTGCATCATAGTTCTTTGTATTTTGTTGTTAAAGGAGATAAAATATACATAACTCATGTGAAACTTTTTTTTTGGACTCTAAAGCTGGTTTTACTATTCAAAATGGGAGAATTTTTTGAGGAGAGAAAATAATGTTCATAAGCCACCAATTTCTTATAACCATGGGATGAAATTCTCTCTAAAACATTTTATTATCTAGTACTATGGTGTTAGGATATTTTTCTTTGAGAAAAAAGATGTAAATTTATGTGAGTTATTGTATTTCACAAAAAAACAATCGGGTATAGTAAAGAGACCAAATAATTGTTGATGGTTTTTTATATTTGTTGTGATCAGCATGTTAGAAGCATTGAATATGCATGGTAATGTTTTTGAGTGAATTTTATATAGTTAAATATGTTTAAAGAAGTGTTTAGAGGGCTAGGGAAAATATTTTGTAACTTTAAATGGAGGATATTATTTTACCAAAATTGAATTGAAATATGGTTTTCACTATGTTCGAATGTGGTTGGGGGATATAGAAAAATGGTGTTCAAGACTCATAAAGAGAATTAAGAATACATTTTCATGTTATTCAGTTTGATGAATTCTCAAACTAACTTTCAACCGATAATGAATGTTATTTTCGGGTTAATGGTTAAAAAAAATATACTTTTTTGATGATATACTTGTATTTAGCAAGTCATGGAAGGGGAATCTACAAGATGTATCCAATGTTTTGAAAACAATGCAGAAATATTATTTGGTTTCCAACAAAAAAATTCTCTTTTGGTTGTTGAAGAATAGAATATTTGGGGCATGTCATATCTACTAAAGGAGTTTACATGGACTCTAAGAAAGTGAAAGATGTGGTAAACTGGAAATAATATCATAATTCTTATGAGTTCCAAGGATTTTTGGGATTGATAGATTATTAAAAAAATTATAAATGATTATGGGAAAATTGGTTGACCTCTTACTAATCAAACTATGGATGGCTTCATTTAGTCTGTTGAAGCCCAAATAGATTTTTTTAGTCTTTGATGATGTTTTTCCATGAAATATTTTCTCGGTATCCTAGATTTTTTTAAATATTTTGTCCCAAAATGTGACACTTCATGGGATTGAATTACTATTGTTTTAATGAAAGAAGGTCTCCCTTTGGCTTACTACAACAAGACTCTTTATGATTCTAACCTGGATAAGTCATTTTATGAAAAGAAAATTATTTATTTAGTGTTATTTATACAACATTGGAAATAATGTCTTCTTGGGAAGTGGTTTATGGTTCTAAATAATCATCAAAGTCTTAAACATTTACTCATCCAACACGTAGTATCCATCAATCAACGATGTTGACACACTAAACTGTTAGGATTTGACTTTGATGTCTAGTATAAACCAGGGCTATTGAGAGTTGTTGATGCTTTCTCTAGGATAGGGGAAGATAAGAACCGTATGGATTTGGCTTTATCTAAACCTACATGGATGGATTTCTAGTATATTAAATAGAAAAATTCTTATGATGCTTACATACAAACAATTATTTTAGTTTTGTAGAACGACATGGCTACCAAACCAAGATAATCATAGATGTTGTTGCTTTTATTTTATAAAAATAAACTAGTATTTTATAGGGACTCTACTTTAATCCCATGGTTTTTCTGCCATTTTTATTATTCTTCTAAATGGGGACCTTCTAGGGTTCTGAAAACATACAAATTCCATGCATTTTATATTTTTGTACCCCAATTCATTCTAGATGATGATTGGGTTGACTGATTCTAGTCCATACTTTTCACCATGTCATAGATCCATGGTGAGTTCATTAGGGGTTGTAGGGGCAACACACCCCTACTTCGGGGGTCTGAAGGTTGAAAGAACCACCCAAATTTGGGGGTGTTGTAAATTTTCTAACTGACTATAGCAGAGCTTACCGAATGACACTGATAGGGAATTGTAGTAATGAAAGCTTTGACATTACTAATATAAAATGTCACATATTGGAGACACCAGTATTGTTTCTCCATGGACTTCCAACCACCTTTCACTGTAGTGCATCAGACTTTCTATGTGTTTGGTGGAATAGTGATTCATCCTTCTTATTATCCAATTTCTGGATAGGGTTTCTGTATGTGAGAACTATGAAAAACTCCCTATAATTTGTTCTTCTATCTATAGTGAAATTCTACCTCTATGTGGACATAGGAATCATTTCCCAAACCACGTAAGTCTCTATGTCTTGTGTAACTATTTATTTTTTATTTTCTTTATCTACAAACATATTCTATCACTATGACTCTTGGTATTTTCGCAACATCCCTCATAATATATTTTAGTTAGGAATGATTAAAATTGTTCAGTAGTGTGTTCAATCTTTTGTGGTTTGTTAGAAAATTATGTAGGAATAAATGACTCTTTCTAGTTTAGTACAATTGTTACCTGTACCAAATTTGATTTGGGAAGTAATTTCTTGGTATTTTATTTCTATTTTTCCCAAGTCTAATGGTTTCAAGGTTATCTTGGTAGTAGTGGATCTTTTGAGTAAATACACCTATTTATTATTACTCAAATGTCCATATTCAGCTAAGATGATGGTTGAACTGTTTCTAAAGGAAATAGTATGGTCACATGGGATAACTCGGGCCATTTTTTTATAGAGATGTTATTTTTACAAGTCACTTTTGGAAAGAATTGTTCAAACATCAAAGTACCACATCGAAAATGATCTCTTCTTATCATTCCCAAATTAGTGGACAAATAGAAGTTGTTAATAGAGGATTGAAATTGTTTTTATACTATTTTTCTTCCAATAATACAAAATAGTTGTTTACTTAGTTTTCTTGGGCTAAATATCATTATAATACTGTATTTCATACCTCAAATGAACTTACTCCTTTTGAAGTTGTTTATAGACGATCACCCCCAAATGTTTTACACTATATCCAAGGGAATGATATAGATGTTGCAGTGGAGGATTCTATCATTGATCGAGATGTGGCCTTGTGGTAGCTTCATTATCATTTAATTTAGGCATAAAAACTCATGAAAAAATTTTCTAATCAACATCATTGACAAGTTGATTAAAATATTAGAGATTTGGTTTGGGTTAAATTACACCCTCACAAGTTCAGTCTAATGAATCGGGTTCATTCCAAACCATTTTCTCACTATTACAATCCTTTTCCTATAATTTTTAAAATCAAACTGGTTTGCTTTCTATTTTATCTCCCTATTAATAGACAAACTCATCCCATTTTTCACATTTTTAAGTTAAAACCTATTATTGACCAACTGATTGATAAAATGAATTTTCCTAGAGAATTTATTGTTCAGTGGTATTTTTGAAAAAAAAATAGCCGATAAAACTCAAGGCAAGAATTTTTTTATGGTTGGTATTGTGGCATGGTCATCCTCTAGTATAAGAAACTTGGGAACAGGCTGAAGGTATCAATTCTCAATTTTTTAATTTTCACCTTGTGGCTATGGTTCCTTTTTAGGAGAGTGGAAATGTTAGGAAGGATGGTAGACCACCTATTTTACTCACCTATCATAGAAGGGGATGGGATAGGTTTCACTGAGTGGGGGATTAGTTCTTTTGTAAAGATTCATATTAGACAAGGTTATATATTTTATTGTCCAAGAGTGTCAGTAAGTATAACGGAGGAATGGGTTGTTAGGCTAGACTATCTTTGAGCATTGGATCAAATCTTTTCCAATGGTTGGAACTATTCAAGAGTGTTGGAGTACATCTACAAAGAGAGGTGTTCCCTATAATTTCTTAATAAACTTGAGAATTCAGTTGATCTCTTATCAGTAACCATGTATGAGTAATCTAAAAGTTTAATTGGGTATATAAGAATAAAATTAGAATAGTTAAGGTTGTTTATGAAAAACTAAAATGATCAACTGACTTTGTATGACTAAATAGGAGATTCTGAAGCTCGTTTAAGAATAATCTAAATTCTATATATAAGTAACTATATAGTTTCAAAGGCTATGAAAGATTATTTTTGATCACTCGTAAGAGTAATATAGAGTTCATGATAGATTAAACAAAAGGTTTTAAAGCTCGTGTAAGAGTAATATACACTGCTGTAAGAATAAACTAAGATCACATATGTGACTGTGGATGCGACGTGATAGTAACCATAGGCTATATAAGTGATATTTATTTGGGAACATGAGATTTTTTAGTTGAATTTGAATCTGGTTTTATAGGGATAATTAAAAAGAAGATTATAGATATTTTATATCTTTCATTGAGTTTTATGGAATTTTGAATAAGGAAATTGGTATTATTATAATGAGGATTGTTTTTTCATTATTATCAAGTGATATTTTGACCATTAATGAATAAAGGTTCTGATATCGAACCTCATGGAGTTTATAATATTAAAAAGTGTAAACTATTTATGTGATCATGTTGAGTATTTAAAAATATGGTGAATCAAAGAAGAATATAAAAATTGATTAGAAATATTTAGTGAGAAACACTGATGTGCTGCTACTATTAAATATTTTATGATCTTCAAAGTTCTTGAAGAAAAGTGGATCAAATTTATACTCAATATTTTGGAGGCTTAGAGAAGATATTTTATTTGATGTTGAAGAATTCTTGTGTTTACTAAATATTTTTTCTTTTTTGTTTGGAACACTACAATAAATAGGGAGATCTTGTATAAAGAAAAATATTCAGGAGAATTTAATTGTTAGAAAATAGTTTGGGTTAAGGATGATACCTCCCCACATTTTATTCACTTTATCATATTAGTGAATTATTGAGCCTTATATTTGGTGGAACATAATAATAAAATTTCTATACATATTGGTAGGAGAACCCATAAGTAATCCTATGAAATTTTTATTCATGTTTATTTTCTACATACAGGTAAAGGTGAGTCTTGATATTGAGAGGATCTTGACCTTAAGAAGTCATAGAATTTAATTTCAAGAGAAAGGAATTTTACAAGAGGATAGCTCTGATTCAACCCCTCCTCGGTATTACTAGATGGATCACCTTGTAATCTCATAAGTATTTGATGTTATTGATCCTATTTTTTTTATTTTCAGGAAACTAAAAAGAAGATTCAGTGGTTTTTTCTTAATAAACCATATCCTTTACTTGATTGGGGTTAAATTTATAGAACTATCTAGTTGTGGATATTTAAAAAAAATTCCATTTTTTGGGGGTTAGACTTAAAATTTTCTTTTGTTTATTTTTATTATAATTATTATTTTTATTTAATTTGTAGGTTTCAAGTAATATAGTAGTTTCTCACCTTCATTGGAGAAAAAAAAATTATTCTACAATTTAAGATCATAAGAATCTATCATCCACTATTAGAAAATTAATTCACATAATTTTATTTTTATCTTTATAGTATTAATAATGTTGGTTATTTTTTCTTCATATGCTAGTATGAAAGGAAAAAGATAAGCAATTTTCAGTGGAGATCAAGATGAGGCTAGTTGATATCTAACTTAAGTGAATAACATACCTCAGGTTATGTCTCTCCAACTTAGTTAATGTTATTATATTAAATCTTTCCTTTTGTGTTTATATGATAAAAAAATATGGTATATAATGAGGATAATTCATGTATTATGTGTGTGGGTGGGGGGATAGCTTGTTGTAAGTATATATTTTTGTGTGTGTTTTTTCATTTTTTGCCTCTTGAGTAGAATTGAAATCACTTATATGTTAAATCTCTATGACATTGGTGGTGTTAAATATCAAATATCAATTGTAAAATTCAGATTATATCACTTCTTATATTTCTATTAAGCATGAGTGAACTTGATCAATTAATGATAATCTATAACATTCTATAGTTATTTTCAAAAAATAAGAGTTAAGGGGTGTTAACATGATAAAGGTTTTTTTGTCTTCATAACCCAATTTATTTACCATCTGACCACATTATAAAAAATCCTTTCCCATGAATGATATTATTTGGAGAAATTTTACAAATTTAAATCCATCCCACCTTTCTCTTGATTAAACTGACATATAGATAGTGAGAGTAAGGTGTTGGGTACAAAATCAAATCCAATGGTTTCTATATAAACAATGAACTATTTATAGGAGATTTCATTGGTGTTTCATATTTATAATCTATGTAATTTACCCCATATATTGAAATTTATGGTCCTTAAAAGTCTAATTTTTTTTATAAAAGTGAAAAGAAAAGAAAAATAGTCATGAGGATAAATAGTTTTCAATTTTTAGCATGTGTACTTCCACTAAATAAGACAATGAGGAATATATTGGATATATAAGTAGGTTGTTTGAGGATTTTAAATTAAGTGAGATTTAAACTATTTATATTTTCATTTTACTCAAGTCAAAACCTCCTCTTTATAGAATTATTTTTTAAATTTTGAACTAAAAATGTGTTTACTCCATAACATCCCAATTCAAAATTCCTTTTTATTTTCATTCTCTTTTCTCATGTGAGTAGAGGAAATAGAAACAAAACAGGGTTATGGAAAGTTTCACATGTTTTCAAGTTAATAAAATCATTGTTTATATAAATTTACCTTGAGAATGAGAGAAATAAAATCCAAAAGGGGGGGTTAGATTTTCCATGGGTGGGACTTTTGACTAGAATAACTTTGTTGATCAATAAAAGAGAATGGGATAATTATATTTCAATCATGATGGATAATTTGTTAAGAAGATAATTTCACTTCCAATAATGACTTTCTAAACATGTAATTGGTGTATATTTTTCCTTAGAGTGAAAAAAATAGGTTTGGGGGAATGATAAAACCTTGTTTTATTGCTTATTTATATTAAATTTCATTGAATATATTCCCTCACTTCATATTAATATTCTGGGTATCATTAGATTTCCATGTTTTTGTGTTCTTGTGTGGATAAAATTAAATTGACTTAAATATTTTATTTTTAGATATAATAACATACATATGGGATTTAGAAATGAAATCTATTTTTTAATTGTTTGAATATTATTTGTTTACATATTTTAGACATTTTGAAAAATTATTGTTAAATTATGTTTCTTAGAATTTTTATTTATTTTGAATTTATAATTGAATTGCATGCTTCATAAGTATGTTTTTATATAATTGAATGCAGGAAAATAGTGGGATGGATATTGATGATCGTACATGATAGAAGGAGGCCAAACTGGGATTTGACATTTTTAGATAGACATTTTTGTTGGGATGGTTGAGTAACCCACAAGATAAAAGAGGAATACTGGCATGTTTCATTTCATCCACTCGATCATTGTTGAAATAAGGAAGGTCGTGGAACTTTTTTCCATTTGAGCAACATTCAGAGTGAATTCAAACATATAAGTGTTTGAATAACTCATGTAATATTTTGATTAATATTAATATAATGGGATAATGAAGGATAAACTTTTCAAATTTATGGAATTTGAAAGTTAATTAAATAAACACCCATGAAAAATGTTGTATCCCCATTTAAAGGGTCATGTCTATGCCGATGTCAAAGGATAGAAATTATTTTAAGAGGGGGAAAATCAAGGAAAGACAAATCTAGATGTTAAATGGATCAAGGTATGTCTTTTATTTTGAATTTTATTTATCTAGATATGTGATAAATATAGAATTTAAAGATCCTAAATTAAATGAAATTAACTAACATGTGATATCAAAGGTATGTATTTTATTTTGAATTTTATTTATCTAGATATGTGATAAATTCAAATTTTAAAGATCATAAATTAAATTTAATTAAATTACATGTGGTATCAGATCAGGGTTATGAAATCAGTGTTTTTTTATATTTAAATTTATCATGTGTTGCATTTAATTACGAATCAAAAATTTGGATTACATTCATCAAGTAATGGAATTTTTTGAAATTATAATTTGTTGTAAATTTCTATTATTATTATTATTATTATTATTATTTTATAATCAAATGTGCAATTTTTTTAGAAATCTGAATGTCACTGTGCAATTTTTTTGGGAATCTGAAAACACTGCCTCTCCCCTCATTTTTTTTAAATTTTATTGTTGCTGTGAAATTTTTTTGGGAATCCAAAAACACTACCTCTCCTCATGTTTTAGTTTTTTAAATATCTTATTTATTTATTATTATAATTTTTAATTGGTTTCAAAATCCATGGGAATATAATATTTTATGTGTAATTTTTTAGATTAAGGCTGTGGAAATTTTTTGAAATCAGTGTGAATTTTTGTGTTGGCTCGTTTTTTTCAGAAAAAATATAATAATTATTACTATGATGTTATTATTGTTATGAAGTTTAATTAATAAATATATAATATTAATTGGATAATTGATATTTGTTTTGAAATCCTAATATGCTGTGTAAATTTTTGAAATCCTCCTCATGATTTTAGAATTTGGTATTATTTATTTATTATTATTATTACATATTAAATGGGTTGAAGTTGTAGTTTAAAAAAATTATTTTCATTATTTGAATGAGAAAATAATGATTATTTTTTTTATTTTTTTATTTCTATTTTAGAAATTGGAAAGTGTTAAATTTTATAATTAAAAAAATTGTAATATTGATTTTCCATTATTTTAAATAAGTATTAGAGTTTTATGTTTTATGTAAAAAAAATAAAATAAAGATAAAAAAATAGATCTGTGTTTATTAAAATTTATTTTTATTTATAACTATGTTATGATTATGATGTTTTATGTTTGGAACATTACTACATGAGATTGTTTAATCACTAAAGTGGTCAAATCCTAATGTTAAAAAATTGTTTCAAAATTATGTTAAAATGATATATATTGATTGCTCATGAATTTGATAATATTACAATATCTTATGAGTAATTAAAATTATTTATTATGATATATTTATTAATTTCACAAATGGAATTTTCATATTATTGTAATTTATGAATAAAATTGATGGAAATATATATATATATATGCATTATGAGATTTATTTATATATCCAAAGATAATAAATAAATCTAATCGATGTATATATTATTTACAAACAAAGTTAATTTAATTATTATTAATTATGTTTGTGTATTAGTGTATCACCCAAAGGAAAACTGTTACACATTTATGTTAAATAGTTTGTCTAAATCAAAGTATTATTATTATTTAGAAGCATTAATTTTAAGCATGTATTTATTGTTGTTAGATTTTCATCATCATTTCACTCACATACATCGACTGTTCCATATTTAATGGATTAAATTTCTCTAATTTGAGTGAACAAATCAAATTTCACCTTGGTGTGTTGGATATTGATTTATCACTCTGATTAGAGAAACCTACTACTATAATGGATGATAATAGAAATGATTATAGAGTATATTATACAATGTAGTAAAGATCAAACATGTTAAGTTTGATATCCTTGTGAATGATAATAGTAAGTAACATCATGTTTGGTGTCACTAAAACTGAAAGTGCTAAAGAATTTATGAAATTTGTGGGAGAGAAATATCAAACTACTGAAAAATCTATTTTCGAGACATTAATGATTATATTGACCACTATGAAGTTTGATGGTTCTCGTACTATACATGAGCATGTCATTGAAATGAAAAATATTATGGCAAGACTTAAATCTTTAGGAATGGAAGTGGATAAAATTTTTCTTGTGTAATCTGTCCTAAATACATTACCATATGAGTATATACCATTCCAAATGAAATACAACACCATAAAAGATAAATGGAATGTGCATGAATTGAATAGTATGCTAGTTCAATAGGAAACGCGTCTAAAGAGTCAGGCAATCCAATATGTCTATTATGTGAATCATCAAGGAGAAAAGAAGCATATTATAAAGAATCATGGAAAAGGAAAGGTCCATTGGAGGTTAATGAGTACTCTACCAAGAACTATAAGAATAAAAATAAAGATAAAGTCCATATCTATGGGAAAGTTGGACATTTCCAAATGTATTGTCTAAAACAAAAGGCTTGGTTTGAAAAGAAAGGTTAGAAGAATTCTTATACATGTTATGAATCAAACATAGCTAAAGTTCCACATAATACATGGTGGATTGATTCAGGTTGTATGACTCATGTTTCTAATACGATGTAGGGATTCCTTTCAACCTAACACATAATCCCGATTGAAAAGATCATCTTCATGGGGAATAGAGTGAAGGTTCTAGTTAATTTTTTTGGGAGTTACCATTTAATCATTAATAGTGAATATAGTTTGGAATTATGTGAACCCTTTTATATACCTAATATATCTAGGAATTTGGTTTCTTTATCAAAAATTGATGTTGTTGGATACTCTTTGAATTTTGGGAATGGATGTTTTAGTTTGTTTAAGTATACAAGAATGATTGGATATGGTTTATTATATGCTGGTTTATATAAACTAAATATTGATAATCTGTATACCGAAACACTTATTACCTTGCAAAATAATTATGGTACTAAACATGGTTTAGTGAATAAATAGTTTTTTTATTTATGGATTAAATGTTTATTTCATATTTCTAATGAAAAATGGAGAGATTTATTAAGATTAAAATCCTTCTAAATTTATATTTTACCGACCTAAACATTTATGTGGATTGTATTAAATAATAAAAAACAAAACACACACAAAATGGTTCCACAAGTAGTACTCAACTCCATAAGATCATACATATCGATATATGTGGACCTTTTGATGTCAATTATTTTGGAAAAGAAAAATACTTTATCACATTTACTGATGATTTTTCATGTTATGGATATGTATATTTATTGCATGAGAACTCTCAAGAAATAAATGCCTTGGAAATTTATGTAAATGAAGTTGAGAGGTAATTATACCAAAAGGTGAAGGTTATAAGGTCTAGTATGGGTGGTGAATATTATGAAAGATTTGATGAAAGTGGAAAAAACCCTAGTCCATTTGAAATGTTTCTAGAAAGTCATGGAATATGTGCACAATACACAATGCCAAGTACACCACAAAAAATGGTGTAGCAAAAAAGGAATAATAGAACATTAATGGATATGTTTAGGAGTATGTTAATTAATTATTCATTTCCCTTATCATTGTGGATGTATTCTTTAAAAACTAATGTGTATTTATTGAATAGGGTTCCTAGTAAAGCAGTTCCAAAGTCTCATTTTGAAATTTGGACTGGTAGGAAACCTAGTTTGATAAACCTGCATGTATGGTGTTTTCATGTAGAAATAAGAGAATATAATCCATAAAAAAGAAAACTGGATGAAAAAAAAATAAGTGTATTTTTCATTGGTTATATAGAGAAATAAAAGGGGTGTATATTTTATTATCCAAACCATATCATTAGAATTTTTGAAACTGGAAATGCTATATTTATTGAGAATTATGAATCCAGTGGGAGTGAAGTTCCAAAAAATGTGGAAATTAAAGAATTTATAATTCAAGTTCCATTTTCTTGTATTCCAACTTCACATATTATTGTTCCTCAAATTATTGCATCACAAAATAATCATGTAAAACAACAACATAATGTGTCCCCAGTTCACAATGAAGAAATTATTGAAGAACCACAAGAAATAATGTTATGAATAACCCAAATGGAAAGAAGGTTAGCTATTTCTGATGATTATGTGGTATATCCGTATGAAGTATAAAGTGATCTTATCATTGATAATGATCCAGTTTCATATTATCAATCCATTAAGTGTGATAATTCTGATAAATGGTTAGATTCCATAAAATTTGAGTTGAATTCCATGGAACAAAATAATTTATGGGACCCTAAGTAATTTCCTAAAGGATGCAAGAGAGTTGG
Organism: Viscum album; assembly: GCA_963277665.1. Taxonomy (NCBI): domain Eukaryota; kingdom Viridiplantae; phylum Streptophyta; class Magnoliopsida; order Santalales; family Viscaceae; genus Viscum; species Viscum album. The sequence continues at coordinate 284,101,265 of OY728147.1, forward strand.
GTGTAAACAGGTTTTCAAAACCAAATGTGACTCTCAGGGTAACCTTGAACCTTACAAGGCCAAAAAAATTTCTAATGGATTCAATCAAAAGGATGGTATATAATATAAGGAAATATTCTCATTAGTTTCTAAGAAATATTCTTTCAGAATTATTATGCCATTGGTAGCTCAGTATGATTTAGAGTTACATTAAATGGATGTTAAAACAACCTTTCTAAATGAAATATTAGAGGAATATGTATACATTGATCAACCAATGGGTTCTTTTATTTATGGAAAGGAACATATGGTATGTAAATTAAAGAAGTCAATATATTAACTTAAACAAACATCCCAATAATGGTATATTAGGTTTAATGATACCATTGTATCTTTTGTATTTAAGGAAAAAATCATTGATCAATGTATATACAAGAAGATCAGTGGGATTAAATTTATATTCTTGATTCTATATGTTGAGTACGTATTGCTTAAGATAAATGATCTTGGTCTATTTTGTGAGACCAAGAAATTCCTCTCTAATAATTTTGAAATGAAAAACATGGTAGAAGCCAATTATGTTATTGGAATAGAAATATTCCATAATAGAACTCAAGATTTATTGGGATTATCTCAAAAGTCATACATTAACAAAACTATAGAGAGATTTAGAATGGAAAAACATTCAGCATCACCGGTTTTAATTTAGAAATGAGATAAATTTAATCTCAATCAATGTCCCAAAAATTATTTGGGATGAAAACACATGGAAGAAATTTCTTATTCATCAATTTTTGGAAGCTTGATGATTTATCAAACATCTACAAGGTCAGATATTATCTTTGTAGTTGGTATGCTAGGAATATATTTAAGTAATCCTGGACTGGATCAATGGAGATCTGAAAACAAGGTTTTGTGATATTTTCAAGGGAAAAGGGATCACGTGATTACTTAAAAATGATCCAATGATCTTGAGGTGATTGGATACTCTGATTCAGAAATTTCTTGTTGTTTTGATACAATAAAGTACAATTTTGGTTATGTATATCTTCTATATGAAGGATAAATATCATGTAAAATTGAAAAGAAATCGGTTATAGCTTATTAGACCAATAAAGCTAAATTTGTAGCATGCTTTGAAGCTACAATTTAGTGTACATGGTTGTAGAACTTTATTTCAGGACTTGGAATTGTCGATAGTATCACCAAGACCTTGAAAATTTATTATGAAAATACCACATCTATATTATTTTCAAAGGATGATCGATATTCCAAAGGTTATAAACAGATGGAATTAAATTACTTTTCAATTAAAGAGGAAGTTCAAAAATGTAAGGTGTCAATTGAACATATTAACACAAATATTATGATTTATGACACTTTGATTAAAGTTTTTTTGACCAAGACATTTAATGGACATGTTAAAATTTTGGTTATTTTTACTAGGTGGGTTTAATTGTATGTATTTATTGTTATAATTATTACAGTTGAAACATGGACTTACAAATGTTTTTATCATGTTGAATATTTTCACAATAAGTATACATGATGGAATTGAATAATGATAACAAAAATATTTTTAAATATAGACATTATCTTTAGTCCAATTATATATATATCCCATTTTAATTATGATAGGTAAAATTTCTATATTGTATTGCATGGAAGGGAGTGTATTAATAGAGAATATGCAACAGCCATGACTCATGTGGACATTATCCTTAATAATGATGAATGTAGTATACATGATAGAATAGATATAAATGCACATAATGTCTTATTGAATATTAAAAACCATAAAGTAATATCACACGAGTTAAGTGGGAGAATTTTGGAATAACTCATGTCAAATTTTGTTTAATATTATTATAATGGGATAATGAGGGATAAACTTGTTAAATTGATGGGCATTGACATTTAATTAAATAACCACCCATGAAAACTATTTTATCCATTTTTAAATGGTCATGTCCTTGAAAATTATATATCAATCATAATTCTAATACATTCCATCAAAACCATTGTGGAAGAGAGAAAAGGAAATGGATAGAAATCCTTTTAAGTGGGAGAAAATCAAGGAACCTAAAATATAGAAGTTAAATGAAACAAGGTATGTATTTTATTTTAAATTTTATTTATATAGATATGTGATAAATATATATTTTAAAGATCCTAAATTAAATGAAATTAAATTATAGGAATCTCATACAAAACTAGCAAAGCTCATCCTTTGTTCCTTCAATGAAGTCTAAATTCACTATTACACTAGTTGTTGATGGAGGTTCATATTGTGCCACTATAGTCAATGTATTATGCTTCTTGGGTAACTCAAAGGAGGTTTCATGTTGTATATTATATTTTATATATAGGTTCTATATTATCAAAGATGAAGGCCATATTTTGAGATAGGAGGCTCGTATGTTGTTTCTTAGGTGGCCTAAAGGAGGGTTCATCTTGGCTGTTGTAATTCAAAATTAGGTATGACTAGTTTCTTGTTTTTATTATTTGTTACTATAGAGTTGATATTTATTATCTAATAGTAGATATGGGGATCACTAGTTTTTGAATGTTCCATGTTGTTTGTTTCTTCACTTCTTCTTGTGTCGTGTCACAACTCCATTGCCTTAATACTTGCATGGCATGAAATTTGTTTGATGGAAGGTCAAAGGATTGAAGGGGTTATTTAGATTTTTTTGTGTATTATAATCATGGAGTGGGCTCTGGTGGGGTGTCTATAGGTGGTACAAATATAATTAATGTGAGCTAAATATAATATAATTTTATATGGTGGATCATCATATAACAATGACAATAACCCAAATTGATTTCCAAAGGTGAATGTAAATTCATTAATGCTCCTGTAAAATTGAATTGATGCTACTATGTGGGTAAATGAATCCACTAAGAGAGGTATAAAAACTATTTCTCTTATCTATAAATTCTATATTAGGTCATTTAATTGAAATTACTCCATATCAGATAGATTTCTCTTTCACTGCATTCCCACCTTTGTTGGGATTTTTTTCCCTTTTTATTGCCTTATGTGCTACTTGTTCTTCATGTTTTCCTTTTCTATTTTGAATTATATGTTGTTGCTATGTTTATTCCTTTATGTCTATGATATTTTATATCCTATCATAGAGAACTAATTTTCTTTTCCAGTATAATGGAGTGAACCTATAATATTTTTTTATGAGTTCTGAATATTTTTTCATTTCATGTATTTATTTTTTTAGATTTTTAAATTGAATTGTGTGAGGTGTGAGGTGTTTTTACATGAATCCCTAGCTAATATTTTCTTATTATTAATCTAATTTATTCACTTAACTTCATTATCAGTCTTTCTTGATAGATTATATTTTGAAATAAAGATTGGGGTAGTTCCTTTATAGAGGCATCTGAGAGTTTCTGACCACTACAGTAAGAGACTACATCACATTAAAATACATTTTAGTGAGTTTATATCATTATTTTATTTGATGAAGTTGTTTGAGTGAGGCAAGACATATCTAAATTGATTTAATTTTTAGATAAAGATATTCAATAATAGAATAAATTAGTTTTTAGTAAATTTAAGAAGGATTAGTTTAGTTCTTTATAATTTTCAATTTCATTTACTACATCTCATCCATTTTTGTAATTTTTTATTGTTGTTTTCATCATTAAACCTTAATTTCAATTGTTTTAAAATATCCAAAAAAATACACAGAACATACTTAAATGTTGTACATTGTGATGAGATAACATTGCCTCCTTATGAGAATGATCCTTATGAAATGTTGTGATACTACACTTTACGTGTTTTTAGATTGATATTTGAAAAGATATCATGACAAGTATCATTTCAGAAACCAAGGTCATGGTAATAGGATACCTAATTCCATGATTATTTATGAACATGAAAAATAATCATGGTAGTAGTTAGAATTTTAAATATTTTTAACTCAAGACATATGCGGCCTATTGGTGGAGGTGAATTGTATCACCCCCAATTTTAAGTAAGTAAACCTTTCTTTATGATTTTTAAGTATGTTAAGTGTTTGAGTGAAGTTTGGGAGTGTTTCAAATAAATTTAGAATGTTTTTGGTGATTTTATAAAGGTGCATGGTTTTATCACATTTAGTGGAAACTGTGAAACACCTACATGAAACTATGAACAGTGAGACATGGACTAATGGAATGGTGCACGACTAAGGCACTCAGTTTTCCCAAACTGTGTGACCACCCAGGTGTAACTATGCAAAGTGGGACAGAGGTATTTTTCATGGTTGTTGAAAGGTTTGTCTAACCATGTGATCCAACCATGTGGGGTTCTCCTTTAGACAGAGTTTGGTGCACGGTAAGTGCATGGTTTGCCTAACCGTGCATAGTTTAAATGTGAGATCCTAAAAAAGAATATCTCACTAATTTTCACCTCTAAACCCATATTTTTTCCTCTATTTCAGTCATAAATCAAGATTTATTTTTTCTAATGGTTTTGGAGTCTTTCCCCATAAATTTTAAAGTGATACAAAGGAAAATATTGGAGCGTTAGAACCCAGTTCTCTTGGAAAGTCTTCATTTTCCTTTATTTTTTGTAGTTTTCCTTAGATCTACTCATCTTACCTATCTCAAATTCTAAGATCTAGTCCATTGTAGATGGATATAGGGTTTTTTATGCAAATATTTTTAATATATGACTATTTTGATGTTAGGGAATGATATCTAAGGTGGGTTTTTGGAGATTCAACCCATTTTTGTTGGAATTTTCATGTTGTTATTCGTTTTCATCATAATTTATGAGGTGTGTGGATTCACTCTCAACTCCTATTATTAAAACTTGAAGTATTATTTTCTAATTAGTTAAATTTCTTGAATTAGGTTGTGAAAATTGGTGTAAAAATCATGGTAGAAACCTTATTTAGTGATGGTTTGTGGATTTTTGGATTTTTGGAATTTTGTTTTGCAAAGTGATTTATTTTCTTGATTTTAAAATGTTGATTTAAAAAATATGGTTGTGTTAGATTTATGTAAATGGTTTTTTTAAAATGTTTTCAATAAAAGAACAGTTTTATTGAAGTGTCTTGGAATGGATGATTTGAAGTGGTTTTGGAATACTTGGGTTTGTGTGAGTTCATGCTTTCAATGTGACCCTGGAAAAGGGGTGTCTACCATTGGGGTACAAAGGGATGTGACCCTGGATAAGGGTTGTGTGTCATTGGAACATAACGAGATTGGACACTTAGTATAAACTTGATTAATAGAAGAGTAACCTCTCATGACCATGGAACTATCACCTAGGAATACATGTGTGGGTGTGTATATGAATCATGGAATGAGTATTCCAAAAAAGGAATGTGAAATGGTTTTATGATTTATTTTTTAGCATTCCTTGGGAAAACTATTTTGGTTGGAAGAACTGTTTTAGTGTGAAACTACATGGATTTGATATAAATTTTGAAACTATTTTAAAGTGTTTTATATAAATTGTTTTGTGTAATTATACTAACTTGATCTATCCTAGTGGTGTGAGTATGGAAGTCATATGGGAAAAACCTACTAAGTTTCATTACTCACCCCTACTTTGGAACTTTGGTGCATTTACAGTTGTTGTTTAGTAGGACATAGGTAAAGGTAAATCAACTCACTTATTTAGGGGTTCTTCAGGATACATGGTCATGGAGTTAGATTTAGAGCATGGATTTATGTCTTGGAGTATTTGAGTTTTATCAGTTTTGACTTTCTCTTTGTACTTTGATGTTTTTAGTCTTTCATTTTAATACTTTGATAGTAGTATGGTTTGATAATTACTTGATATACTTTGAGTTGTATACATTGATATCATGCATCATTTAGTGTTTTTTTTTATGATGTGTTTGGTTGGGTTGCTTTATTTTAAAAGGGAAAATCATCTCTAACTATTTTGAAACCCTTGGAATTTAGTTCCAACCATAGCTCCTTAGGGATGTCTCTTAAGGACAAGTAGAAATTTCTCCTCGACTTAAGATAATGATGAGGGTTGAGATGTTACAAGTGATATCAACTTGTTATGTCTTTGAATTTTAAGTAATGTGAGTTTGTTTTATTCTTGGTTATAAATTGTTTCGGTCTTGGAATGAACAATTCATTCTGGTTTAATCCTCGAGTTGGGTTGGTAGAAAAGAGTAGGATTTTTGAGACTTGAAAAAGCATAGCTAACATTTTTATGAATAACTTCAAGTTACCAATGAGTTTGGTACATAAGTGTTTTAGATACACTTATAAGATTTTTAATCTCATTTTCATGGGTTTAGAAAATGAGATGAGCATGACATGAATTTTAGAAATTAATTCCTACTAAGGGTGTATATTTAATTTTGAGTATTGATATATGATTTGGTACAAAAATGTTGATTTTTGAAAAGTGTTGAAATTGTTTTCAAATGTGACATTTTGTAAAAAAGCATGATATGAGTATTTTGAAAATGATATGATTTTTAAAAGAATGGTGGAATTTTCAAAAATGGTTGAACATGGAAAATATTGAATTTTGGAAAGAAATTTTGTGATATATAACGTGGTAGAATTTGAAAATTTTCAGCCTTCAGTTTCTAGAAAGTGATACATATGGAATTTTTTGTATTTATAGAAAATGGAACCTGGTAGGAATCACAAAAACCAACCGGAAAAAGATGTTGAGAATATGGTCACACTTGAGCCACTGGTGAATCAAAAACTTGTTCAAAGTATAATCCAATCCTTTAAATCTATGGATAGATGGAATATGATGGATGAACCAAGGAAAATTGATCATTCCATTTAGTTCTATAAAAATAATCCACCCATATTTTAGGGTGATTCGGAACCAGAAAGAGTAGAGGTGTGGCTGAATAGGAATAACTAAATCTTTAATTTCCTAGTCACACTAATGAAGTTGAAAGTCAAGTTAGAAATATATATACTAGAGGATATTTCATGCTAGTTGTGGGATTTATAAGTTCAAGATAAATTATAACAAGGCCTTACTTGGGAGAATTTTTAAGAATTTTTTAATAAACAATTCTATCCTCATACGTTCAGGATTTCAAGAATGATAGATTTTTTTATGTTAAAGCAGGACAACCTCACAGTGATGGATTATGTGGCCAAATTTATGAAATTAGTTCTATTTTCACCTGAAGTTTCTACTAGTGCATCCTTGAATGCATTAATTTTGGAAATTGTGTTAAGGTAGGATATTCGCTTTAAGATTATCATGCTTTCTATAATAGATTATACAGATATGGTCAATAGAGAGATGGTGATAGAAAGAAAATATCAGGATCTACAGGTGGAGGGGGCATGTTGATACCTATAGAAAATGGTGGGAAATCTAATGTTGGTGGTATGAGGAAGAGGTACACCTATTTCCAAGGTGTTAGTATGACTCAAAATCAGATTGATAGATCAATGAATCTTCCTCCATAACCCAATAGTAAATATGGATGTTTCCAATGTGGTTCGCTCGACCACATGAAGTGAGTGTGTATGAAACCACCTAGATCATTCCAAAATTGAAACCAGATGGGGCATCTTCAGCACTATTTTCATAGTGCTCTAAAGTTGAGTGTTTGGGAAAATTCTCTTGTGTTGTAAACATCGTATACTTTGATGGGACAAGGGAAAAATACCCCTCGTTAGTAGAGATGAGATAGCTATGGTTATTCTAGGAATATCATGACTCCTTAGGTAGTGAAATCTCAACAAGGATATAAAAAATTGTTTTGAGTAAGAATTTGTATGGATTTGATTAGGTTATTATGAATGATCAATCTATACTATTGATTTTGAAAGGTATGGTTCTTTTTAATTATACCCTTATGAAATATTTTATTGATATGGGCGCATCCCATTTGATTATTTATTCTCATGTTGTTGATTTTTAGGGTTTAAATGTTGAGATTATGTCTTCTTTTTTGAAAATTCAAACTCCTCTTGGTCCAAGATAATGTTGAGCCTTTGTGTGTAAATCATGTTGTATAAATGTTGATGGAGATGAGTTGATATGGGATTTCTCTATGTTGGAAATTGATTTTTATGAAAAAATATTGGGTATACATTTCTTGACAATGTTCAAGGTTCACATCAAATTTTATACCCAAAAGATTAGTTCCACAACTGATGATGATGTTGAGAATCTATTTAAAGGAGAGCATAATGTGAAGGCAGGTGAAATTAGCTTGGTAGAACTACCAGTTGAAATGATATCATACCATTTTATATCTTTTACCTTGGTATCGATGGAAGAGATTTAAGATACCAGTTTTCCAATGATTATTGATCAGTTTCCAGATGTTTTTTCCAAAAACTTCTTAGGGTTTCTACCCATAAGAGAAGTGCAGTTTATGATTGATCACATTTTAGGTACCAATCCTATTTTCATTTCATATTACTGGATAACATCAAAAGAATTGAGGTGATAGAAAGTTCAGTTGGAGGAGATGGAAATCAAAGGGTTCATTCGTCCTAACATGTCTCCATGGGAAGCACCAGTCTTATTTGTCAAAAAGGTAGATGGAACTATTCAGTTGTGTGTGGATTATTTTAATCTTAAATAAGTAATGATAAAGAATCACTATCCACTTACATGAATTTATTTTATGTTCGATCAATTGAGGGGATATCAGTGGTTCTCCAAAATTGACTTGTAATCAAGATATCAGTAATTGCAAGTTCGGAAGGAGGATATTCCAAAAATAAATTTCAAAAGTAGATATGCCAATTACGAGTATGTGGTAATTCATTTCAGTCTTATGAATGCACCAAAAATATTTATGGAATTGAGGAATCTAATATTTTAAAGGTATCTAGATTATTTTTTGGTGCTCTTTGAGGATGAAATATTGATATATTCAAGGACAATGGCTGAGCATGAGCAACAATTGGTGACAGTATTGGGAATTCTATAGGACCATCGTTTTTATGCCAAATTATGAAAGTGTGTTTTTTGGATACAAGAGGTACTTTTCCTTGTCCATGTAATATCTGAAATATGTGTTTCTATGGATCTAGAAAAGATATAGGTTGTTACCTCTTAGAAACCACCAATTAATATCCTCAAGATATGTAGTTTAATTGGTCTATATAGTTATTACCAATGTTTTTTTCTCAATTTCTCATGACTAGATTCACTAATGAAAGATATGACAAGGAAAAGTTTTCCATTTCAATGGAAAAATTAATGTTAGAGTTCCTTTCAAGAGCTTAAATTTCATCTTAAATTAGCATTAATCTTAATATTTTTGGAATCAGGAAAAGGGTACATAATGTATTGTGATGCTTTAGGATATAGGTTGAGATGTGTTCTTATGAAGGGATATCATGTTGTTGATTATGGATCAATACAGTTATGGTTTCATGAGAATAACTACACAACACACGATTTGGAGTTATTTTCCATAGTCCATACTTGGAAAACATTACATCATTGCCTATTTGGTGAGAAATTTACTAAGTTTATGGATTATAAGAGATTGAAACATATTTTCTCACAAAGGGATTTGAATATGAGGAAAATAATATTTATAGAGTATCTCCAAATTTTTGAATTTGATTTGATGTATACACCAAGTAAAGGAAATATGGTGGCAGATGCATTAAGTAGAAATTCATATGCTTAGTTGGAAAAAGAGGCTTCATATTAGTGGAAGTTGATGTCAGTGATAACATACATGAACATGGAATTTGAGCACTGAGGTGTTGTTGTAGATTTTGTTTCTAGTTTTTTTCATTCCTAATTTTGTGAAGATGATTAAAGAGGCAAAAATTTCTGATTCGGAATGTGAATCTATGTGGTCAAAACTCAATGGTGGGGAGATCATTGAGGGATGAAAACTAGATGGGAGATCAGTTTTATGGTTTTAAGATCGGATGGTCGTACCTATAAATTTTCAGGAATATTTTCTTTATGCTTACCAGCATTTAATATGGGTTGTTCATCTTGGAATATAGAAGATGTGCAAGGCGTTTAAAGCATAGTTTCAATAGGTCGATATGAAAAGAATGGTGGCTAAGTTTGTTTCGAGATGATTAACTTGTTAGAAGGTTAAGGAAGAGAATGAACAACCAGAAGGTATGTTGTAGTCCTTTCCTATCCCTATTTGAAAATGGGATAATATAGCCATGGATTTTGTAAAAGGTCTCCCAAGAATGTTTTAGAAACATGATTCCATATGGGTGATAGTGGATCAGCTCACAAAGTCATCCCATTTCATCCCTATTCGTGAATCTCATACCATGGAGGAATTATCAAAAATCTACATCTGAGAAGTTGTAAAGAGGCATGGATTTACAGTTTAAATATTTTCAAAAAGAGATCTGAGGTTTACATATCATTACTATAAATAATTATTGAAATCCCTTTTTACTTAGTTGACTATGAGTATGGCGTATCATCCTTATACAGATGGGAAATCTTAAAGGATGATACAAATGTTGTAAGACATGTTGTGGGATTATGGAATGGATTTTGGTGGCTCATGGGAGAAGCATGTATTGTTAGTAGAGTTCTCTTATAACAACAGTTATCAGGACTCGATATATATGACTCCTTTTGAAGAATTGTATGAGCATCTTTTTCATTATCCACTTTTTTAGGTGGAAGCAGGTGATACTTCACTGGTTGGGTCAATCCTAGTCTAAGAGACAACAAAGATTCAATTGATTAGGAAGAGGATGAAGATGACTCAGAGCTGTTATAAATCATATGCAGACCATCATCGATGGTTGCTGTCATTCATGGAAATTAATAAAGTTTTCTTGAGGATCTCTCTAAGTCTTGTGCATAGTTTCTTTAAAAATAATTGCATGTTATCTTCTAGATACATAGGACCTTTTGATATACTTGAATGGGTTGGTAAGGTGGAATATCATTTTTCATTTCCACTGTGGTTTAGTGTTGTGCATAATATGATTCATGTATCTTAGTTGAAAAATTATCAGCCTGATCCTGGCCATGTGATTCGATTAGATCGTGTTTACCTAGAGTCAGATGCTTCATTGGTGCATGTTCCAGTGAAGATTATGGATAGGAAAGAGAAATTATTGCATGGAAAAAGAATAGTCCTAGTGTGGGTTTTGTGGAAACATGATCGGATTTAGGAAGATACTTGGGAAAGGGAGAAGGAAATTTTTGAGCAATGACCCAAACTCTTTTGGGAAAACAGTGGTTTTCTAATTTTTGGGGATGGAAAACCAATGGTGAGGAGAATATAGCACCCCTGGTTTCAAGTAAGTAACCCTTTCTTTATACTTTTTATGTATATAAAGTGTTTAGGTATTTTTTGGGAGTGTTTGAAATATTTTTGGACTGTTTTGTGGGATTTTATAAAGGTGCACGGTTTGAACATGGTTACTGGAAGCTGTGAAACACTTATAAAAAAACGTGCACTGTGAGAGAGGGGATAATGGGAAGGCGCATGTTTTGGCCAAACTGTGCGGCCACCTGGGTGTAATTGTGAAAAGTAGCATAGAGGGATTATCCATGGTTGGCACATGGTTTTTCTAACCATGTGATTCAACCATGTAGGGTTCTCTTTGAGGTAGAGGTTTGTGCATGATTAACGCACAGTTTTCCTAACCATACAAATAACTGCGCACTATTTAAAATTATGATCCTAAAAAATATATCTCACTAATTTTCACCCCTAAACCCATTTTTATTTCTCCATTTCAGTAATAACTCGATATGTTTTCCTCCCATATTATGTGGAGTCTTTCCTTATCAATCTGTAAGGGATCTAAATGAAAATATTGGTGTGTTGAAACCCAATTCCCTTAGAAAGTCTTATTTTTTCCTTCATTTTTGGTAGTTTTCCTTAGATCTACTCAAATTACCTCTCCTAAATTCTCAGATCTTGTCTGTTGTGGATGGAAATGTGCTTTTTTATTCCAATATTGATAATATGTGGTTGTTTTGATGTTTTGAAATGAGGTTTAAAGTGGTTTGTTGGAGATTCAACCCAGTTTTGTTGGTGTTTTCATGTCGTTCTTTTTTCTATCATAATTTATAAGTTAGGTGGCTTCAATCTCGACTCCTCTTTTTAGAACATGAAAGATTAGATTCAAATTGGTTAAATTTCTTGAATTTGGTTGTGAAAATTGTTGTTAAAATCATGGTAGAAACCTTATTTAGTGGTGGTTTGTGGATTTGTGGATTTGTGGAATTTGGTTGGGAAAAGTGATTTATTTTCTTGATTTTAAAATATGGAATTGTTGGGTTTATAAAAATGGATTGTTTGAAATATTTTCAATAAAATAATGGTTTTATTGAAATTACTAGGAATGTTTGATTTGAAATGGTTTTGGCATACATAGGTTTGTTTGAGTTCATGCTTTCGACGTGACCCTGAATAAGGGGTGTGTACCATTAGGGTAAAAAGATATGTGACCCTAGATAAGGGGAATGTGTCATTGGGACATAAGGATATTGGCCACTTAGTGATGAATTTGTAGATGGATGAGTAACTCCTCATGAGTATAGAACTTTCACTTGTGCATGAATGTGTGGGTGTGTGTGTGAATCAATGAATGGGTATGCCAAAAAGGAATGTGAAATGGTTTTATGATTTATTGTTTCTCTTTCCTTGTGAAAACTATTTTTGGTTGGAAGAAGCATTCTGGTGTGAAACTTCTTGGCTTTTATATGAAATATGAAACTATTTTAAAGTGTTTTATATAAATTTATTTATATAATTGTGCTAACTTGTTCTATCCTTGTGGCGTGAGTAGGGAGGTAATTTTGGGAAAACCTACCGAGTTTCATTACACACCCCTATATTGAAATTTTTGTGCTTTTACATATATTAGTTATTGATACATAGTTAATGGTAAAGCATCACACTTCTTTAGTGGTGCTTCGTGATACTTGGGCAAGGAGTTGGAGTTGGAGCATGGAGTTATGTCTTGGAGTCTTTGATTTTTGTCGGTTTTGTCTTCAGATTTGTACTTTGATGTTCATAGTCTTCCTCGGTGGTACTCTGATTATTGTTGGGTTTGATATTCAGTTATACTTTGATTTTTATACATTGTTATCATTCATCATTTAGTGGTTATTTTTTTATAGTGTGCTTGGTTAGGCTATTTTATTTTCAAATGGAAAATCATCCCCAACTATTTTCAATCCCTTTGAATTTATTACCAACCTTCAGTGCCTTGGGGATGTCACTTAAGGCCAAGTTGCAATTCTCTCTTGACTCAAGCCAATGAGTAGGGGTGGGATGTTACACAAATTACATTATATATCACTAGTGATATTGAGGAGATGATAGTCTTTATAGTTAATTTTTCTTTTATGTCTTTGATTTCTATGACATTACATGTATTGATATACATTATTCCTATATTATGGTTTAAAATTCATTTATATTATTTATGGTGATGTAGATTTTCATTTAAAATGGTAATTCGATATATATATGTTATGATGTACCCATTGGTTCAAATTTCCAACTTGTTCCCTATTGAATATAGGCTTTGAGGGTCACATTTAAACTAGTTGTCGACTCAAGTGAGGTTATAGTGGGAGAAATTCATGAAAAAATGATATCCAAGTGAGTGTTTTAAGATGAAGTTTGGAGTAGGTACTAGTGAACACTACATTGGTTGGTAAGGAAATAGTATTACTTTAACCTAGTATGTGAAGTAGACAACTAAAACCAAATTGAAGTATAAGGGCCCCTATGATCTAATCTAGAACTCCTTAACTTGTAAATCAATACTTAAGGAATAATATATTGATTACATGGTATCTTTATATGTTTGGATTCATGAATCATGCAAACTCAAGACATTATGATTATGTGTGTTGTGTATAGAGTGATAGTTCATGTGTGGATGGATGATGTGTTATTATTTTTAAACATCCATCATATATATCCTTGGAGAAAGGTTGGTTTATTTTTTTTAGTTATATTGCCTTTGAGATTCCATAATTAGGTTTTACATGAGGACTACAAGTACCTGAGGTTGTATGTCAAAGGATAAACTCGGAGGTTGGAAAAGAATGGAAGATATACCTGAGTAGGTTTTTGAAGTAAAAGCTACCAAATTAGGAGGGGTCTATCACAATTCATGAGACTGAGAATTTGATTTAAGGAGGTTGAGATGACTTTTAGCTAATCCATATGGGTGAAGAGAATCATGTTCCTTTCACAATGCATTTATTGAATGGTTTAGGACATTAGTGGTGGATATTAAGGTTGGGAGAACATTATGTATCTATAGGATTAGATGGACTTGGTTTTGGGAGTTTTTTAGACAAGCGTTGTTATCAAAGACTCTTATACTGGAGTTCTAATAAGAGATCTTGGTTATAAAATAGAGAGTATTCTATTAAAAAGTTTAGTGTGAGGTTTATATATTTGATGTGTTATTCTTATGATTTTATGATCGATGATTAGTTGAGAGATCACCATTTTTAGAGACCTTTGAGGCTGGTGTCCAGAGGAATTTGGAGTTTTTTATTCAATTTATTTTATAGAGGCATTGGATAAGGCTGATATGATAGATAATTTTTTGACCAGGATGAGATCTACCCTAAAGAGTGTTCAACAAGGCATTTCTCAAAGTGGAGCTACAGGTGTGAGTTTTCGATTTTCAATCTAATCATATTTTAGGTGAGTCCATGATAGTTGATTGATTGTTCACAGAGGAGGTGCAGGTAGGGTGTAACTATTGACATGCTACTCCATCAACCACTTCAACAATAGTTTCCACAGTTATGGTAGGATAAATGATTGTTGGGACCACTAACATAGGGTAGTTCTAAAATAGAACATAATGTTAGACCTCAACATCCTTAGGGGTGGAGGGTTGACCAGATTAGAGGAAGAGGAATATGGAAAGGATGATGAGGTGGAGGAATTGGTAGAGGGAAACTCCATATCGTAGAAGATCAAGATATGGGTAGACTAGAGGTGGTTTGAGGTATGATTTGATGTCAATCTACTCTTGTTTATTTGTTTTATTGATATAGTTGCTTCATATTCATTTTCACCCATTTCCTAATTTATGGGTTAGAATTTTTATTAGAGAAACTACAATGGAAACCGAAGTTATAGATTCCTATATGTTATTGGCCCTCTAATTTGTGATTTTGAGGCGCTGGAGGTGTTGGTATTGAGCTTGGAGGTGAATGGTGGAGAAGTCAGGTTTAATATGAAATTTCAACTAATAGGAAAATCATGTCATAATTCTTGTCATTGCACCATGATTTGATGTTATATTGAATATGCTAAAGCTGTAGAAGATGTTTTGTCTCCAGATATTAGAGTTAGATAGTTTCATCATGGATTTTATTATTGAAACTTTATATGCTTAATTTTACTATAATTAAATAGGGTAACAAGATTTGGTGTTGCCTCTAGTTGATCAGTTATGCCATAGTAATTTTCATTATGCTGTGATGTATTTTGGGAGATTTTATATTTAAGAGGAAATTTGATTGTGGAATTAAAGGATGAAAAGGATTGTGATATGGAATTTGGAGGTTCATTCATTGTGGTTGTAAGGTCCCAAGTATTTGGAAGAGTTTTGGGTTGGGTATTTTCTCAACCAAGTGTGTTGGGATCTAGTGAAGGTACTGGATGTTTCGATATAGGCGAAGGAATGAGCATTGGGAATTGGCCCAGACTCAATGGTTAATTTTTGTTAAATATTTTCACCAGGGTTCTAGCATAAATTTTCAGTTATTTAGTTGTTTGTAGGTGTTTAAGAGGCCTAAAAATGTTTTTTTTGAAGTTTGAGGTTTTTGAGACTTGTGGCATATTTTTAGAAATTTGGAAAAGACAGATTTCCTAGGAAGACTTTGTTTTAGAATCATTATTCCCAAGGGTTTTTCTAAAGAAATTCCCAAGGGGATTCAAGAATCTAGAAACATTTTTCCCAATGGAATTCCCATGTAAGGGGATTATAGAATCTAGAAACACTATTCCTAATGGGATTCCCAACAAAGATAATTTCTAAAGGAATTTCCAAACAATGCTCCTAAGGGGATTTGAAATTTCAAGTGTTGACAACTTCTCGATTCCACGGTTAATGGTATATATTATGATCAGAAGCATTTATAAGACAGGTTGAGATATTTTGAGAACAAAGTCAGTTATATTTGGCTTGGAAAGTATCATTAAATTCTAGAATCCACATTATCCTATGAAAATGAACCCAAGGTAATCGAGTGGGGGGAAAAGGTAGAGTCCACTTGTAACAAGCTTGAATACTTGAAGGCAGAAATCAAGCATACAAACAGGGGGTGAGTCAAAAACCTAGAAAAAACTCTAGGATATTCAAAAGGATAAGTATTTTTATTTGAGTAGTAAAATATGATAGGAAGGATATCTAATATTAGACAAAATATTCAAGATATTTTACAATGTCTTGAAGGGAGAGCTTTAGGGGAAGCTTTCAATCATCCAGAAGACATTGTCTTTGATATGAATCCACCCAAATACACAGAAAGAGAAAGTATATTAGTGTGATATAATACAGAAGATTATCCTTGACCATTAGCAAAAGAATCTCAAGAATATCAAGAATAAGTCTCAGGTATTCCATGGAGTATCCGGGAATACCATAAATAGATCCATGATATTATTACTCATGAGAAACAGGAACATGAAGATATAGAATGTGTCACCAAAGACCTAAATGAAAAGCTCAAGAACCTCATTTTTAACTCATTAATTTTTCTATTTTATAGAGTTATTTAATTTATTTTTATTTAATTGTAATAGAAGTTTATTTGTTATAGAAATAAAATAAATATTCAATAGTACATATAATGTTCTATGTTTTCATTTCAATTTGTATCAAAGATCATTATAATTATATGAATTACTCAAAAATTCTAATGTTCATTATAAAACTAAAATTTATTTCATTTTGACATCTTTTTTTAAATGTTATGTATAATTTTTTAAAAATTAATGAAATTTATTGATTTGGGATTTGTTAACATGGTATTATCTCTCCATTCCATGAGATGGCATTAATGATTGATCAATTAATATAAAAACCATATTGCACACATCCATGAATATTTTTCCTTCAAAATTTTTCCACTATTATGGAAAATATATGTGATAGGTGGACCATGAATTATATAACACTCATGTTTTGGATATGATTAATCTTTAATGATAATATGGGTATTTATAGTTATCATTTACCGTTATAATATGTCACATGCAGGTTGGTAACATTTTCCATACAATGACATGGGTATTATGCTTAATAATTAGTTTAAGATGTCACGATCTAAAGAATATATATTTATATCAAATTATTCAATGGGTTTTTATAAAAAAAATCACCCATAATACTTGAATAATTTTTATAATGCATGGAAATATTCCTTTCTATATCATTCATATTCATTTCATTATTAGACTTTTTGAGCATGATCTTATCCATTAATATAATCCCTATGGTGTCATCAATTTAATGATGAATCATGAAGTTTATGGGCAATGTATCAATAAAACCATGACATTCAAGTATTTATTTAAAATGATTTTGGTTTAGTGTTTCACTCCTAGGGGTGTAACCTAGTGGTTACACCTTTGAGGGGTCTCGTGGGAGGTCTCGAGTTTGAGTCTCCATGAGTACCTGTAGGTTCCATATATTTTCCTTATTTCTATTTATCCCCCTCCATTTAACTATTGAAATTTTTGGTTTAGTGTAAACCATACTAAGCAAAAAATACCACTAAACATACAACACTGAGAGTGGTATAAATGCAATATTATTCCTTATAATACACTAACTTTAGTTATTTGAGAACCAAGATTAGGTTTAATGATCCAAAATAAATGATGATGCAATATTGATGGAGTTATATATTAAAGTAAACATAGTAATACATATATCACACAATACATTAGTTGTGGTTGTAAGGGCTTGGATTTTTTCGAATCTCTTCTTTGTCTTTTCATTAACATCGATGGTTTATCAAAATGTTTTCTATCAGCTATGGTGGATTAAGTAATGTTTATTTTAATTTTAGGTAATTCTATTTTTTTGAATTTAATCTAATTTTAAAATTTTGATTAAGTGTGATATATTTTCCATGATAATATTTTATGCCTGGTTTGAAATATTTCACATCTATTAAGAATATTACATAAGTATAATTTATATGTTGATTTAAATATACCACACATTTATTTTAAAAAAATTACTCAAGAAAATTATATTATACCAATTTCTATATACATTACATATCATCTATATTCTTTTACAAATTGAAAATTTCACACGTAAATTATTTATGAATATAAAACAATTTATATTTTATGTATTATATATATATTTATATGTGTGTGAAATTATTTTAAAACATTGTGAACTGTTAGGTGTGAATTGTTAGGTTATGAAACATAACACACACATACACATATATATTTGTGTGTACATTAAGCATTATATATATACTCATTATGTTACATATTATATATACAAGGTTGTTATAAAATATTTTTATTATAAAATGATATATACATACATACATATATATACATACATATATATACATATTTATTTGGATTGAAAAGAAAATGATTTGAAAAAAAAAGAATAATGAATAAAACATGCAAAAATTATGGGGGAAATGTTTGTATGAGTTAATAATGATTTGAAGATATATTTATTGGAGAGACTATAACGTGTGTCACACCCCAACTGTCACTTCTTTTAATTTAATTATTTTAAGTCATTATTTTGAGTTTCAGTTTAAACCAGTTCAATTTTAAAAAGGAATTTGAGATCTTTTACGAGTGCTCGACCGTAATCGCAACTAGGTGCGCGAACGCGCCCGCACACGTGACCGCGCACAAGACCATGCGTGGTGTACAACATAAATTAATAATGATGTTATTATTTTGGTTGGTTTTATTATTTTATTATTATTATTATTATTATTTTAGCTAATATTTTAACCTAGTCGTTTCAATTATTTTGGTTTCTTTTGCGGGCATGCGACTGTGCGTGTGGCCGTGTGTGTGACCATGCATGCGACCCTATGCACGACCATGCACTGTGTCCGTTCTCAATAAACAATGTTATTTTTGTGGTTGACTTTATTATTTTGGTTTTCTTATAAATATTAAATTTGTTAGAATTTGTTAGGATATAAATTTATCCTTATTCTTATTTCTATTTCCTTTTTTTACCTCTTTTCTCCTTTTCTTTCTTTTCCTCTTTTCCTTTTTTTTCCTCTCCCTTTCTTTCTCTCCTCTCTCCCATTGCACAGGACACTCCTCCCCTCCATTTCGTGCCGGCCTCTCCTCCCCAAACCCTAGCCACTGCTCCTCGTCAGACCGCTCGTCGCCCGGCCCCCCTCCTCCCTCTCCTGGACCGGCACCACCCTACCTCCTCCTCCCTCCCCGGTCAGCCGCACCGCCCACCTCGCCTCAAGCTCCCCCGCATCGCCCCTACTGCCTCGCACGACCGGACTCGTGCTGCCCCTCCCTTTCGGCCAGTTTTCCGGCGCAACGCACCTCTAGAAACCCCTCGTTCTGCTCGATCAGCCCTCCTCTCCCTCGCCGCAGGTGCGTGCTACACCGGTGGGTGTTTTCTTCCTTTAGGTAGTGTTGCGGGATTATGGTTACATTTTATTTTTATGGCCCAATTGTGATATTTTTTTGGGTCCAATTCTTGAATTAGGACATATATGAGTTTGGTTGAAGTGTGGTAGACTTTTCGCACAATCTTGGTGGTGTTTGGTATATATTGAGGTTAGTGTTTCTGCGTTTAATTTTTGTTTGATGAATTAATTTTCTCATTTATTTAATCTATCATGTTTATTAATTAGTTTGGTTGGTTCGGAATCAGTTTTTA
The DNA here is from genome assembly GCA_963277665.1 of Viscum album. NCBI lineage: Eukaryota > Viridiplantae > Streptophyta > Magnoliopsida > Santalales > Viscaceae > Viscum > Viscum album. The sequence goes on from OY728147.1 coordinate 284,121,074, forward strand.
TGCGTGTTTATTATGCGTTTGATTTTTGAAGTGGCATGTTCATGTGAATTGTGGTGCATCTTGGATGAAAAATCATATTGCATTATTAATTGGTGTTTTGTAAATTGTGAAACTGGTTTATTAAATATTATGGGGGTTGAAGATTCTATTTTGATATGTTTTTGTGTATTGTGTTTCAGTTTGGTGTTGTTGTTGCGTACTATGTTCTGGTTGGGTTTGTGATTTCGTTTGGTGTTGATGTGCGGTGTTTTGTATTCTGGTATGGTATAAAGTCTTGTGATACCTCCCAGGAATTGTTTTATTTTCTTTTAAATGGATTATTAAATTATATTAATGGTGCGAAACATGTCTAGAAGGTGGTTTGGTGTTGTTCCAAGGTGCGTTTGGTTTTTAAAGGATGTTTTGAGTGAAGTTTTTCGTATTTAAAGTCATGCGAAATATTTTGAAAAATGTTTAATAAAGTTTATAGTGTTTTTTTATCCATGGAGATGGTCTTTAAAATTTTATTTATAAATTTTTAAAATGTTTTATTAAATAATTATTAAGGATGGAAATTTATCCTGTTTGAGTTGGGTTAAGGTTTCCGGTTTTAAATTTCCTGTGGTTGTTGCACCGTGTCGTCAGCGAAAGTTCGTGACACTGCAGTTATCGGGTTGCACATGCTTATGCAAAGTGCGAAGCGAGTCGTGTCGTCACGATCGAGCGACGAGTCGAGGTAGGTCCCCCACTGCACTTACTTTTAGATTTAGAATTTATTAATTGGTTGATGTTTTATTAATTTTAATAAATTGGAAATAATATAATATAATTAATTTTTATATGAATATTCAGTGTGAAAAGAGCCGTTTATTTTATACCGAACACTTGAAACATTTTCTTGATGAGTGGACACCCAATATTGAAAAAATTCCCATTTGGCCTTTAAACATAATTCACGGTATTTCAAATGTACTTCTAGTTTTAAAGACAAATGATTTCTTCTGAACAAGTGTTTTGGATTTTCTCGAGAAATGAGGTTTTGATTTAAAATTGGTGAAGTCCGTTTGGCACTTTAATAAAATAATTTATTTTGGAAAACTCATTCAGGGGTGATCTTTGGTGTGCGTTGATTGCGTGAGCTGCATGTGATGTTTGTGCATCATGACTGATTGATTGGCATTGTTGACTCGCCCCTCTTTTATTACATGTATTGACATGGGAACCTAACATAGTGAGTGAATCTTCTGAGAACAATTGTTGCACTAATTTAGATTATGAACTGGCTAGTGGCCCCATAGCAGGGGAATACTGAGTTATTGCTGCTATAGGGATTGGGCCCCTCGGTTAGGCCATGTAGGTCTATGGCGAGCGTTAGGACGTTATGACATCATCGAGTTAGGGCATGCCTTCAGGATGAGTCAAATGTATAGTACTTTCTGGATTGTTCACGATCTTCTAGGTTCGACCCATGTTTCTATTAGTGTTTATTTGTATGTGGTGGATGGTTGAGAGGTCTAGTTCGGTTGCTAGCCCCTGTGTGCCACTCTTTCCATTTCCCTTGGTGTGTGTTGTGTGTTATGTGTAGTTTTCCTTTTTGGCTAATAACTAAAGTTTGGTTTTCTAATTGTTTGCAAAAATGTTTTAAAATGCAATGCACTTGTTCCTTTCGAACATTAAGAATTGTTTTTAAATTATAAAGGGAAATGGACTGATACTTGTTTTAGAAATGAAAGTGTGTGTAGAAACCAATATTTTATATAATTTAGTTCAAACCTGGAATTGATAAATTCTTTATTTAATGGTATGTGCATTGGGAATAGAATTTTTCGGGCCTACCTACTTAGTTTTAATACTCACGCCTATATTGTTTTCCTGTTTTTATTTTTTCTGCAGGTTTGGTTTGAGCTTGCTCTCCATGGGTGAGAGTTGGTTGTGGACTAGTGAGCGACTCACGAAGTTGTGAGGTTTTTTGGTCGAGACCAGGTTAGTGTGTCTTGTTGGTCGTTCTTTCTTTTTATGGTCATTTATTTACTTTGTTTTCTTCTAATTTTCTGTTATTTTATTTATTTTCATTTGGCAAAATCGTTCCCACTTACCCTGTTGATGCCCTGGCACTTGTCGCCAGCCCGGGAGGATCGGGAATGCCTCTCGGGCCATGTCGCAGACCGGCTCGGGTGACCGGTTCAGGGTCGACCCGAGTTGGTTTGTGACCAAATGGTATCAAAGGAAGGTTTTTGTTCTTATTATTTGGGGTTTCAAGTAGATTGTAGATAGGACTGTCAGTACTCGAGGGATAGGTGCGAGAAGAGTGTCGCGAACTCTTACTCGTTTCGATCCTCGAGTAACCAGGGGTAGTCCGGGATTTAAGTTTTGGCCTTGGTCTTTGTGGATGGGGGATGACAATGGGAGTAAACTGGTATTGTGCACGGTCTCACATGGGGTAGCGACCCATGTGATGCCTGAGAGTACGGTTCGACACTCCCAGTGGTTTGTGCTTGCCTAGGGCATGGTCTACTAAACCATGTAGCCGGGTTAGACATGACCACTAGTCCTCCGCCCAGGTGATTTAATGTTTTTGATATCTTTCTTCAATTTTGGGATTGGAGCAATATTGTTTTCCTTTAAAAAAGGAAGCGGACTTTGGTGCTGCTCTTATTTTATTTTGGTGTGCGGTTGACATGATATTTGGGTTGCATTTCTCTTTGACCTTATTTTTGGAATTTGACGCTGATTTGTCAAAGTTGAATTTCTAAAAGGATGTCTTAGATTATTTGAAATTAGAGTGGGTGGTTTTATAAATGGAAATCATTTTGGAAATTTGTCTTGAGTTTTTGAAATAGTTGGAAGAAAAAGGTATTTTTGAAAAATTGGGAATGTAATGTTTTGAAAGCAAAAGATCCTTGTTTCTTTTCCAACGGTATTCCTATGGGTGCTCGCATGTGCATGTGAAAGTGATTAATGGATATTTGGTGGATTGTGTGGGTGGGTGCCTGGGAGGCACGAAAATGGAAATCTATGAGGCATCCAGGAATACCAGTAGTGAGTGATTGATTTTGAAAGCTGCATCTTGTGTCTTGAAAAGTGGGGTTTCCTCTAAAATGAGTTTTTGTGCTTAAATGGTTTTGGAAAATGGAAAATGGTTTTGATTCCAAAGAGAAAGCAATGAATTCAAAAGGTTTGTTGGGTTTTGTTGTATTGTGTTTGGTTTCTCAAGTGGATGTTTTTCTTTAAGAATGAATTTATGTTTTAGATTGGAATTATTGGATTTGTGTTTGGAATATGGATTTTTTCCTTGTGATGTGTTTGGATTTGTGGAAGGTTGTTTTGTGTTCCTTGTTTGGGATATGCCCCTAGAAATGTCCTATGGGTTTCCAGCAGGTCTCTAGGTTCTTGGCTCAGCCCAGACTCCCAGTGGAGTGGCGGAGTTAGGTTATGCTCGATTGTGACGACTGTTTGTAGACGTCAAGGTCGATTGGATATCGTTGAATGCTTTGGGAAAGTCAGGAGTGTCTCCGGTTTTGGAAGAACTCCAAAAGTTGTGTGGGTGTAAGTTGTCTCGAGTATGCCTGGTGGAGCAGCACTAAACTAGTAAACGATGATCGATATGTTTTTGTTACGAATAAGGATGTCTTGAGTGATCCTTAAGACTAACCTCATCCCACGGTTGTACCTAAGGAAGTGAAGGTTCCTCATCCGATGAGGAGTGTGAACCGAAGGGGCCTGTTCTTGAAGCGCTCCTTCCATTAGTTCGTGTTGCGTGTTAGATAGAACACTCAACCTTCTATCTCTGGTATGGTCAGTCAGACACTCTAAGTCATTTTCTACAATTCTTAGTTGGTATATTGATAGAGTGGTCGTGTGGGACACGGGGAGAAGTATGCAAGCTGCTTTTCTAGCAGAGGAAGTTCCAGTTAGAGGTGGTCAACTTATGACTGTGAGGCGGTAGATGCTTCAGACATCAAGGCCCCAGCCATAGGTCTCGGGGTGAAGCTTTCGCGCAGTCAAAACTCATCACACATGGGATGAGCTTGTTCTGACTTAAGTTTACAGTGTCGGAATGGGGACGGCTTAAGTTTCCCTACTGCAGTATCATCTCTAAAGGTTTCATTTTTGTTGTGAGGGGCATAAAGGCCTTGTCTCCTTGTGGTGGTCTTGACTTATGGAAGTTCCTATTGGGCCTTAAAGAGGTTTAGAAAATCCGTACTCATGTAAAGCTTGTAGGCGTGCTCCGTGAACCTTCTTGTGGTCGGAGATGCTCATATCTTGTGGAATTGTTGTGCGCCTGTTTGGTTCACCTCCTGGTTAGGGGTTTCTATTATCAAAGCTATCTCATGTGGCAGAGTGTTGTCCACTGTAGGAATAATCAGTGCAGGTCGGCCCGTGTGGTGGGTTTGCGATGAAGAGTTCAGTCTGTATCGCTCAAAGTAAATTGGGAATCCCGCACAGGTGTTGTGGTGTTAGGAAAATTATAAAATCGTGGGGAGACCCACTGCGGGTCTCGCCAGCATCTCCTCTTGTGTCGGTTTGGTTCAACTTAGGGAGCATAGTGGGTCAAGCCAGTGTTAGAGGTTTTTTCTGGGTTTCTGAGTCACCTTGGATTGGAGAACAAATGTTTGAAAAGGATCCTAATATAGTGGGAAGACCACCATAGGATGAGCTTGTGGAAGACATTGTTTTCAAAGTGCACTTGGCGGAGCAACCCATTGCTTTTGCTCCGCCTGACCTCATCCATGCTAATTGGTTAGCTCAAATAGTGGGTCTCATGACGAGTGTTCTTGGAGATCTCAAGCGGCCCCAGGGATCCCTAAATCAGGGGTCGGGGTGTTCCATGTTGTAGTTCTATTTCGATGTGAATTCCTTATTGTTGGTCATTTTGCTTGGTGATTCTGGTTTTGAGATCTTTGATGTTTCCGGTCATCAGCATTTTAAATGCTCGGTCTTTGGGAGATTGAGGTTTGGTTTTAAGCATCTTCATGGTCTTGCTTGGAACCCTTGGTTGACCTGGTCTTTTGGTACTTTCTGAGGGCATAAAGTGTCATGGTGGGGAGAATTGTCACACCCCGACTGACACTTCTTTTAATTTAATTATTTTAAGTCGTTCTTTTGAGTTTTAGTTTAAACCGGTTCAATTTTAAAAAGGAATTTGAGATCTTTTACGAATGATCGACCATAATCGCGACTAGGCGCGCGAACGCGCCTGCACACGCGACCGCGCACAGTCGCGTGCATGGTGTCCAACATAAATTAATAATGATGTTATTATTTTGGTTGGTTTTATTATTTTATTCTTATTAGTATTATTATTATTTCAACTAATATATTAACCTGGTCATTTCTATTATTTTGGTTTCTTTTGCGGGCATGCGACTGTGCGGGTGACCATGTGTGCGACCGTGCATGCGACCCTACGTGCGAACATGTGTGGTGTCCATTCTCAAAAAACAATGTTATTTTTTTGGTTGAATTTATTATTTTGGTTTTCTTATTAATATTAAATTTGTTAGAATTTTTTAGGTTATATATTTATCCTTATTCTTATTTTTATTTCCTTTTTCCCCTCTTTTCTCCTTTTCTTTATTTTCCTCTTTTCCTCTTTTTCCTCTCCCTTTCTTTCTCTCCTCTCTCCTGTCGCGTAGGCCACTCCTCCCCTCTATTTCGCACGGGCCTCTCCTCCCCAAACCCTAGCCTCTGCTCCTCACCGGACCGCTCGCTGCCCTGCCCTGCCCTCCTCCTCCCCCTCCCGGACCGGCACCGCCCTGCCTCCTCCTCCCTCCCTGGTCGACCACACCGCCCACCTCGCCTCGAGCTCCCCCGCGTCTCCCCCGCTACCTCACACGGCCGGACTCGTGCCGCCCCTCCCTTCCGGCCAGTTTTCCAGCGCGACGCACCTCCGGAAACCCCTCGTTCTGCTCGGCCATCCCTCCTTTCCCTCGCCGCAGGTGCGTGCTACACTGGTGGGTGTTTTCTTCCTTTTGGAAGTGTTGCGGGATTAGGGTTCCATTTTATTTTTATGGCCCAATTGTGATAAATTTTTGGTTCCAATTCTTGAATTAGGACATATATGAGTTTGGTTGAAGTGCGGTAGACTTTACACACAATCTTGGTGGTGTTTGGTATATATTGAGGTTAGTGTTTCTGTGTTTAATTCTTGTTTGATGGATTAATTTTCTCATTTAGTTAATCTATCATGTTTATTAATTAGTTTGGTTGGTGCGGAATCAATTTTTATGCGTGTTTATTATGTGTTTGATTTTTAAAGTGGCATGTTCATGTGAATTGTGGTGCGTCTTGGATGAAAACTCATATTGTATTATTAATTGGTATTTTGTAAATTGTGCAACTGGTTTATTAAATATTATAGGGGTTGCAGATTCTAGTTTGATATGTTATTGTGTATTGTGTTTTAGTTTGGTGTTTTTGTTGCGTACTATGTTCTGGTTGGGTTTGTGATTTGGTTTGGTGTTGATGTGCGTTGTTTTGTATTTTAGTATGGTGTAAAGTATTGTGATACCTCCCAGGAATTGTTTTATTATTTTAAACGCTTTATTAAATTATATTAACAGTGTGAAACATGTCTGGAAGGTGGTTTGGTGTTGTGCCAAGGTGCGTTTGGTTTTTAAAGGATGTTTTGAGTGAAGTTTTTGGTATTTAAAGTCATGCGAAATATTTTGAAAACTGTTTAATAAAGTTTATAGTGTTTTGTTTATCCGTGGAGATGGTCTTTAAAATTTTATTTATAAATTTTTAAAATGTTTTATTAAATAATTATTAAGGATGGAAATTTATCTTGTTTGATTTGGGTAAAGGTTTCCGATTTTAAATTTCCTGCAGTTGTTGCAGCGTGTCGTCAGCGAAAGTCCGCAACACTGCAGTTATCGGGTTGCACGTGCTTATGCACAAGTGCGAAGCGAGTCGTGTCATCACGATCGAGCGGCAAGTCAAGGTAGGTCCCCCACTGCACTTAACTTTAGATTTAGAATTTATTAATTGCTTGATGTTTTATTAATTTTAATAAATTGGAAATAATATAATATAATTAATTTTATATGAATATTCGGTGTAAAAAGAGTCATTTATTTTATACCGAACACTTGAAACATTTTCTTGACGAGCGGACACCCGGTATTGAGAGAATTCTTGTTTGTCCTTTAAAAATAATTCATGGAATTTCAAATGTACTTCTAGTTTTAAAGACAAATGATTTCTTCTGAACAAGTGTTTTGGGTTTTCTCAAGAAATGAGGTTTTGATTTAAAATTGGTGAAGGTCGTTAGACACTTTAATAAAATAAGTTATTCAGGAAAACTCATTCAGGGGTGATCTTTGGTGTGTGTTGATTGCGTGAGCAGTATGTGATGTTTGTGCATCGTGAATGATTGATTGGCATTGTCGACTCACCCCTCTTTTATTACATGTATTGACATGGGAACCTGGCATAGTGAGTGAATCTTATAAGAACGATTGCTGCACTAGTTTAGATTATGCACTGGCTAGTGGCCCCATAGCAGGGGAATAATGAGTTATTGCTGCTATGGGGGTTGGGCCCCTCGGTTAGGCCATGTAGGGCTATGCCGAGCGTTAGGGCATTATGATGTCATCGAGTTAGGGCATGCCTTCAGGATGAGTCAGATGTATAGTACATTCTATATTGTTCACGATCTCTTAGGTTCGACCCATGTTTCTATTAGTGTTTATTTGTATGTGGTGGATGGTTGAGAGATCTAGTTAGGTTCCTGGCCCCTGTGTGCCACTCTTTCCATTGCCATCGGTGTGTGTTGTGTGTTATGTGTAGTTTTCCATTTTGGCTAATAACTAAAGTCAGGTTTTCTAATTGTTTGCAAAAATGTTTTAAAATGCAACGCACCTGTTCCTTTCGAACATTAATAATTATTTTTAAATTATAAAGGTCAATGGACTGAAACTTGTTTTAGAAAAGAAAGTGTGTGTGGAAAACAATATTTTATATAATTTAGTTCAAACCTGGAATTGATAAATTCTTTATTTAATGGTATGTGCATTAGGAATAGAATTTGTTGGGCCTACCTACGGAGTTTTAGTACTCATGCCTATAGTGTTTTCCTATTTTTAGTTTTGTTGCAGGTTTGGTTTGAGCTTGCTCTCTGTGGGTGAGAGTTGGTTGTGGACTGGTGAGCGACTCTCAGAGTCGCGAGGAGTTTTGGTCGAGACCAGGTTAGAGTGTCTTCTTGGTCGTTCTTTCTTTTCAGGGTCATTTATTTACTTTGCGTTCTTCTACTTTTCCGCTATTTTATTTATTTTCATTGGGTGAAATCATTCCCACTTGCCCTGTTGATGCCCTGGCACTTGTCACCAGCCCTGGAGGATCGGGAACACCTCTAGGGACATGTCACAGACCGGCTCAGGTGACCGGTTTAGGGTCGACCTGGGTTGGTTTGTGACAATGTGTATTAAAAAGGTGAGAGTAACCATGTATTATTTCAAAAGAAATCATTTAAAAATAGATCAAATTGAAATGGGAGTGAATGTATTATTGGGTATTAATGAAATTGGGTATTATAATTTAATAAATAATGAGAGAATGAGAATAAATAAATTTAAATGGTATTGAACAACGACCACACCTGAAAACGGTTTTTTCAATTTAAAAAAATAAATTAAAATAAATAAAATGTGGGATTCATTGATTGATATTTTGTTATACAAATTAAGGAAATAGAATCTCATTCTTTGTGAATTATGAATAGAAAATTGGTGTATTCTGATTTTTAGGATTAAAATGGAATTTAATTTATGGAAAATATGTAGAATAAAATGAAATAATAAAACATTTAAAAAGAAATCATGTATTACATTTTTAAATTGGAAAATTATATTTGTGGGTAAAATTTTAATATTCTGCTGTAAATGATAATTTATTTCCGTGTTCACCGCACTTGACTACATTTTAAATTTTTAATCCCTCATTTCCTAAACGTGGCCTTAACGGGAGCCTTTTACTAGGTATTTCCATGGATGTAGGATGAGGTTGAGAATCTCCTCTACGTTCCACTTTCCTTTTGCCGCTGGAGGTGTGATTTAGCCATGGGATTGAAGAAAGTGAAGCTAGTCAATTGAAGTGGAACTAGGTTTTCATCTTTTTCTATTCGGTGTCACATTTTATTGATCCTCTATATTTTTATACCCATACTATCAGCGGGAATGTTGGATCCTCCTCCATTAACAGACTCAAATATGTGCATTATTGGGACTTTTTTCTGCACAATTGCTGATATTTTCTGTTTGTTTCATGTGATCGTTATGTTCAGGATTGTTTATGTTAAACCTAGTTTAATAATGTTTGGGAGGGGAGAACTTGTCATGGACCCTAAAATGATTTCATGTAGGTATATTAGATCTTACTTCTTTGATGATCTAGTTGAAACATTGCCCCTCCCTCAGATTGTCATATGGTTCGTCATACCAGCAGCAAGATTGATTGTTCTATTCCAATGTGTTCCTAGATTATATCTGATTCTTCCTCTAAGATATAAAATTATTAAAGAAACTAGAATGGTCATGAATATTGTTTGGGCTGGTTGTGTGTATAATCTTATGTTATAAATGTTATCCAGTCCTGCTCTTGAAGAAGGATGGTATTTACTCTCAGTTGATCGGTTTAAGTCATGCTGGAAATCTTTCTGCAAAAAGGAATTTTAACATGTTAAATGTGTTTTTAATTTTTTGGATTGTGATACCATTCACCATAATGATCACATTTCTTGGACTAATAGCATGAATGTGTTGAATAATTGTAATCCTATAAATAACATCTGTTTCATGTTTGGAATATTCGAAAATATCATTTCAAAAAATGTTGCTGCATTAAGAAATATATCTACTGTCTGTGGTGGGGGCTACAACAACTTGGTTCATATGGATAGAATCTAAAAACAGGAATATTGATGATGTTTATCCCAAGAATTTGACGGTTTCCAAATTTTTTCAACATGAACTGAGTGGTTGTAGCCCCCTCTACAAGCAGTAGATATATTTCTTAATTAATTTCAATGAAAAGGCTTTTTTTAATGATGTTTTCGAATATTCCAAACTTGAAATAGATGTTGTTTTCAGGATTTTAATTCTTAAATACATTTTTTCTATGAGCCTAAGAAATTTGAACATTATGGTGGAGGGTATCACAATCCAGATAATTAAGAATGCATTTAAAATGTTCAAATTTTTTTTCTAGAAAGATTTCCATCATGACAAATACCAATCTACTGTTTAAATACCATGCTCCAAGAACATGACTGGTCAACTTGTACAACATAAGATTACATGCAGAATTAGCCCATACAGTCTTCGAGACCACTCTAGTTTCTTTAAAAATTTGAAATATTGAAAAAATAAGATATAATCTTGGAACATATTGGAATAGAACAATCAATGATTGGGCATTGTTTTTATGATCAGTACGCTGGCCCCATGTTGCTGATATGATGAACCATATGACAATTTGAGAGAGGGACAACGTTGTAGCTAGATCAACAAGGAAGTCAGGTCAAATATAATTATTTGAAATCATTTTAGTGTCCATGACAAGTTCCCCCCTCCCAAACACTCTTGGACTTGGTACAACATAAGACAGAACTTAACAGTCACATGAAACAAATGGAAAACATCAGAAATTATCCACAAAAAAGGCACAACAATGCACACATCTGAGTTTGTCTTGATATAGGAGGAGCCAATATTCTCACTGAAAATACCAGAATAAAAATACAGTGGATCAACAAAAAGTGCCACCAAACAAGAAAATATGAAAATCTGATTCCACAACAATGCAATTTCACTACCAGGGTCAAGAACCTGTTTGTGCCACAACCCAATGAAGGGCTCCCACGAAAAACACCTACAGGAAACAAGGGATTAAAAATTTGAAATGTAGATTCCAGTCTACTCTTTTTAGGTGCAGTGAATAAGGAAATAAATTACCATTTGAAACATAATATTAAAATATCACACCCACATATAATTTTCCCATTTAGAAACGTAATACATGATTTTTTATGAACATGTATTCCCACCTATGGATTTGAACGAGATGGAGTACGCATCAAAAACTAACAAATACATCTACCATACCTCCACCTCTACTCATTGTCTTCAACACCATGATGAAAATATATTAATTCACAATGACATTGAAGAGAATGATGAAACAGTTGAAGTATGAAAAATTCAATAGACTGAACTAATTTCATTTGATATGTTCAAATGTTACTTTGAAATGTAATGGATCACTATTTAAATATCAAATTATGTTTTGTTTTATGTATTAAATATTTTTTACTTTTCTATTTCTTTCTATTTCTATATTTAATCTCTTTATAGGTTTTGTTAGTTAAATTTTAGTTTTCATTGATGTGGATTTCATTTGGAAAAGTTATATGAATTTTGATATTGTTATTAATATATTGTATGCATTGTGGATATTGGTACCTATTTAATGGAAGCAACAAATTGATTTCAAAGAAGTTCTCTATAGTTTTAATATAGACATGTTTGGAAAAAAATTATAATATTGGTTCAAAATGAGAACTGTATAAAAGTTAAATAGTGTAGTGAATATTAACATTACATGATTGCACTTATAATTATATGAATTCTAATGGTATGTAGAAGCATAGAGAAGTCAATGATCGCAGATATCAAGGTACATTGTATTTTTTATATCCCATTTTAGTTAATATAATAATAAAAAAGAAAAAATAAAGATACGATTGAACATTATAGTAGGTATAGTTTATACAAGGATTTTGAATATACAATGACTGAGCTTGGTCTTGTGTTTCAGTAACTATCCAATTCAAAAAAAATCAATAGGAGAAATATAAAACAAATTACTCATATATGTTTTGGTATAGCATAATAACAACCGTTTCATAGAAATCAGAATGTACCTTGGGATTTTTTTTTAAAGAAATCCAAAATGTTGTATTAATGTGTGAGAATAATGCAAAGGATTCTATAATTAAAAAAGATAATAATTCCACTTATATCCATAGAAGGTTGAATTCAACTATTTGATATTAAATATTTTCCTAAATTTATATTCTTGGTGGAAGGATAGCCATTTGAAACTGGCTAGTATGAACGTCTAAAATGTGATTTTTTCCTGGAAAAAAATTGTAGTTAATAAGTCAAATAATGTTGAAGAAGATAACATTTAACAACATATAAATGATGAATAATACAAACTAATTAGTACAATATAACATACAGTGAACATTGGTAATAAATTTTAATAAGTTTTGAAATTTGATTGATTTTACAGTCCTGAATAATACAATTTGATGGTAACATCTATTGCAGAATTCATTAATGTATATATGTAATCGAATGCACATGAAACAATTATCTTGGAAACTAAATGTTGCTATTAAATAATATTTATACAAAAATAATATTAATACATGTACATACATGGAAAATAAAGGCATTCCATCTTCAGTAACAGAGTTTAATTGCTGAATAAGACTTGTTATAGAGGGACTCCTACAGTGTAGATATAAAATATATTATTTTCTAGTATTTTGAGTTTGAAATTTATATTAGTATTTGTTCAAAACATACCAAAAGGTATTATAAAGCAATGGTCAGTCTTAAAATGGTCATACAGAATGAGAATTATCATACAACACTATTGTAGTTGAGGAAGAGGGTGGATTAATATTTTCTTAAAGTCATCTAAGTCTTTTTTCTATTCACTTTCATGACATATTAGAAACTTATGTGGTTATGTATTCGAATATAATACCTAGAAAAAAATAATCGGTTAGTATCATATTAAAGTAAAAAATGTAAAAGTGGATTTTCAATTATAAAGCAGTCATAACAGCTACTGAAGTAAAACATAGAAACTGCATTGTAAATTTAAATTTAAATAGAGGGTCAAACTAAAGATTGATTGTCAAATTTGATAATGGAATTCAAAATAAACTTTTTATTTTATTTCAACCATAAGAATTTAGAGATTTATCATCAACATTAGGAATATAGTTAATATAATTTAATGATCTCTGACCAATAGATGAACCTATTAAACATGATAAAATTTAAATGTGTACATAATTAAAATATATCTAAAAAATGATTTAAATTTTGAATAAATTCAATCATAAAGGAAATGAATTTTGGTCAATTCTACAAGGTTGTCTTGATTGTTTTTCATAGATATCTTCTGATGCATCCAAGTTCCACGACCCATCCCCTAGGGTCAGTGTCGTGACTACCACAAGTCCGTCTTCCATAGGTCAGAGGCTGACAACTAGCACCAAGTACGAATATCCCAAAAAGGGAAGAATTTTCATTTAAATCTGTACAAAAGCACAAAGCTCAAACTGCGGAATGTAAACACAAAGTAAAACACAACTGTCATTGAGATAACTATTGAGAGTACAATGGAAACTAAAAGTACAAAGGGGCCAATGTACAAGACCAAAACCACAAAGGAAAGTACAACTGTCACAATGGTTAATTTTTGTTAAATATTTTCACTAGGGTTATAGCATAAATTTTTAGTTATTTAGTTTTTTGTAGGTGTTTAAGAGGCCTAAAAATTATTTTGTTGAGGTTTGAGGTTTTTTAGACTTGTGGCATATTTTTAGAAATTTGGAAAAGACATATTTCCTAGGAAGACTTTATTCTAGAATCATTATTCCCAAGGGTTTTTCTAAGGAAATTCCCAAGGGGATTCAAGAATCTGGAAACATTTTTCCCAATGGAATTCCCATGTAAGGGGATTATAGAATCTTGAAACACTATTCCTAATGGGATTCTCAACAAAGATAATTTCTAAAGGAATTTCAAAACAATAATCCTAAGGGGATTTGAAATTTCAAGTGTTGACAACTTCTCGATTCCACGGTTAATGGTATATATTATGAGCAAAAGCATTTATAAGACATATTGAGGTATTTTCAGAACAAAGTTGATTATATTTGGCTTGGAAAGTATCATTAAATTCTAGAATCCATATTAGCCTATGAAAATGAACCCAAGGTAATCGAGTAGGGGGAAAAGGTAGAGTCCACTTATAACAATCTTGAATACTTGAAGTCAGAAATCAAGCATACAACCAGGGGTGAGTCAAAAACCTAGAAAAAACTCTAGGATATCCAAAAGGATAAGTATTTTTATTTGAGTAGTAAAATATGATAGGAAGGATATCTAATATTAGAACAAATATTCAAGATATTTGACAGAGTCTTGAAGGGAGAGCTTCAGGGGAAGCTTCCAATCATCCAGAAGACATTGTCTTTGATATGAATCCACCCAAAGACATAGAAAGAGCAAGTATATTAGTGTGATATACTACAAAATATTATCCTTGACCATTAGCAGAAGAAGCTCAAGAATATCAATAAGAAGTCTCGGGTATTCCATGGAGTATCCAGGAATACCATAAATAGATCCATGATATTATTACTCATGAGAAACAGGAACATGAAGATATAGAATGTGTCACCAAAGACCTAAATGAAAAGCACAAGAACCTCTTTTTTATCTCATTAATTTTTCTATTGTATAGAGTTATTTAATTTATTTTTATTTAGTTTTAATATAAGTTTATTTTTTATAGAAATAAAATAAATATTCAACAGTTCATATAATGTTTTATGTTTTCATTTCAATTTGTATCAAAGATCATTCTAATTATATGAATTACTCAAAATTGCTAATGTTCATTATAAAACTCAAATTTATTTCATTATGACATCTTTTTTTAAATGTTATGTATAATTTTTTAAAAATTAATGAAATTTATTGATTTGGGATTTGTTAACATGGTATTATCTCTCCATTCCATGAGATGACATTAATGATTGATTAATTAATATAAAAACCATATTACACACATCCATGAATATTTTTCCTTTGAAATTTTTCCACTATTATGGAAAATATATGTGATAGGTGGACCATGAATTATATAACACTCATGTTTTGGATATGATTAATATTTAATGATAATATGGGCATTTATAGTTATCATTTACCATTATAATATGACACATGAAGGTTTGTAACATTTTCCAAACAATGACATGGGTATTATTCTTAATAATTAGTTTAAGATGTCACGATCTATAGAATATATATTTATATCAAATTATTCAGTGGGTTTTTATAAAAAAATCACCCATACTACTTGAATATTTTTTACAATGCATGGAAATAATCCTTTCTATATCATTTATATTCATTTCATTATTAGACTTTTTGAGCGTGATCTTCTCCATTAATATAATCCCCATGGTGTCATCAATTTAATGATGAATCATGAAGTTTATGGGCAATGTATCAATAAAATCTTGACATTCAAGTATTTATTTAAAATGATTTTTTTTTGGTGTTTCTCTCCTAGGGGTGTAACCTAGTGGTTACACCTTTGAGGGGTCTCGTGGGAGGTCTAGAGTTTGAGTCTCCATGAGTACCTATAGGTTCCATATATTTTCCTTGTTTCTATGTATCCCCCTCCATCGAAATATTGAAATTTTTGGTTTAGTGTAAACCATACTAAGCACAAAATACCACTAAACATACAACACTGAGAGTGGTATAAATGCAATATTATTCCTTGTAATACACTAAATTTATTTATTTGAGAACCAAGATTAGGTTTAATGATCCAACATAAATGATGATGCACTATTGAAGGAGTTATATATTAAAGTAAACATAGTAATACATATATCACACAATACATTAGTTGTGGTTGTAAGGGCTTGGATTTTTTCGAATCTTTTCTTTGTCTTTTCATTAACATCGATGGTTTATCAAAATGTTTTCTATTAGTTATGGTGGATTAAGGAATGTTTATTTTAATTTCAGGTAATTTTATTTTTTTGAATTCAATCTGATTTTCAAATTTTGATTAAGTGCGATATATTTTCTATGATAAAAATTTATGTATGGTTTGAAATATTTCACATCTATTAAGAATATTACATAAGTATAATTTATATGTTGATTTAAATATACCACACATTTATTTTAAATATTTTACTCAAGGAAATTATATTATATTAATTTCTATATACATTACATATCATCTATATTCTTTTACAAATTGAAATTTTCACAAGTAAATTATTTAAAAATATAAAACAATTTATATTTTACGTATTATATATATATTTATATGTGTGTGAAATTATTTTAAAACACTGCGAATCGTTAGGTGCAAATTGTTAGGTTGTGAAACATAACAATTGTATGTGTGTGTGTGTGTGTGGCTTAAGCATTATATATATACTTATTATGTTACATATTATATATATAAGGTTGTTATAAAATATTTTTATTATAAAATGATATATATACATATACATACATACATGCACATATATATGTGTGTGTGTATATATATATATCGATTTGGATTGAAAAGAAAATGATTTGAAAAAAAATGAATAATGAATAAAACATGCAAAAATAATGGGGAAAATGTTTGTATGAGTTAATGATTTGAAGATATATTGATTGGAGAGACTATATATTTGTGTGTGTGTGTTTATTATAAGGGAGAAATGTGTTGATCTGCAAGAGAGTTGGATTGTGGGATTAAAAAAATGCATGAATGGGAAATAAATGAAATATGGGGATATATTTAATAATGTGTATTAAAAAAGTGAGAGTAACCATGTATTATTTAAAAAGAAATCATTTAAAGATAGATCAAATTGAAATGGGAGTGAATGTATTATTGGGTATTAATGAAATTGGGTATTATAATTTAATAAATAATGAGAGAATGAGATTAAAGGAATTTAAATGGTATGGAGAAATGACCACACCTGAAAACTGTTTTTTTAATTTAAATAAAGAAATTAAAACAAATAAAACGTGGGTTTTATTGATTGATATTTTGTTATATAAATTAAGGAAATAGAATCTTGTTCATTGTGAATTATGAATAGGAAATCGGTGTATTCTAATTTTTAAGATTAAAATAGAATTTAATTTATGGAAAATATGTAGAATAAAATGAAATTATAAAACATTTAAAACGAAATCGTGTATTACGTTTTTAAATTGGAAAACTATATTTGTGGGTAAAATTTTAATATTCTGTTGTAAATGATAATTTATTTCTGTGTTCACCGCACTTGACTACATTTTAAATTTTTAATCCATCATTTCCTAAATGTGGCCTTCACAGGAGCCTTTTACTGGGTATTTCCATGGATGCAGGATGAGGTTGAGCATCTCCTCTGCGTTCCACTTTCCTTCTACCTCTGGAGGTGTGATTTAGCCATGGGATTGAAGAAAGTGAAGCTAGTCAATTGAAGTGGAACCAGGTTTTCATCTTTTTCTGTTTGGTATCACTTTTTATTGATCCTCTATATTTTTATACCCATACTATCAGCGGGAATGTTGGATCCTTTGGCATTAACAGACTCAAATCTGTGCATTGTTGTGACTTTTTTCTGCACAATTGCTGATATTTTCTGTTTGTTTCATGTGATCGTTATGTTCAGGATTGTTTATGTTAAACCTAGCTCAAGAATGTTTGGGAGGGGAGAAATTTTCATGGACCCTAAAATGATTTCATGTAGGTATATTAGATCTGACTTCTTTGATGATCTAGTTGAAACATTGCCCTTCCATCAGTTTGTCATATGGTTCATCATACCATTAGCAAGATTGATTGTTCTGTTCCAATGTGTTCCTATATTATATCTGATTTTTCCTCTAAGATCTAAAACTATTAAAGCAACTAGAATGGTCATGAATATTGTTTGGTCTGGTTGTGCGTATAATCTTATGTTATAAATGTTATCCAGTCCTGCTCTTGAAGAATCATGGTATTTACTCTCAGTTGATCGGTTTAAGTCATGCCAGAAATCTTTCTACAAAAAGGAATATTAACCTGTTAAATGTGTTTTTAATTATTTGGATTATGATACCATTCACCATAATGATCACGTTTCTTGGACTAATAGCACAAATGTGTTGAATAATTGTAATCCTATAAATAACATCTGTTTCATGTTTGGAATATTCGAAAATACCGTTTCAAAAAATGTTGCTGCATTAAGAAATATCTCTACTGTATGTGGTGGGGGCTACAACAACTTGGTTCATATGGATAGAATCTGAAAACAGGAATATTGATGATGTTTATCCCAAGAATTTGACGGTTTCCAGATTTTGTCAACATGAACTGAGTTTTTGTAGCCCCCACTACAGGCAGTAGTGATATTTCTTAATGAATTTCAATGAAAAGGCTTTTTTTAAATGATGTTTTCAAATATTCCAAACTTGAAATAGATGTTGTTTTTAGGATTTAAATTCTTAAACACATTTTTTCTATGAGCTTAAGAAACTTCAACATTATGGTGGAGGGTATCACAATCCAAATAATTAAGAATGCATTTAAAATGTTCAAATTTTTTTTCTATAAAGATTTCCATCATGACAAATACCAATCAACTGTTTAAATATCGTGATCCAAGAACATGACTGGTCAACTTGTACAACAAAAGATTACATGAATAATTATCCCAAGCAGTCTTCGATACCATTTCGGTTTCTTTAACAATTTGAAATATTGGAAAAAATAAGATATAATCTTGGAACATATTGTAATAGAACGATCAATGATTGGGAATTGTTTTTATGATCAGTACGCAGGCCCCATGATTCTGATATGATGAACCATATGACAATCTGAGAGAGGGACAATGTTGCAACTAGATCAACAAGGAAGTCAGGTAAAATATAACTATGTGAAATCATTTTAGTGTCCATGACATGTTCCCCCCTCCCAAACACTCTTGGACTTGGTACAACATAAGACAAAACTTAACAGTCACATGAAACAAATAGAAAACATCATAAATTATCCACAAAAAGGCACAACAATTCACACATCTGAGTTTGTCTTGATATAGGAGGATCCAATATTCTCACCGAAAATACCGGTATAAAAATACAAAGGGTCAAGAACATTTTTGTTCCACAACCCACTGAAGGACTCCCAGGAACAACACCTACAGGAAACAAGGGATTAAAAATTTGAAATGCAGACGCCAGTCTACTCTTTTTTAGGTGCAGTGAATAAGGAAATAAATTACCATTTGCAACATAATATTAAAATATCACACCCACATATAATTTTCACATTTAAAAATGTAAAACATGATTTTTTTATGAACATGTATTCCCACCTGTGGATTTGAACGAGATGGAGCATGCATCAATAACAAACAAATACATCTACTATACCTCCACCTCTACTCATTGTCTTCAACACCATGATGAAAGTATATTAATTCACAATGACATTGAAGATAATGATGAAACAGTTGAAGTAGGAAAAATTCAATAGACTGAACTAATTTCATTTGATATGTTCAAATGTTACTTTGAAATGTAATGGATCACTATTTAAATATCAAATTATGTTTTGTTTTATGTATTAAATATTTTTTACTTTTCTATTTATTTCCATTCCTATATTTCATCTATTTATAGGTTTTGTTAGTTAAATTTTAGTTTTCATTGATGTGGATTTCATTTGGAAAAGTTATATGAATTTTGATGTTGTTATTTATATATTGTATGCATTGTGGATATTGGTACCTAATTAATGGAAGAAGGAAATTGATTTCAAAGAAGTTCTCTATAGATTTAATATAGACATGTTTTGAAAAAAATTATAATATTGGTTCAAAATGAGAACTGTATAAAAGTTAAATAGTATAGTGAATATTAACATTACACGATTGCACTTCTAATTATATGAAGTCTAATGGTATGTAGAAGCAGATAGAAGTCAATGATCACAGATATCAAGTTATATTGTATTTTTTATATCCCATTTTAGTTAATATAATAATAAAAAAGAAAAAAGAAAGATACGATTGAACATTATAGTAGGTATAGTTTATACAAGGATTTTGAATATACAATGAGTGAGGTTGGTCTTGTGTTTCAGTAACTGTCCAATTCAAAAAAAAATCAGTAGGAGAAATATACAACAAATTACTCATATATGTTTTAGTATATCATAATAACAATAGTTTCGTAGAAATCAGAATGTACCTTAGGATTTTTTTTAAAGAAATCCAAAATGTTGTATTAATGTGTGAGAATAATGAAAAGGAATCTATAAGTAAAAAAGAAAAACATTCCACTTATATCCATAGAAGTTTGAATTCAACTATTTGATATTAAATATTTTCCTAAATTTATATTCTTGGTGTAAGGATAGACATTTGAAACTGACCATTATGAACGTCTAAAATGTGATTTTTTCCTGGAAAAAAATTTGTAGTTAATAAGTCAAATAATGTTGAAGAAGCTAACATTTAACAACATCTAAATGATGAATACTACAAACTAATTAGTACAATATAACATGCAGTGAACATTGGTAATAAATTTTTATATGTTTTGAAATTTGATTGATTTTACAGTCCTGAATAATACAATTTGATGGTAACATCTATTGTAGAATTCATTAGAGTATGTATGTAACTGAATGCACATGAAACAATTATCTTGGATACTAAATGTTGCTATTAAATAATATTTATACAAAAATAATATTAATACATGTACATACATGGAAAATAAAGGCATGTCATCTTCAGTAACAGAGTTCAATTTCTGAATAAGATTTGTTATAGAGGGAATCCTACAATTTTGATATAAAATATATTATTTTCTAGTATTTTGAGTTTGGAATTTATATTAGTATTTGTTCAAAACATACCAAAAGGTATTAGAAAGCAATGGTTACTCTTACAATGGTCATATAGAATGAGAACTATCATACAACACTGTTGCGGTTGAGGAAGAGGGTGGAGTAATATTTTCTAAAAGTCATCTAATTCTTTTTTCTATTAACTTTCCTAACATATTATAAAATTATGTGGTTTTGTATTGGAATGAAATACCTTAAAAAAGAATTGGTTAGTATCATATTAAAGTAAAAAATGTAAAAGTGGATTTTCAATTATAAAGCAGTCATAACAGCTACTGAAGTAAAACATAGAAACTGCATTGTAAATTTAAATTTAAACAGTGGGTCAAACTAAAGATTGATTGTCAAATTTGATAATGGAATTCAAAATGAACTTTTTATTTTATTTCCACTATAAGAATTTGGAGATTTTTCATCAACATTAGGAATATAGTTAATAGAATTTAATGATCTCTGACCAATAGATGAACTTATTAAACATGATAAAATTTAAATGCGTACATAATTAAAATATATCTAAAAAATGATTTAAATTTTGAATAAATTCAATCATAAAGGAAAGTAATTTTGGTCAATCATACAAGGTTTTCTTGATTGTTTTTCATAGATATCTTCTGATGAAGCCAAGTGCCACGACCCATCCCCTAGGGCCAGTGTCGTGACTACCACAAGTCCGTATTCCATAGGTCAGGGGCAGACAACTAGCACCGAGTAGGAATATCTCAAAAAGGGAATACATTTTCCTTTAAATTTTTACACAAGCACAAAGCTCAAACTGCGGAAAGTAAACACAAAGTAAAACACAACTATCACTGAGACAACTATTGAGAGTACAGTGCAAACTAAAAGTACAAAGGGGCCAGTATACAAGACCAAAACCACAAACAATTTTCACAGTCTGTCCGCTCGAGACCCTACCTGAAGGGTAGGTGAAGGGTAGCTTGTTGCGGAATCGTCGGGAGTCGCAACAATAGAAACGAGAAACGAAAGAAGAATGAAGAAAGAAAAAGACACGGGACATACAAATTTACATGGTTCGGGAATAACCCTACGTCCACAAAGAGACAGAAAATTCACTAATTCGGGAGCCCAAAATACATAGTTTTTTCCACTAGTATCCCTGGCCCGAAAATGGGCTATAAAATGGAGAATACAATCACTGTTCTGAAAAGTAGGTCCGCGTCGCTACAGTGAACGATGAACAGCTTTGTCAAAAGTGCTACAGTGGTTGTCGGCTGGAAGTCAAAAGTGCTACAGGACTATTGACTCTGAAGTCCGCACTACTACAGTGTATGTCGGTGTCGGTCGGTTAGCTCCGCTACAGTGGTCAGAGATGCTACAATGCCGAAAAGTTGGGTCGGGGGGCTTCGCCTCCCCGGACCCCCAGAGCAGGGGCGCGTTGCCCCCTCCAACCCCCAACGAGCTCACCGCAGAGCTCGACCCATGACAGTTGCGGACCACAAGAATTTGACCTAACTGGATCGAGCTACACCAATCCTACATAGCTGCCTATAGCCAGAGAAGTATGTTCGTCTGTCCCATATCACTGAGCGTTGTCTGGTCCCGAACCACCAAGGTCTCCGTCGAAGCGTCGATCACCTGCACAAGACATGACACGTGCAGGCAGAGCCCGTGCAGAGGTGATGAACACAATACTAAGTAGGGATCTCGAACCACAAAGGAAAGACTACACAACACGACCACACAATAAGACCACAAAGAAAAGATAGCTCACACCAGGTATAACTCAAGGTATAGAAAGTAAGATTATCAGTCGTAGAGCTAAATCATCTTGTACTGCAGAGGAACTCATCCTTTATGAGTCACTGAGGTTCGCTCGGCTAATGGACCACTGAGGACTGCTCCACTGCTGGACCACTGAGATCTACTCGGCTGGTGGACCACTGAGGTCCGCTCGGCTACTGGACCACCGAGGTCCGCTCGGATACTGGACCACTAAGGTTCGCTGGGTTGGTGGACCACTGAGGTCCTCTCAGTTGTTGGACCACTGAGTTCTGTTTGGCTGCTGGACCAGTGAGGTCTGTTGGGCTCCTAGACCAGTGAGGTCCGTTGGGCTCCTGGACCACTGAGGTCCACTCAGCTGCTGGACCACTGAGGTCCGCTGGGCTGTTGGACCACCGAGGTCTGCTCGGCTCCTAGACCGCTAAGGTCTGCTCGGCTACTGGACCGCTGAGGTCTGCTTTGGCTGTTGGACCACTTAGGTCCGCTGAGCTCCTGGACTACTGAGGTCCGCTCAGCACCTACACCACCGAGGTCCCACTCGTCATATCCTTCGTGTCACGACTAACTATAGGATTAATGTTCTCTAGTGTGCATGACTCCAGGAGATTCTAATCCTCAAGCCATCGGTCGTATCTTGACTTCCACAAAAACTCACTTAGAATATACCCAAATTATCATCTCGTCGCAAGGGTCCCAACACCGCTGGCGGCGCGTCAATCAGATGTTCGGTCTGAAAGATATTGGCATTTTAGTAAATAGGGGTCGGTTGTATTCGGACCCGGTTCGACTTGGTCAGACCGACCTAACCAACCCGACCTGGTGGTTGATGAAGCGTTGTCGTGTGTGCTCTTAAAAATATTTATACTAAGTGCAACACATTAGCTGACCTAGGTCGATCTCTTGAGGAGCCTTTATAGTCAATCACTCACTAATTATAATTCAATTTATATATATATATATGAAATAAAATAATCATAAATGAGTTTTGAGAATTGAAAAAGAAATACTAAAAGAAAATATGCAGATGCAATGCAACAAAATGAATGCAGACAAAATGATGTTAAGACAGAAAGGAGACATTCCTGAGAGCATCACCCAGAGTGAACCTTCATCATCTTTTTTTAGTTTCCAATTTACTTATGAACATGCTCCATCGTATGCATGAACATCCCCTTATGCCTATGGTTGTGAACGTATGATACACTCAACGATCGCCGAGAGACCGTACATCCACCTCCTCGATTGAGGGAGAATGTGACAGAAGTGAAAGCTAAGCTTCGGGTGGCAAGTGGAGACACAAAGACGTCTTTCCCACTAAGATCCCCCTTAGCCTAACTCTAAGTAAATAAGAAACAATAAAACATTAATGATAAAAGACTTGGGTTCACAACTGGATTACTCCCCCAAGAACTTCCTCGGGTTAACTACTCATAATCACGAGCATAAGAGTTCACAGTGATGGAGAAAACGGGGGGAGAAAACAATAGAGAGGTAGAAAAGCGGAGAAAGGAGAACACTTAAATTAAAACATGAAATGCAATTACAGAATGGAAAGAAAATAAAATTAAAAACTAAACTACATAAAATTTCCAACAAAGGCTACCCCTAAGTTGCCAACCCTTTGAAATGAAAGAGGGATACACTTTTATAGGGAAAGGGGGTGACATTTTGGCTCCAAAAATCGTCTCCGAATGTAGGCGCGTTTCTGGCCTATTTAATGACAGCATTTGGGGATTGGTCCTTCTTTAAAGTTGTTCCATTACTTCTCATTTGTCGACCCACTAAATTTCATATTTATTGGAAAAGTTTGGAGAGAGATATGGTCACATCACTCATTACATTTAATCTGGCCAGACTGACTATTCATATTCCAATACACCGAGTTCCAACGCATTAATGGCCTTAAAAATGAATGATCCAGATGCGGATATCTTAATTAAGGTTCTTCCTCCGGATGTATTACAGATCCATGTAAAATTTCAGCTCCAATTAGTTGGCCATTTATGTGATATGGTCCCAGAAATAAAATTATGTAGTTCTGTGCACAGTTTTTGAGGCCTGAATTGTGAGCTGAATTTGAGATTCCAAATGATTGATTGAGCTTTGGGTATAGAAGGATAAAATGAAGATCATCAAACATAGAAACCTATAAAAGAATAATTTTTCAATTTTTAACAGTTTAGAATAAGTTATTGCCGAAACATTAAAATAAATGAAAACTGTTTAAATCCAAAATAAGCCATTTTTTCAATTAAGCTAAAAAATACTCCTAAAACTATAAGATGTGACAATTTCCCTTGATATAACAATTTGGTGGGATTAAAAACATTGAAATTAAGAATAAAATATTTTAAAATATTTTTTCTATCAATTCCCCCACACTTAAACATTGCACTCCTGTGCAATCATCTTATACCATGGTCAAAAACAAACTTGTCAAAGCATAAATGACAACACAACTCAATTATCATATCAGAGAAAATATCATGCCTCCTACATGGATCAGAATTTCAGAAATCCTCAAAAATCATATGAATCCATTCAATCTCATGTTAATCCTCACATGCATGTCTTACCTACCTCCCCGAAAAAATATTTCTCTCTTCACTTAAGGATATTTAATGTGGAGTTTCTCTCATTCCCAAAAACATGTGTGATCTCCATAGGCTTTCTATCCTCCTAATATCTCCACCTCACAGAGTAAAAAATGTATTAATCATGAGGTCTTTTTCATGGTTTATTCTGAGGCTTAGGGTTGGCAGGTTTAAAATGTAAAAACATCTGAGGCAGAATAAAGAGGGTTAAGCTCTAAAGTGAAGTAAATGCATGAAAACAGTTTTCCTCAAGAATGGCGTGCTCCTCAATCAGATCAAAATTGAATCACCTTCAAACAACTCTTCTTTCGGGAAGTTCACACTTATAATTTCAGCATCAATGATTTTCATCCCTTTTCCCATTTGTAGCATTTTTTCAGCTTGAATTCAGATCTGGATTTCTCTTCAGAATCATGTTTTGGAGGAAAAGAGAGACAGCTTTTTATCTTCAAATATTGGTGATCTAGACCCATCTTTGTAATGATATTTTGGTCCACCCATCCATCTTCCCATCATGACATTTATTCCCCCCAAGAAGCAATAAATATGGCAACACTTTCAATTCAGCTCAAAAAGATTCTTCAGGAAAGCAAAATACAACCCATCTTCTCCCTCTCCCACACTTGAGTTCAACAATAATAATGCATTTAAGTTCTAGAGAAGGATGGAAAGGGATAAATGGCTTGTAATGTGGCTGCCTAACAAGGTATTTCATGGCTACTAGGGGCTTAATGAAGTTCAGATGTAAAGGTAGTCCAAAATAAGAGTTGAATGCAAATGGGGCTTTCAAAGTGATGCGTCAATCATACTTGACACATTCAATTAACTTTAACAACTTTGAAAAAGAGAAAAATAGCAAGTTCTAGATCACACAACATGTCTCAAGAGTCTCAAGAAAAAGGGAAATGTAAGAATATGTAAAATAGGTTTAGAAACCTCTCGTCTTGGGCATGATATTCAATTTGGACAGCACTAGTGCACATGATTTTCACAATCAATCAAACTTCATCAAATGAAAAGATCAGAAATCAGAAACAAAACCCAGTCAACAATCATTTAAATACTCAAATACTCAAATCAAGCAATGTTCCAAAAATACCAAGATGTTTTGAATTTTCCCAAGTATTATATTTTGCTCAAGATTCCTAAAAACACACCAAAAAAATGAAAAAGGAAAACAAGAAAATTTCAAAAAAACAACAACAACATGAAAAATAAAATTAAATCACAAACAAAATAAATGACAACACATAAGAAAAATAAATAAAAAGAAAGAGAAAAGTTATAAAAAAGAGATAATGCTTGGTTTGACCCCCCAAATGGGTGTTAGGTTTTTACTGCCCCTATTCAGGCAGTTGCAGCAGATTATCTCCAATCAAATGGTGGATGTGGTTTCTTTGAGATAAACCACAACATGTGACTTTTACCAGTGTCCATCAGTAGAAACTGATATTGGAGAACCCCAAAGAATATAATAATGTTCCCAACCCCCAAGAAATAATATAGATAGAATTTGAGTTCAGGAGTTGGAGGAAAAAGAAAATAGGGGTGCTCCCTGTGAACTTCTATGGTGTTCTCCTCTATATAGTATCCAATTTGATGAAGAGGATGTAGTCGCACCACCACCAGCATCTCCGGCTCTTTTTCCTTGATCACCACCACTTGGGTGGTCTCTTCTTCAACATACAAGGTCTGCTCCATTTGTACTGTGTCATAAATTTCAGGAAAGGGAACGTTAGAAAACAATTCAGCTTGAATAAGATTAAAACATGACGAATCAATAAAGAAATCTTCCCTTTCAAGTAAGTCAGCTTGGAAATTGATCTCTTCAGACAAGACCATTGGAAGATCCATCTCAGAAGGTGCATCTTCTTCTTCATCTTCCAAAGCAAGAGCGAGGTCAAAAGGTATTGATTGTTCAATATCAATCATGGGAAGATCAAGTTTCAGGTTATCTTTGACAAAGTGATTCCAAGATTCTTTCAAAAAATGTTGATCTCCCATAAGTGCATCAGCTGAAATGTGTACATCAGGGACCTCCTCAAGCAATGGATGAGTTCGGGATGATATGATTAATTCATTTAGAAGCTTTTTCTCACCCTCCTCAGGTTCTTTGACGTAAAAAATGATTGGTGAAATTTCTTCCACCACTTGTTCAGGTTTAGGTTCTGGTTCTGGTTTCTCTTGACAAGCATGTACGTATTCTGCAATCAACTCTATTTGACTCTCCAATTTTTTCACTACATTACCAATCCTTTGAAACTTAGCATTAAGATCATTTAAAATGTCTTCTGTCACCTGAGATTCATCAGTCCACGCATAAAAATTTGAATTGAAAGACATCATGAACAATTTTTTTTTTAGTTTTTGAAATTTATGATTTTTTTTGTTTTTTTTTAATTAAACTAAGAAAGATAATTTACAATAAGTGAATAAAAATAGTGAGCGAAGGCCACTTGGCTCCCCGACAACAGCGTCAATTTGATGAAGTGTTGTCGTGCGCGCTCTCAAAAATATTTATACTAAGTGCAGCACAGTAGCTGACCTAGGTTGATCTCTTGAGGATCCTTTGCAGTCAATCACTCACTACTTATAATTCAATATATATATATATATATATATATATATATGAAATAAAATAATCAGAAATGAACTTTGAGAATTGAAAAAGAAATACGAAAAGAAAATATGCAGATGCAATGCAACAGAATGAATGGAGACAAAATGATGTTAAGACAGAAAGGAGACATTCCCAAGAACATCACACAGAGTGAACCTTCATCATCTCTTTTTTTTTAGTTTCCAATTTACTTAATGAACATGCTCCATCGTATGCATGAACATCCCCTTCTGCCTATGGTTGTGAACATACGATACACTCAATGATCTCCGAGAGACCGTACATCCACCTCCTCGATCGAGGGAGAATGTGACAGAAGTGAAAGCTAAGCTTCGGGTGGCAAGTGGAGACACAAAGACGCTTTTACCACTAAGATCCCCTTTAGCCTAAATTTAAGTAAATAAGAAACAATAAAACATTAATGATCAAAGACTTGGGTTCACAACTGGATTACTCCCCCAGGAACATCCTCGGGTTAGCTACTCATAATCACAAGTATAAGAGTTCACAGTGATGGAGAAAACGGGGGGAGAAAACAAAAGAGAGATAGAAAAGTGGAGAAAGGAGAACACTTAAATTAAAACATGAAATGCAATT
The DNA here is from genome assembly GCA_963277665.1 of Viscum album. Lineage (NCBI taxonomy): Eukaryota > Viridiplantae > Streptophyta > Magnoliopsida > Santalales > Viscaceae > Viscum > Viscum album. The sequence continues at coordinate 284,149,343 of OY728147.1, forward strand.
ATAGAATGAAAAGAAAATAAAATTAAAAACTAAACTACATAAAATGGGCAAAATAGGCTAACCCTATGTTGCCAACCCTTTGAAATGAAAGAGGGATACACTTTTATAGGGAAAGGGGTGACCTTTTGGCTCTAAAAATCGTCTCCGAATGTAGGCGCGTTTCTGGACGATGTAATGACTACATTTGGGAATTGTTTCTTCTTGAAAGTTGTTTCATTACTTCTACTCTGTTGACCCACTAAAGTTCATCTTTATTGGCCAAGTTTGGAGAGAGATAAAGTCGCTTCACTCATTAGATTTAATCTGTCCAGGCTGACTGTTCGTATTCCAATACACCGAGTTCCAACGCATTAATGGCCTTGAAAATGAAAGATCCAGATGCGGATATCTTAATTAAAGTACTTCCTCCGGATGTCTTACATCTCCATGTAAATTGTCAGCTCCAATGGGTCGGCCATTTATGAGATATGGGCCCAGAAATAAAATTATTCAGTTCTATGCACAGTTTTCAAGACCTGACTTGTGAGCTGGATTTGAGCTTCCAAATGATTGATTGATCTTTGGGTATAGAAGGATAAAATGAATATCATCGAACATATAAACCTATAAAAGAAGAATTTTGCAATTCGGATCAGTTTAGAAAACGTTATGGCTGAAACATTAAAATAAATGAAAACTGTTTAAATCCAAAATAATCCATTTTTTCAATCAAGCTAAAAAATACTTCTAAAACTATAAGATGTGGCAATTGACATAACACTTTGGTGGGATTAAAAACATTGAAATTAAGAATAAAATAATTTAAATTATTTGTTCTATCAGTGGTCCCGTATGACCCGACTCGTTTTGGCCGACCTGACCCGACCTGGTTGGGTCTGGGCCGACCTGGTGTGGCCTGGCCTAGTGGCCAGCCCCATTGGACCTTGCTAGACCTGACCCGATTTGGCCATGGGTCCCACCTGCCAGGTCGCCCAACGACCCAATTCTCATCCGGTTTGGTCCGACTTAGTCGGACCGGTTCTGACTAGCCAGGACACCCCACGACACGGTTTCCCATCCGGCCCGGCCAGCATCAGCGTGCAGGTTCTCCTCCAGCCCGGGCCGCCCAGCGGCCCGGTTTATTCTGCCGGCCCAGCCTGCATCGGCAGGGCAGTTCACCACCCACCAGGAAACTATGTGGCGTCTTGTTCGCGTAGCCATGCGGCGCCGCGTCCTCAGCCAGTCGGTCCGTTCACACAGACCAAGTCTTCCGCATGACCTACGACAGGTCGTGGGTCCAGCTCACCGTCGCGGTCTGCGAACCACAGCTTTCCGCCGCATGGCACCTCCGACACGGCTTGGTGCCCAGATCTGCCTACCGGTGGCCTCTGTTGCCGTCGCGGCGTGCTGTTAGGGCGCTGCCTCCCGCCTGCCGCTGGCCTTGGTGTTGGCGGTCTCCTCCGCGAGCCCCCGGAGGTGCTTCGTTGGTCCGTTCTTCAATCCAGGAACTGTCCCGAGCTTCTTGGTCCATGTAGATGTTTGCGGTGGGCTCCATATAATTCTGTTTTCACTCCGAGGAATCGGCCAAGTTCAGCATCCCTCGGCAAGGGCTTGATGCGACCCCAGGGGTCCGCCAGCGATGAACACGAGATAAAAAGGGGGAGATCACAAGGAACACCCAAGGCGACAAACATCAACCATGTTCGTTTGGCCTTCCTTCATCGCGTTAGAAAGGACGATGGAATATATGATAAATAATCCCCTTTCTTACAATCCCCGCAAGATAAGTTCTCATCCCGCATGAACGATCGATCCGCGTGTTAACTTGTTCATGATTTAACCCACGTTCGTTGTTAAAAAGAAAGAACGAGGAAAAGTAATTCACACAGAAAAGCATCAAATCCTTACCTGGATAATAGGTTCGATCGGAGGAAGACTTCGTCGTTAAAGGCAATCTGTCCACGAAAGTCCTCGATCCGTCGTTGAGGGTGAGATCTCTCAAAGGGGAGGGGGAGTGCTCAAAGTTGTTGGCAATCGTCATTCGTCAATGGTGATCCTCCATAGATTTAGAGTGATTTTCAAGATCTCGCTCTCATCTCCATTTCCCGTTATCCCATTAAATGGAGAAAACGCATCGCATCGTTTCTGTTACGCTGAGTCGCCGTCGTTACACTATTTCATTTAGGAAATAGCATTTCTGTTACTTTGCGTTGCAGTGGCGTTGCGCAGTTTCATTAATGGAATGAAACAGTCAGCTCGTCGCTACATTGCAGCGAAACAATTTCAAATAAAATAAACTTTTTAAGTTTATTTTATTTTTCCTTAAAACGTCTGAAAATTATTTTTTTCCCTCGACCCGTGCTGGTCGAGGTTAGGCCCTTCTTAAGGAGAACATCTCATTATAAACTCAACGGTAGTCTCAAATTTTTAATCCGAGTTACCGTTTGTGAGTTATGAGGATTCGAAAATAAAATAATTTTTATTTAAATTATTTTATTTACAGTTACGTCCCAAAAACTAACTTTCACAACCGACCCGTGTCGGTCAATTTTATGATCCTCATAAGGGAAGAAAACCCTCACGAACTCAACGGTTCTCTTAGATTTTCAATCCGAGTTACCGTTTATGAGTTTTAAGGATTTGAAGATAAAATAATCTTTATTCAATTATTTTATTTACGGCCAAAAATTACTTTCTATTGTTGGCCTGTGCCGACCAATGTTAGGCTCTGCCTATGGAAAACACACCCTCATGAGCTCAATGGTGGTCTTCAATTTTCAATCCGAGTCATTGTTCATGAGTTATAATAATTTAAAAAATAAAATAGTTTTATTTATTTATTTATTTATGGTTATGCCATTTTCGGGTTTCCTCACTGGAGGCTCACGCCGACTAAACTTAAGTCATGACTAGGGTAAATCCGTCATTCTGAATACAATGGTTTCCTCAGATTTTTGATCAGGGCACCCATTTATGAGTCATTCCATTTTTTTAGGAAAACCTCTCACACGTGCTATTTAAAACTTAACATTTTTCGACGGATCATTTCAGGCACTCTAGATCTCGGAATCGCACGTTGTCTCAGTTCCTGGTCTCAAAATAATCTTATATAATTTAAAAAAATACCTGGAATTTTGGGACATTACATCACCCACACCTTTAGGGGTTTACATCCTCGTAAGCCAAAAAAAAGGATAATCAAACAAATGGGGGTACTGGACACGAATTTGAGTCTCCCACTCCCACGTACACTCTTAGAGATTCTTGTCGTATCACCAAACACGCACTAGAGTAATTGATCACCCATGGAGGGTCCTCTCCTATAAATCCTTGATTTCTACCAGAGACTCTGCAAAATTCTCCTCGTCGTCAAATCTTCATCACGTATAGGCATCTCGAGCCCTCTACTAAACTCTGCTCCTGGGTAGTTAGGAAGTGAGTCGACTCGGTGAGTTATCCAATGATCACCCAGATGGTTTCATGTCTCCTAGACGTATGTGGTAAACCTGTCATGAAGTCTATCGATATCTCATCTCACTTCCACTCTGGTACTTCGAGGGGTTGTGTCAAACCTACTAGAACCTGGTGCTCAGCCTTCACTTGCTGACAAGTGAGGCATCTCGAGACAAACTCTACCACTGCCTTCTTCATCCTCGACCACCAGTACTGATGTCAGAGGTCCTGGTACATCTTCGCCACACCTGGATGTACTGCCAAAGAGGATGTATGGAACTCCCTCAACACCTCCTCCCGTAACACCACTGGTAATACAGTGCATCCCTTGAAAACGATGACGTGCTCCCCACCTCTCGAATATCCATCAGGGGCATGCCCTGTGGACATCTAGGAATGTGTAGTCTTGCAGCTGGCATCTCTGAGTTGCACCTCCCTGACTCACTGTAAGAGTGGAGGGTCAAATACTATCGACTGAAGAAAAGCTGTCTCCTCTCTATCCATAAAGGATATCTGAAGCGAGAGAAACTGCTCTAAGGCCTCGTTCAGTAGCTGTGAACTCGATCTTCTGCTAAGAGCATATTCCACCACGTTCCCCTTCCCAGGAGTATAGACTATCTCGAAGTCATAGTCTTAGAGGAACTCTAGCCAATATCGTTGTCTCATATTTAGATCCTTCTAAGAAAAGATACATTTGAGACTCTTATGGTCAGAGTAGACGATGAATCATTCACCCATAAGGTAGTGTCACAACATCTTCAGTGCGAAGACTACCACTGCCAACTCATGGTCATGAGTCACATAGTTCTGCTCATGCGATCTCAATTGTCGTGGGCCATAAGAAATCACTATTTTCCCATGCATGAGGACACAACCAAGCCCGGTTCTTGATGCATCACAGAACACCACGTAGTCGGTGCCCTCCTCTATCAGCCTTAAGATAGGAGCACTCGTCAAGCTCTTCCTCAACTGTTGAAAGCTCTACTGGCATCTTTCTATCCACACAAAGGGTTTTCCCTTCTTCATCAACGACGTCATGGGTGCTTCCACTCTAGAGAAGTCAGGTAAAAAACTGTGATAGTACCCCAGCCAACCCAAGGAAACTCTGCACCTCGGTAACGCTCTTGGGTGGATCCCAAGAAAGAACTACCTCGATCTTCACTGGATCCACTAAAACTCTAGTCTCCGAGATGACATGTCCCAGTAAGTGGACCTTTCATATCCAGAACTCACACTTCAAGAGATTTTTGTAAAGCTGGTGCTCTTAGATTGTGTCCATAACCATCCTCAGGTGTATCCCGTGCTCCTGCTCGGACGTTGAATACACTAATTTGTCATCAATGAAGACCACTATAAACCGGTCTAAGTACGGATGGAAGATCCTGTTCATGAGTCCCATTAACATTGTTGGGGAGTTTTTCATGACAAACGGAATCACTAAGTACTTATAGTGGATGTAGCGACATCTAAAAGCCATCTTTGAGAGGTCCTCATCTCGTACTTGAACCTGGTGATAGCCTGATCTGAGGTTTATCTTCGAGAGCCATCTCGCTCCCTTCAGCTGATTGAAGAGGTCAACAATCCTTGGTAGAGGATACTTATTCTTCACAGTCACCTAGTTCAGGCACCAAAATTCAATGCATAACCTCAAGCTTCCATCTTCCTTCTTGGCAAGAACACTAGGGCTTCCCATGGTGAAACGCTGGGCCTTACAAACCCCTTCCTCTTCAAGTCCTCAAATTGTACCCTCAGCTCCCGAAGCTCTGCGAGAGCCATCCGATATACAGGTGTAGATATTAGTGTCGTCCCAAGGTACAAATCAATGTAGAAGTCTATCTCTCTACGAGGAGGTAGTCTTGGAACATACTCTATAAAGACGTCCTCATACTCGTCCACCACTGTAGAGAACTAAAAACTAAAAACATCTACTGCTACGTGGGTAAGGATGACCGCATGCAGCTACCCCATTCCCCTTTCCTCCAGCTCCCTGAGCCTGGTGTGGACCACATTGGGGTGGTGGTTGTATCATGAAAAATTTTATACCACATCCTGCTGCCCTCCCAGCTCTTCTTCCACGTCTACTGCCCTACAGATTAATCTGTTTCTGTCACTATCTCTACCCCGGTGGCCCATCCACTGTTTCACTATTAGTACGATGGGCTAGACAATCTCTAGTGAGATGTCCCCTACCATCTCTTGAAAAGAATTACCTCTTTCTAGGCCGACTGGACTCACCTTATGAGCCTTGAGTTGTAGATCCCCTATCTTGGGACCTCTTTTCGGAACGTCTCACACGTCCAGGTCCTTAAGACTAACGTTGGTTTCTTGCTCCCATGTTCTTTGCTCCTTCATGCCCACAGCTGACATCCACTGGTTGTATCTACTCATCCAAGGGACTTTCAACCACAAATGTTCTCTCAACACCCTAACAGAAGTAGGAGTGCGCAGAGTAATAGCGTTGGCTCGAATGTCCCTTAACACACCTTGCTCGGAGGTTCGATCCATGAAGCACTGGTCAAATAGTATTCATCGATTACCTAGAAACGTCGGTACGCCTTGATGAATACTCAGCTACCAACACGTCATCCTGCCGAAGCTGTAGAAGCTCTTAGGAATTCATCGCCCTTAGCTTTTATGGAGAGATCCCCCTTCTCTGAGGAATGTTCTCAAGCTCTGTCCATGGAAAAGGTCACCTCATTGTAAGATCAAGTAATAAAAACCCCACCATTTCCCTACTGAGCCACATAGAAGGCTTACTGATAGGACCACCATCTGATCTAATGGTGTCATGACTAGACGGAAAACTCGGTCACCACCTCAAGCCAGTAATTATCCACCTGTGAGTCAGGCTTTCCTCAGAACCTGATGGGTCTCTGTCGCTGAAACTTGTGAAAGGCGCTCAACCCGTGCTTCTCATCTGCTGGTACAACGAGTACCATTTGCTACTCCACAGGTGGTGGTATAGCTGGTACACCACCCCGTGGTTCTATCTCTGGTATGAACCCCTATACCCATCTTGTCACCTCACATATCATCCTTGTGATCACGTGGTGGAATCCTGGCTGGTTGTCTATGTGGAAGCATCTTGAAATAAAACAAGATATACCATGATCAATAGATTATACCTGATGAGATGACTCAAGAAGGAAATGGAAAACTCAATCCATTCCTATATGATGCATGTACCATCATTTTTTTCCATGTAACTATTGTTTTCATTTACTAAGTCGAAAATCAGAATTCAGGGCCTTGGTGTAGGGATATGTCGGCTGCTGCACCAACACTTGATTCCCTAACGTAAAATCTAAACTCGAAACACTTAGTACTGTTGCCCCAAACCAAACTCATAGACACTGGGTTCTTAAGGTAGAATTGACCTCCTCTGATATCACTTTGTCCCGACTCCTCCCTCAGAGCCCGTGTCGTGACTACCCCAAGCCCGCCTTCCATAGGCCAGGGGTTGGTGACTAGCACCGAATAGGCATATTCCAAAGAGGGAAGACATTTGACTTTAAACCTGTACACATGCACAAATCTCAAACTACGGAAAGTAAACACAAAGTAAAACACAACTATCACTGAGACAACTATTGAGAGTATAATACAAACTGAAAGTACAAAGGGTCCATTAAAAAAGCCCAAAACCACAAAGGAAAGTGCAACTGTCACAGTTCATCCGCTAGTGACCCTACCTGAAGGGTAGGTGAAGGGTAGCTACCTGTAGCCGTAGAAGTATGTCCGTCTATCCCATCTCACTGAGCGTCGTATGGTCCTGGACCATCAAGGTCTCTATCGAAGCATCAATCACCTGTATGAGACACGACATGTGCAGGTGAATCCCGTGCATGGGTGAGAAACACAATACTCATTAGGGACCTCAAACCACAAAGAAAAGACCACAAAGCAAGACCACACAACAAGACCACAAAGCAATGGTAGATCACATCGGGTATAAATCAAGGTATATAAATTAAGATTATCAGTTGTAGAGATGAATCATCTTGTACTACTGAGGGAATCATCCTTGATGAGTCCCTGAGATTCACTCAGTTATTAGACCACTAAGGTATGATCGACTGTTGGACTACTGAGTTCCGCTCGGATGCTGGACCACTGAGGTCTGCTCGGCTTCTGGACCACTGAGGTCTGCTCAGCTGCTAGACCACTGAGGTCCGCTAGGCTGCTGCACCACTAAGGTCCGCTCGGCTCTTGGACCCCTGAGGTTCGCTGGGCTACTGGACCACTGAAGTCTGCTCGGCTGCTGGACCACTGAGGTCCGCTCCCTTGCTGGACCACTAAGGTTTTCTGATCCCCTAGACCACCGAGGTCCGCTCGGCTCCTAGACCACCGAGGTCCTGCTCATCATATCCTTCATGTCACAACTAATTGTATGATTCCCGCTCTCTAGTGTGCTTGACTCCAAGAGATTCTAATACTCAAGCCATCGTTCGTATCTCGACTTCCACGAAAACTCACTTAGAGTATACCCAAAAGACTGTATCATTGCAAGGGTCCCAATGCTGTAAGCAGTGTGTCAATCGGATGCCCAGTCTGAAAGATATTGGTGTTTTAGTAAATAGGGGCTAGTTGCATCCGGACCCGGTTCGACTTGGTCGGACCGACTCGACCAACCTGGCCCAGTGGTCCCGCATAACCCAACCTGTTTCAGTCAACCCGACCTGACCTGGATGGGTCTGGGCTGACCTGATCCGACCTGGCCAAGTGGCCAGGCCCATTGGGCCTTGCTGAACCTGGCCCGATTTGGCCGTGGGTCCAGCCCGCCGGGTCGCCCAATGACTTAGTTTCCCATCCGGCCCGGCCAGCATTAGTGGGCCTGTTCTCCTCCAGCCTGGGCCGTCCAGCGGCCCAGTTTATTCTGCTGGCCCAACCTGCATCAGTGGGCTAGTTCACCTCCAGTACAGATGATGTGCGACATCCGGTTCACGCAGCCACGCGGCGCCAGGGTGGCATTGCATCCTCGGCTAGCTGGTACCCTCACACAGACCGGGTCTTTCACTTAAACTGCGACAAGCTGTCGGTCCAACTCACAACCATGGTCTGTGGTCCACAGATTTCGCCTCTAACAAGGTCGGGTGGCCGTGTCTGCCAGTCGTCGGTGACCCCTATCGCAGCTGCAGCGCGCTGCTAGCGCGCCGCCTCCTGCCTTCCATCAGCCTTGGTGCTGTCGGCTCCTGCTGCCCCTGCGGCGCACCGCCTCCCACCTACCGGCCACCGTAGATCACCGTCATCGGCACCGACGCGTCGACGGTCTCCTCAGCGGGCCATCAGGTGTGCTTTAGTTCAATCCGGGAACTGTCCCGTGCTCCTTGAGTCATGTAGATGTCTACGGTGGGCTCCATATCATTCTGTTGTCACTTTGGGGAATCGGCCATGTTCGGCATCCCCCAGCAAGGGCCCGACGCAACCCCAGGGTCTGCTGGCGAAGAACGCAAGAGAAAAAGGGGGAGATCACAAGGAACACCCAAGGCAACGAACATTGGCCCCGTTCATTTGGCCTTCGTTCGATGTGTTATAAAGGACGATGGAATATATGATAAATAATCCCCTTTCTTCCAATCCCCACAAGATAAGTTCCCATCCCGCATGAACGATTGATCCTCGAGTTAACTTGTTCGTGAGTTAACCCACGTTAGTCATTTAAAATAAATAATGGGGAAAATCAATTCACACAGAAAAGCATAAAACCCCTACATGGAGAATAGGTTCGATCGGAGGACGGCTTTGTCGTTGAAGGCAATCCGTCAACAAAAGTCCTCGATCCGTCGTCGAGGGTGAGATATCTCGAAGAGGAGGGGGAGTGCTCAAAGTTGTTAGTGATCATCGTTCGTCTCCAAATATTTAGAGTGATTTGCAAGATCTCTCTCTCATCCTCATTTCCTGTCATCCCATTAAAAGGAGATAATGCGTCGCAGTGTTTTTATTATGCTGAGTCGCCGTCGTTACGCTGTTTCATTTAGGAAACGACTTTTCTATTACTTTGTGTTGTAGCGTCGTTGTGCGGTTTCATTTATGGAATGAAACTGTTAGCCCGTCGCTGCATTACAACGAAACAATTTTGAATAAAATAAACTTTTTACATTTATTTTATTTTTCCTTAAAACGTCTGAAAATTAACATTTTCCCTCAACCTGTTCCGGTTGAGGTTAGGTCCCGCTTAAGGAGAACATCTCGTTACGAACTCAATGGTGGTCTCAGATTTTTAATTTGAGTTATCGTTTGTGTGTTATGAGGATTCAAAAATAAAATAATTTTTATTTAAATTATTTTATTTACAGTTACGTCCCAAAAACCAACTTTCACATTCAGCCCGCGCCGACCGATGTTAGGCTCCACCTAAAGGAAGCACACCCTCATGAACTCAATGGTACTCTCGGATTTCCAATCCAAGTTACCGTTTATGAGTAATAAATATTTGAAAATAAAATAATCTTTATTCAATTATTTTATTTATGGTCAATAACTACTTTCCACTATTTGCCCGTGACGGCCAATGTTAGGCTCTGCCTAAGGAAAGAATACTCTCATGAGCTCAACGGTGATATCAGATTTTCAATCCGAGTCACCATTCGTGAAGATTTGAAAAATAAAATAATTTTATTTAATTATTTTATTTACTTTTATTTCATTTTCAGGTTTCCTAATTGGAGAGCCACAACGACTAAACTTAAGTTGCGCCTAGGGTAAACTTTTCATCCTGAACACAACAGTCCCATCAGATTTCTGATCTGGGCACCCATTTAAGAGTTATTCCAATTTTTCAGGAAAACTGCTCACCTGTGCTATTTAAAACTTATCATTTTTCGATGGATCATTCCAGGCACTCCGGGCCTCGGAATCGCATGCCTTCTCAGCTCCTGGTTTCGAAATAATCTCATATAATTTAAAAAAAATACATGGAATTTTGGGACATTACACCTAGATTCCTTGGAACGGAAATTTTGATTGGTAGACATTTGTGAAATCTATTTTATGGTATTATAATGATAGTGTAAAGAGATTTTGTAAGGTTTTTTTATTCAATAAAAAAATAAAGCACATCATACATAGTAGATGTAATTGATTTGAACTAAAAATACATTTATGGAGAATATTTTAAAGAGAATAGATAAAATATGTGCAGACAGTATTTAATTGTCTAATAAGTGAAATCTATTTTCCAGAGAACTACATACAGATTACGAGAATTGAAAATATATGAACTGTATCATAACTATGTGCTCAACATGAGTATACATAAAACACATACAATGTATGGACCAAAAAGATAGAATAGTATGATAAGTTTGTTTATAAAATTATTAATGTTGGAAAATGCATACAGAATTTTAAAAAATTAAACGGGGCAACATTAAATTCATTGAGGGAATGATGTTACCTCAATGGTGAAAACATGAAGTATAGATGCAATTGTTTAGTCAAGGTGGAGAATATAGAATTTTTTGAAGAACTGGTTCAAAAGAGTGTAAGATTGAAATAATTGGATCTAATGAACAGCCAATTATTGTTTGAAAAATATACAAATCATGAAGAAATTAAATGGGACAACTATTAGTACAATGTTGGAAAATAACTTACCTTAATGTGGAAAAAGTGAAGTATCTTAATCAAGTCAAACAATATTGCACACATTGAATAAGCAATTGAAGAGTGTGTAAGATATAAACCATAAATTTATGGCATAAATTTTAGGATCAACTGAAACTAAAAATACAATTACATAAACCAATAGTCTAAATCTCAATAGGTTATTTAGTAATTAAAGATTACACCTTTCTGTTTGTATTGTGTGAGGTGAAAATAATTTAAAGTGTGATTATGTTATATTGGAGATCAATTTCATGAAAACTGCAGACATGTTTTTAAACAAACTAGCCTGTGATGTAGTCAGTGAATATTGAGACCACTGAAATGTGGACTAAATAGATTTTAATATATCGATGGCTGTGTTATAGCCAAATAGTCAGAAATGTTGCAAAGGAATGGCTCAGGAGGCATGATTTTGTTTCTAATTGAGGAGACCCGCATGAATTAGTCTTTATACACAGGTAACCTAAAATGGGAGTATATGAAATCAAACTTTTAATACGAGAAGTAGTCAGTATTTGGAGATGAATTACCATTGGGTTTAGGAATTTATACTACCATAAGACAATGGTATAAAGAAATTGAAGCTTTAATAATAGTTCCATGATGGATTAGAGGATGATGCAACAGAGAACGATATGATCTGATGCTAAGGCTTTGAGCGTTAATGGGGATGAGGGAAGTTGAAGTTGAAACGACATAATCGAAAGAAAGCAGAGTGTTGAGGAAGACTTTGACTGGGATGATCATGATGGAAGGTAGATTAATCGAGGAAGAAGAGGGGAAGATGGGAAGAAGATAGGGTTCACATGGGGGAGAAGAGGAGATGGGAATCGGGGAGAAGAGTACAATGGAGCCATGAGTTTTAGGTTAAAACCCTCATTTTCCAATTAATGTGTTTATTTTTGTTTTTAAATCCCATAATTCGTCTCTTTCTTTAATCAACACATTTCACCTTATAATAATTATATTTATACATGCACATATATATATATAGTCTATCCAATCAATATATCATCAAATCCCTTCAAACTCATACAAACATTTTCCCTATAATTTTTGTATGTTTTATTCTTTATTCTTTTTTCAAATCATTTTTTTCAATACAAATCATATTATATATATATCATTTTATAATAAAAATATTTTTTAAAAACCTTATATATATAATATGTAACATAATGATTATATATATAATGTATAACACACACACATATATATGTTATGTTTTGTAGCATATCAATTTGTAATGTTTTAAAATAATTCCATATATATATATATATAATATGTAAAATATAAATTGTTTTATATTCTTAAATAATTTACTTGTGAAAAAATCAACTTGTGAAAGAATATAGACAATACATGATTCATGCAGAAATAAGTATAATATAATTTCCTTTAATAAAATAGTTAAAATCAATGTTTAGTATATTTAAATAAATTTTACTTCTGTAATATTTTTAATAGATGTGAAATTTTTCAAACCATGCATAAAATTTTATCATGGATGATATATCTCACTTAATGAAAATTTGAAAATATGATTAATTCAAAAAAATAGAATTTCCTACAATTAAAATAAACCATCCTCAATCCACCAAAACTAATAGAAAACATTTATATAAAGCTTTGACATTTAGGAAAAGACAAATGAAGGATTCGAAAAAAAATTAGACTCTTACAACTATAACTAATGTATTGTATGATATATGTATAACTATGTTTAATTTTATATATAACTCCTTCAATAGCGAATAATCATTTATGATGGATGCTTTGAAAGTCCTCGGGTCATTAAACCTAGTCTTGGTGTTCATATAACAAATTTTGGTGTATTATAAGGAAACATATTGCATTTATACCACTCTTAGAGTTATATGTTTAGTTTTATTTTGTAATTAAGTATAGTTTACACTAATTTTTTTTTCTAAAAAACTACTTGAAGGTCATGTTTTTATCGATACATTACCCATTGACTTCCTAATATATCATTAAATCAATAACACCATAGGTATTATATTAATGGAGAAGACCACACTGAAGAAGTATAATAATGAAATGAATATTAATGATGTAGAAAGGAATGTCTCCATGCATTGTAAAAACTATTCAAGTAATATGGGTGATTTTTTTTATAAAAAACCATCAAATAATTTGATATAAATGTATATTCCTAATATCTTGACATCTTGAACTAATTATTAAGCATAACATCCATGTAATTTTTTGGAAAATGTTACCAACCTATATGCATCACATTATAATTGTAATAGATAAAAATAAGTTCCTATAATATTTTAAAGATTTATCATATTCAAAACATTAAAGGATTGTATAATTCATGGTCCACCTATCAAATATCTTTCCCATAACGTAGTGGAAAATTTTCAAAGGAAAAATATTAATGGATGTGTTTAATATAGTTTTCATATTAATTAATCATTCATTAATGTTATCTCATGGAATGGAGAGATAATACCATGTTAAAAAATACAAGATAATTAAATTTCAGTTGTTTTTTTAAAAAATTATTCAATGTATTTAGAAAACAAGATCTCATGATGAAATAAAATTTGAGTGGTATGGTGAGAATTATAATTTTTCGAGTAATTTACATAATAGAATGATATCTCATACAAATTGAAATGAAAACATAAAACATTATATGTACTTATTGAAAATTTTTATTTATTTATATAAAAAATAAACATCCATTACAAAGGAATAAAATTAAATTAAATAACTCTGTACAATAGAAAAATTAATGAGATAAAAAGAGTTCCTTTAACTGAATTATTGTTTCTTAAATTTTTAAAACAATCCCTTTCACTTTTTCAATGTTTCTCAATGATAGGGAAGAGATATACGATATATTCATTGATTAAGAGATCACATAAGGATTATTAAACTTAGTGTCAAAAGAAATGAGTGGAGGATTGAATATTTATATTAAAGATTGTATAATTGTATAATATTTTTTTGGATACAATCATTGAAAAATAGTTCATTAAAAATTGATTCAAAAATTCATATTTTTCTTTTATCTTATATAGAAAGCTCTTCAAACTATTGAATACAAAAATTGATGATTTACCAATGTTTATTCATTAGAAAAAATGAATTTACGCATAGAAAATATGTTCTAAAATATTAAAATATGATTTATAATTAGGATATTAATTTGATGTTTTGAAATATTGATTTAATATTTGAATATTGTCTTATTAAAATTATATTTTTTCTAATAAAAATTAAGAAATTAATAATCATCTCATTTTAGATCAAATTTATTTCATACCATATACCCTAAATGAATATTATTTTTACTATTTATATTAATTTTTTCAAAATTTAATTCATAGATTTGATGAACATGTTTAAAAATTTTGATTAAATTTATAAAATTCAATTTATAAACACTATTGGTTTAATTAATAATACTACATACATCATAAATAAAGTAAAAATATTATAGCTTTATATAACTATGATAAATAAACTTTATGAAAATAAATAAACATAAAATACCACCCTTTATCCTTGAAATATTTCCCCATAATGTAGTAGAAAATATCAATATGGTGATATGGGTAATGGTGATAGTTTTTTACATTAATATGATATACAAATACCTTATATTATTATCCATTATCTTGAATATCACTTGTATATAATGTTATTCATGTTACACTTTTTTGTTTTTGACATGTGCTTGATATGATGAAAAATCTTTTATTGATATGTCTAATAAAAGCTCACCCATGTGCTCTTTGGGTGGAGTATCTATCCTGTAAGTGACTGATGATATAATCCCCTTAATCTTTAAATAAAATTAAAGTGTCATTATGCTTATTTAGGTATAATGAATATATTATTTCAAATGATTTCTTCTATTGGATAGGTTATAGTTTTCAAACATATATTATTATTATAACAATTAAAAAGAAACATTACCAACTTGGTTACCAAGATGAGAATTTCTCCAATGATCGATATATATTAGTATATAATCTAGGTCACTAGTTTGAATAAACTCCTTGATAGTTTAGTTTATGGTAGAAAAAATATTGAGATGATATAGAATATTTCACCAAATATGAATATATCCTTTAAGTAATTTATAAAATATCAACCTTGGAATTATTTTTACTTAATCCCGATTTTATTAAACTCACTTATAAATTGTGTAAAACATATCACAAAAATATTAGTTAACATCTTTATTTAAGTATCTATTGTATATATATATTTTTTTTAATTTTGAATTAATATTTATAATATTATCACATGTAGTAGTTTGAACAAAAAGTATCCCAATAATAAGTCTCCAATATTGGTCTAAATGGAAATCTAGGCCCACTTGTGTCATGCTGCCTAAGAATTTTTTTTACAGGAATTATTATTTTTTAAAAAATATTTCATATTATAACATCGAAATACAAAAATGAACTTATCTGGAACTGATTATATATTCTCAAATTCACACTTTGAAATGGAATTTCATAATTTAAATTTTTCTTAGACAAATTAAATTATTATTTTTATTTATTTCTAAGAATCACATTTTTACTAAACCTTTTAGATTAAGAACATAACAAATATAATAAAAAAATAAAAGTTATTTTTTTATCATATATTCTTATCACAGTTTTTATTGACACGTATTACCAAGAATGCATATTTGAATTTAATTTCCACGATTCCTCTTTGGTTTTAATTATGATAAAAGGTTTTCAAATAATCCTCATAACAGTTAAATAAAAAAGATTTCTCAATTATCTAGTATTATTCTACATATGAAAATAATTAAATATTTTAATGAACATAAATCATGATTGAAAAAATGAAAAGCATGATCTATAAGAAAATGGATTATATACACCATAATCATACTTTCAATACTATATTTAAAGTCATTTTTAAGTCAAAGCTACATTCTAAGGAATCATATCATAGTGGATTTTTTTAATAATGATCCCTTTATTATATATTTGGTGTAGATATGAAGGACCAATTAGGTAAAACTAGGGGTTTAATCAGTGGTATGCTCTTTTTAAGAATCCATTTAATTCAACCGCCTGAACTAGTTAATGTTCTAATCCACTCATCCTTAAAATGTATCAGCCTCACCTCATAATAAAAAAATTAAATATTATTATATAATGTTCTTATAGTTTTTATGAAATAATGGAATAACTATCGAAAGAAACCTCTGATCTGAAATCTGGGATTGCCATTGAATTTGGAATGTGGGGTTTTCCCTAGTCATGACATAATCTTTGTGTGTGTCACGTATTCGACTTGAGTGTCATCATGTGCAGAAAAATAATAAAATAAATTATTTAATTTATTTAATTGTATTAATTGATCCTAACCTAATCCTCTTATTATAAAAGTCCTTTATGGAAAATCCCTAGGGTTAGCCACATAACCGAAGGGATTTGATAGGAGAGCAGGGATGAGAGCTTGATGAATGATATCATATCGAGGATCATGATCAATTACCAAAGGGGGTCATCTTCATCAAAAAAGTTCATGGAACTAGCCAACAACTGCGACATGTGACCATTCTTAATCAGCGATTGATCCAAACCCAAGGTAGGGAATTTTCTTTCCATTGGGTTATTTCCCTGTTCGATCATCCCATGATGAATGTGAATCAAATCCACTAACAGATTGATTAACGGGTCGATCATATTGTGAGTGTGGGTTTATCATCCTGTGTTTTAGGGGATTAATATTATTTGATTATTTGGTTTTGGTTCTTCTTTCATCATATTAATGTAAATGAATTTAGTCCAACTTGAGAAAAGGCCAAATTTCATTCTTCATCTTGTGTTTTGTTCTTTTCTTCCCCATTTATTCATGCATTCATCACCGATATTCCCTTTAGTTTTAGATTCAAGCAATACCTAATATCTGATCATTGTGAAACCATTATTTAGTACAACAATTTGATACCATGGGTTTGGGTTTTTGATAGGTAGAGTGGTCAAGGTACGATGATGAAAATAAATGATCATAGGTGGTTCGAGATCACATATGAGTTTCCTGTTTTACAGTTTGGTGTGTGGCATGTGGCGCAATTTGATGGGAGGAGATTCTCAACTATATTGGATGGATAATATCATGATACCGGTGAGACCAAGCTTGATCAACCACATATCCATGATTCCTGAGGGAGTTTGGAACTAGATCAAGGGTTGGAAATACATGAGAAGAATTGTGTGGGTTTCTATTATTCTAGAGGAATCCCAACTACATGGTGTGTGGTCCTAATAACATACACTATATAGCTCCCCTTCTATGATGTTAGGGTTTACACACAGATAAAAATATCACACTCCATGTGAAACATTTCATACTCCATGTGACTATGTGCTTCCATCTTAGCGTGTACCCTAGGGGTACACAGGCATGAACACGACTAGACACATAGGCACAATCAAAGTACATGGGAATGATCGTGTGAATGGACACGACTAGGTACCCGGACACAAACAGAAGTACACAAGCACAACCAAATGTACATGAGCATGGATTAGAGGCACATCAAGTGTCGTATCAACCTATACATGTCATGTATCCCAAAAGCACACACCATGTATATAGAGGTAGGCATTTCGTTTGAGACAGCAAGACACGAGCAGACTCAGGGTAGGAAAGACACACCGTGTACCCCCAGTACATGTCATGTAATTTTCCCAGGGCAGGTTGAGGCCTTTAGTATCTTTAGTGTGGACTAGTATTAGTTGGGTTTGTTTCCTTGGTCTATCCCTATTAGGGTACAGTGTGGCACTACATCCCCAAAATAAGATTGTGATCTCTATGGGGTCAGTCTCAGATATAGTTTTCATGAATCCCTCCGTGAATCATGGGGTGAGATCCTCTATCATATAATCTTCTGTAGGTGGGGTTTTAGGAATTTTCATAACCAACTTACATAGACATACAATCCCCTACTTAGCTTGTTATTCCACATTGGTTTCACAGTGTCCCCCAGAGGCCTTGGGTGAGATCCCATATCTATATATTGAGACCATCACAGTTATAGTGAGTTCTTCTTCAGCAAGGACCAATGAGTATGACCTCTAAGATAAGAGCCATCAGGGATAGCATTATCGTTGGAGTGATTTTTCCTAGAAAAGCATTACCTTGAGCATCGGGTAGACTCTTGTGGTTGGAAGTGGTTGAGTCCTCTTTGAGACTTGGTTTCTACTATGTTTATATCTTGGTTTGTTATTATTGTTATGTATCATGTCTTTATTGACATATGTTGGTGATGATGAGCTAACTACTCTCTTGATTCTTTATGTTTAGTGATTTCAAGGTGTCCTACCGAGTATTATTATACTCACCCCTGCATGGGATCTACTTGCACATTTTGTGTCTTTTATAGATGACATGCCTTTTGATAGAGTCTGAGGACCAGGAGAAGGAATATAATCATGAGATAGATAGATTGTGGTTCATACCAAGTGTTTAATTTGATATTAGTTCCCTCCCAGTCTATCGATTGGACTCTTTTGCAGTTTTTGGTGGGCTTGTATTTGACCCTTATGCTTTCTAGTACTTTTTCCATACTCAAATTGAGGGATATAGTTGTATTAATTCATTTAGTATTAGTTTTTCTTTACTTTTAACATTGTATTGGATTCAGGAGATCTATGTGTCTACATGAACCTTAGTATGAGGACTCCCATGTTTGTGTTATTCTTACTCAATACTTGTCGTCAGTGTCTGGCCTATTAGAAGTAGGCTTGGGGTATCACACTCTGCCTATCGCTAGCTAGGTGGGCCTTAGTGAGTCAAGTTGTGACAGAGTGGTATTAGATCGGTTCATCTTTTGAAAAGAGTTTGGATATTTTATAGCTGTGAGTTTGATTTGGGAACTAGAGAAACAATGTTAAAGTGTTTAGAGTTTATCTCTCAGGCCAGGGGCTCCAGTGTTTGTGTAGTGACTGACATATCAATTCAACATGACTATGATAAGATTATTATTGATTTGGAACATGTAAGCACTATTTTTAGGAAAAAATAATTATATGCATCATATAGGAATGAGTTGTGTTTTCCATGTCATTGAACCATATCCCTAAATATACTCTTTGACCATGATACATGTTGTTTATTTCTGGATACCTCTAAAAATAAACCCAACCATTATTCCATAGCATGATCTTGAGGATGATCTTACTAGTGATGAGGCTTCAGTATAGGGTCTTGTATAGGAGGTGGTGCCTATGAGTGATTTTCCAGTGTTACTAACACCCATTGAGCAATAGGTTGCATTGACAGTACTATATGAGGATGTTTAAAGGATAATCACGCTCCATGAGTTTTAGAGGTAGCGACCTCTTAGGTTTTGGGGTGATCTAGACCCCCAGGTAGTTGAGGATTGAACTGAGGTAGTTACCCAAGTTTTCCATCTTGTGAGGACACCTCCAGATCAGATGGTGATCCCATTAGAAAATCTTATTCATAAATCCACAGGGTGATAGTAGGGTCTGGTGACTCAAACAGACGATGAGAATACTCTCTCTTGGATGGAGTTTCAGGGAATCTCTCAGGAGGAGTTCTATCCAACTATGTTGTGAGTGGTAAACATCAAAGAGCTTTTGAAGATTCAGTAGGAGAATGGTAGATTATTCATAGAGGTTCACCGGGATTTGATAGTGGATAGATTTTTGGACAAGAAGATGCCAACTGTTGGTGATAGTGATGGAAATGTAGGAGACAAGTCTTCGACAGCTGGTAGTTGGTAGTGGAAAAAGGGATTTGGGCATGCAAAGCACTTTAAGAGGCTGTCCCAGGACATTGGTTCTGTAGTTTAGGGATCTTAGGATGGTTCTAGCTAGCTGAGTGAGAGATGGTGTTTCTCTTATGATAATCGGGGACATATCGTGTGGGATTTTCTGTCCTGTTGTGAAACTAATAGAGAGATAGTTGATGGACTGATCTTGCAGAGACAACAACAAGAGTTGGCAGGTCTGCAGGGTGGAGGACGTGGAAAAGGAGCAGGGAGAGAAGCTGGAGGTGGCATACGGTTTGACCTATTTCCACCGCCACCCCTAGGTGATCCACACTAGGCTCAGGGATCTAGTGATTAATAATGAGGACAATTTCATGACATGGAGTCCTATGACCTAGAGTCTAGATGGACGATTTGAGGTATGGTCTAATTCTTTACTTCCTTAGTTGTAGTGTTGATAAACATGGGTGGGAGCCATTCATTTCTTGTTATTTATCTCGTTCAAGACATAGATAGTGTGATTGAACCCTTGGCTCAACCCTTATTCTTAGATACTCCTTCCAAATTGACTACAATGAGAGGAAGAGATATCATGTTCCAAATATATTTCTTTAGGATGGCTCATTCAACAATGATTCTATAGTTTTTGGAGGTATGGTTGCATCCCATTTTCACTTCTTACTTATGGATGATAACCCTCATATGTAGGAGGGCTAACCAAGTGGACATGATGACATTTTTCATGTTTTTACTAATGTTATCTACCCTGACATGAATGGTTTTTTAGAATATTTCAGATGAACATGATATTTGTGAAGCATTGTCTACCCTCAATTGAGCTAGTTCTCTAGGACCGGACTATTTCCTAGGGTATTTCTATATTTTTTCAGGAATATTATCAAGAAGGAGCTTGTGGACATCATCTAGGATTATTTCTGGGGTGGGATTTTGTCCTGAGTGGTTCATGCCACCACGTTGATTCTTATTCTGAAATTCAAAGAACCTTCCTTGCTGAAACAATTCAGACCTATCAGCATGTAAAACTTCCCCTACAAAAAACTTACTGGTGTGATCAACCAAATTTTAGCAGTGCATATCCATAGGTGGGTTTCATATGAAAAGTAGCGATTCATTTGTGGGAGATCCACACAAACTTCCATAACCTTGGTACAAGAGATAGTGGGTGATATCGACAGAAAATTATCAGGGTCCAATATAGCCATCAAATTTGATATGGAAAATGCCTATGCGAAGGTTGAATGGAGATTCATTAATAGATTCATGAGATGCATGAGTTTCTTGGAGCGGGTGATTGACTTGTTCTTTAGATACATTGGTTCTCCCTGGTTTTCTATGACATATATGGGGAAAAGATATGGATTCTCTAAATCTACTTAGGGGTTAAAACTGGGGGTAACCTATCCCCCAATGTGTTCATATTGATCCAATACTCTTAGAAAATATCAAAATAAGTATAGCAATGATGGTTGTGTTCTTCCCTTTAGGTGTATAGGCAACCTCAGTGGTATTTCTCACCTCTTCTTTGCAGATGACCTCCTTCTTTTCACTGGTAATAGTAAGAGCTAAACCATATCTTGGATATTTATTGAAAATGGAGTGCCCAACTCATTAACCATGTGAAGATAAGTTTCTACATCTTAAGGTTATGCTCAAATGGAAGGTTAAAGAAAATTGAAGAAAAGCTTGTTGACCCCATGAGGCAATTTCGCATGGATTACTTAGGGGACCCAATCTCACTAGGTAAGATTTGTATCCATCACTTTGGTAGTATTGTTGATAAAATATACTCTCACATTCTCAATTAGAAAAATAATTTTCTCTCTTTTGGAGAGCATATCTCCCTAGTTAACAGTGTCTTAACCTCAATTACTATGCATGTTTTATCAGCCACCATTGTTCCCAAGACATTCATTCATAACATCAAGAATATTTTTTTTAGCTTCATATGGGATGCATAGGGAAAAGGGAGATAAAACTGAGGGCCAAGGCACATATTGTCCTAATAAGCTAAGGATGGTGGCATCAATCTCAAAAGTGTTGTGGTCACTATAAATCTCCTTCAGGTGAGGATGGAATGGGATGTGATGGTTGGGAAATCCCTCTGGGAAAATTTCACCACTAATAATTACGGGTCATGTTTTGATGAAACAAATGACGGTAGCTCCAATATTTGGGATACCACTAAGGGACACATCTGCAAGCTCTAATAGCATTTGAAATGAATCATGGGGGATGGATCAATTAGCTTCTGGAAAGATAATTGTGTGGGGAATGTATTGGGATTCCTCGTTTTTCCGGTGACAAATATCACCTTCTCTCAGGCCAACAACTTGCTGCCTTCTTACGATCTATTCTTAACCACTAGCATCATGAGATTTACCATGTTATTTCAACCTCCAATGAACCATACATACTCGTTTTCACTGGTGCCTCATTGGGATTCTTCTCCCCTGAGTCATCATCTTTCATGCAAATTATGACAAATATGCATGGGGTGGTTTGCTATGGTGTAATGATATCCCTAAGAAATTAAACATCCTTATCTGGATCATACGCAATCATACACTCCCAACAGATGAGGGAGTCCAGAGGAAGGGTATCTATATGTTGTCTAGGTGCTCATGTTGTCATAACCTCAAGTAAGAGACGACCTCCCGTATTTTTTTTGAAGGTCGGGCTTCTACGATATAGCGGGACCTTAGTAGTTTAACTAGGCGTGATGTTTAGGGGCTGTCTGGGGATCCTTTTCTCCTATCTTGGTTTCATGGATCAGATGGAAATACCCATGAACGTAGGTCACAAATGATTTTCTTTCATTGGGATGTTGAATCTTATGGTTTTCTCATAATAAATCCATACATAATAGTGTCATTTGTTCTCAACTGGATGTGAAGGTTAAAACAAGGTCACTGGTTATGGAGCTGGCTCCCTTGCTCAAGCACAATGAATTAGACCCATCCTTGTGTTGTCTCATGGAAGGTAGGAATCGTGATTTTGTGCCTCTTATACCCCCTCCCCAAGTTAAATGGGTGAGATGGATTCCTCTGGAGAGAGGATTAAAATTGAATGTTGATGGCTCAAGCATGCATGGCTTCATGTGGGGAGGTGGGGTGGTTTATGATTAGAATGGCTCAACTATTTTCCCATTTAGTGTTTGGCATGTTCAATGTGACTCTCTCATAGAGGAGGCACCTACTATGATCAAAGGGTTACAATTATTCCATTCTCATGGTATTACTCTTAATCAGGTGGAATCTGAATCTTCGGTCATCTTTAACTCCATCCAAGTTGTGGTCTCTACCCCTTGGTCTATCACATATATTATTCATAAATGTAGAGTGTTTATCACCAATGACATTAATCTCACTCACACTTAGAGAGAGGGAAACATGGTCGTGGAATTCTTGGCTCCCCATGCTACTTATGATAATCCATGTATCATCTTTAATTGTATTGGATCCATTCCCCTTGAGTGCGTGAATCTTGTCTAGGATGATTCCCTGGGTATTCATTACATTAAACCCCTATGGCTTGTTTTGGGGCTTGGCCCCCTATCCTTTCAATAAAAAAAATCCTAACATTGGATAGATGGATAAGTAGTGAAAGGAATGAAAATATATTTTGTATGATTGAATTGTAGAGTTATACCCCTATATCATTGGTAACAAAAAGAGTATGTCATATATAAGTTTGCTTTCAAACACGGCGGCTAGTTTTTCCACTATTTCATCAATTTGATATGAATCCAAAGAGGTTAGTTGTGTAGAAGTGGTGTGATCACTATTGAGTCCATATTTATGTTCATAGGGTTTTCCCTTCAAATAGTATTGATATAGATGCCTTCAAAAAATATTAATTGTATTTAGCCATAATTAACTTAGTCAATAAACTATTGGAAAAATAAATCATGAAAACACACCTCATGTATAAATTTACAATTGAGACTCCTAGCCAGTCGTACATGAGGATTTCATTTACATTATCAAGAGAAATTTAGTCTATAATGGCTTCTCTGTACATTTGTTCTTCAAAATCAACTACGACATTACTACCATTTTGTAACCTTGTATCTCCATGAACCTTCAATGTTAGTAAATGCAGATATTGAACAAGTGTGGTAAATAAGCATTGTAAAGATCTTTTCGATCGGTCAGTTAATCCTTTAGATTATTCTGATTCGACCATTCATTTCACACCCTTCCCTTTGTCCATATATAATAACATTCATCAGTTCAAACCTTTTTTAATTAATTTTTAATGGGTTTTCACGAAAAATAAGCTGGAAATGAATACCTCCTTGTCGACATGTTTTTTTAAAAGATCTGATGGACATGATATGAATGTTCCAATAGCTTTCTCAACCATATGAATATCTGCATCATCAAGTGGAATTGGTATCTCAGCGCTCTGTTCATGAGCTATGTTATTCCCCTCTCTCACATGACATGTTGTAAGTTCTCTATTATGTAGAGTATCTTCTTGGATATTGTACACAGTATCCCTTAATAAGGTGATGGGTGGGTGTTGATCGAAATAAATCACAATCAATTTCACCCTATAGAATATCAATACAAGTAAGGTATCAATGTATGTCTAATTCGCATTTCATAGAAACAATTATGAGAATATTGATTACCACATCTAGGATAGCTCTTTAAGGGAAATGGATCGCCTCAAAGTTGGTGTCAGGTGGTGGGGATCATCACACAGTGGTTGTTCTTGAGTTGTTTCTTCTCTTTAATTCATTCCCATAACATTTTCTAGCAACTCAGACTGCCAATGAAATCTTTCATCAAGGTAAACTAATTGTGTTTGCATCTCCTTCATTTGTTTATCTTTATAACCATGTTCTTTTCTTTTCTCAAAATATGTTTGGGGTGTCACCCCAAAACCCACACCTCTGACACAGCCATACTGTTCTAAATGATTTAAGTACAATGATAGTATTTGTTCATCCGGTACAACTAATGATGATTCTTGGGTCTAATTTGGATAAAAAATATAGGAAAATAAGTAATCACTATTATGTAATGGTGATTTAAAGAAAAGTAAATTTTTTTATGTCATTCATACACATGTTTTCCACACTTTTTTAATGTTTTCATATTTTAGTATCCTATCCTTATTTACACATGCCTCTTTCTATAGCACATGATGTTAGATGGAAGTGAATTTGGATTTGGATTCATAAATATATATATATTTAGAGGAACATATTTATGTTGTTGTTTTATGTCACATAAAAGTATTATGATAGATTTAAAATAGATACCATCTTTTTTCAAGTGAAGCATACCCCATCCTTACTTTATGGTAGGGGCACATTGATTTTTCTGCCTGTTTCTTATTTTCATCACTCAGTTATTGTTTCATAAATTAACAATTATTAATCAAAGTGACTAATATGCATATTGTTATACAATGTATTACCAACCACAATGTACCTGAAAATATGTATCCTCATGACGTACAGTAAACACATCTCACACTTATTATCTTATCATGTGTGCTTACATATGCGGCGGGTGTAGGTTTATTTTTCCTTTAGCATATTTGAGATGAAAATTTATTATAAATCTATTAAATCCTTTATGATCCTTTCCAGAAATCATTAATATAAATTTATTTTGGGATTTGTCTACTATAAATGCACTCTGTAAGGGATAATGAAGAGTAAGTCAATATTTCATTATTTTATTTTTTAGTAAAATAAAGAAAGTATATCATAATTTCATCCTAATATCTCCTCAAATCAGTGTATTAAGCATGGTAACAACATGGTTATATGAATCTACGTCAATTGGTGCATGCTATTGAGTGGTGAACACAATGGAACAACTTAACATGGCCTTGTTAGGGTTAACAGACTGGTTTCATGCATTCCATCGGACCATGAATTTGATGTATTTGTTTTGCGCCTTAATAATTTTTACTAACACCATCATGCTGCGGCGCTCTTATTTTTTTGGGACATAGGTTCTTCAATGTCTACCATTTCCTCAGGTTCAACATCATCAATATGTTGTTCCTATGGATTGATAGCATTTACATGTGCAGAAGGTTGTTGTTCCACTGCACTGAGAGCACCAGCAGGTTGAGAAACCTGATGTTCCTCAAGATTGAGAGCATTAGCACGTGCAGAATTCATTAGTTGTATAAGTGGTTCAACATTTCATTTATATTATGTAAATGTCTTAGTGAATAGATAATAATATGAGGTAACATAATTTATGTTACAAAAAAATATAACCTTATTATTAAACTCTTTTTTTAAAGGTTTAATGGATTTGACTCCTCTATCCAGTATCCAAATCCCTTCATTGTGGTCTCCTCTAACATACAATACCCCATCTCATTGGGACCACTATGAAATGATTATTATGTCCCAATGAAAGGTTTATCCTCATTTTAATTTTCATCTGAACCTTCAATAGTTTTGGTCTATAACAGAACAATTGACCACTTTTAGTTTGTGGGATCTGGAACATAAAATACTTATACAGTCTATGATTTCATTATAAATGGTTTATCATTGTACCCTTCCTTACTGAAATCCCCTTTCATGGATCCTAATTCATCTATTTTAACATAACTCCTATTATCAACCCACTTGCATTGAAAAATCAGCACTTGGAATGTTGTATAATCCAACTCCCATATTTGTTTGATGATGTCAAAGTGTGACATATTCGCATAAATTGGATTTTTGTACTTGGTACCATATACATGCATTGCTTCAACCAAAATTTTAACTCCAATATTTTTCATGTTATTGCCTTCATTATCTTCATTTGTATAGAACATATAACCATTAATTACATAAACATTATAAGATAATACATGCACACTTGGTCCTTTGACTATCCATTGAAGTCATTCTGAAATTGAATCCTAATTTTCATCTAACTTCTTAAAAATATGGTCTCAAAACCATCCTATAAACTATTGATTATGTTTATTTGATATCTAAATTTCATCCCTTGATGGTTTCATATTCCTAAGAATTTCTTTGTGGGTTTTAACAGATAGGGAAACCTATAAAATGTTATGAAAAACATAAAGGTGGGCATGCTCCATATCTGTAATAGTGATTATGACAACATATATTCTAGAAATTACTTCACCCATAAGCTACCCAGTGTGATGAGATTTCGGTAAACCAATACATTCCACACTGGACAGGTAGTCAGTACAAAGTTCAATAGCTTCTTTTACAATATATCACTCTGCGATACAACCTTCTAGCCGACTTCGATTTTTGACATACCCTTTTGAAATATTTATATATTGTTCAATGGGGTGTATCCATCTATAATGTATAGGACCATATTTTCAAATCTTTATTACCAAGTGAAGCATCATATCAAAGAATTTTAAAGGGAAGAATATTTCCAATTAACATAATATGATGGCAATTTCCTTTTTCATAGTTATAAATTTCATCGGGTCTATAAATTTGATACATGAATCTTTAAAAAGTAAATAGATCTTGGTTAATTTATGATGGATATTTTTGGAAAAAATGAAACATAAAGATATAGGAATTAGATTGTGCATCAAAACATGACAGTCATGTGATTTTAGACCCTCTAACTTAAAATCAGTCATTGACGTGATATTCTTGATATTTTATGAGTACCCCTCTGGAACCTTTACATCATTCAAGAAGTTGAAAACCCAATCTCTCATATCTATAAATAGTGTAGGCAACAGGAGGAAGAAAATACTTGTTTTAACACTTCACTTGGTCCAACTTTTTATGTATTCCCTGTTAATAATATCCAACCTAGTCTTAATTTCACCCTTTGTTCTTCTAGGTGCATTTAGTAACATGTCAAGGACATTATCACATACATTTTTTCAAAATGCATAACATTAGTAAAATGCCTAATGTACAAACAATTCTTGTAGCCACCCCATCCTGAGATCCACCTGAAGGGTGCCCCGAGCTGGGTTGGCCACATAACCTCAAGCACATCTCCCTGAACGCCAGAGGTTGCTGAATAGCAGCGAGGATCATTTTTGTGTCCAAGGAGGAAACTATGCCCACATAGGTAATAGGTATTATCATAGAAGAAGTAAGCAACAATTTATAATAAATAACAGAAGCATATAAATGAATAAACTATAGTAGAAGAAATATGAATAATCTAACTGAATAAGTATCAAGTGCAGAAGCTCACAAAATAATGTCATTCTATGATGTCTCTCTAAATTAAAAGCACAAAAAATAGAAACCCAAGCATATTATCAACTAAAAGGAAATACACAAAGTGTAACAACTGCATCACGAGCAAGGCTCGGTCCTCTGCCCTAGTCTCCATCCTAAGCAGCAAGAAACAATCTGTATCAGAAGCAACACGCTTCCCTTTGTCAATACGAGCAGACATATAATCTACTCGGGTGTCAATGATGCCTGAGCAGGGTGTGAGATAAAATCCTAGTAGGCGAGCACCCACAGTGTCTAAACCTTTCCATTTTGTATAGTAATTAAATGCAGTGTGTCATATATAATAAATGCAGACAATCAGTTAGGGGCAACAAAATAAAATAATTCGGCCCGGGTTCCCAATGGCACCAATCCCTAATAACCTGCTTCGGCCTAAGCCGGGAGTTTGAAGGAAGTAACTATAATAATAAGGATGCACATATTCATATATATAAGCCAAGAAATGAAAGGTAAAACAAAGAAGAGGCATACCTTCAAGCTTGTGCTTTAACTTGGGGTCTAAATTATGTGTCAACCATATGTGCTTCAACATACCATAAATGATCACAACTCTTTTGGGACTCAAGCAGCATTAACATAAACCTTCAGTGCATCATTATTAATATGTTCAAGTTTAGAGTTAGAGTCTGAGCCCATCCTGAAGGTATCGATACGGTACATCCTTCAAATTTCCCAATACCACCGAGCCCGTCCAAAGCAATCTCTCGAAAGATCAAGTATCGCTTGGGGCATGTCTTTACCATGAGTCTCTCCCAATCTCGCAAATAAAGGGGTCGAGTATCATTTGAGGCTTGGCGTATCCACATTGCCAATAGATCTGTCCTCGATTGGACCTTTTGGAAATGGTATCACTCATAAGTATTTAGAAAGCCGGGGGAAATCTTGTTCTGGAAAGGCCTAAGACACCACCCCCCGGTGCGTAGAGGTACTCAGTCAGGAACAGAGAGTCTAAGTGTGGCCCTTAGTATAGAACCCACATTCCCTTTCCTCCCTGAATTTAATTAAAATTTTACAGTAGCAAATATGACATAGTATGCATATGTAATTGCACCTTGAAATCTAAGAAGACACACCCGTGCAACACAAGGTACTAATTTAAAATTGCAGCGTAAAAACTTAACAAGGAAATATATTGTATCAGCACAAGCAGATAAATGCAATTTTTAATAAATAATTGAATCGGCACAAACAACTACCAAAAATCCTATAATTCAAGGTTCATAATTATTCTAAAAAGATTATTTAATTTAAATGCAACTAAAATGGGTTGCGTAATACATGCAGTTAAATAAATTAAATGCCCAAGATAATAGAATTTATACCAACCACGTCGACACACTGAAAGGGGTGTCCGACCATGTTGCAACAATTTAAACAATTTAATTTATGATAAATAAGGCTAAAATGACTAATTGAAACAATTAAATTGAATAGATTAGGTGAAATTGAACAAAGTCGGTAGGCACCGATGAAGGGCACAACCTTGCGTTTTTTATAAATCGCAACTAAATGGAGGGAAAGTTAGTAGAATCCCAACCTTATGGTCACAGATGATCCTATGATCCCCGGTAGGCTTTTATTTGGCCTAAAACAGAAAACAAATATATGATTTTAGAAAACCCCCAAAATAGGGTAAAATCCTTTTGCGGTACACTGCGTGAATGATACTCAAAGAAACCCTAAGATTTTAATTGTGTATGATTATCCTTACTGTAAGGTTTACATTGCACTTGACAGAGAAGAAATTGGACGACGAACAGAGGTTCAGCAGTCTTCCGAAGTGGAAGGAAGGTTGTGCACCACCTAGGGAGATGGGGAGGCACAACGCGAGAGAGGGAGGAGAGGAAGAGAGGAGAGGGAAAAAAGAAAAGAAAGAAAAAGAAAAGAAAAAAAAAGTGGAAAAAAAAGAAAAGAAAAAGGGAAAATAAAATGAAAAATAAAATAGAATAAAAAGGATGGAAAAATAAAGAAGATAAAAATAATAAAGATGGTAATGTCCCACTAAAATTATTTTACTTTATCTGTAACCACTTTCTATTTTATTTTTAAATTTCTTTTTATCCCTTATTTCTTTCTTTTAAATTTTCATTAAGTCTCTTCTTATTTATTTTTAATCCTTAATTAATTATTTTAATCCTGAACACCGTGCTAAAACGCGATATAACATTTTTCATAAATCCCATGCAGTCATTTAATTAATTTAAATAGTTGCCCGAGACCCGCAGTGGGGTGCACAGTCACGTGCCCTGTGTCGCTTTAAAGAATTAGACAACAAAATTTAAAACTGTCTATACCTAATTAAATTTGGGATGTTACAACCTCCCCTTTTTGATAAAATTCATCCCCGAGTTTCCCTTCTGAGGGTAGTGGAACGTCGTCAGAGAAAAGTTTTGACCACCATGCACGTACATCTGTGTAACGCCCCGACCCCAGCTACCCGGAGTCGGTGCCTTACTTCGTAACATTGGCATGATCACAAAAGATCAAGTCTTGAAAGACCGATTAGTTTAGTAGCCTTGGAAACACTAGATACATTCATAAATGTTACATTACAACATAAGGTGAAAAACTACAATAACAAAGTCTTCATAGTCCACACTCATATCCTCTTCTGACTATCCCTGCAGGTCATTCCTAAAATACTTCTTCACATCCTGGAAAATATTAAAACATTGAAAGGGGTGAGCTCAGATGCTCAGAAAGGATAACAATATTGCGGAAGCTTTGATAAATAAACATAAAATTTAAGGCAATGTATAACTAAATCAAAAGCCTTTTAAACTTTAATATCAACATAATATGGCAAAAGTAAAATGAGATAATGTCATTTACTTCTTCACATTGATATTCTACTGGTCGAATAATCACATGAAATATCATTAACCACTTTCATAATGAGGGAATGTATAATGCCAGACATTCTGAAACATTTTGTCAAGGCCTCGTCCAAGACGTCTAAAATGATTAAGGCCTCGGCCAAAACCATAAATCAAATTGGGAAAGGACCTCAGCCAATTCCACGTCTAGTTGTCTCATGAGACCTACCGATGCATCGAGGAGCTATAGTGGGCTCCACCCATCACTTATTAAGTCCAATACATTCCTCATATGAATAGGTTTAAACATATCATAAACCATAACATAATCATATCACATAAAACATGCATAAAGGAAACATAAAATTTACACATTTCAATCACAAGATATCAATACAACACATTGATATAATAAAAACGCTTTCAAAACCATTTTAAATACCAAAATAAAAGAAAGTTAAAACTTTGTATTTATTTTTCATTAAAAAAAGATGGCTTGTAGGGGAAGCCGAAACTCAAATAATGGTCACGGCGGTGGAGAAGTCGTTGTCTCCGCATAAGTACGGAACGAAAAACATTCCCTTTTGTCGTTTAGAAAAACGCTTCGTATAAAAATATTCCTTTTGAATAAACATAAAAGTCAAATGGGTTTATACACCGTATAAAAGAAAGTCGTGTATAAAACCAAATATGCTTCAATGAAAGGGGATTGAGACGAAGTCCTTAAAAAGATCAATTTTTTTATAAAGTAGGTCTATTATGTGTATTCACTATAAGTACACATAAATAATGTAAAAATACAATATAGGACATAATAATATCATGACATAATTTGAAAGTAGGAGATTATCCCAAAGAATAGAAATTGGGTTAAGAAGTTCCCTTACCTCGTGTCTGACTTGACTCAACCATTCTTTAACCTCCTGAATAATAAACTAGAGTTAATATATAACTTATTGAGAACCATTTTTAATTTCATTATCCTTTTTATATCACTTATTACAATCTTATGAACATTATGTAATTATTTAAGTTAATAACGGTCGTTTTGTCGATCTTTGGTACTTGAGTCAGCAATAAACTTCTTATAATTACAAGTTGTTTATGTGGTAGAATATCCATTATATCCAGAATTATATTCATTATTTAGATGTCATATATATCATATATATCCAGTATATACATTCATTTATAATATTACGTAACATTTAGAGGTAAGAAATGAAATGCACCGTTCATGGAGACGGTAAGCCGTACGTACGCATGAACGCTACTTTCATTTCTATTTCGTATTTAATGGAATGAAATCATAATGATATAAATGTATAATATAATTCCAGTATAATATAGTGTATAATACCATTTACTCCATCCTTTATACATCCCACATATGGCATTAACGATTCAAATCACTTTGAGGGGGCGGTAGTCCGCACTTCCTAAAATGAAATTATCGCGTTTTACCCATAATGGAAATCATAAAGTATGCCATAAATGAGAAATACAGAAGCATAAGTAAAACATAAACATATTATATATCATATATAAATATAGTTACATCTTAATTTCCACCTTTGAAGGTGTTATATGAGTGTTGAACTATCATCGTTTCGTGAGGCAGAAATTCGCCATCCACAGAAACCGTATGTTCTTTAACCATTAGATGTAGGTGTGCGTAATTGTAGATAGAATATTTCTTATAACAACCTCCTAGTATATTTATGATACTGTTTTTGTTACAAAATAAATGAATAAAAAGATTTTAGGGGGTTGGAGAAGAAAATAAAACAAAACAACATTAGAGAAGACATTACCTCAAAATCGGGTAACTCTTTTTGATTTGAGCCAAAGGCTTCCTTGGGAAGAGTTCTGCCCAAAGTGAGGCTTCTAGGAGTAAGGGAGGGAAGTTGGGAGAGTATTTGGGAAGAGTTTGGCCGCTCCAAATGGCTTGAAAGTGTGAATGAGGTGGTAGAGGTGGGGGCCTTTTATAAGAGGAGAGGAGGGGCACTCTTGGAAAGTAAGGAAATTTTACATTATTATACAATGCTTTTAGGATTATAAAGGTCCCACACTTATATAATTCGTGGATAAGGTGATAAGGGTTCGAAATATACCCATCCAATAGTCTTTGGACAAGTTTAAGCCTTGTATTGTACATTATCTTTTCATTTTATTAAAATCGTTAAATAATGAGGCCATTGCTGCATCATAATGATGTCATAAATAATTTAATTTATTTAATGTCTAAAAATTATAAAAAAAATACTATGATGTAGGAAATCTTTTTATCTTTACAATGACTATTTATAGCCAAAAATATGACTTGTATAACCCCATGTAAAAATTGTTTTAGTAAAACATTTCATGTTTGTGTCATTTTTTACTTTAACATTAAATAAAAGGTATTTATGTCATTTTCCAACTAAGGTGGCTCCATGGGGTCCCCAAGTTGACCCATGGATTGTCTCGGTCAGCCATGGCACATCCAATAGTAGTAGGACAAGTTTCAAACTCATCTCATATTATTAAAACATTATTTTTACCTTAAACTACACTAATTACCTCTAATCGCGATTAAGAACTTAAAAGTTACTATTCACCAAAAAATTATTTTAATCTCATTGAACCACATTTTACTTCTTAATGACAACCATGTATGTCGGATTTTTGAAAATCAAATCACAGAAGTGGTAATATTTCATTTAATTGAAAAATCAGTTATTTAACTACCACTTAGTGGTTTCACTATTCATCAAAAATTGAAGTTTTTCAGAACAATGCCAAAATTTCACCCTAAGCTATAATTGATATTCCGAATTCAAAAATGATGTCTATTTTACAAAATTCCAAACATATAAGTTTCATTAATTAATTTTATAATTAATTCCCGCTGTCACAACAAATAGCATGTTTTTAAGAAACAATTTATATCAAAAGATTGGCAATTGTTTATGTCCAATTTCAATGTTAAATTAATTCTAATGACCACCATTGGATAAAATGGTAAAAATATATTCTAATTATACTTTAAAACCACTAAATAGTATAATTTATCACTATAAATTATTTTGATTAAAAAAGTTGTTTTTAAGTATTTTTCACTATTCATAAAAAATTAGAAGTTCTCAGAAAAATACCAAAAATTCAACATAGGATAATTTCGATATTTCGAATCCAAAAATGAAGTCCATTTTGAAATATAAAATTTCTATAATTTTAAAAAGTGGTTATTACTATTCATAACGGCTACTTTGATTAGTCGCGGTGTTTTAGAACTCGAAGTTGCGTACAATGCAAGCCATTGCATTATTGAATGAGAAGCGTATCGTGGAAGCTCGGGGTGTTACATTCTCCCCTCCTTCAATAAATTGCGTCCTCGCAATTTGAAAAAAAAAATTCTTTGAAAATAAAAGGTTGAAAAGAGAAAATACCTTTGTGGAAAACCCACATCGGAAATAAGATTAATAAAATTTAGCCTTAATAAGAGGGAAAGGGAAATGAAAATGTCACCACCCAATTATGATCTCGATTAGGAGAACATTGGTGGAAATTAGAGACATATAATTGGAGGGAAAACGTAAATATTTGTAGGGAGTGATTGAGGTCATCAATCACAATCAACTGTCAAATTGAGGGCCTCAAAGTCTTCAATCTCTGTTGATTTAAAATATCATCAGTTCAACAAGACATAATGTATTAGGATAACATATTTTTTGTTTTAATATCCCTTTACTAAAGTTTAAGAATTAATTTATTCATTGAATAAGAGATAGGTATATATATATTTATGCTTGACAATTAGAGTTTCAACCTTCAACTCATCTTTCACTCAAAAAGATAATAGAACTCAAAAATATTATACTTATCCTAATTGTATAAGGTTTCAAATGTTAACACATACCATTTAGATTAGTAAAATTATTTTGTAATAACAAGGGACTTCCTGTAGGATAGTGGTAGGAAATAAAGTTCTGTCGCACTATGGTTGTGGGTTCGATTCTTGCAGCTTTGTCCGACGCGACGGGTTATGCCCCACCCTGCAGGTTGTCCTTTTCCTAAAACTATAGTATCATAATATTCCAAAAATAATCTTCATAAATTTTTTAACCTTAAACAATACTATCCAAAGATCAACTTAATCCACTCCAACCTTTATTGTTATCCAATATACCTTTGTCCAGACTTTCTCTAAAAGGTCTCTTAATTCCAAAATCAATTTATCAGATTCCCCAAACAAAGTAAAGTTTCTCTTATTGTCACATACTAAAAATATAATTACCTTCATCATATTAAAACCTTACTGAAATCAACAAGTACTGCAGTACAATCCTTATATATATATCACATTATTCTAATAACCAGAATATAATCCATGAGTCCAAAAGCACCAATACATTAGTTATTCTACTTCAACTGTAGTAACAGCATAAGATTTTCCTTGATCCCTTGGCCTTTTCTGAGGTAAGTTTCCCTGACGCTTAGGACATTCATTTGCATAATGACCCATTTCTCTACAATTGTAGCATTCAACTTTGATAGCCTCTTTCTTTCCCTTGCAATCACGAGCCTGGTGACCCTTTTCTCCACATTTATAACAAACTCCCATTCTTTTTAGGCAAGTACCTAGGTGATTCTTCCCACAATTATCACATAATGGAAAATCATTCTTTCCCTTTTTCCCTTTATCTGTCTCTTGTTCCACCGTTCTCTTCTTATCTTGCTTTACTTTGTTGTCATAAGACTTAGAGAATTCCTTTTCTGTCTTGATAGCACACGAGACAATATCTTCGTATGATGAGAAGGATTGTGATACTAAAGATCGATGGAGAAATGGTTTTAACCCATCAAAGAAACGATCAATCTTACTCCTTGGGTTACGTATATAATCTGCAGCATACCTCACTAACCTTGTAAAGTTGGCCTCATACTTTGCGACATTCTCATCCTCCTTTTGTTTCAAACTCAGAAATTGCCTTTCCATATCTGCTCTATGGTCATGAGGAAAGTATTTTTCTAAGAAAAGATATTTGAACTCCCTACATTCCATATTTGATATGTCATCATCTTCCTTTGTGTTTTGAATCAATGACCACCATTGATCAGCATCTCCAGTGAGGCGGTAAACTGCCATGATAACCTTTTCCCTTTCACTACTCCCCAAGACGTGGAATAATTTCTCT
Source organism: Viscum album (assembly GCA_963277665.1). Classification (NCBI taxonomy): domain Eukaryota; kingdom Viridiplantae; phylum Streptophyta; class Magnoliopsida; order Santalales; family Viscaceae; genus Viscum; species Viscum album. Next base: position 284,185,382 of record OY728147.1, read on the forward strand.
AAGGAGTTTATCCATTTCTCAGATACTAATGGATTTGTACCCCCATTAAATGTTGGTGGTTGTTGCCTCATGAAGCGGTCTAACATTGATCCTCCACGTTGCAGATCAGGGTGCTCCATACGAGTAAGGTTATTATTCATAACCTGAGTGAGTTGTCCCAGTATGGTAATAAGTTGATCAGCACCAGTTGTATCTCCAGATCCACAATAATTATCTTGAGCAGGAGGGAAATCCCTACACGGAGTTCGTGCATTGATACGATTTCCATTCCTTTCACTAGGCGCCATTTCTATACAATGGCATAAACTAGATTAGTTTATGAATCAAAATACATAATTCCATACTTATAAAATACTTAACATAAATTGAAATATTTATGGATATAATCCATAATCATAAAAATGTTTTCTTTGAGGAAGTATATACTCATAACCGTTCATAGTGGTTTGTAAAGAAAACGATAATTATCCTAAGCATATCCCCCGGGAGTGTCGTAACCAAGAGTGCATCAAGGCCCTTTGTCGTGCACCAGTTCCCATTCGAGTCTAGCTCAAAGCGGTGTTTTCGGGTTTTACCCCTAGGTACATCTGTGCCAGAGCCTCCTCTACCTGCTCGTATCCAGACATGGATGTATTTCTCGGAAAACTCACAACATCTCTACAATACCAAATTTCTAGGAAGTTCTTCTATACTAATCCTTAAAGTCTATCTTCGGGCTATGTTCTCTAATCAGAGTTTATCTAAATCTAGCTTCCAAGGTTAGTACTAAACTGCCTCTGATAACAACTGTAACGCCCCGACCCCAGCTACCCGGAGTCGGTGCCTTACTTCATAACATTGGAATGATCACAAAAGATCAATTCTCGAAAGACCGATTAGTTTAGTAGCCTTGGAAACACTAGAGACATTCATAAATGTTACATTACAACATAAGGTGAAAAACTACAATAACAAAGTCTTCATAGTCCACACTCATATCCTCTTCTGACTATCCCTGCAGGTCATTACTAAAATACTTCTTCACATCCTGGAAAATATTAAAACATTGAAAGGGGTGAGCTCAGATGCTCAGTAAGGATAACAATATTGCGGAAGCTTTCATAAATAAACATAAAATTTAAGGCAATGTATAACTAAATCAAAAGCCTTTTAAACTTGAACATCAACATAATATGGCAAAACTAAAATGAGATAATGCCATTTACTTCTTCACATGGATATTCTACTGGTCGAATAATCACATGAAATATCATTAACCACTTTCATAATGAGGGAATGTATAATGCCAGACATTCTGAAACATTTTGTCAAGGCCTCGGCCAAGACGTCTAAAATGATTAAGGCCTCAGCCAAAACCATAAATCAAATTGGGAAAGGGCCTCGGCCAATTCCACGTCTAGTTGTCTCATGAGACCTACCGATGCATCGAGGAGCTATAGCGGGCTCCACCCGTCACTTATTAAGTCCAATACATTCCTCATATGAATAGGTTTAAACATATCATAAACCATAACATAATCGTATCACATAAAACATGCATAAAGGAAACATAACATTTACACATTTCAATCACAAGATATCAATACAACACATTGATATAATAAAAACGCTTTCAAAACCATTTTCAATACCAAAATAAAAGAAAGTTAAAACTTTGTATTTATTTTTCATTAAAAAAAGATGGCTTGTAGGGGAAGCCGAAACTCAAATAATGGTCACGGCGGCGGAGAAGTCGTTGTCGCCGCATAAGTACGGAACGAAAAATATTCCATTTTTTCGTTTAGAAAAATGCTTCGTATAAAAAGATTCCTTTTGAATAAACGTAAAAGTCAAATGGGTTTATACACCGTATAAAAGAAAGTCGTGTATAAAACCAAATATGCCTCAATGAAAGGGGATTGAGACGAAGTCCTTAAAAAGATCATTTTTTTTATAAAGTAGGTATATTATGTGTATTCACTATAAGTACACATAAATAATGTAAAAATACAATATAGGACATAATAATATCATGATATAATTTGAAAGTAGGAGATTATCCCAAAGAATAGAAATTGGGTTAAGAAGTTCCCTTACCTCGTGTCTGACTTGACTCAACCGTTATTTAACCTCCTGAATAATAAACTAGAGTTAATATATACCTTATTGAGAACCATTTTTAATTTCATTATCCTTTTTATATCACTTATTACAATTTTATGAACATTATGTAATTATTTAAGTTAATAACGGTCGTTTTGTCGATCTTTGGTACTTGAGTCAGCAATAAACTTCGTATAATTACAAGTTGTTTATGTGGTAGAATATCCATTATCTCCAGAATTATATTCATGATTTAGATGTCATATATATCATATATATCCAGTATATATATTCATTTATAATATTACGTAACATTTAGAGGTAAGAAATGAAATGCACCGTTAATGGAGACGGTAAGCCGTACGTACGCATGAACGCTACTTTCATTTCTATTTCGTATTTAATGGAATGAAATCATAATTATATAAATGTATAATATAATTCCAGTATAATATATTGTATAATACCATTTACTCCATCCTTTATACATCTCACATATGGCATTAACGATTCAAATCACTTTGAGGGGGCGGTAGTCCGCACTTCCTAAAATGAAATTATCGCGTTTTACCCATAATGGAAATCATAAAGTATGACATAAATGAGAAATACAGAAGCATAAGTAAAACATAAACATATTATATATCATATATAAATATAGTTACATCTTAATTTCCACCTTTGAAGGTGTTATATGAGTGTTGAACAATCATCGTTTCGTGAGGCAGAAATTCGCCATCCACAAAAACCGTATGTTCTTTAACCATTTGATGTAGGTGTGTGTAAGTGTAGCTCGAATAATTCTTATAAAAACATCCTAGTATATTGATTATACTGGTGTTTTTACAAAAGAAATGAATAAAAATAGTTTAGGGGGTTGGAGAAGAAAATAAAACAAAACAACATTAGAGAAGACATTACCTCAAAATCGGGTAACTCTTTTTGATTTGAGCCAAAGGCTTCCTTGGGAAGGGTTCTGCCCAAAGTGAGGCTTCTAGGAGTAAGGGAGGGAAGTTGGGAGAGTATTTGGTAAGAGTTTGGCCGAGCCAAATGGCTTGAAAGTTTGAATGAGGTGGTAGAGGTGGGGGCCTTTTATAAGAGGAGAGGAGGGGCACTCTTGGAAAGTAAAGAAATTTTACATTATTATACAATGCTTTTCGGATTCTAAAGGTCCCAAACTTATATAATTCGTGGATAAGGTGATACGGGTTCGAAATCTACCCATACAATAGTCTTTGGACAAGTGTAATCCTTGGATTGTACATTATCTTTTCATTTTATTAAAATCGTTAAATAATGAGGTCATCGTTGCATCATAATGATGTCATAAATAATTTAATTTATTTAATGTCTAAAAATTATAAAAAAAATACTATGATGTAGTAAATATTTTTATCTTTCCAATGACTATTTATAGCCAAAAATATGACTTGTATAACCCCATGTAAAAATTGTTTTAGTAAAACATTTCATGTTTGTGTCATTTTTTACTTTAACATTAAATAAAAGGTATTTATGTCATTTTCCAACTAAGGTGGCTCCATGGGGTCCTCAAGTTGACCCATGGATTGTCTTGGTCGGCCATGGCACATCCAATAGGAGTAGGACAAGTGTCAACCTCATCTCATATTATTAAAACATTATTTTTACCTTAAACTACACTAATTACCTCTAATCGTGATTAAGAACTTAAAAGTTACTATTCACCAAAAAATTATTTTAATCACATTGAACCATATTTTACTTCTTAATGACAACCATGTATGTCGGATTTTTGAAAATCAAATCACAGAAGTGGTAATATTTCATTTAATCGAAAAATCAGTTATTTAACTACCACTTAGTGGTTTCACTATTCATCAAAAATTGAAGTTTTTCAGAACAATGCCAAAATTTCACCCTAAGCTATAATTGATATTCCGAATTCAAAAATTATGTTTATTTTACAAAATTACAAACATATAAGTTGCATTAATTAATTTTATAATTAATTCCCGCTGTCACAACAAATAGCGTGTTTTTAAGAAACAATTTATATCAAAAGATTGGCAATTGTTTATGTCCAATTTCAATGTTAAATTAATTCTAATGACCACCATTGGATAAAATGGTAAAAATATATTCTAATTATACTTTAAAACCACTAAATAGTATAATTTATCACTATAAATTATTTTGATTAAAAAAGTTGTTTTTAAGTATTTTTCACTATTCATAAAAAATTAGAAGTTCTCAGAAAAATACCAAAAATTCAACATAGGCTAATTTCGATATTTCGAATCCAAAAATGAAGTCCATTTTGAAATATAAAATTTATATAATTTTAAAAAGTGGTTATTACTATTCATAACGGCTACTTTGATTAGTCGCGGTGTTTTAGAACTCGAAGTTGCGTACAATGCAAGCCATTGCATTATTGAATGAGAAGCGTATCGTGGAAGCTCGGGGTGTTACAATCTGTCTCTCACTCCTAGGTCTCATCCTGAATGCGTTCGTACTTCCATAATACCTGGGCCAGAGGGACTGACCTGCCTCGAAGGACCTTCATGCTACAGTTAATGATACAGATCAAATGTTCCTCAAGGGATGTATTGTCAGAGCTGAGATACATGGAAAACGTCGTGCATGACATGATATCTCTGAGATAACAGTAACCGACAGGCTATCATCCCAACTCTCTCCACTATCTCAAATGGCCCGACGTATCTCGATGATAACTTTCTCTATCTCCTAATCCACCTGTGACCCAACCTCGAAGAAACACGCAGAAAGACTCGATGTCCCACATCGAACTCTAGAGGTCTATGGTGACGATTGGTGTAAGACTTTTGTCTAAACTGAGCTATAGTCATGCTTCTAAATTAGCTGAACTTGCTCAGAAGTCTCCTAAACGAGATGAGGACCCAATAGACCTGCCTCACCTGCTTCGAGCCAGCATAAAGGTGAACGGAACGGTCTACCATAGAGGGCCTCATATGAAGCCATTTGAATTGTCACCTTGAAGCTGTTATTATAGGTAAAATCAAAAAGTGGTACATGTTTTTCCTAGGAACCTCCAAAATCAAGGATAAAGGCTCGTAACATATTCTCTAACACTTATATAGTTCTCTAGGACTGCCCATCGGTCTGAGGGTGATATGCAATACTCAAAAGTACCTATGAACCCAATGCATTTTTCAACCCTTGCCAGAACTGTGAAGTAAAGAGGGAATCTATGTCTGAGACAATAGAATGATGCACGTCATGAAGTCTCACTATCACCCAAATGTACAACCTTCCCAACTCATTGATTGTAAAGGTCTCCCGGATGGGTAAGAAGTGTGCAACCTTGGTCAACCTATCGACAATCACCCATACTGCATCGCTGCCTCAAGGAGATCTTGGAAAGCCTGTAATGAAATCCATGGTGATGTCATTCCATTTCTATTCAGGAATAGATAGAGGTTGTAGGAATCCAGCAGGTCGCTGGTGCTCTACCTTCAAGTGTTGACAGGGGGAGCACCGGGTGATGAAACCCACTATTTGCTTTTTCATACCAGGCCACCAGTACTATCGACACATGTATCTATACATCTTGGACAGACCAGGATGAACTGCCCAAATGGAGGTGTGATATTCCTTCATCACCTCTTCATGTATACCCAAAGGCACCCATACACGACTACAGTAAAGGAGAGTTTCACTATCATCAATAACCCAACCAGGAGGTGGGTTATCTCCTGTAACACTTTCCCTCAAAACAATCACCTCAAGATCAGTCAAATGTCGCATCCGGACTCACTCTAGAAGAGAGGATGTCACTATAAGAGCTGCTAGAACTGGTTGCCCGCGCTGTTCCTAAACCTCCAGATGCATCTCAGAAAACAAAGCCATCATCTGTCACTCACTATTGGATACCTAAACAGCTTGTGTCTGTGTCTTTCAGATCAAAGCATCTTCCACGACATTACCCTTACCAGGGGTATCATTAAGCTCAACGTCGAACAACTACAAGTATTCAACCCATCTGCACTTCCTTAAGTAAAAGTCTCGTTGAGTGGAGATATATTTTAAATCTTTTATGATCCGTGTAAACAACAAATCTTTCACCCAAAAATTAGTGTCTCCAACAACGTAGAGCATGAACCACAACTGTCAACTCAAGTTCATGTGTAGGATAGTTCTGCTCGTTAGGTCTTAGCTGGCAGGATCCATAATCTAAGACTCGATCACCCTGCATCAAAACTGCACCCAGTCCGATTCCTGAAGCATCATAGTAAACAGTGTATCTTTTACCTAGCTCAAGAAGAATCAGGATTAGAGCTGAGATTAGTCTTCCTTTCAACTCTTGAAAAGAATTTTTACAAGCTTCTGACCAGATGAATTGTACACATTTCTTAGTCAGGGTTGTAAGAGGTGCTGATAAACAGGAGAAATCTTGGATGAAACACCTGTAATAGCTAGAAAGCCCCAAGAAACTGTGGATGTTGAAGAAATTCTTGGGTTTCTCCCATGAAACTATGACTCTCACCTTTTCTGGCTCAACTGATACTCCTACTTTGGATATAATATGACCCAAGAAGTGAACTTTATCAATCCAGAAGTGGAATTTACTGAGCTTAGTGTATAGTCGGTGCTCTCTCAATGTACTCATCACGATCTCAATATGGGTTTCATGGTTGTATCTGGAACGCGAATACACCAAGATGTCATCTACGAAGACTACCACAAAGAAATCAAGATACGGGTGAAAAACTTGGTTCATCAGATCCATGAAGACTGTCGGTGCATTTGTGAGGTTGAATGGCATAACCAGATACTCGTACAAGCCGTAACTACTTTGGAATGTTGTATGCAGTATGTCAGATGGTTGCACACGCACCTGATGATATTCCGACCACGGATCAATCTTGGAGAAAACAGTTGATCCCTGGAGCTGGTCGAAGAGATCATCTATACGAGGAAATGGATATAAATTCTTTACTGTAAGTTGGTTGAGTCGACGATCATACATGCATAACCTGAGGGTACCATCTACTTTCTTGGAAAAAATAATGGGTAAACCCCATGACGATGTGCTAGGTCTGATGAGACCCTTAGCCTCGAGATCTTTAAGCTGCATTTTGAGTTCTTGTAGCTTTGTTGGTACCATCCTATAAGGAAGAATAGAAACTGGTGCCACACTTAAAATGAGCTCGATAGTGAACTCCACATCCCTCATAGGAGGTAATCCAGAGAAATCGTTAGGGAAGACATCCCTGAAAATATCCACAACTGGAGGGAATTCAACTAGCTGTGTTCCCTGATTTCTCATGAAGAGACTTGTTGACTGAGTTGTCACTCTTCCTAGCCCTACATATTTAGGCCTAGCTCAATCTTCCTACATATCCCATTCTCCTTTGTGTAGATATGTGTTGCCCTCAGGGGATGTAAATGACACTTTATGGAGATAACAATCCACTTGAGAACGATAAAGAGAAATCCAGATCATACTAAGAATGACTTCGATGTCAGACATATCGAGGATATAGAAATTCCAAACAAAACGGTACCCACCTATCTCAAGGGGGCACTCTTGGCACTAATGTATTCCCTTTGTCCTGACTCCTAACAGAGTGTCGAGAGACATGACGCCGTGAGGGTACTTAATTGGAAAACCAAGACTTTTAACAACAATAGTAGATAAAAAGGAGTGCAATGCGCTGGTATCAAAAAGAGAAGAAACTAAAGTAGAGGCTACTATAATAGTACCTCTAACCATATATGGTCCTGCACTTTTCTCCTCTGGTTCTGATTGCACTGCATACATAAGACTTGATCCATGACCCTAAGATGCTACCTGGTTGGCCTGAGTAGGTCCACTGTGCTGACGCTGATAATCTGGGACTTTATTTCCTTGACCACAACCCCTGCCATTACCTCGGCTGGATTGGTTGGTGGAAAAAGAACTTCCAACCTGTTGTGGAGCCATAGATTCCATACCTGATGGGGGTGGAGGTGTGGATCCTCTGCTACTGGATGTTGAAGAGAAAGAATAGCAGAAACGTTGAAGGTGACCCATCTTGGCGCAAACTTGGCACTCCTTCAGGTCTCTTGTGCAGTGTGGCTTCTTGTGACCATCTTGGCCAAATTGGTTGGTGGAAAAAGAACTTCCAACCTGTTGTGGAGCCATAGATTCCATACCTGATGGGGGTGCAGGTGCGGATCCTCTGGTATTGGATGTTGAAGAGAAAGAATGGCAGAAATGTTGAAGGTGACCCATCTTGTCACAAACTCGGCACTCCTTCAGGTCTCTCGTGCACTGTGGCTTCCTGTGACCATCTCTTCTGCACTGATGACATGTGATAGAACTATCAAAATGTATTGTTTGGCTAGGATTTCCCCCACGTGCACTTTCAAAATGGCATTTCCTACTGCCAGAAGAGTCATCACCTTGTCTCAGAACTGAACCAACCTAGCTCACCAGTTTAGCTTCCTTGACATTTCAATTTGAAATTAGAGCATGATTTATGAGATCAATGACAATTTTCAAATAGAATATGTTCACCTGTGAGCAGATAGTATACTCAAGTCCATCCTCAAAACGTCTCGCAGTAGTTTGCGCGTCACCAGTCAGTGATGGGGAAAATGATGAAGCTCTGTGAAATGAGTAGAATACTCTAACACAGTCATAGAGCCCTGCTCAAGATGTAGGAATTCCCATGAACGGTCACCTGTCAGAGTCTGTGGAAAAAATTTGTCATAGAAAGCTACTTGGAAGTCATCCCAAACCATGTCATTGGTCTGCTCACCCTGAGAAACAACATCCCACCAGCACTTGGTGGATTCATAAAGCATGTAGACTGCAAGTTTGACCCTTTGCTCTGGAAGCATCTCGAGGTGGTCGAAGATAGACCTTATGGATTCTATCCATGACTCTGCATCATGAGGGCCACCACTCCCTAAGAAGGTGGGAGGGTGCTACTGAAGAAAGTACCACATGTGGTCTGCCATAGATGGGGCAGGTCTGGGGATATTCTGAACTAACTGCATAAACATGAGGAGACTATCCCTGAACTAATCATCAGGGTCCCTCAGAAGATCGGTACAATGTATTACCAATAGAGGCATTGAAAGAGGTACCACTGGTGGTTCGGGACCCACCATCTCTCGAATATGCTCATTTTCCTGAGGCACGACATGAATATGTCGTGGTGATATTGGTCTACAACATCTATACACACACCTTTAGACAAAAAGTTAGATAAGGAAAAACAAGTAAGGTGGTAGGTATATAGTCTGCCTCTGAGCACTACATAACAGATAACCCGCTTCAAGAGTCGGGTTTTGATATGGAAGAGAAAAGTTAGGAGGATTACTAAACAAGTTCTATTATCCATTCCCTGGTTAAGTTAGGTTAACATCTAACAGACTATCACAACATTATATTTAACATACCATAATTTCAAAAAAAAATACCACTAGGCACAACAACACTCACATGAAAACAGGAAAATGCACGCTGAAAGTAGATATGGCATGACAATATGCATGTCGTTTTAATCATATGGTGCCTACTATGATGCATGTAATGTATTGCCCTCTTATCATCGAGTTGAAGTGGTAAAAAACCATTGTATCAACAATACCAATACTAATACCAATGGAAAAACAAGTGAGTCACCCAATGGTGAAATCATATCAACAATAACTAGAATAATCAATAACTGCAATCCCAACCCAGGAATTTGGGTTTCCCCTGTACATGGGTTAACTACGTCTAAGCACAGGGTACATTCCAAATCCCTATATACTAGTCTCCTGTCTAACCCAAACAGTAAGAAAAAAGGAAAAACCCCTTTGATACCACTTTGTAGCGTCCCCGTCCTGGGATCCACCTGAAGGGTGCCTTGAGCTGGGTTGGCCACATAACCTCAAGTGCATCTCCTCGAACGCCAGAGGCTACCAACTAGCAGCGAGGGATTTTTTCATGTCAGCGGGGGAGACTATTCTCTAATAGGTAATAGGTATTATCACAATGGAAGTAAAAAAAAATTATAATAAATATAGGAAGCATATAAATGAATAAACTACAACACAAACTATATGAATAATCCAACTGAATAAGTATCAAGTGCGGAAGCTCACAAAATAATGTCATGTTATGATGTCTGACTGAACTGAAATCCTGGAAAACAGAAACCAAAGCATACTATTGAATAAAAAGGAAAGGCACAAAGTGCAACAACTTCATCACGAGCAAGGCTCGATCCTTTACCCCAATATCCATCCTAAGTAGCAAGAAATAATCAAGCATAGGAAGCAACATGCTTCCCTTTTGTTAATACCTGCAAACATATAATCTACTTGGGTGTCAAGGATGCCCGATCAGGGTGTGAGATAAAATCCCAGTAGGTTGGAACACATGATGTTTAAACCTTTCCATTCCATGTAGTAATTAAATGTAGTGTGCCATATATAATAAATGCAGACAATCAATTAATCAGAGAAAAATAAAATAACTTAGCCCAGGTTCCCAACGACACCCTTCCCTAATCACCTGCTTCGGCCTAATCCAAGAGTCTAAAGGAAGTAACTTTAATAAGAAGGATACATATACACATATATATAATCCTGGAAATGAAAGGTAAAATAAAGAAGAGGGCATACCCACAAGCTTGTGCTTTAACTTGGGGTCTAAATTATGTGTCAACCATATGTGCTTCAACATACCAGAAAGCACCACAACTCTCCTAGGACTTAAGCGACATTAACATAATCCTTCAGTGAATCATTATTAATATGTTCAATTTGAGAGTTGGAGTCTGAGCCCATCCCAAAGGTATCGCTACGGAACATCCTTAAAATTTCCCAATACCCCTGATCTCGTCCAAGGAAATCTCTCGAAAGACCAACTATCGCTCGGGGCATGACTTTACCATGAGTTCATCCCGATCTCACAATGAAATGGGTCGAGTATCATCTGAGGCTTGGAGTAGCCACATTTCCAACGGATCCGTCCTTGATGGGCCCTTTTGGAAATGATATTACTCATAAGTATTTAAAAAGCCCGGGGAAGTCTCAGTCTGGCAAGGCCTAAGACATTGTCCCCCGACGCGTAGAGGTACTCAGTCAAGAACAGAGAGTATATGTGTGGCTCTTAATACGAAACCCACATTCCATTTCCACCCTAAATTTAATTAAAATTTAATAGTGGTGGATATGACATAGTATGCATATGTAATTCCAGCTTGAAATCTAAGCAGATACACCCGTGTAACACAAGGTGTTAATTTAATATTACAGCATAAAAACTTAACGAGGCAAGATACTATATCAACACAAGCAGATAAATGCACTTTTTAATAAATAATTTAATCGGTACAAACAACTACCAAAAATCCAATAATTCAAGATTCATAATTATTCTAAAAAGATTATTTAATTTAAAAGAAACTAAAATGGGTTGCGCAACACATGCAGTTAAATAAATTAAATTCTTGGGCTAAAAAAATTTATACCGACCACGTTAGCACACCCAAAGGGGTGTATAACCATGTTGAAACAATTTAAACAATTTAATTTATGATAAATAAGGCTACAATGATAAAGTGAAACAATTAAATTGAAAAGATTGGGTGAAATAGAACAAAGTCGGTAGGCACTGATGAACGACACAACCGTGCATTTTTTATAAATCGCAATGAAACAGAGGGAAAGTGAGTATAATCCCTACCTTATGGTTGTAGATGATCCTATGATCCACAACAGTCTTTGATTTGGACTAAAACAAAATAAAACAGATGATTTTAGAAAAACCCCAAAATAGGGTAAAATCCTTCTACGACAGACTACACAAAGGATAATCAACAAAACTCTACAATTACAATTGTGTAATATTAGCCTTACCGTATGGTTTACAGCGCACCTGATGAAAAAGAAAACGGATGACGAATGGAGGTGCATAAATCTTCTGAAGTGGAAGTAAGGTGATGCGCCACCTAGGGAGAGGGGGAGGCATGGCGTGAGAGAGAGAGGAGAGGAAGAGAGGAGAGGAACAAAAAGAATGAAAGAAATAAAAAAAAGAGAAAAAGAAAAGAAAAGAAAAAGGGAAAATAAAATGAAAAATAAAATAGAATAAAAAGAACGGAAAAATAAATAACATAAAAATAATAAAGATGGTAATCTCCCACTTTAATTATTTTTACTTTTTCCGTAACGCCCTTTAGATTTTATTTTTAAATTTTCTTTAAATATCTTCTTATTTATTTTTAATCCTTAATTAATTATTTTAATCCTGAACACCGCGATAAAGCATGGTATAACATTTTTCATAAATCCAATGCATTCATTTAATTAATTTAAATAACTTCCTGGGACCCGCAGCAAGGTGCACAATCACGCGCCTTGGGTTGCTTTAAATAATTAGACAACAAAATTTAAAATGGTCCATACCTGAGTAAATCTGGGACGTTACAACTCTAGTATGGTAATTCCAAAAAACTGATCTCTTTTTCCAACTGTTTTTCATAAGGTTTTTCAAAAAAGGTTTACCAAAAGAATGTCTATATCTTTTACTTTATCAAATAGTTGATCACCTATTAGTGGAGACAATGTTGTATGTTCTAAACTCCCATCAAATGATGTCGTCCAAGATCGGTACTTATGTTTTCATGGTAAAAATATGAGATTTCCTTGAAACACAGTCTTCAATGAATGTTTCAACCTAATTTACTATATACCTTGTTCATAAATATGACACCCTTGAGTTCCTTTAATTCTATATCTTAAAAAATTCCATAAGCAGGAAATTCATTTATCATCCTGTACAACATGGCTCTTAACATGAAATTTTAATTTCTATAAGCATCATACAATGTAACACCTAAATCCCATAATAAGTCTAAGTTATTGATCAATGAAGCCAAATAGACATCAATATCATTACCCGATTGTTTTGATTATAATATAAGCATAGATAACATAATTTATTTTTGTTTCATGCATAACCATGGATGAAATTTGTAATTTACCATCATAATCAGTCATGTACTATGAGTGTTGCTTTGAAAACCAAAAGGACCCACTCTATATATAGATAGTGCAACACGAAGGTTTCTAAACTTATTTCCAAATTCAGGATACTCGTGATCAATTCTCTTCTACTGGGGAGAGCCTACCAGGTGATGAAGTTTCCCATTTGTATTTCTTGTATCTATGTGCCATTTAAATTGTCTTGCAGTCTCCTCACCTTAGACAAACATGTATTCTTTTAGAGATCATTCCCATTAAACATAACATTCATTTAGCATCATATGTTCAGATAGGAAGCTCATTATATTCTGGGAGCATATCATTCAAGAGAGCAAGTAGTTCAATAAAATTGGTGTCACTCCATCTATTGCCAGCTTTTAAAATATAAAGCTTCAATACGGATGACAATGTTGTATATTTAGTACAACCAGCATAAATGGTGTCTTTTCAAAACTCTTTAACTTCTCAAACAATTTTAGACAATCATGAAGTTCATCTTCAATTTTCATCATCATTTCCTCAATACGATCTTCATCATCATTCACACATGTAATCAAATATTTGATGCAGTCTTATTCATTGTAAACACTTGTAATCATATCAAATTATCCATAAAATGTAGTGTTATCTCAACCACAAGCTATATTCGCTTTTTCCTCATGTTTAGTCCAACATTTATAACCTCCATCTATCACATGATAGATCAAGTGTTCTTACAAATCCTTTGGACTAATTCGTCTTTAATAACAATGTAATTATGGACAAAAGATTTTAGAAGGGCCATATGCATGATCTTTTGTAAACTTGATGAAGTTTTTCACCTCATTTTCATACTCTTTTGTCATATGATTGACATCCATCCATTTTTTATTCATATCCATACTATTTTATTCAGTAATATTAATATTTAACAAAATAAATAAATACACAAAAAGGGTCCATTCAAATAAGGGAACCCAACATTTGAATGTTTTAAATAATTTCAACATCTTTGAAAGAAATTGGTAATTGAATTTAAGAAAATAATTACTCCCCTGGTGGTAGGTGTTTTCCTCTAAATTCATCCATAATGATCACTGGTACCTGGTATGGGATGACAACTACTCAGGGTAGTTCAAGAAACATAGGTGAATATCCTAAAGAGATGAGAGATGAGTCTCAGGCAACAAAATGCAATAATAATTGTTCAGGAGATGAATCTGATGAGAATGATAGTTATCTCCTTAAATATAAATGCCCCTAGGATAGGGAGTTGTCAATACACAAGAAAAGGTTGCGGGAGTGGGGTCATGATGGATATCATATGGGTTGTATGGAGTTTGTGACATGCTCTTACCATTGTGTTATTATCAGTCTATATTATAGAGGATAGATTTTGTGTATTTAAGAGGTATTTGAAAGTTAATATGATCATATAAATATAGATACCTCCCATTGTCCTTACACATGTCTGCATTTATAAATATAGATACCACTCATCCCTTTGCATTTATAAATATTGATACCATTCAACCTTTGACACATATTTTAAGGAGTGTTTAAAAAGAAAAAAGAAAATTAGTAAGTGAGTGGATTAAGACTTTAATCAATAACAGATATTAATTTCTAAAGAGTAATTATAAAAGAAAAGGTGTATCACTTATATATTTCCCCTTCTCAGTGATAAATTACCAATGCCCTAGAATCTCCAATGTTCCTTTGGTATGTTTAGAGTGGATGGTTTTCTTAGATGATACCAGGGTAATACATTATTTCCCTTTTCTAGTTTCACAATTATTATAAAAAACAAACAAATCCTTAATTTTATGGATTGATTTTGATATGAGGTCAGTGAACAAAGTGAAAATCTAATTCAAGTGGGTGATACAGTAAATTAATTCAACTTACATCTTAACATAGGAAGTTGGTTATAGAATATAGATAGTTTGATCATCATAGCCAAAAAGGCATGAGTATGATCACTTAAGGAGAAAATTTTTGTGACCTTCCAATACTAAAAAGAGAAAGGGGTATGATGTTATCAACATGCCTAAAGGGAAAAAATGTTAACTCTTCAAAGAATAAATTAGAGATACAATCTACCCAATAATAGAATATCATTTATTTATATAATTGTGGGTCTATGAGGAAGTATACAGAAAATGGAATGAAGTATACTATTTCCATTATTTATAAATTTACCTAAATTAAATCTATTTTCTTTGTGAGACTTAAATGATAAGATCTAAATATGTTTACATGTTTTAGAAGAAAAGTTGATAAGGATTGTAATTTATCTTTATAGATGATCCAGAAATATAATGGTATGGAATTTATAAGGGGAACAATTGATGATTGTTTTGAGAATCATGTTATTCACCATGAACTTAGTGTACCGTATACCACATAATAAAATGTTGCTTTTGAATAGAAGAATTAAATTTTAATTGCGATAGATCAAACATTTCTAATAGAGCATACTACATTATAAAAAAACTAATGAATCAATTCACTCTAATTTCAAATAAAAAAAACTCAATTTTAAAGTCAATGTGAAATTTAAAAGTCTTTTATTTAGATCATCATTGAAATCCAAAATACCATCCTCATTCTGAAACATTATAGAAATCTAATTTATTAACTTTAAAACCAATCATTTACCCTTAAAATCACATTTTCAATATAAAAAAATTGATGAATCTTGTTCTAATAAATCATTGAGACACTTTTTATTAGTTTTTAAAAAAATCACCACTAAAAAACATGTTACCCTTTATTTAAAATAATTTTTTCACTAAAAATTTACCCATTAAAAAACATTTATTGGAAAATAAAACACAGAATTCATTTTCAAACTGCCTTAAAAAAACTCACTCACTAATTTCAAAACCAATCTTTTTCCATTTTGAACCAAAGTTTCTAACTTTTAAGAGCATCCAACCCCATTTGAGAAGCTTAAATCACCTATTATATAGTATAATGTGTATAAAAGTTTACATATATATATTTACATGAAAATATAATAAAGGCTATATTATGTGAAAGACATTTTCATAATAGAAAATACAGCTATTGAATATAACAATGGTTACAAAAAAATATTATTATATTTTTTAAAATATTTTTGGCACTAAAAAAATATAATTAATAAAATTCAATTAATTGTTCTAATAAACTTGAAAAATAAAATGATCATCATGAATGAATCACAAAAAGAAGTGCAAATGTCACCAAGAAAAATGATTGTAAATTATTCAAAAATAGAAAACATAATAATGAAAATGATTCTTCTAAAAATTTGAATTATAAATTAAAAATATAATAAATTTTTATTTTTAATTTGATATAATTATTAAAACTAAATTTGGATATAGGTTATTCAATACTAGAACTCAGTTTAAAATATGTCGAGTATCAAAACAGGAAGCTTGAGGGAGTTCGATTCATCCACATAGAAGGTTGAATGATGAAGATACTTAAAACAACATCAAAAACACCTATCAAATTTGAAATCCATACCCATCAAAAGAAGGCAATTGTCTTTTTTTATCGAGATTTATAATGTCCTCCCTGGATGAGTGGATGGTTGGAACAAAAGGATAATAGTGAAGAAGCACATGATAGACAGAGGACCCTAGGTAATTTTTATTCCACCTCAAGAGGCATTCAATCAGTCTATCATAGTTAAATTTAATAAAGGTATTCTCACTTATAAAAATACCAAAGAAAATTAGTAATAAGATAATCATTGAACAATCAAGGTTTTTATAAAAAAAAGATATTTCCTTTAATAATAATACACATCCACATAGTATAAATGTATATATTTGATAAATAAATAAACTTGGAATCCATATTTTTTTCAATTAAACACACGCATATAAATACTTGAAATAATAATTAATCACTTTTAAAATAAATTTAAAACACCCCTTAAAAACTATTAAAAGTATTGTCAGAATAAAATACACTACCAAAGGAGTTTTGTAATTAAAATTAAAAATTAAAACATTACCCATTGTTTTTACTAATAAAATATTTTATTAGAATTATTATTAAAAAATTAGTGTTGCACTATGGGTAGTGGATTCATCCGTTTTCTTCCGATTCGCATGGTCTTTTGTCTTACATATGAAGCAAGACCCTCCTTCATATCCATGATTTGTCTGGTTTCAAGGCGTACCTCTACCATTCCCAAACCCAACAATCATTAATCTTATTTTTAATTCTATCGGTTTATACCTTTGCCCCAACTGAAGAACTAACATAATTTCTCATCCCATCTGTCCTCGCATTTGCGTTGATATCAACCCCTAGAAGCTAACCCCAAAGGTTTCCTGGATCTAAATCGTAGGTGATTTAACATTTAAACAATCAATTGAGTTTAAATTATAGGTGGATTACTATTATTTCTTCTTTATTTAAAGACATTTATTTTTATAATATAGGTAAAATTATATTTGTGTGGAAGAAAATCACAGCGGGAGTGCAATTTGGAATACTTTCCAGGAGAGACAAGGATAATTAGAGACTTGTTTCACAAAAAAAGTCCTCATATAATTATAAACCTCAGAGAACATAATAAGAAGATAAAGGGACAAATGAGTCACTTTGATAGCACCCCGAGAGGGTTACACATAACCTTTGACTTCACCATTAATAATGGAAGTGGTGAATCTAATCCGAAAGACATGGACCAAACCCAATCAAGAATGCAAAGAGAAATATTGAGAATGAAATGTGATTTGGGAAGGAGCAAATAGAAAACAAAAGAGTGACAACAAAAATAATAACAAGAATCATAAAAAAATATAGGAAAGTAAATGGACAATGGTATTCATGTGCTTTGGACCACATCAGTACTACATCCATGGTGGTCGAAGGGGGTAAAGAACTAGATGGATGTAGCAATTAAAGAGGAGAAGAAATAATCTCATACCTTAGATCTTGAGAGGATTGATTCGTTGATGATCGGTTCGTTGGTGAAGAGTGATGAGGGTTTGGTTCTGTGAGGGTTAGGTTCGGCGAGAACTTGAAGGCGCGAGGAATGAGGACTCAGTTATAGGTTCTATTTAAAACATCGGGTTCTATTTAAAACATCGACTAAGGCTTTTATCGGCGCTTTCAAAAAAGTGCTGATAAAGATACGTTTTATCAGTGCTAAAATAGTACGCACTGATAAAGATCTAATCTTGATAATATATTTATTTCTTTATAATTATAATTACAAATAAATATATTTAATAAAATTTCCATATATTTATAAATATATGCATGCATTTATAAATATATTTATATAATTATATATATTTATAATATTATAAATACAATAAATATATTTATTATAATTTGTTAATTACTTAAATATATATGTTTATTTATGATTATAATTATATATATTAGGTAGTTGGGGGCATAATTACACTGAAACGTACACACACACACACCCATAGGGCCATAAAGGCAGGTTATATCCCCCTTAGGGATAACCCACCCATCAAACCCATTTATTTATTATTATTATAGGCCTGTAGGCCTCTCAAAATTCATGGCCCATGAAGACCCAATCCCACTAACTTATAGGCCTATTTGTTGATGGCCCGAAATCCTGTCAGGCCCAACACCCGTTATGGCGAACCACCATTGCCCCACGGTACAACCCCCAACATCGCCATAGCCACCGTCTGAAGCTTCCTAAATCATTCGTCTAAGGTCCCTCTTCATAACCATTATCCTCCAAAGAATATTCCCCCACCCGTTGCCCTGAGGTGGCCTTTCCACCGCACAAGCCTATTGCTAAGGCCCGCACCGACAAAAGATAGTTGCAGAACATACTCTCAAAGGACAGCGAGGGGAGCACAACCCAAGGTATCATTCCGACCACCATTGTCATCGTCACTGCTTCACCCTCTCGCACCGTAGACGTTGGATCAACTGTTGGCTTCAAACAAACACCAGAGTGCCGCCCACGAAACACCGTCGCCATTGAGCAGGGGTCTCCAAACCCGACCGCCTACGCAACCGTTGTCGTCCGATCCCAAAAAAGTCTCTACCTCCCCAGCCATCAAAGCACTAATCATCACTGCCATGCGTTGCTGCAACCGTCCTCATCACCATAGATCGCTGATGTTGCCCTTCATCGTGCCCATCAGCATCAGAAGTCGTGCTCACCAGGAGAAGACCACCCCACCGCCCTTAGCCGCGCACACCGGTGCCGGAGACTGACTGAGAAATGCCTGTCAACCGCAACTACAAACATCCTCGAAGAACTGAGATCGGTCATCACGTGAAAATCCATTCGCCCCATCAAACCCGCTTTTGTATATTTATATAATTATATATATATTTAATTTAATATATAAATATCTATAGTTATAAATATAATAACTATATTTATTATTTAAATATATTTATTATAATTATAGATAAAAATATTTAATTTTTTTTATATGATTATAAATATACTTATATATTTATATATATTTATATAATTATATCTCATGGTCTACACTGCTTTGGTATATTTATATAATTATATATATTTATATCGATATATAAATATATATAATTATAAATATAATAACTATATTTATTATTTAAATATATTTATTATAATTTTTAAATTATCTAAATATGTATTTATTTAAATTTATAATTATAAATAAATACATTTAAAAAGTATTTATATATAATTATAAATATACTAAATATATTTATTATAAATTTATAGCTATATATATATATATATTTATTTATAATTTCTTAAATACTTTATATATATATATATATAATTGTATAGTTAAATATTTAAATTATAAAATTATTAAAAAATCATTTAAGTAGATTAATTATGTAAATTTAAAATATATTTTAAATGTTAAAACTTAATAAATAAAATAAATAAATATTATTCATATAAATTATAAACATATTGAAAATATTACATGTATAGCAAATAAATATATGTATAAATAAATATTACAAATTGATTAAATATATATTTAATATTATTGGTGAATATATAATAATAAATGAATAAATTAAATTAAATAAATAAAAAAATATTAAAAAGTGAATTCATAATATTTATATGAACATACATACGTACACATACACATTCACACACACACACATGTATCTACACACATACACATACATACATGCAGTTGCACATGTACATATATTTTAAATTATTTAATATCAATATATATATATATATATATATATATGTATTAGGTGTTTGAGGGTACAATTACATTAAACACACACACACCACACACACATTCTGGAAAGGCAGACCATAGCCCCCCTAAGGGATATTCCACCCATCATGCCTTATTTATTCAGTACATGACCCGAAAGTCCATCGGGTATGAAGTGCATAACATGGCCCAAAGGCTCACAAACTAGCCCGAAGATCCAGTGCAACGTCATGCCTGCATCATGCCTGCGTCATCACCATCCCGCATCATGTCTGCATCACCACCTATTTGTGTCATGTCTGCATCATCGTTTTTCTGCGTCATACCTGCATCACTGCCTGCCACCAGAAATTTGCCCCCACCCAGATTTGAACCCGGGTGTAATGCAGGATTACAGAGAGCCTTTACCACCCGAGCAAAACCCCAACTGCATTAATATAAATATATATCTAAATAAATATATTCATTTATGTATTATATAATTCTCTAAATAAATCTTTAATATATTATATTTATTTTAATTATATATGCATTTTGTAATCAATGTATATAAATAAACTATTAAACATTTTGACTAATATAAATTTGATAATTTATATATATAAAATTATGAAAATAATTTCATTTTTTATTAAAAGTTATATAATTCATATTTATATATTACTTTAATATATATATATATATATATATATATATATATATATGGATTAGGAAATGGTGAGGGTCGAGATAATTTCTCCCTTAGAAAACGACGTCTAGGTTACTGGCTTGTGATGGATCCAGATTTGATCAATCGTTTCAACCTTGTGGAGATCTTTGTTGGCCCCTCAAAGAAGGTGGATGGTGGATCTGGTTCGAAGTGTGATTTGGTTTCATCTATGGAACCGTCGATGGGGAAGCAAGTCCCCTTACGCTCGGTGCTGGAAGTTCCTGTTTGGGTGGATGAGCTGCAGTCAAAGAGTTCTGATGGGTTCTTCTCTAATTCCCATGATGGTGACTCTGGTTCCAATAAGCGGATCTCGCGGAATGGCGTGTTATCTGCGGTTGAAGCAAACCCTAGGATCTTTTAAGATCGAATCGCGACCTGTAAAGACTCAATTATTTCCCGGTTGAGCTCGCAAGGGAACTAATCCTAGAAACTTGAAGATCTCAGGAGGCGTCTCCAATAGATCTGTGGTTTCAGTGATTGGGATCTTGTGCTTCTTGGTATGAATTTTTTCCATATTATTTTTCGCTCCAATGAGATAAAATTGAAGGTATGAGGTCTTGATGTTTCAGAACTAGGACCCCTGGTCTGATCCTTTCAAGGCTAAGAATACTATTGCGCAATCGTGGATTCGTGTCAGAGGTTTGAACTGGGTATTTTGGCATCCAAGCATCCTATAGGGTCACACTGACAGTAGGTACCCCTATTAAGCTTGACAAGGAGACTAGTTCGATAAGGTATGGTCATTTTTACATGCATTCTAATTGAATTTGACATGTCTTTGCCTTCGGTCGAGACAATTAATTGCTGGTTATTTTAAGTTTGAACTTGATATCGAATTTGAGCATGTCCCTGAGTTTTGTTTTAACTGCTCAGCTATTGGGCGTGTTAAGGATAATTGTAATCGGGGACCGCGCTTTTCTAATTGTAAAAGATATGGAGACTCAATTGATAAGTGCAAATTCAAATTGAAGCATGATTCTTCTCCATCAATGCCTATGAATGAGAAAGTCTACACCTGATGGTGTGCTGGAGGCTTTACCTCTACCCACCATGGGGAGTCTACAACCAAATAATGGGGGATTTGTCTCCTTTACTGATGTGGTGACTAGAAAGGGAAACTCTGGTGGTGATGGTGATTGTGGTGGGGGTGTGTGGCCTGGTCCTCCAGGTGCTTGCACTCTCCTCACTCAACTATTTCTGAGTCACATGGGCAGACCTCTAAATGGGGTGATTCCTGTCGTGATAGTGATTATCTTAGCTCCATGGAGATGCAGACAGGGAAGCCCTCATGTGAGGGAATTCTAAAAGATGCGAAATGTGTTGAAGGTGATAAAGGAGCTGTTTCTGTTATTGGGACTTCGATGGGTGATCAAATTCAAATTGATGATGTGGTTGGTGAATTGGTAGATTCTAATGACCAAGATGGTGTGTGGAAGATTCCAAAGCAATGACAAAGAGGAAGGCATCCAAGAGATCACAGAGGGTTTTGTGGACAGTGTGGTAGGAAAAAGTGAGTGGCTTTGTTTTTGTATTTTTTGTTAGTGGTGTGTATCCACTTAACCTGAACATACCTTGTGCACTTGTTACTTTCTTTTTATAATAATTTTATGGGGTTATGAAGTATCTTCGTGGTTTGTGTTGTTCTAATATATATATATATATATATATATGGTTTTGTGATAATCAGGCGGAGAGATGGGTGGCCTGTGGGTTCTGTCTACGCCTTCTCCTGAGGTTGTCTAGGGTTCGCAGTTCACGCCTTCTTTGATTAGGGCGACAATGGTAGAACCTTTCCTCATACAGGGTCGATTTAACTCCCATAAACCCATCGTGGATGATTATTGTACACCGATTTACCCTGGTCCTCGAGCGCAATCCCTGAAGGTGGAAGCGACGAGTTCGGAGCTCCTTGCGGATCTACATAGCCCGAAGCCTCGTTCTTCATTGGGCTTCGACTGGGGTCTCTGAAGATGGGAACGTCGAGCGCGCCAGCTTCTAGCATCCCTGAGTAGTGTGAAGCAATTTTCCCTTTTTCTGCCTCTGGAAATGACGGGGCAGCCGATAGAATCTTCTAACAAGGTAACTCGACAATTATCCATGCCAACCAAGATCTAATTCTTGGTAGATTTAAGATTTTCAAGTTTTTGATTATTGTAAGAATGGTTCTTCCTTCAGGAACTAAACCATGGACTGATGAGAATTTGGCTCGAAGGATCTCTTTCGTTTGGGGTTTCAATGAATGGAAATGTATTCCCATTGGAGGATTTAAAGTAGAAAGTATGGGCATTCAGTCCAATCTCTCTCAAACCAGGTATGTTCTTTCAATATTGGCATCCCAGTTTTAATCCTTTTGCTATCCGTAACACAAAGACCCAAGTGTGGGTAAGAATTTATGGTCTGAACTAGATCTGGTGGCATCCTTGTATTCTTTTTGACATTGCCTCAGCGATCGGTACTCTTATCAAATTGGATCGTGCAACAGATGAAGTGTGGTTTGGTTACTTTGTGCACTTCTTGGTTGTGGTAGACCTCATTTCTACCCCGATTGACAATGTGACACTGTCAACTGTGGACTACAGCTTTGATCTATCTATCAGATATGAGAAGCTGCCTCTGTTTTGAAATGGTTGTAAATCTATTGGGCATACCAAGGAGTGCTGCAAACAAGACAAATACAGTGAATTTTGTAACATGAAAGGACATTATGATTTTTAATGTAGGAAAAGGAAATCCATAAAGACTAGCAGAAAACTAAATGTTGGGGCTGACACTACCCCTTCTATGGGTCCTATGACAAATGCAGGGATGATTGCCCCTGATGAAAAAGGTACTGAAGTGGTTGATAATGACAGTGTTTTAGGCCTTGATGTACAGGAAAAATGTAAAACCTGGGCCGATATGGCTGCTGAAGACCCTATGCATTTTGAGGGGGAATATATCCTCCCTAAAACAAATGATGATAAACTGGTACATTCCATGGGTGAGAAAACATTTCCTTCTCACAAAGATATGATTTTTCGGTCCAATTCGGTTGTTCCTCGTCAACTTGAAGAGTGGATGGTGGCTTCACCCCACCATGGAGTGGGGGATTCACCCCGAATTGCTATTTTGATGGCTAGCATTTCAAAGGACTTCCAGGTTGCGGTTGGTGAGTCGGTTGATGCAATAACGGACAACCATTCAGTTGATGAAGCAATCATTTAGGACTATGCTGATCACCAAATTATGGATGAACAGAGAATTACTGCAAGAGATCAAAAAGGAAAGAAAAAATTAAACACTGAAGCCCCTGGTAAATTAAAAACTGCACAAAAGACTAATGTGGTAATGGATGAGGATGGTTTCCAGATAATTCTTTATAAAAAGACCAAGGCGTCACTTGAGACTGGGCAAGTCTCTCCATATCCCTATGCTAGAGTTGATTGTCACCCCCACTGTAATGCACATTCAGGCAGAGTCTCCATCTCACATCTAGGCAGGTAGACTTAATGACAACACGGAATGGCATTATCCTCCTCAGTTTACTGAACTTATGAGGAATGCTTATGATTCATTTGGTTTGGCTTCTATTGAGGAATGTGAGCCTGCCGAAGCTCGAAATAAAAGTCGAGCATTCCAATATAGATCTTGGAAGGGGAAAGACTTCCAAGCGGCCTTCAGAGTGAGAATGTTGAGTGGTTTGCTGCACAGATTGAATTTCTTCTTGCCAAAATGGAACCGGAAACCTTTGATTTCAATGACTACCATGCAGTGGTGAATTTTTTAACCGACAATA
Source organism: Viscum album (assembly GCA_963277665.1). NCBI lineage: Eukaryota > Viridiplantae > Streptophyta > Magnoliopsida > Santalales > Viscaceae > Viscum > Viscum album. Next base: position 284,210,121 of record OY728147.1, read on the forward strand.
TGGAGGATAGTTTTCGAAGTAATCAGGAATTTAACGTGCGTGATCTCTCTTGGAAATATAAGAAATGCAATGCCTTGGAAAATGTTTCTGACTCCCTTTCAGTTGATGATCATAGGACCTCTCAGAAGCCCAAATCATGGAGGGGTGGAAGATATCCTCAGGGCAGAGGCGGGCATCCTGGGAACATGGGTTCCAGAGTGACCCATTAATGGGTGTTTTTCTTTTCTATTTGAGTCTTTATTGACAATGTGTACTCACTCGTCCTTCAGTACTTGTTTTTTATTTTTTCTTAATAATTCTCGAGGCCATGCCTCATCTCTCTGTGCACTCTTGCTGCGACCACCTCCGACGATTCCGCTCCTCTTTGATCGGAAAGTTCTTGAAATCAAATCCTCAAGTAATCTCTCAATCTCTATTTTTTTAAATAATTTACTTTTATTCTCAATCTGTATCCTTTGCTTAAATTTTGATTCTTAATGGTTCCTCCCTGTTACGGACCCTTCTCCCATCCTTTCTGGGTGGTGGAAGTGATAAATATACAGACGATGATTGCCCTGTTTTATACCATGGTTGCACAAAATAGTAATCAATTGGGTTTCAAAATGATTGTTAGATTCTTGAGAAATCAGAGGATCATTTGCCTATTTTATACCATGGTCGCGCAAAACAGTAATCAATTGGGTTTCAAAATGATTGTTGATTTCTTGAGAAATCAGACAATCATTGTTCTGTTTTGGATATCCTGTTTATTCATCCTTGTCATTTTTCTGTCTTAGGTACAACGTGCACCAATGTTGTGATGATTTGTTTTCCTTGGGATTCCATACATTGGGTTGTGTTGATAGAGAGTGTTTTTTCAAATCTATGTTTTCTTGTTTTCCTTATTCCAAATTTTGTTGTGTTGTTGAACTTCGTCTGATTATATGGAATTAAAACAAATTCTTTCCCATTTATCATTTTCAAGTTCATGATGATATTTAAAATGAAAATACAACTACCAAAGATTAAACAAACATCTCTAATGGTTATTTTATATCCATTAAGGCACTCAAAAATGATTAGCAATGGGGAATTAGGTTATTCCCCAATTTGACTAATTTTAAATTTTTATATAAGGTACATGACACGTAACTGTCTTTATACACAATCCACTTAGGCACTTATAAATGATTATTGTTTCGGGAGGTCACTCTCTCAACTCACTATTATGACAATGGTCACTCCCTCTCAAGCATGTGGGTCACTCCCCTATATATAATGACTCTATTACCATTCAACAAGTATACACAAAATGAGTGTAGAAAGAGATGTCATCCTCTAGTTGATGCTCCGATTAGTCTCCTTGTGCCATAACCACATCCAACAACTTCTCAATCTCATTATTCTTAAAACCATCAAAGATATTTTCATGAATTCTAATATCAACCATGTTCCCTGGTACACATGACCTACATTCCTCAATATTTCATACAATGACTTAGTGATTTTTCTCAGTTTCTCAATGATCACGACCATTCGATATATCCAAAGACTTTTATACTTCGACAACTTATGCAACCTTTTGCACCACTTATATACCTTTAGTGACATCATGTTTCATAAGACTTATGCATTTCTTTTATAGCATAAACCATGAAATACAATAGCTAATGGCACACCCTATGACATTTATAGTTGTCACCTATGATATGTGGCTCTTCATGCATCGACACTTCCTCTCATTGATAATATTATGACATAAACGACAATCCCCATGTTGTTTATGGAAAACTAAGGTTTATGGAAGTTTTGTTACATCACATATTATCTTTGATGATTCTTTCATTTCTTACAACTAAGGGATGTTGGTGCCTACAACATCCTCTTCATCTTTAATATGTTGCCTCACACCAAACATGTGTTGTCTTCAGCGACATGCTATTACTTCTTCCAGCACGTTACTAGATGGTATTTCATCATCTATGACATACACATTCTACTTTAGATTGCTATGTTCAGGTCTATAACATGTTCTCTCCCATGCTACAATTTATACCCCCATAGTAACAACACACCTCTTATTTCTAGATAATCAAGCAAAAGTAGAGGGGGAAAATGGGTGATTGCCAATAGAGGTAGAAGTGGGAGACCACCGGTGGAAATTACTGAAAGTGGGTATTGGTGATAGCCTATGTTGATCACTGCATTTTTCTTTTAAAATCTTTACCCAACACCCCACCACAAACCTTAATTGAAGATTTGTCGCTTCACCCCAACCACCCCACCGACTCACCTTATTTTCACTGCTTTTGTCATCCTGCATCTCGCCTTACCTCTGATGGGTTTCTAAGGATCAAACAATACTTAATCAATGCAGTAGAAGAAATTATAAACCTTAAACTCCCAATATCACAATGAATGAAAACAAAACCATGTATATACATAAAACGAATACCTCGTGTAATTTTCATTGATAAAAGATGTCGCTGCTTTCTTCAATCAGTGTGCTCGATGATGATCCCTTAGAGGTATCCAAAGAACTAATTCCTCCGTGTTATGTCCACAAGTTGAACCAAATCACCCATGAAATATATCACCCATCTCAAGGCCTTGACCTTATTATATAGGCCTTGGGATACTCCTGAGTCTTTTATGGCATTTGCTCAAACATTATATAATGTATGAGTAATGCATGAGTTGCAACCTTTTTAACCCAAGGCATAAATGTATTCTCTTTCCATTTCATAGAAAAAAAACACCCATAATCAATGATAGACTTTATATGGAAGAGGTGTGAATGTGAAACAATTAATGTTCGACTACTAAGACCAATCAAAGGGTGTGATATGAATCATATAATATGATTCTTCATTCCTTATGATATTGTCCGGCCGTACAACACGATAGGATTAAGGCAGTGTCATGAAATATTTATTTCATGCCTAACAACATAACCAAACCAATGGCATACAATATGCCTTGGTTTCCTTGATGTCATACCATACGTCATATATATTATATATATCATATACTATGACATGTGCCAATTTATATCATATGTAAATACGACATTAGGGTGTATCTCCTTCAACCTCTGCCCCGTGTCCTGCCCTATATCCATCATTTATTTCCCACCTTACATCCTCCACCCCACCTCTACCACCCCACCCAACCACCTAACCTCTAATGACCTAATTTTTTTTAAATGCACGATGGGCATCACAATCAGTGATCAACACTTTATTAACGACCCACGAATACTTCTCCTTCCATCACCACTTAGACTAAATATATTTATTCAACAAATCCAATATTTACAACGTATATTTCATCACTTCATCAGTTGAAAATATTTAAATACAACTAGTGCTTCAACCATAACCCACAACAACTTCATAACAATATAGTTTCACTATATGTGTATCATGTAACTTATCATGCTTACTAATGCTTCCCGGTTGATCCACCTTCAAAAAGTATTGCAAAACCAGTGTTCCATATGCAACTTATATCATTAATTTATTTTCCCATATGGAATTTGGATTCCTGATTGCACCCTCATGTATATGTTTAGTATATAAAACAACACCACGACTATAAAACATAATCTATGCAATTTCACACTTATAGAACTTGATATCCAATGTGTCACTACAAAATATTTAACTTTTTTCAACATGGACATAGCTGTTGATATAAATAAATTTTCTATTCATGAATCATTTTTCCAATAGATATGTCTGTCACTAAATTATCGGTAAAAACTTTCACTAAAAGTTACAGCGACATATTAGAATCTTCTTTTACAAATACAATAATACTAACATATAATATATGTATTAGTGAAAATGTTCAGAAATAGATTTATCTGTTGATAATAATATTACCAACACTTATATTTTCATTGGTGATATTATTAACAATATAAATTTATCTTTCATTATAAGTAATACTAACAACGATATATGTTTGAAGTGTATTTTTTAAATAAAAAAACACTTGTTTTCATTACAATATCCATTGGTAAAACATTATATTATATATATTAATCTAATTATATATATAATATATATTATAATTATCATATAATTATTAAAAATTTAATTTGAGTGAAATATTATCAAGTGATGTGCAACTCGAGACTTCTGACGGAAGGTTTAGGAGTTAGGGTAACCACTTAGTTAATGATCCAAAGTAAATATAAAAATCTTATTTAATCAATGTTTCCACTAACATTTTCATTAAATTTTACTAGTAAAACTATCAATAATGATAGAAACACCTTAAAAACACACATTTACACATACCATGAATTTAACAGAAACCAACCAAACCCAAACACAATAAAGTCTCACATCTGACGCCCTAACACAAGAGAAAATTAAAAAAGAATGACTTGAATAAAAAGTGTTCCACCTTGTAGGAATTTATAAAAAAACCAACCAGTAGTATCATAATGTTGTTCACTGAAATTTATTTTATGGAATGCATGATGAAGTAGATGATCAAGTGTCTCAACCGACTGGAATGGCCTGAAGGCCTTCATTTTTTTATTATTTTTGATAATCCACCTTTCAAGGGGTGAGGTGGAACCCTTACAAGGCCCGAAGGCTCAGAGACAATTACATGACCCGTAGGTCTTAGAGGGAATCACCCAGACAAGACAACTTAGAACTATTCCTCCCCAGCATATGTCATGATATCAGCATTCCACCTTCGCAGGGCTGGTCGATTAGCTGTCCTATGCAAAGCTGCACATGCCCGGTACCGATGGAAAAGCCATACCCTCTCATTCTTCCAATTCCGGTTAGCTCTGCTCTAGCGGATGCACCTGCCCTGAATCCTCCTCTGAAGCCTTGTCCCTTGTTGTCTGACCGGTACATCTGCATTTCATGTGGCCTGAAGGCCTTGGGGTGGCCCTAATGCCTTAAGGTGGCCCGAAAGCCTTAAGAATCAACTGGCCCGAAGGCCTTGGGTGGCCCAAAATCCTTACAGAACCCGAGGACCAAACCGGTGGCCCAAAGGCCCATATGGATGAATAGTTCCGGCTGCTACAGTACCGAACAGTACCTACTACAGTAACTGCTACAGGTGTCACACACATATAGAGGTCATCAAGTTAGTTGGATTTATGGCCACTACCACATTAGTCATCCATGGAAGCTTCTAATAGGGTTTCTATCACGACCCCCTCCTCACAAAGTGTACCCCTCCGGGGCCGAAAATGGGAGAAGAGAGATAGTGACACCCGATTCCCGCCTCCAGTAAGCCCTGTGTTGGTGACTAGCACCATGAGTATAATAAACACATAGATGAGAGGTATTACCCTCTAAGAGAACACACACAAAAGATAGAGATAAGATAGAAACCAACCAACTCCTGTTTAGGCTACAATATAAAAGAAAACCCAAGTACATAAATGTAATGTCATGCAAGAAATACTACAACTGAAAGAGGAAATTGCAAGTACCAAAAGAAAAGTAAACACGACAACGTCCATGAATACCAAACAAATTCTGAAAAACCCCAAGCTATTAGTAACCATCTTGATCTCCAACCTCCTATAACTAACCTATAAAACAATTTATATATACGTAGGGTGAGTATAACAGTATACTCTGTAAGATCCTCTTTGGAGTCTCTCGTGCAAAAGTAAAGAAAGCATGCTAAAATACAGTGAGCAATAAGTGAAACTAACTCATAACCTAAATAGGTATACAAAGTTCCCAACCTCACCATAGCTACTCTCATCAAGTATCACATACAAGAGAATAAAATATACTAAATAATATCAAAGGTACCTGCTACCACTTCCCCACTGGTTTGTCGCTTTTCCCCAACATCGCATGTCCTAAGCATTTCTCTCCAAAAAGGCTAGCCCACAAACAATTGGGAAAAACACCACAACATGCACCTCATGCATCACACTACCATATCCATGCAACCAAAAGTAACCATGTAGTTTCTGGGAGACACCATAGCCTGAAAAACATGCATTATACATCAGGTATTATACCTCAAGCAGTTACACCCCATACACTATGTAAGAATCCTCAAGCCATCACAGCCTATACATGTTATACCTATAGTATCCCTTAGGAAACTATATCCAGAATACATGTGTGTGAAATAACCACAAGTCATTACAACCCTCTACACACATATATGAGGAAAACTAACCATCGTGCATACCAGCACAAGTAGCTACCAAGAGAAGAGAGGGAGGCCAAAGGGGGTAGTCAACCATCCACCCACCCACTGGGATGTTGGGGAAAACACCCCCTAGGGCTTAGAATCCTTAGGGTGTTAGTTTCCCTAACTGATAGGGTAGAGTATCATATAAAAAAATATACATGATATAATATAGCTCAAAACCACACTACATGCATAACCTAGTCTTAGACTCAACTACGGTTAACCTCTCTCGGAGTCTCGACTACCATTGTTAAGACTAAATATCCTAAAAAAATACAATTGTTTAAAGAGTTGCATTAAATTATCTTATCCCTTTAATCAGTTTCACTTTACGTTAATTAATTATTTAACCATTAATTAACCATTAATAATATCCACATTACATTTCATTATTATCACAAAAAAGTTCCATGCCCTCCAGACACAAGCCAATTGAGTCCATGACTTCTTAGAATTATAAACTCATTATTGCATCCCAGCAAGCTTTAACCCCATGGGTTAAAAATTTATTCATTATTTAACAACATTACTTCCATATTTCCAGGTACTCTAGGAAAAAATCCTAAGATACCAAAAAAGAAAGTAACCAAGCACATCCATTTTCAGTGGGGAAAGGAAAGCTGATAAACAAAAAACCTGGCCGTCGGCAAATAAATAGATTCAAACAAGCATCCAACTTTCATATCAATGGGTAAACATGACTTCAACTTGTTCCATCACCCCCGATGTCCTCCTCGACACCCACATGCATAAACCGATGCATCTCACCACTATAGGAATCAAATACTACCACAAAAATTGGGCCTCCCTACCCCACATACCACAACAACCCTCCAAGATCAGCCATCCCAAACTCATGTCATGTCATAAGCAACAGGAAACAAACAAGCATCCAAGATCTTGGCCCCAAAATAAGGCATTCAACCTTCACACACAACGAGCTCTCATGACTCCAAAGCACAGGGCACCCGACCTTTACAAGCAAGAGGAAAACTCATGCCCTATGGAGGCATTATCTTTTATCACACAACCAATTCTTATTCCATATTGAATTAACCGATTCATTAATCACAGGTTCCAACTACGGGAAACCTAAGAAACAAGCTATAACAAGCTATTGAAAATTAATTAAACAATTAATTTAACATGCCTTTAATTATTTTATCAACAAGAATCAACATGATTCAGGTTTATTATCCAATTCAATTAAACATGCACACTTGCATCAATTTGATTATCATCAAATTATAACAACAGATTCATTAAACATGCCTATTTGATTCCTTTATCCAATTAATTAACAATTAATTTATTCTTTATATTCTTGACCAATTTACACATGATAAACCAAGAATAATAAGAACAACATAGATACCACAATATCTAGAAAATCAAGAGGCAAACCGTTATCACAGTACAAAGCAATAACATCACCATGCAATCAATACCATTTATTTAATCCGGTTCAAAAAATTATTAGGTTAATTTCATTATGAACCAAGGGGATAAAACATGCTAGCTTTATGATTACACATAAATAAATAGAGAAGAAATGGATCCCCTACCTCAAAAGGTCTTTGATGTTCTTTGCACAAGAACAAACCACACAACGGATCTCCGATCACTCCTCCCGTAAGAACTGCAACCATCTGAGGATGCCGTGAAACAACCGCACCAACAAAAACCAAGAGAAACCCCATTAGAAACATGGGAAAGAAAACACCATATCATAGAGAGAATACATGGGAGGAAATGATATCAAATTGGGAGAAACCACTATAAAATGAAGGAAAAACACACCTTGGATCAACTTGGTCACCACATATCGGAGATGGAAGTCCGATGATCGATCTCCCTCGAAGGGAATCCAAAACGCTGAAGGAGAGGGTTTCTATAAACCTAGAATGAGGAAGAGATCTACTATAGCCATAGGGCTATGAAAAACCTGAGCAGATGAAAATTATTAATACAACACTGCAACGGGGAATTACCAGATGTGTAATCCCCTTTCACGTCATGTAATCCTCATAATTCAGTTTTTTCCAGAAAACATACCGCCTCTTCCCTTTATTTATTTTTCTAACCCTGATTCATTACATGTTGTGAATCCTAATTTCACGTCATGTAACTCTTCATGATGTGAAAATCCTCTCTTGCTTCAAGTTCTTAGCAGCTGAACTCCTCTAGAATTCCTTCGAGCACCTCAGACTTTGGAAATTCATGAAGGGTCGATCCATGTAGATCCAGGACCTTACATTAGATACCTATAAAAAAATTCTTGTCCTTGAGAATCCAAAACTAACCAAGAGATGAAACAAAAAAGGGGTCATCCGAACAACCACCCCATGAGATACCTCTCAAAATATCTCACCACCAAAAGAGCTCAACCACCCCCATCCAAGCACAAGGGGATCGACACAGTGAGTATATGAACTACTCATCAAGCCTTTTCCACCTAGAGTAGAAGAGTAGACCTATCTAATCTCAGGAATCTAAACACGGAAATCACATTGCATACCCCGTGTGTCTTCACCTCCCATGGAAAGAGAGTAATCCATAATAAGTAACAAGAGAGCGAGTCATCTCATAAACTAGAAAAAGGTCTACAACCACAAAATGAAAAATGTTACAAGAGAAGAGCTAAACATAAAACATATTGGGGTCATGAGCGAGTTTTCGTGACTCACGTTCCTAGGTACTCTCCTCCATGCCACTGTTCCACCACAAGACACAAACCAAGGGGATAACACACTTGTGCAACACCTTCTCTAGTAGTCTCGGATATCTATAGGCTACTCCTTGAAAGTCACATCATCATCAACATATATCTCACCCCGATCGATGATGTGAGATTCTTCATGAAGATAACGATGAAGTTGTGACACGTGGAAAACATAATGTATCTGGCTTATCTTTGGAGGGGGCACTATCTGATACACCATTGCTCCAACACGACCCTACACCTCAAAAGGACCAAAAAATTGAGGAGAAAGATTACTACCATGACCAAACCTTCGCTGCCCACGAAGGGGAGTCACCTTAAAAAACACATGATCACCAAAGTTGAACCCTAGAGGTCTCTTTCTATGATCAACATAAGATTTATAACGATCATGTGCTGCCTTCATCCTCACGTGAATCACCTGAACCATCTCTGTCATGTTTTGTACCCGTTTTGGATTAAGAATCAGTAACTCTCCAACTCCAGTACAACACAATGGAGAACAGAAAGGTTACCAATACGAGGCTTCAAATGATGCTATACTGATAGTGGATTGAAAAATATTATTGTAAGAGAACTCTACGAAGGGAAGGTGTCTCATCCACAAACCTCTAAAATCCAGGACACATGAGCGCAACATGTCTTTAAGAGTCTGGATGGTCTGCTCTATCTGACCATTTGTCCCTGGATGAAAAGCAGTGATAAGGCATAACTAAGAACCAAAAGCATAATGGAGACCTCTCCACACCCTAGAGTTAAGATAAGGATCTTACTCGTAAATGATCATCCTCGGGACCCTGTGTAGTCTCACCACCTTCTCTAGACACTACCTCGATAAAACCTTCACTGAGATCGACAATTTGATCACTATAAAGTGGTTCGATTTCATCAAACGATCCAATAACACCCATATAACATCATAGCCTCCCTGATCTCAAGGTAAATAAGTAAAAAATTCCATCAAGATGTCCTCCCACTTCCACAGAGGAACATCTAACGGATGGAGTAAACCACCATGAATATAGTGCTCGACCTTTACCTTATGACAAACCAAACATCAAGGCACAAACCCTGTAACTGCACACTTCAACCCAAGCCACCAAAACTGACCTCTCAAAGATTGTTACATCTTTCTCATGCTAGGATGTACCTCCAAAGGATAAATACAGAACTCTCTGAGAACCATCTCATGCATCACCAAAGGAAGGAAAATCCTTCAATGAAAAAACACCCGGTGTTGTTCATCCTCAAACCAATCATTAGGGTCCTCACCACAAACAACTCGGTCTCTCCAGACCTCCACATCAAGATCCCCAAACTAGGATTCTTCCACCTGTTTCACCATATATGAATGCACCGTCATCTAAAAAAGACAACCTTTTCCCACAACTTCTCCCATATCTAGATATAATATAGAAAGTTCTTCCATTACTCTTCAGTAATCACCAAATTCACTTACTACATCACTACGAAACTTCCTGCTCAACACATCAACCACAACATTTCCCTTATTATGTGTATATGAAATATAAAATCCATAATCCTATAAGAACTCCATCCACTGAAGCTGGTTCAAGTTCAAGTAATGTTGGGGGAAAACATTCCTCATACTCTTATGATTAGTGAAGACCATAAAATGCACACTGGTGAGGTAATGTCTCCACAACATTAGGGAAAACATCATTGCTGCCAACTTGAGATCATGGGTGGCATAGTTACGCTCATGGGGATGTAACCGTCGAGACCCATAATAAATGACCAATCTATGTTGCATAAGAAGACAACCCAACCCAAGATGTGAAGCATCACAGAAAACCTCAAACTGAACCTCATTCTGCTGGAAGACAAAGGACTAGAGAACTAACCAACTTCTCCTTTAGATACTCAAAAGCCACCTGACACTAATCAGTCCATAGGAACACCTGATCCATTCTGGACAACACTGTTAGAGGAGTCACAACCCAAGAAAAATCTTCTATGATCCTCTTGTAATAGCTTGCAAGACCAAGTAAACTTTACACCTATACCAATGTATTGGGGCAAGCCCAAGACACAAATATTTCTTCCTTCGATGGATCCACTGCTACTCCCTGCTGGGATACAACATTCCCCAGGAAATAGAATTATCAATCCCAAAAATCACACTTTGGTAACTTCCTAAACAACTTCTCATAATGAAGAACTCCCAAAACAGCACATTGATGCTTTCTATGCTCCTCCTTATATGCGAAGTACACAAGGATGTCATCAATGAATCCCACCACAAACTTATCCAGGAACTCACAGAACACAGTGTTCATCATCCCCATGAACATAGCTGTAGCATTCATTACACTGAATGACATCACAACAAACTCATAATTCTCATGATGAGAACAAAAAGCAGTCTTCGATATATCTTAATCCTTTACACACATTTGATGATATACTGACTGAAAATAGATCTTTGAGAACCAACTCGCACCCTTTAGTTGATCGAATAAATCCTAAATCCGTCAAAGAGGATAGTGGTTCTTCACTGTCACTTGGTTCACATGATGATAATCAATACACAACCAAAAACTTCCATCAGCCTTCTTTATGAACAAAATTGGTGCACCCCATGATGACACACTCATCCAAACAAAACCCTACCACAATAGACTATCATGATGTATATTCATCTCTCAAAACATAGAAGGCGCCATCTTATATGGATACATCGAGATAGGAGGCACACTTAGTTGTAGTTCAATCTCGAACTCGATCTCTCATTGAGGTGGTAACACTACAACCTTCTCTAGAAAGAAATCAAGGTATTCTTTTATGACCCTATGAAATACTAACTTCTGATCCTTTGATGAATTTAGCATCAGCCCAGCTATCAAGGATGACAAGGACATAACATTCCTCTGACCCATCTGAGGGTCTCGCTCGCCAACAAACACTGATGGCTCTCCATCAGTATCGAAGAACACAACCCACATCCTAAAGTAATCCACGATATCCTGCACCGAATACAACCAATCCATCCTACGGATGATTTCATATGGTTGTACCCATAAACATAGGAAATCTACCAAGAGCGGTGTTTCCCCAACACTAGCTTACATTCTCTACATATTTCAAACAAGTCAGCTCAGCCTCCAACTTGCATTGTGAATGTCAAGGGAATTGGAAGGCTCACTACCTAAAGTCCCAAAGCATAAATAAGAGCATGTGATATGAAGAAGTGTGTCAATCCTAGATGAAACAAGGCATGCACCCAAGTATACAACAATCAAAGAGTATCTCGAACAACGCCTGACTCGCCTGGTGTTGGAAACACTAAAACATAAAGCTGATCACAACTTGCTCCATGACCACTCTGACCATGCTGAAGACCACCACCATGGTCACACTCTACTCTCTGAGGATGAGGAGCATCCCAGGGCTATCCTCTTCCTTCCCCATATACTCTCTCTTGATCCAAAACTGGTGCAACCTACTGCTGCTACCTTGGATGGAAGTGCCTCAATGGAGGAAACTGAAGCTATACACCTGACACACACTAACTTCTCAAAAATGTCGGGCACTCTCACCATTAATGACCATAGAATCCACAAGAAAAACATGAGTTTGATCCATTCTCATAGGCTAGAGATCTGCTTCCCCTAAAGAAATGATACATTGAGTGCTGAGACCTACCCTCGGCTGACCAGAATATCTTCTTCTTTTTTGTGAAATTTGTTTCCAAAAAATACATTGCGTGCATTAGGTTAAATGATATATTGAACTTGGTGTTCAAAAATGGTGCACCCACAACTCTCCTTTTATCTAAGGAACTGTCTTTCTTTGGTTCATTGGTATTTACTTGAAGTACTTACTGTTGAATATACTGATGGTGTATTTTTCATTGTTATCTAATTTCTGAATGAATCAAGTAAATATTTTTTAATTGATTTGTTTAATTATCTGACATCCCCAATGTTCTCAGGGAAAACCATGAATAAAATGATAAAAAAACATTTTTTTGGGTGATGGAAGTAATAAATATACTGATTATCATTGCCCTGTTTTATACCATGGTTACACAAAAATAGTAATCAATTGGGTTTCAAAATGATTGTTGATTTTTTGATAAACCAGACGATCATTTTCCTATTTTATACCATGGTCGTAAAAAATAGTATTCAATTAGGTCTCAAAATGATTGTTGAATTCTTGATAAATAATACGATCAATATTCTATTTTGGATATCCTATTTTTTAATCCTCATTTGATATGAATTTATGCCAAGTTTCCATCATTCTCCATAAAACAGCTACTTCATCAGGCATTAAATCTTCTAGAAAAATAGAGCGGTGGGATAATCATTTCATGTATGGTGTTGGGGGTTCGCATGATATTCCTTTAACACCCATAAAATTGGATGGTGGGGTTTTGGTGATGAATTATACATCCATCACCTATGAATCCCTGGCCTTTACCTAGAGAAGAAGTTAATGTGGGCATAGCCAACAGTATCTACATCTGAACAGAAGAAATGGTGATGAAGCAAGGCCTCATTTACATTATATTCACACTATCCCTTCATAGGTTTCTTTCTCCATAATAATTTTTATAAACAAAAAATATCATTTATGCATGTAATTTTTCTTTATTTCTTTATCCAATGGCATGATATTTGTAGAAAATAATGTTGGTTTTATCATATTTGCTGGGATTTTCCATATTAGAGGGTGATTTTTCATATGAGGTAAGGTGGTAAATCATGCGCCATTTAATTTCAATACTATAAATAATGAGTGGAAATATCAATTCAAATGCTCTAATTTAATTTACAAGGTCTTCATGTTCTGGGAGACATAATTAAAAGAATAGAAATCGGGTTGTTAGAAGAAGTCATTAGAAGCTATCTTGAGCTCAGAACTTTTGGTTTAGATGACTTCAACTATGTTAATGGTGAAGATGAGGATGTCACTGAGAATATTTTATGTGTTATATGTTAGTCTTATTCAGAGAAAGGGGAGGATATTGGAGTGGTGGGTTGTGGGCACCAATATCATGAAGGGTGTATAAAGAAATGGATGCTCCTAAAAAATTCCTATCCCATTTGAAAATAATCCACAAGTAATGGATGATAATAAGAGTTTTGAGGCTACAACATGCAACAAAACCATGATGATTTGTTTGACTTGGGCTTTCATATATTTGGTTGTGTTGAGAGAGGCAATCTTGTAAAACCACTGTTTTCATGTTTTCCTTTTTTTTGGATTTGGTTCTTTTCCTACTTCCAACTTTTGTTGTGTTCTTGTTGAACTTTGTCTCATACATGGAATTAAAACAAATTCTTTCTCATTTATCATTTTTTAAGTTCATGATGAAATTTAAAATGCAAATAAAACTACTAGAGATAAAACAGACATCTGTAATGGTTACTTTAAATCCATTAAGGCCCTCATAAATGATTAATAAGGGGGACTTAGGTTATGGACTGATTAGAATAATTTTATTTTTTTAGATTATTTTAAATCTCACAGTTTAATAAAATCTAGTAAGGTCACCACCTTGAGTTATCTTAGTTAATCTATTTAATAAGTTCATTCCATTTTCATCACAACACACACACACAATGAAATATAAGAGAGACAAATTTACTTGGTCCATCCAGTGTGGGCTACATCCAAGGTATACGACACCCCACTGTCGTTATACACAATCCACCAAGGCACTCATCATACAACATTAATTTTTTATTAAAGAAAGCACTTTTAAGAGGAAAGTGGGAACACTCACAACTAAATAGTTTTAGTACCAAAGGATATGACAGATCTATTAAAGAAAAGAGTGAGTTGTTTGGAATCGTTTTCCCTAAACAAAAACCAGGGAGTAGCGTTTACCTTCATGCTGGGGAAATCGTTCAAGGTGCCCTTGAAAAGAAGTGCCAAGTTGTCCCAAGATTTCTTGTTCCTCCTTGCTAATCTTCCCCATGTTGAAGCCTCTAAGCAGAATGCACGCTTGCTTATCATCCCACTCGCCTTAATCCCTTGTAGTGGCCACCTAGATCAGTCTCATCTTCTTAAAAGCCTTAATATCCAAAGTATCCTCAACCATTTCCTCATCCGAGTGCATGAGTATATTCCACTGTTCTAGCACAGTGTCCATCTGGTACTAGGAGTCATCTTTGGAACCTGCTTCGCGCTGCTGCCCCTAACCACTCAACTCCACACCACCTGTAGAAGAAGTTGGATAAGTAGCCTCACATCCTACCATAACCAGATCCTTGGTGGTGGCGGCTGCCTCCTATTGGCCAAGGTATTTGGACTTGTTCAGGGTTGAGCTTCCAACCTTAGTAGAGGCCTTCGGGGATAACTTTCCCTTACACGCAGATCTAGTAATAGGGGGACTAGGGAGGTTGGAGTAATCCTTCCTTCTACGTGCCCTCTGATTGTTTGAAATGAAGCCATCTGAATCCATGATTTTGATCTTTCCCTTTCCCACTGAGGATCTAAATTAGTCCTCCTCTATGTACAGTCCCTTGGGCTCATCGAGGTCCGAAGCCTCGACCATTTCCTCTTGGAATGTTTCTGCATCAACCAACAGGTCCTATTTCTTCATTTTGGACACTTCTTCCTAAATAGAGTATCTTTGCCTTCATCTTCTATATGCTTCTTCACACCGATATCAATCCACAAATGATTCCTATTTATCACACTTCTTCATGATTCCATCCAGGTGTAATTTGAATCTTTTGGAATCTCTCAAAACTACATTCCATATTGACTATATACTAATTTATCATCTTACACTTTCATTTATTTTTTATCCAAGCATGTTCACCACCTATACATTATGTTCCACTTTTTTTATCTTCCACTAATGAATTCTGATATCAACCATGTTCCTTGGGTACATATTCACGTGGATTGAACACATGACCTACATTCCTAAAAATTTCATACCAATGAATTGTGATTTTTCTTAGTTTATCAATGATCATGTTCATTCGATATATCCAAAGGCTCTTATACTTTGGAATCATATGAAACCTTTTTCACAACTTGTACACATTCAGTAAAATCATATTCCATATGAATTATGCATTTCTCCAGGATAAGCCACTACTATCAATATGCTATAGAGTAAACCATGAAATACAATAAATAATGGCACACCCTATGACATGTATAGTTTTCACCTATGATATGTGACTCTTGATTCATGTACCAATGCTTGCTCTCACTGATAGTGTTATATTTTAAACAACGATCCCCATGCATACATTGTTTATCGAAAACCAAGGGTTATGGCTGTTTTGTTTCATCCCATATTATCTTTGATGATTCTTTCATTACTTAGAACAGAAGGATATAAGTCCCACAACATCCTCTTCACCTTTAATACGCCACCTCACACCCAACAACACATGATGTCTTAATCTACATGATATTATTTCTTCCAATACGTTACTAGATGGTTTTTCATCATCTATGACATATGCATTCTTTTTTAGATTTTTATGTTGACGTATATAAATTGTTATGTCCCATGCTATGGTTCATACCCCCATAACAACAATACAACTATTATTTATAGATAATCAAGAAAAAGCAAAGGGGAAAGTGGGTGATCGCCAGTGGTGATTGCTAAAATTGGGGACTGGTGATAGCTTAGGTCGGTCACCTCACTTTTTTATTTTAAAATCATTACCCCATCCTCACCAAAAATCTTAATTAGAGATCCTTCACTTCACCCCAACCACCCCATCAACTCACCTCGCCTCCACTGCTTTGTCATCCTGTGTCATACCTTACCTCTGATGTGTTTCTAAGGATCAAACAATACTCATTCAATGTAGCAGAAGAAATTAGAAACCTCAAATTCCCAATATCAAAATGAATGAAACTGAAACCATGTATATACATAAAATGAAGAACTCATGAACCTTTCATTGATGAAAGATTTCACTGCTTTATTCAATCAGTGTGCCTGATGAAGCCCCCTTAGAGGTATCCAAAGAACTACTACCTCAATGGTATGTACACAAGTTCAACTGAATCACCCAACCCTTGGGTGTAATACTCCTTCCTTCCTCAATATGCTAGTATCTCAACAAGTAAATCAAGGATGAGAAGAGAGATTTAGGTATGGGAGAATCAATAGGAGCATGGGCATGAATCATATGAAAGATCACACCCATCTCAATGCCTTGGCCTTCTTATATAGGACTTGGGACAATCCTGAGCCTTTTATGACATTTAATCAAACATTATATAATGTATGAGTAATGAATCTGTTACAACCTTTGTAACCCAAGGAATAAATGTATTATCTCGAGCATTTCATAGAAAAAAACATCCATAATCAATGATAGAATTTATGTGGAAGAGGTATGAATGTAAAAAAGTTAATGTTTGACTGCCAACACTAATCAAATGGAGTCACATGAATCGTACAATATGATTCTTCATTCCTTATGATATTTCCAAGTCGTACAGTATGATAGGATTAAGGCAGTGACATGAAATATTTATTTCATGCTTAACGATATAACCAAACCAATGGTATATGATATTACTTGGTTTCCTTGATCCAGTACCATGCGTTATATATATTATATATATCATACACTTAGATATATTCCAATTTACATCATATGTACGTACGAAATTAGGGTATATCTCCTTAAACCTCCACCCTATGTTCTATCCTATATTCATCACCTATATCCCACCTTACATCTACCACCCCGCCTATGTCACCCCACCTCAACCACAGAACCTCCACTGGCCTAATGTTTTTAGTACATGATGGCCGTCATAATCAGTTATCAATACTCCATTAATGACCCACGAATACTTATCCTTCCATAACCACTAAGACTCAATATATTTCTTCAAAACATCCAATTTGTACAACACATATTTCAGTACTTCATCATTTGAAAATATTTAAATACAATTAGTGCTTCAACCATAACCCACAACATCATCATCATAATATGGTTTCAATATATGTGCATCCTACGACTTATCATGCTTACTGATGCTTCCTGGTTGTTCCACCTTCAAAAAGTACTGCAAAACTAGTGTTCCATCTGCAATGCATGTTATTAATTTTGTTTCCCATATGGAACTTGGATTCAGGATCACATCCTCATGTATATGTTTATTATTTAAAACAAGACCACCACCTTCAAACTTAATCTATGCAATATCACACTTATAGAACTTAACATCCAATATGTAACTACAAAATGTTTAAATTTTTCTAAAATGGACATATCTGCTGATAAAAGTACATTTTCTATTCGTAAATAATTTTTCTAATAGATTTGTCTTTATCACTAAATTATTGGTAAAAACTTTGTCTCTAAAATTTATATATACAAATTAGAATTTTCTTTTATAAATATAATAATGCAAACATATAATATATCTATCGGTCAAAATGTTCAACAATAGATTTATCTGTTGATAATAATATTAACAAAACTTATATCTTCATTGATGATATTATTAACAATATCAATTTATCTTTCATTGTAAGTAATACTAACAATGATATATGTTTATAATGTATTTTTTAAATAAAAAACACTTATTTCCAATAAAATATCCATTGGTAAAAATTTATATTATATATATTAATATAATTTTATATATAATATATATTATAATTATCATATAATTATTAAAAATTTAATTTGAGTGAAATATTATCGAGTGATGCGAAACTCAAGACTTCTGATGGAAGGTTTAGGAGTTGGGGTAACCACTCAGTCAATACTCTATAGTAAATAAGACAATATTGTATAATCAATGTTTCCACTAACAATTTTTATTAAATCATACTAGTAAAACTATGAATAATGATAAAAACACCTACAAAACATAAATTTAAAAATACCATGAATTTAACAAAAACTAACCAAACCCAAACATAATAAAGTCTCACATATGATTTCCTAACACAAGTGAAAATTGAAAAAGAATAATTTGAATGAAAAAATGTTCCACATCCTAAGAATTTATAAAAAACCAGCAAGTAGTAGCATGATTTGGTTCATTGAAATTGAGTTTATGGCATGCATGATGAATTAAATGATCAAATGTCTCTACATAACTCAGGGTGTGGAGTCCAAGATGGTGGTTCAATATCTTTTAGAATTACTCAAATAGGGGTCACACACACAGAGGTCATCAGACCAGTTTGATTTATGGCCACTACCACATTAGTCATCTATGGTAGATTTCAACAGGGTTTCTTTCCTAATGTCACAATTTAGATAGTGTAAGAGGTAGTATTTATGGAGAAGTCAACAAAAGTCCCCACAATTTTTTTTCTAAGTTGTTTTTCAAAAATAATTTTAAAAAATACAATTATTTCCACTACATTTCATAAAAAAACCATGATTTTAAAATATGTAAAAAAATTATATCCCTATAAATTATTGGCTATTATGCTTTTGCAATGATATTTATTATTGAAAAAACAATTAAGATTGGGATCTTACCGATCTGAGTCCAGTACACATAATATAAAATACATTGAGATAAAATGATTCCATCTCAAAGGGAAATAAATCTAAAGCAACATAACACAACTAGTTAGTTTGAATTAGACCTTTTCTTCTTTAAGGGAAAAATGATGGATCTAAGGTTGTTATCAATTTTTTGCTCGCCTATCAAAGGACTGAACATCAATATGGTTTCATATTTATTTCAATGACCTGAAAAAGTAAAATAGAATAGAAATAAAGGATTAAAGAAAAATGAATTCATGATAGTTTTGAGTATGATTGATATAAATAATGAGTTTGACTAATATTGGTATAAAGAACATAATGATATAATTTAATAGAGTCTAGCTTCTCACTTGATCCAACATATTTGGAAGTGATGCTCTATAGTTGCAATAATGCAACACCCATCAAATGCACACAACTCAAACTTACCATAAAAAACAACTCTTATATGAATGTAAATATACAAAATTATATAGAGCTATTTAAAAAAGAAGTAAATAAAAGGTTGTGAATAAATAAATAAAGTCTCATTTGGTTCAAGAGAAACAATTTTCATTTTCATTTTATAGTGTAATCCTTTAAAGAAATGGGTAGTGTATGAGGGAATATTTAGAAATCACCCATTCAAAAAACAAAATGGAAATACAAATAGTTAGTCAAATAAATAAAAATACATCTATTCAAGAACCTATGAGGATGAAGGAGATAAACTCATCCTCTCTCATTATAGGTTTTAAAAAAGGTAAGAAAAAAAGAAGAAAATTTATCAAAACAAGTAAACCCCGATATTAGTTCACATATAACAAAACAGAGCCTGGAAAAAATAGATTTAACAAAAAAATGGTATGATTTACCTATGAAATGATAATTACTTTCAATATATATGTATATCAAAAAATTAATGATTTAAAATCACTAATAATGAATTGATCAATAAATTTATACAGGACCATTTTCGTTTCCAATCTAAATTCCCGATATACATTTGAGAAGTGTAGTAAATACTTCATCCACATGAATCATTCATCATAAATTATAAGTCTTACAATAATTTTCAAAAAGTGTTTTCAAAAAAAATTATTAACTATTTATTATACATGGTATGTTCTATAATCAATTTTCAGTAAGTGTTGTTAAATAGACATAAAGATGCTTGCAAAATTAAGTGACACAAAATAACTTTTCAATAAATTATTATGGAAGAAATTCAACACCTTTATACCATATACAATAGCCCCAAATTTACCCTGAAATAAATAGGTACTAATATTAAAAATACAAACATAAAATACATAGAGTAAAAAGGGAATTATTTCCATTGTAGAAATAGAATACATAGAAGCTACGCACTAAAGTTTTAGTATAGATAACAATAAGAAAGTTAATTCACGGATTATTAAAAATCTAGTAATAGGCATTATAAAAGTTTTCATGTGTATTTTTTTTAGAAAATATTGGTAATTATTAAAAATAAAAAGGTGGAAGTCATCAACTTTTCCCCATGTATAATAGTCATAACTTTATAATTCAATTGGTGTAATAATCCATGGTTGAAGAAAATATTAGAAATTCATACAAGCATAGGAACAGGGAAGGAAGTGCTCAACACCCAAATAATATATCCTTAACTAATGATAGGAGTGGCAATGAGGAAATTACCATCGACTTCACACATGTCTGTCATGAAAAGTTTGTGCAATTTTCTTCCTGATCCCTGATACCCAGATAACCAGCAATGGATGAGATCATATTAGAGAGAGGATGTGAGAGGGTTGAAACGCCCATTCTCTTTTAATATAATAATATATTAATAATTTAATTACACAATATTACACAATAGAACTTTCACTCAGGTAAATTCCAGAATTAAACAAGAATATAATACTATAATTTATATATAAGTTCTAATAACAATAAATTTACAACAAAAAAAAATTAATATTTTGTATTAGTATCTTAATGTGATCATCCAAATAAATAACATAAAACAAAATGATAAAAATAAATAGGTATATTTTATATGGGTTTCTCAAATGGTTAGAAGAAAAGAGAATAAAATTCCATGAGTAGAAAGTTATTATAATCCTTGAAAAGTTAATCAATTCATTGGAGTCACTTGTACCTCTCCCTATCATGGTGTTTTTATGATCACAAACACTTACCTATGTTTCTAACCTTTTCATTTAATTTAGTTTTGGTGTTTTCATTGAATACTAAGTGATAGAATTCACGAAACCATGAAGAGAATTTGAAGTCTTGTTAGAGTCTTGGAAATATCTATTATCATTCTTTAATACCATGGAAAATTATTTTAAGAATATTAGATTTCATTATAAGGAAGTGGAGTAGGTCACTCTTGAAGATGGTGGTGTGAAGACAACACTATCTACCTGATGCAGGGCATGGACTAGTCAATGATCTTTTTCCAGAAGCTATGTTGAAGCAGAAAACCCATCAGCTAGCTGGTGGAGCCCCACTAGCCAGCTAGCAGTGAAGGCAGAATTGAAGGAGTCTTGTAGCAGTCCACAGGCTAGCCGGTGGAGGTGTACTGGCTATCTGTTAGAAGATCCATTATTGAGGATGTCTCTAGGTAGGCCACCAACTACCTAGTGGTGGCTACCAGGTATCCAGTGGAATTAGACTAGCCAATTCAAACCTACATTAATTATAGTAAAAAATACCATAATAGAGGTCTTCCACGACTTCATGACCCCCAATGATTTCAAGAACCTTTCCAGTCCACTTGGAACCTATAAAACGAGTCTCTTGAATTCCTGGTTGATTTAAATTACTCCCATAATGCTCATGGATCATCTCAATGCCAAATCACTAGCTTTATCAAAATCCTCTCAAAGAGCCAATTTATTCCCCATAATCTGCCAAGGCTCTCAACCTTTCTCTCAAATCTATAAAACCAATTTGTAATCATCCTTCAAGATATTTGTGAGAAGCATTATAATGGGTTTGTTAAATCAAACCCTCTCCTATAATCATCCTTTCTCGAATTGGTTCTTACTTTTCAAAAGTGAGGGACACATTCCTTGGATACCAGCAAATTTCAAGAGGGTGCTCAAAAACCACAATTTTGAGGGACACGTTTCTTGATCACTACAAAGATCAAGGGATTATTAATAATATAGACCTCTTGAGTCAATGGGTGGCGATGTAGGGGCTCACATCTAGCTTTGGAAAAACTCCTCCTAAATTGTGTTTATCCTCTATTTACTTTGTAACATTGTATCATTTATCATTGATTATCATACTTGTATAAATTTGATTCGATCATTTCCATTCATAACTTTGATATTAATTTTTTAACATGGATCAAATTTATCAACTATCTCTCAATAAATTTATCTCTTTATTTATATTTTATATCACAATTGTTTTATTTTTTAATTTTCCTATTCTTTCTGCATTAATTATTAAAAGGAAATTCACCCCCTCTTGCCATAATTTCAATGACCAATAATCAGTATCAAATCGTTGCTTTGTGTTTTTATCAAAATTTCCATTTATTTCAAAATTGTGCTTTCAAAATTGTGTTTTTCAAATCTTTAATTGATTTCAAAGCTTGATCTATTTATGAAATCTAATTATTATTCACATACTTCAATTTTTGATATCACCGACCATTCCGATCGGAAGAATATAATGAAAAATTTTCTCGATAGTATTAGTTTCCCTATATGAAAAATCATAATACAATATTATGTTACAACTAAAGAATCCGAATAAAAAAATACTCACAAAGATGTTAATAATTTTGAAATTAATAAAAAATATATGGATGCCTTACATTGTGGTCTTGATAGAAATTAGTTTAATCATGTTTCCACATGAAAAATGACTTATGAAATTTAGAAATAATTATAAGTCACACGAGAAGGAACAAATAATGTAAAATACACTAGATTGGATATGTATCATCAAGATTTTAAAAGTTTCTCCATGTATCCTAATGAATCTATCACTAGAATTTTTATAAGATTCACTAAAATTTGTAATGGTATAAAGTTCCTTAGTGACTAATTATCTAAAAAAATAATCATAAATAAAATCATATGGGTTTTACCTAGATCCTGGGCTCCCAATGTCATAACCAATCAAGAATAAAAAGATGTGAAAATGATTATTGTTGAGGAACTCATCGAATCCCTAATGAAATAAAAAATAATGATGAAGTGAAAAGAATAAAAGGAGGCCAATGAAGTCAAGAAAACCATCACCTTCAAAGCTTCAAATAATGAATCATCTAGAGGTGAGGTTTCAGACTATGACCAACTTGCTAAGAACATGAATAATTTCTTTGAGAAGAATAAATTCTCCAACTAATCCAAAAAGGTAAGTCAAAATGAGGAACCAGAAGTGACATTATATGAATGTAAAAAAGAAAGGTCACATCAATCCTGAGTGGTCCATATATTAGAAGAACCTCAAATAAAAGAAACAAGGTAAGAAGGATTTCAAAGTCACAATAAGGAGTGCAAGTGATGACTCCATGGAGTCAACATTCCCATCCACTTAAAGTGACTCAACCCCAAGTTCCTTATGACAAATTTTGATGAAGATTTCAAGTTTTGTACCCCTCTTCATATTTCTTCCACTTCCTCTTCTTATCCAAATTCTTCTTTCTCCTATTCTTATTCTTACTCCTCCATTAAACTTAATTATGAAGGATTAAAATATTTCTATGATCAACTCAAAAATGGTTTTCATAAACTTGATTCATTATATAAATATATTTAAAATAAAAATAATAAAGTGATTCAAGAAAAGGATAAACTTAAAAAATATTAATATCTTATAATCAAATAAAAATAATAATTATATATAAAGGTCAAAAAACAATTAAACATCGTTAAACTCGAATCCACCATTAATGACCTAAAAATTTCTCTTTCCAAATTAACCCAAGGATAAAGTAATTTAAATAAAATTTTGGGTTCACAAATACATTTAAAATAATGGGTTGGTCTTGGTTTCTCTAATCATGAAATACCCTTAAGAAATAAATTTAAAACTAATTTTTCTAAAGGTTTCTCACAAGATAAGTTTTTTTAATTATAGTAAAAGGGTTGAACATTTATGTTATGAATGTCTTTCAAAAAATGCATGATATATGAGACCAAAATAAATCCATATTTCATCCAATTTTTCTAAAAGAAAATCTCATGCAAAGAAAATATAGATTCATAAATATTTACTGGCTAACATTAGTAGACCCACGTTCACTTGGTTACTAAAACCATTAAGTTTTTAATTTTATAGGAAAAGTGTCTTCTGAGAAAAAACCAAGAAGCACTGTGGTATCTAGATAATGGTTTATCAATACTCTTGTGTGAAAAACTTTATTAATTCAACCAAATCGATAAACTAGAAGGAGTTAATTTTATATTGAGTGATAATTCCTAGGGTAAGATAATCAGTGAAGGTACCATCAATTTTTCTTACTCAACTCTAATAAAAAATGTTGTATTCATCAAATGTGAGAAATGAAGTTTACTAAGAATTAGTCAATTGAATTATTGAAGTTTTAAAATCTCTTTAAAAAAATATTTTTTAAAGTTTTTGAATCAAAAGGAAAACTATTATTTACTGAGTCTATATTCTAAAATGTACATAAAATTAATTTAAAATATCTTTCTAAAAAAACATAATTTTTTTGAGTGATAAAGTTAGCGAGTCATGGATTTGGAATAGATGCCTTGGTCATTACATCACACACTCACTTTTCAAACTCAACCATTATCAACTATTATGAGATCTTACCAAATTTCATTTCAAAGCTGACATGGTTTGTGAATCATGCCAATATGGTAAGAAACAAAAATCCTATTTTAAATATAAAAAAGAGTTTATTATTCAAAATCCTTTGAATTAATTCATCTTGATATTTTTGGTCCTTATAAAATTGAAATTCTAGGAGGAAAATACTATAATTCTGTAGTTGTTTTTGAATTTATAAGATCCACATGGGATTATTTCTTAACTCATAAAAGTAAAGCTTTCAAATCCTTCATCAAGTTTTCTAAAGAGGTTGAAAATGAAATGGTTTTTAAAATTATTTCAATTAAAAGTGATCATGGAGGAGAATTCTATGAAAAGGAATTTAATGATTTATTTTCTTCTAAAGGTTATAATCATTCTTTTTCTTCTCCTTAAACCCCTTAACAAAACATGGTAGTAGACAGGTGAAATCGAACAATCCAAGAAATCAATTGAACACTTTTAAATGAATTTAATTTACCAAAATATTTTTGGGCTCAGACTATGAGTACTACAAAATTTATCATTAATAGCATTATAATTAGACCTTTATTAAAAAAGAACCCTTATGATCACTAAAAAAATAAAAAACCCAAAGTCATATTTTTTAATTTTTTTGGTTGAAAA
Source organism: Viscum album (assembly GCA_963277665.1). Classification (NCBI taxonomy): domain Eukaryota; kingdom Viridiplantae; phylum Streptophyta; class Magnoliopsida; order Santalales; family Viscaceae; genus Viscum; species Viscum album. The sequence goes on from OY728147.1 coordinate 284,235,903, forward strand.
TGATTTATTTTAAACATAAAAGAAAATCTTGGAAAATTTGATTCTGAATCCAATGAAGGTATATTTCTTGGGTATTCTAACTTAATTAAGACATACCATGTATTAAAAAAAGGACTAAAATAGTGAAATAATCAATCCAAGTTGTTTTTGATGAAATTTTTCTAAAATATCTTTCTAAAATTGTTTTTGAAAATGACGTTTTAAATGAAAAAGTTCAAAATATGAAAGTTGGATAATAATAAGTATATCCTTTAAATTATTTTCCTAAATATTTAAAAAAAATATAATGACCATCCCCTTAAAAATTTCATCAAATATTTATAAGCAGGAACTCATACTTGTAGGTCATTCTTAAACGAGGCTGAACATCTTGCCTTTGTCTCTCACCTAGAACCCCAAAACCTTAATGATACCCTTAATTATGGAAATTGGATTCTTTCCATTAAAGATGAACTAAATAAATTCATTCTAAATAATGTATGGACTCTCATGAAAATACCTAATAACCATCCCATCATATGTCCTAAATGGGTTTCTAGAAATAAGCTAAGTGGTCTTGGAAATATAACTAGAATTAAAGCCAGTTTAGTTTCCAACGGTTATAACCAAGAAGAAGGAATCGACTATGGTGAAACCTTTACACTCGTCTCTTGGTTAAAATACATTATAATATTGTTGGCATTCACTTCTCATATCAATTTAAACCTATTTCAAATGTATATCAAAAGAACATTTTCAAATAGCTTTATTTCTGAAGATTTTTGTGTGAAACAACCACCTAGTTTTGAAAATCCTATTTTTCCAAATTCTGTTTTCAAATTATGAAATTCTCTTTATGTTTTAAAACAATCCCCTAGGGATTTGTATGATTGTATTTATAATTTTATTTTATCAAATTATTTTAAAATGGGAAAATAAAAATCCAATATTTTTCTAAAATATATCTCAAATGATTTATTACTCATTCAAATTTTCATTTATGATGTGATTTTCGGCTCTACTAATGAATCTATTTGTTTTGAATTTTTTATTTAATGAAAAATGAATTTTAAATGAGATTTATGTATGAACAAAATTCATTCTCAGTTTTGATATTTGTAAAATAAATGATGCGGTTTTTATAAACCAAGGAAAATAGTACAAAGAACTATTAAAATGATTCAGAATGGATCTTTCTAAGTAAGTAACATGACCATGAATACAAATTTTAAGTTAACACTTGATGAATTTGGTAAAATGGTTGATAACAAGCTTTATAGAAGTTTTATGGGTATTCTACTTTATCTTATTTCTACCTGACCTAATATCATGTTTTTTTATTTGTCTCTATACTCATTTTTAATCAAATACAAAATAATCTCTTCTCAAATCCATCAAAAGAATTATTCATTATTTATTAGGAACTAAAAATATTGGTTTATTTTATCTAAAAGAAATTTATTTTGAATTAACTTCTTTTTTTGATGTAGATTTTGAAGGATGAAAACTTGATAGTAAAAGTACAAGTGGGAATTTCCACCTACTTGGAAAATCCATCATCTCATGGAGTAGTAAGAAGTAGAACTAAGTTGCTCTTTCTATAGAAAAATTTGAATACATAGCCACCAAGATTTATTGTGACCAAATTATATGGATGAAACACACTCTCTTAAATTTTGTATTTAAATTTGATCCTATGCCTATAATGTGTGACAATACCATCAATATATCTAAAAAACCTATCCAGGACTCTTACACTAAACACATTGATCTTAGGCACCATTTCATAAAAGATTACTTCCAAAAAGTGGATATCTTATTGTAACTTGTTCCAACGGAATATTAACTCGCTGATATTTTCACCAAAAATATAGTCTTTGATCATTTTGAATCTATTAAAGGTGAATTTGGTTAAATATATATATTTTTAAAAACAAGATCATATTTCAAATCCATTTTCATATTGAATTTCTTATTTTATTTTTTTATTCTCTTTTTGATATGATCCCTTTATCTCTCACATGGTATCATTGGGGGGAGCCTTATCTCTTTTCAAAAGTTGAAATTTTTCTTAAGTAAGATATTTCATTTTAAATTTAATTATTTTTAAAACGTTTTAACCTTATTTTAAAAGTTTTAAAAATAATACTTTCTAAAGTAAGTACTTTTTAAAATTATTAAATACTAGTTTTATTTTTTGAAAACTCATATATGTATTTACTATTTTTAAAACAAAAATGTCTTTATCTCTCTTAAAGGAATATTAATTATGAGTAAAAACTATTTTGCACATATTTTTATTTATAACTCTATTCTTGATATTTAATTGAAGAAATGGAAATAAAAGGACGATTTATAAATATGGATTCTCCTCAAGGACCTCTTTCAAGCTCTTTTGAATGAATAAATCATTAAATAGAGGTAAAATCATTTTTGGAGAAAAGTTGTTCCATAGAAAAGGTATGTATTATGTTTATTTACTTTCTTATGTTTATCTTCTCCTTTTCTCTTCTTTTATCTTCTCATTCTTAATCTATTTTATTTTTCTATCTTATTTTAACTTACCTCTATCTCTCCATCCTTTAATTGGAGTTTGGAAGTTAAGAAGTGTTTTCAAAATCTATTTCATCTTTAAAAGCTACTTTGTTTTAAAAAACTCCTTTCCTTTCAAATTTTTTTATATATTTAACTATATTTTAAAATATTTCATGACTATTATTATTAATCTCCTTATTTTTCACCTTTTGATAGTCATAAAAGGGGAGAAATTTTTGAAAAAGTTTATTCTAGGGGGGATTTTGTTTATTGGACTTCAAAGGGGGATAAATTTTCTAAAATTTTTATTTTATAAAGGGTGAAATGTTTTTTAACTTTACAGTGCTCAATTGTTTTGAAAAGGGAGAGTTATTAAAATTTATTCAATTGTTTTATTCTTAAATATGGATTTTCATGTTTGTTTTATATTTATATCTTTAGATTGTTGAATATCTTGTTAAATATTGAATATCATTTATATCTCTTTATCTCTTAATTTATGATTAATTTATATTTTTATTTATTTGATTATAAAAAAGGGAATATTGTTTTGACTATATCTCTTATGGTTTTTACATGATCAAAACTACTCATCTATGTTTCTAACTTTTTATTTAAATGAGTTTCGGCGTTTTAATTGAATATGAAGTGATTAAATTCATTAAATCTTGAAGAAATTTTAAAGTCTTGTTAGAGGCTTGGACATATCTCTTATCATACTTAAAGATAATGGATTTTTTTTAATAATATTAGATGTATTTAGAAGGAATTGGAGTAGGCCACTCTTGAATATGGTGGTGTGCAGATAACACCAAATACTCAGTGCAAGGCACCAACTAGTGGGTTCCAAGTGTCATGAAGCTGTGTTGTAGTAAAAGACCCACCGACTAGCCAGTGGAGTCCCTCCAACCAATTGATAGTGAAGTCAAAATCTAAGGAATATAATAGAAGTCCATCAGTAAGCTGTTAGAAGATCCAATACCTAGGATGTCTCTAGGTAGGCCACTAACTACCTGATGATGGCTACCAGGTACTCGGTGGCATTAATCCACCTAGTTCGAACCTATGTTAATTATGGTAAAAAAGACTATAATGGTCATATTACATGGATTCATAACCCATGAAGATTTATAATAACCCTCTTGGTCCTATTGGGGCCTATAAAAGGATTACCTTGACCTCTTGGAATATACAACTTTCTCCTACAATTCTCTTGGATCATCCCAATGAAAAATCAATTTCTTTTTCAAAATCCTCTCAAATAGCCAATTTTTTTCTCTCAATCTCTCAAGGCGCTTAAAATTTCAATCAAATATATCAACCTAATTTGTAATCATCCGTAAAGATAATTGTGAGTGTCATTTTAAGGGGTTTTATAAAGAAAACCTCTCTCCCATAATCATCCATTATCTAAAGGATTCTCACTCCACAAAAGTGAGGGATGAGTTCCATGGATACCAGAGAAGATTAAGAGGTGCTCAAAAACCATAATTTTGAGGGAAAATTTTCTTGATCACCACAAATATCAAGGTATTATTAATAATATATACCTCTAAATTTTAGAAGTGGACACTTAGGGGCTCAGATTGAGCATTAACTGAATTTCTTATCAATTGCATTTTACTCTATTCACTTTGTTACATTGCATCATTTATCATTGATTTGAAAACTTGAATAAAATTTATTTGATCATTTATATGATTAAATTTGATTTTAACCTTTTAACTTGGATCAAATTTATCAGATATTACTCAATTGATTTATCTCTTTATTTATTTCATTGTATTGAAGTTATTTTATTTTATAATTATCCTTTTCTTCGTGCTTTAATTTTTAAAAAGGAAATTCACCCCCCACTAGCCATAATTTCTCAGACCAACATATTCAAACTTATTCTTCCCTTATACATAAATAAAATAATTATAATAAGGGAAACTATAAGACAAAAGGAAGGATAAAATGTTGTTTTTGAAGGTAAAAAATCTATAAAATTTAGAACTCTTGACTCACTTAGACCACCTTTAATGGAATTATTGCTTATACTTGCCTATTCAATTCCTTATAACCAAAACACCACAAAAATCCTATGAATGGGATATAATAACCTCAATTAACATTAATCATAGAAATATTTACCACCAAACTAGCTATACAAATTCCAAGGATCGACCTCTGGTGAAACCATGGAATCAAAACATTTCCATTGTACCAACAAGGTCCAGAGAACACCAAAAAACTCGTAGAAGTATAAAAACTAAATATAAAATTCAATGGTATTCTAGATGATTAATGTAATAAAATGAATATAATTCATTTACACATCAATTTTAATGAGATTTATTCATTGATCAAGAAAAAAAATACAATATTGATGCATTCTAAAAACCAAATAAAAAAACAAAATTTAACCAAATACAAAAGGAAAACATTATTCAAAAAGTAAGAATAAAACCCCTTTTAATTATATGATTGGGGATGCATTCATATATAAAAAATTTAATCTCCTCAAATTAAGGGTGTAAAATTTCAATGTGAATTTTATATTTTACTAAAATCTATACAATGAAAACATTTTAGTTTTATTAAAATGAAATTCATACCTAGAATGAAACTTAAAAGGGAGTATGGTAAATATATATTTCATAATAGTACCCATTTATCATCATGGGACACTTTATCCTATTAAAAATCAATGTTAATGAATAGAAAGTAATTTTTAAGTGTAAAGAGTTAATTTAATTTAATTTAATCAATATATTAACATTGACTAGATTAAATTCTCTCCTTATGAACTATTTATAAGGGGTACATCAATTTTATGATAACTATCATGGTGTTTTAATTTGTGAATAATGAAATGTAAAATAGAGGCATTCACACAACATTAAAATCTAATAATTTTGATACAATGATAGGTATTTCACATTTTTTCACTTAAAAAATGTTCTCCACCACACAGTTTGTTTATTTTTCCCCAAAATTTAAAATTTCCCTTGTTACATCAATATTTTTAGTGCAGTGGAAGAAAAACATCACATAAATAAATATTACATCCCAATTATGGTAAAATTTTATGAGATAGTATATGAGGATGTGATATGGGGAATCTCATGATGATAATGAAATAAATATGGAGAAAGAGTGACATTGATGATCTAAAGGGGTGGCTAACAAAGGGAAACATACCTAGTAATGAATGGTGTGTAATTGAATGGGTGGTGATGAACTGTAGGGTGAGTAATGGTGAGAATAAAAAGTGAGGAAGATGAATTTTACGGTGAATTATTATTTTAGGTTTATTTTTAACTAATAAAAGCTTGATGAATTTGGGTATGCATGGTTATTCATTTCTAGGGCATGATGTTTTTTTGGGAGGTCACTCCCTCTCCCAAGTGAAATAACAAACAAGTATTTGGGAAAAAATCACTATTATGAAAAGGGTCACTCCTTATTATCCATGTGGATCACTCCCACTACACCCAAAAAGAGTGTAGAAATATATTCCATCCTCCATTTGATGCTTCACTTAGTCTTTTTGTGCACAAACATGTTCAAAAACTTCTCAAACTCATTATTCTCAAAATCATCATATATATTTTCATGGATCTCATCAGAGCATCACTTTTATTTAATGTTTGTCTCTTATTAATAGATATAAGAACTTAACCTCTCCTCTTTCATCTATTTAAATTTTATATATGCATCATATTCAACCTATTTCTTCATTTTGGACTATTCTTAGAAAATAGAGTATCTCTAACTTCATCTTCCATAAACTTATTCACAGTAATATCACTCCACAAATGATTCTTGTTTATAAAAATTCTTCATGATGCCATCTAGGTGTAATATAAATCTTTTGGAATCTATCAAAACTACTTTGCGTATTGACTATATAATAAGTTATCATCTTACACTTTCATTTATTTTTATCTATGCATGTTCACCACCTAGACATTAAGTTCCAATTTTTTCATCTTCCACTAATGAATTTTGATATAAACCATAATCCTTGGGTAAATATTCATGTGGATGGTACACGAGACTTAAATCCATCAATATTTCATACTGATTACTTGTGATTTTTCTCATTTTCTCAATGATCATGGTCATTTTATATATCCAAAGACTCTTTTATACTTTGGATCTTATGAAACCTTTTTAACCACTTGTAAACCATTAGTGACATCATATTTCATAAGACCTATGTATTTCTTCACGATTTGGATATGCCGCTACTATCGACAGGCTATTGTGTAAACCATGAAATACAATAACTGATGGCACACCCTATAACATGTATAGTTGTCACCTATGATATGTGGCTCTTCCATCATGCACTAATGCTTGCTATCACTGATATTGTTATTTCATAAATGACGATCCCTTATGGAAAATTAAGGGTTATGGTTTTTTTGTTACATCCCATATTATATTTGGAGATTATTTCATAGATTACAATTGAGGGATTTTGGTGCCTACAATAACCTATTCACCTTTAATACATCCCCTCACACCCAACAACACATGCTATATTCAATGAAAATCTATTACTTTTTCTAGCATGTTACAGATGGTATTTCATCATCTATGGAATACACATTATGCTTTATGTTTATATGTTTAGGTCTAAAATATGTTATGTACCATTCTATAGTTCATACCCCCATAGCATCAACACACCTCTTATTACTAGATAATTAAGAAAAAGTAGAGGGGGAATGTGGGAAACTGCTAGTGTTGTCAGGAAGTGGGAGACCACCAATGAAAATTGCTAAAAGTGGGTATTGGTGATAACCTATGTCGGCCACCCCACTTTTTTATTTTAAAATATTCCCCCACCCCAACCAAAAACCTTAATTGAAGATCCTTTGATTCACCCCAATCATCCCACTAACTCACCTCGCCTCCACTACTTTATTCATCCTATGTCCTACCTTACCTCTGATGGGTTTCTAAGGATCGAACAATACTCATTCAATGCAGTATAAGCAATTAGAAACCTTAAATTTAAAATATCACAATGAATGAAACTGAAACCATGTATATACATAAAATTAAGAACTCATGTACCATTAATCGATGAAATATGTCGCTGCATTATACAATTAGTGTGCCTGATGAAGATCCCATGGAGGTAACTAAGGAACTACTTTCTCCATGGTATGTCCACAAGTTGAACTAAATCACCCAACACCTGGGTACGATCCTCCTTCCTTACTTGATAGGCTAGTATCTCAAGTAGTAAATGGAGGAGGAGAAGAGAGCTTCTGGTATGGGAGAATCAGTAGGAGCATGGGCATGAATCACATGAAATATCGCACCCATCTCAATTACTTTCCCTTATTATGTAGTCCATGGGACACTCCTGAGCCTTTTATGTAATTTACTCATACATTATATAATGTATGAGAAATGTGTTAGTTGAAACCCTTGTATCCCAAGGCATAAATGTATTCTCTTGATCATTTCATAGTAAAAAAACACATAATCAATGATAGAATTTATGTGGAAGAGGAATAAATGATAAACAGTTAACACTCTACAACAAATACTAACCAAAGGGTGTCGTATAAATCATACAATATCCTCCTTATAACCTGATCATATATCCACCATAGGTTCCTCTACCTTTCTCAGATCCCTAGTCATAAAATCTACAATTTCACTAAAATGTTGGAATAGGGTGTGAGTACAAGACTCATTAGGAAACCACCAATGGCCCTTAATATTAGTGTGTAAGATATACAAGTGAATTATATAAAGTAAAAATGGTACAAATATAAACAAAAATATATCACACAAGTATAAACATAAGCTGGGTTCTTAGAGACCATCTCTACCTACTTTGACACCACGCCGGAAGGAACAATGATCATATGCTTGACACATCCCCCTCAATGGGATAACCCAAAAATATGATTAAATTACCCCTGGAAGGAATAGTCCAAATCATGCCGAATAGGCATATGACACATCCAACTTGGGGGAATAGTCCATAAGGATCAACCTACACTCTCAACTAAAAGACATAAGAACAACGCAATACAATACTGGATACAATGACAGATCAAAATCACATCAAATAAAGTATCATAACCAGTATAATCCACATGAAAGAAACATACGAATAGGTCTCACAGGACTATACATGCACACCATATGTGATCAAGCATCAAAAACATGTCTCTAAGGGCTAAAAACACATTCTAAAAAACATTCCAAGAACCCATATAAATATGCGCTAAAGTCACAACCATCCTACCTTAGGTGCAACAATGACGATCAAGGCAAGGGTCACCGTACAAGTACAAAATAACCACTGAATCCTAGAATGATTCCCTATTTTACATGTTTAGAACTTTAGGATTGATATAGGAGAGTAACCACACCCAAAAAGGTTAGGACATGATCAACTAAATAAATAAGATCCATTGTCGATAACAATCTTGGTGCATGCACTACATAGAATAGAAATCCTTGAATCTGGATGCCAATTCTATCAATGGTCATCAAAACCCTCATTAGATCTTGCCAAAATCCTTATATCCAATCAATAAATTAAAGATATAATTGATTTTTATAAAGGATAAGAGGATATAATTGATCACAGTTGAAGAATAACTCACTAGATTGGATGTGCGTGATCAAACGAGTGTTCAGGAATCAAAGAGAGGAGTTGGAAGGGGAGGGGAGCACTCCAAATCACCACGGAAGGGATCCTAGGTTGCTAGAAATTGAGAGAGAAAGGGAGAATGGGAAAAATGACTAGAGGTTTTATTTTATAAAAAATACCACATAAACCGGAAGACCCTACTAGGCCTCGTTCGATGCCACTGGCTAGGAAGTAGCCTCTCCCAACTACTAGGTGGCCAATGGAAAAAACTCCTTCTACCCAGGAGCACCACCTGCTTGTCGGTGAGACTATAATATCTCAAGAAGGTAAAACAAGTCCCCTAGCTCTGCCTCATCCCATTTTTATCCTCTATAACACCTCCAACCTGCCTCTAAACACTTAAAGACATGCTCTAAAAGATTTTTAAAAGTTCAAAAGAGGCATACCTGGAATAGAGGTTTCACACTATGAATGGAGAATGAAAAAATATTGAAGTGGGAATATGAAGATAAAAATGAAATTTCAACGGGATAATGAAAAAAAATGTTTGGGTGGCATGTTAGATTTATATACAGGGAAAAAATTCACAAGTGAAATCTCAAGGATACTGAGAGAGGCATGATGCAAAAAAATGATAGGTTGGTGATATGGTTAAATTTTTTTAATATACTTTTCATGTTAGTTATTGAAATAAATAATGTTTAAAATTTCCATGTTTTATTTCTTATCATGAATTATTTTATTAAACGACGTTAAAAATATTTTTTAGAATATTTTAAACACTATTTATTCTAATAATCGATATTAAAAATATCCATGTTTTAAGTATTAACATTGGTTATCAAAATAACCAATGTTAAAAATATTTTAAAAAGTATTTTTGACATCGGTTATTGAAATAATTAATGTTAAAAACACACATATTGTGTATATTACATTAGTTATTCAATAATCGATGTGAAGAATATTCTTCACATCAGTTAATAATAAATGTTAAAACATTGACAATATTATTACTTTTTTACTAGGGAATAGTATATTGAAACTTAGGAGAATAGTGTTTAGTGCCCATGAGAAAAAGGAGAGTGAGTTTAAAACTCATAATGAACCAAGGATACCAAGCAAGTGTTAAAACATGAAAACACTTTTTGGCTCACCTATATGAATATACGAGTGGGTCTGCACAAAAGAGATTATGACTTTAGCTCTTAAACAATCATAAACACTATTATAAAATGTTCTATATACAGTGCTAACCTTTATCAGGGCTAAAAAAGTGCTGATAAATGGTACCTTTTATAAACGCTAAAAAAGTGTTGATAAAAGTTATCCTTTATCAGCACTTTATTTTTAACGCTGATAAAGAGTACCTATTATGAGTGCTTTATTTTTAGCATTGATAAATAGTATCCTTTATCAACAATTTTTTAGAACTGATAAATGTCCCAATCATCTGGAAAGTCCCACATCGAAACAGTGGGTGGGAGGATGGTTCTTTATATATCATTTCGTCGCATCCAATCCTTAGAAGCTTGTTGTAGGGATGAACTCCCATATTCATTGCACACTTATACGAGTCTTCCATGGGGCCACATGCCCACCCTATGCTTAACATGAGCCATGAAAAACCTTCATATTTGGGACCGACACAACCCGATCTGGACCATTCCCATTTTTTTATACAAACCAAAAAAATACAAGTATTAAAAATTATAAAAAATTAAAATAATTAAACAAATAAAAATAAAAAATGTGTAAATTAAATATAGATATATAGAAATGAATAAAATTAAATAAATAAACAAATAAAAATTAAAAATGAGTAAATTTAATTTTTTTTAAATTTAAATAATTATTGATACAAATAAATAAATTTAATATACATATATATAAATTATAAATATTATTGAATAATATATATTAAATATAGATATCTAAAATGAATAAAATTAAATAAATAAAAAAATAAAAAATAAAAATGAGTAAATTAAGAAAAAATTAAATTTTTTACAAAATAAATAATTATTGATAAAAATGCATAAATTTAATATACATATATATAGATTATAAATATTAAAAAAGAGTATATATTAAATATAGATGTAAAAAATGAATAAATTATAATAATTAATCAAAAAAATAAAAAAATGAATAAATTGTAATAATTAAACAAAAAATAACAACAAATGAATAAATTAAGAAATTATTAAAAAAGTTATTAATGAAAAAATTATTAATAAAAATGAATAAGTTTAATATATATATATATACATTAATTATAAATAGTAATATTTAATATATATCAAATATAAATATAGAAAATGAATAAAATATAGTAATTAAAAACATATTAATGTCTTATTTATTTTTAATGGTTTTTTACATAATTATTCATTAATAAATTTAATATATATATATATATCAATATATATAATATTTTTTTAAAATATGATTTATATAAATTAAAATATTTATTCTTACATTAAGTAAGTCATATATTTAGTGAATAATGGTTTATAATTAACTTAATATTAATTAAAAATACTAACTAACTGTCTTGAGTAATGGACATTCTGTAAAGACCCAAAAATTCCATATTTTTTTAATTATTTGGGATTATTACGAGTTTGTGAAAATTTGCGGCATGTGATTTTGAGGCCCAGAGAGCCGAGAACAGATTTTTGAACTTTTTTTAGGTACGTTCAGTAAATGTGCGGGTGACATTTTCTATCTTTTGAACCAGTGCTCAGATTAAAAATCCAAGGGCACTGTTGAATCCGTAGCACCAGGATTCACTTAAGGGAAGCTTAACTTTGACCGGAAAGGGTCGGATGAAAAAGTTATTTTCCTGGACTTTACAAAAAAAATAACTAAAGTTATTTTATTTTCTTTTTTTGCAACTGTTGGAAAAATGGCAGTGGGACCGCAGTGCAACATCAGACCATTTAATGGCTTAAACCTTAGGTTGTGTAACTGAACTATTGGGAGAATTAATAGGTTGAGTAACCGTATCGTTGGGATAATTAATAGGTTCATTAATTAAACTCATTAATGGATACCATTAATTGTGCGGTGTGTTGTTCCCCTCTTTTCTTCTATTTAATCAAAGCTTGGGATTGGGTTTTGGGAGAGCTACGAGAGGAAGCTCTGAGGAAATGCTGGTGACTTCCCGCTTCGACAAAGAATAGTGATCGAGTGATGGTCGTTGGAGGAATCGACGCACGATGGAAAGTGCCGACGAACACCTTCAGACGCAGACCCTACTTCCTCATCTGCAACACCTTCCAACATAAAAAAGGGAGGGGGGTTTCGTTGTTTACCTATGATTTGTTTCCTTCTTGAAATGATTACGGTGTTATTATGCTAATGCGAAGGGCACGAGCCAAACGAACAAGACCCGGACCCTCTTCTGAACTCGGTTATGGTTGTGTTCTTCATGGGCAACTGGAAGATATAGCGGCAAGGTGGAACCAAGGGCCGCACAACATAGGCATTGTCCCAGGAGGCTTGTAGGTGTAGACGGGAATAAAAATGGACCACCGGAGTTTCACCGATGGCCCGCAGAAGCTACTTCGGCATAGCGGTGGCCGACACCCATCGGCCGCGAAGGAACGACGACACCTGAAGGTGCCGCTGTGGAAAAACGAGTGGATAGCCAGCACCGACCGCATTGAAGCGGGGCGACGCACCGTGAAGGAAGGTTGTGGCTTTGAGTCGCGGTGTAGGGAAGACCCGCGCCCGTGGGTCCATTGCGGGCCAGTCTATGCAGACCGACTAGGTGGTACGGTGCCATCCGACACCGCTGTTGATTCAAGCGGCGAGCCACAAAGGAGGGTCATGTTTTCGAGCCACGACAGAGGGCAGAGCTGCACCCACGGGTCCGTAACGGGCTGGTCCATGCAGACCAGCTAGGAGGTGTTGCGCTAACTGGTTCCATAGTTTTGAATACCCAAATGACCAAATCCATTCAGGAGGGGAGAATACCCCCCTGTTCTTGGCCTGTAGGCCGAGCGGTTTCGCGGCCCAGTGGAGTTTGACCATCCAGACTCATGATGAGGCAAACCTCACTTGGGTTGACTTCAAGTTTCCAGCAGACCCCAGGCGGTGGAGTCTTCGGCAGGCAGTAGACTACAGACACATGGGTCCAAGAGGACCAGGTATTTCAGAGGTCGACCCCAGGACTCAGGGTCAGTATTGTGAGGCTCCCAGACCAGACAAAGTTAGACGAGGGCCAGACTATGCTTTTCATGTGGCAGGTAGGGACACATGGCACGTGACTGATCGTACCACGATTCACTGTTTTATTTCAGCCTTATACCAATGTATTAAACTGGTATTGTATTGAAAATTAAAAGTATAATAACAAATTTCACTCCATGTTTGATTCAATTATTTTTTTTAACACTGTTAGAAAGGGAAATGTTACCTGTTTTGATTGAAGGTGGAGGTGATTTGGAGAACCCATGATGAATTCCAAGAAAGATGAGCCAATCTTCACATGATCAAAGAATACCAGTGGACTCAACCACATATTTCTACTGAACCGTGCATCCAAATGGGATGAGATTTTGTGTACCAGTCCAAAATTGGATGCGATACATTTCATATGAAGGAACCGAAGCCCCATTAGGCCGATACAATGCCCATAATAACTGATCTGTCCAAGGAATCAAAGCTGGACCAAGTCAAATGTGGTGTTCTGTATTTTATCAATATCTAGAGCTGTAGTTGTCCAAATGGTGCCAAAATTTCGGTGGATATATACAAGAGTTGGTTCTACAACTTTTCTATTTTATCCAAAGCTAGATAAGGCTATATGAAGGCTGAAATTTGTGGTACAAGTGGATTGAAGAAATCTATGTGCCTAAAACCACCTTCAAATTTTCCTATAAAATGGAACCTTGGGCTCCCCATTTGTAAGTTCGTCCAGGAGGAAAGGTGCTGCCATTTTGGAGTTCCCAAGGAGTCTTCTAAACATCCCAATAAGTTCTGGAGGCTATGGGAAGTGCTACTTCAACATCTTCTTCTTCTTCCTCTCCCATGGGTTTCTAAACCCCTTGTGATCACCCGGGGAGGAATGTGATGTAAATCACAAGCTTCATGTTTGTAATATTTGAATGATCTTTTGAATTCCAGGTTGTTGTGTTATTTTTCATCATCCTATATTATTATTTTATTGAGTTATGTACTGGTATGTCATGCTCAACTCATATGATCATGTTTTGGGGTACCCATTCATGTGATGTTTCACACACCGTTCACCACTTTATTTTCCCCTTTCAATTGTGGTGTTTGTGTGGTTCATATTAGTCAATTGAACTCAAATAATCATTGTCAAGGACATGTACATTTATGTCATGGTATCAAAAAGAAATAACATGCAAATCTGGACAGCGCATCGGGTTCTTCGTGTGTTGCCTTGGTGAGTTTTGGTTATGAAGTCAAACACAATTCACCCAATCATCAGCGGTGTCCGGTGAATCATTGTGTGTTTTCGACTGAACCCTTGGAGGTATCCTAGTATAAAATCAATAACATTCTGGATCTAGGTGTTACAAACTAGGGATTAAAATATCATAACCCTATATCATGAAGCGATGAAGGATAAACATCATGAGAGTACCCCAGGTTGATCACACTTAATTAATCTTATTCATTTCTACTTTATTTTATCGCTTTCATTTTCTATTGTCATCTTTAATCATCAAACCCAAGTATTATAAAACCACATTTCTTTTTTTTACCTTCATAATCAGAACCACATTTTGTAATTAATGATCTAAGTCTCCGTCGAGAGATGACCTAGGGTTGCTGCTATACTGCAGAAATTCTAGTAAAAAATAAACATCTAATTTGACGCACTCGACAACGTGATCAAATTTTGGCATCGTTTCCAGGGATCCAAGATCTTTTTTTTCTTTATTTTCTTTTATTTATTTATTTTACTTCTTAATTAGTACTCTTTTAAATACCCTACCCCCATTTGATTGTTTTTGTTTTGGTTTTTGTCTTTATTTTTGGTTTTTTTGGTGTGATCTCTCTCTCTCTCTCTCTCTCTCCTTCTTCTCCATCTCCCACTCTATAATTATGTATTATAACATTATATTATATTTTCACCCTTCTTAAATGATTTTATCCATATTAAAAAAAACAAACTTCACAAATTATTTGCACGACCTGATCTAGTAAAGAAGCACTACTTGAATTTGACCCTGAAATTGAAAAGTCACTTCACACTCAAATCAAGGCATATAGAGGAGTTCAATAAAGTAACATTGAGGAACCCCTGTTGGAACCTCAAGTGGTCCT
Organism: Viscum album; assembly: GCA_963277665.1. NCBI lineage: Eukaryota > Viridiplantae > Streptophyta > Magnoliopsida > Santalales > Viscaceae > Viscum > Viscum album. The sequence continues at coordinate 284,251,342 of OY728147.1, forward strand.
AAATCAATCCAAAATTTAACCCAATCAAACCCAAGAAAACATGGCTGCAAATAACCGAACTTTAAAAGAACTTACCACCCCTAATGTGGAGTACCAACCTGCATACATCCAATATCCTAAGGAAGCAGCCAACATTGAGATGAGATCAGGTCTCATCCACCTTCTTCCTAAATTCCATGGTCTTCCCGGTGAGGAACCTCATAAACACCTTAAGGAGTTTCATATAGTGTGCTCCACCATGGAACCCCAAAATGTGTCTGAAGACTTCACTACTGGAAAAACGACCTATACCCACGGTTCAAAACCGTAGGTAGAGCCCCCAAAACCGTGGGCTGGAAATGTGTCGGTATAGGGGTCTCAGCCTATACCCACGGTTTTGGAGAACCGTGGATATAGGGGGAGTCAAATGTGGCACACCGTGTTCCAGTGTGGCACACAACAATCCCCACGGTTTGAAAACCGTGGGGTATTTAAATTCAAAAATCACGCGCCTAGGGAGTTTAAAAACCGCACCTCCCGCTGCGCATCATGGCAGCGCCACAACATCCGACCAACTGAGCTGCGATTTTAATATGTTATATATACATTTATCTGAAAATATATATTAATATAATCCACGACGCGTATTCAAAAAAAGGGGCCTCCGGGATTCGAACCCACGCCTCTGACTGCGCCTCGCGCCAGTGCCCCACGACGGACCAACTGAGCTTTTATTTTAATCTATTATAGATACATATATCTGTGTATATATATTTATATAAAAGGTATTTAAATTCAAAAATTGTGAACATCGGGATTTGAACGGTTGTCTCACAATGCGCCTCAACTCCGATTTTCACTAGGGTACCAATCGAGATAACATTGTTATTTAATATAAATATATTCATATACTTATATATATTAATATGATCCATGAAAAAATTTCTTCCCACCAATTTTTTTCCGTGTCCTACCTAATGTTTTTCCCTGCCATAACGCGAGAAAGCTATACCAACGGTTCTGGAGAATCGTGGGTATAGGTCTTCAAAAAAAAACCTGCAATACCTACGATTTTGAAGAACCTTCGGTATAGGTCTTCAGAAAATACCCTATACCCACGGTTTTGGAGAAAACCGTGGGTATAAGTCTTAAAATAAAATAATACCCACGATTATTGGCACAACCGTGGTTATAGGTGTCCTTTACCAACGGTTTTGGAAAACCGTGGGTATAGGTTCACATACTATCCCTATACCCATGGTTTTTTGCAAAACCGTGGGTATAGACCAATTTTCCAACAATGCTTAATCAAGTTTAGGGCCTTCCCTTTATCCCTTGATGGTGTAGCCAAAGATTGGATATACTATTTGCCTACCATGATTGGGGGCTGGAATGAACTTAAAAGTCTCTTTTTAGAGAAGTTATTCCCTACCTCACGAACTGCATCAATTAGGAAAGAAATCTGTGGAATTAGGTAATCACAAGGAGAGACCCTTCATGAATACTGGGAGAGATTCAAGAGACTTTGATCAAGCTTCCCCCACCTCTAGATTAGTGAACAACTATTAATCCAATACTTATATGAGGGACTCATTCCCAAGGATCGTGGAATGATTGATGCTGAAGCTGGTGGTGCCCTAGTTGATAAAACTCCTTCCACTGCTTGTGACTTAATTGCCAACATGGCTCAAAATGCACAACAATTTGGTACACGACAATTGCACCAACCCGAGGAGTTCATAAGGTAAATCATTCATCCCTAGAACAAAAGGTAGATACTAAACTTGATGAGATTCATACCCTTCTAAGGCAATTAGATCAAGCACAAGGTAACTCACACTCTACTTCTATTCCATTACATTGTGGTATTTGTTCTGATAACACTCATTTTTCTGACCAGTGCCCACAACTTCAAGATTCATCTAATTATTGTGCAGCGGTGTTCCTAGGGTGTCCATTCCATCAAGCACCTCCCTTCAAGCAAGAAAAATTCCGGCCAAATCCAAATCTAGGGTGGCAAGAACAACCCCAATACCGACAAGGAGGAAACTCAAGCTACCCTAAGTAGAATTGGTATCAACAAGGCCAAGGTATGCAACCTTCTTATCCATCATCATCACAAAACAATCCTCCTCCTCAAAAATATGAACCAAGCCTCAAGGATATGGTGAAGAAAATGGAAACCCAGAACCTCCAGTTCCAACAGACCACACAATCCGCAATTCAAGATTTGCAAACTCAAGTGGGACAATTGACGAACACCATTGGTGATCTTAAGATGCAAGGTTATGGAAAAATACCATCCCAAACCATTGCCAATATGAAGGAAAAAGGTAATGTATGTGCAATTACACTTCGTAGTGGTAAAGAGGCTTCTCCTTCTACTGATTCGACGAAACAGGTATGTCCCCCTCTTGAAAACACTCCTTCCCAACCCTCAAAAATTCCATGTAATGAAAAAAAGGGAAATCAAATTATCGTTGATGATTCAACTGAACAATCCATTACTCTTCCTTTCCCACAAATACTCTCTAAATCTAATAAAAATTCTGATAATGATAATGATAATGAGATAATGGATACATTTAAAAAAGTTCAAGTTAATATTCCTTTATTGGATGCAGTCAAGAAAATTCCCCATTATGAAAAATTTCTTAAATAACTTTGCACCCATAGAAGAAGGATGAAGGGGAATGAGAGAGTCAATTTGGGTAGGAATGTCTCGGCCTTGATTCAACCAGCAATGCCAACCAAATGTAGGGATCCGGGCACATTCACGATACCATGTACCATAGGGGAGACTTTATTTTATGATTCTATGCTAGATTTAGGTTCTTCCATTAATGTAATGCCTCACTCTATGTATAATTCTCTGTAGGTTAGAGAGCTTCAACCAACCAGAGTACAACGCATCCAATAGGAGTGATTGAGGATGTCCTTGTACGAGTGAAGAATCTCATCTTCCCTGCTTATTTCTACATTCTTGAGATGGAAGATACCCGAACCCAAGGACATGCTCCTCTCATACTTGGGAGGACATTCCTAAAAACATCAAAGATGATCATCAATGTTCACAATGGTATGCTGTCCATGGAATTCAGAGGAGAAAAGGTAAGTTTTAACATACTTGAGGCTATGAAACACCCCGTTGAAGAGCACTCCACTCTTCCTATCTATTCAATGAAAGTGCTCTCAAATTATGCACACACACAAAATTCTCTCCTCAACCCCAACTCTGATTCATTTTTGTTTTCTTCACCCTTGGATGATTTGAGTTTTGATTCATGTTTTGAGTGTTGTGTGGGTTCTGAAAAGTGTAATTTTTTTGCTTTAATTGATGAGTGTGTTCATTCCGAGGTACCCATAACCGTCGATGATTCTGCAAATCTCATTTCTATAGATTCTCTATCATTGGAGAATAAACATGAGCATATAGACAGTTTAATGGACCAACTCCCCCTAAATCCCCTCCCTCAATCCAGAAACCACCGGTGTTGGAACTTAAACAACTTCCTTCTAATTTAAAATATGCATATCTTGAGGTTATTGACCAATTTACCGTCATTATTTCCAATAACCTCCACAATAGGAATCGAAACTGCTCAAACTTTTGAGAGAGTGTAAAAAGGAAATAGGATGGACATTGGCTGATATTCCCGAGATTATCCCATCTATTTGTATGCACCATATACTTTTGGATGATGAGGCTAAACCCATAAGAAAATATAAATGCCGGTTGAATCCCACTCTCCTTGAAGTGGTAAAATTGGAAGTTAGTAAATTACATGTTGTGGGGATAATTTATCCTATATCTGATAGTAAATGGGTTAGCCCAGTACAAATTGTGCCTAAAAAAATAGGAATAAAAGTTGTGTCAAATGAAAGGAATGAATTGGTTCCAACACGTGTGAAAAATAGTTGGCGAGTCTGTATTGACTACCGTCGACTAAATCAAGCCACGCAGAAGGACCACTTTCCATTACCTTTCATTGACCAAATGTTAGAACGATTGGCTGGTAAGTCCCATTATTGTTTCCTTGATGGCTATTCAGGTTATTTCCAAATCTATATAGCCCTAAGGATCAAGAAAAGACAACATTTACCTGTCCATTTGACACATTTGCATACAGAAGGATTCCATTTGGTCTATGTAATGCTCCTGGTACTTTTCAACGATGTATGTTGAGTATTTTTTCTAAGTACCTTGAGAGTTGTATGGAAGTTCTTATGGATGATTTCACGGTATATGGATCTTCTTTTGATGATTGTTTGGAACACCTAGGTTCTATCCTCCACCGCTACATTGAAAAAAACCTTGTTTTAAATTATGAGAAATGCCATTTTATGGTTGAGCGGTGGATAGTTCTTGAGAATGTCATTTCAAATGAGTAAATTCAAGTTGATAAATCTAAAATTGAATCAATTTCAACCCTTCTATATCCAAAATGTGTTCGTGAGGTGTGATATTTCTTGGGTCCTGGTTTTTATCACCGATTCATTAAAGACTTTAGTAAGATTGCACTTCCATTGTCCCGGTTATTGAAAAATATTCTGAGTTTGTGTTTGATAAAAATTGTGAGTATGCATTAAATTCACTAAAAAAGAGTCTCACATCACCTCCCATCATCCAACCACCTAGGTGGTATCTCCCCTTTGAACTTATGTGTGATGCCTATAACTTTGCAATTGGGGCGGTTTTATCACAAAGGGTTGAGAAGTCTACTCATGTCATCGCGTATGCCTCACGTACCCTTGACCCTATCCAGGTAAACTACGCAACCGTTGAAAAAGAACTCCTTTCTATTGTGTTTTCCTTGGATAAATTCCATTCATATCTTATCGGGTCAAAAATCCTCGTCTTCTCTGATCATGCTGCCCTTTGTTTCCTCTTAAAGAAACCTGAAGCCAAACCCCGCCTCATTCGGTGGATGCTTCTCCTCTAGGAGTTTGACCTTGAGATTAGAGATAAGATATTAGTGGAAAATGTAGTTTCTGACCACATTAGTAGGATTTACCCACCACCAGACCATCATGTTGACTCACCTCTCCCCATTGGAGAATTCTTCCCTCATGAGAACCTTTGTGATGTTGTGGACCTTACCCCCTGGTATGCAGACATTGTGAATTTTATAGCAACATCTAGGGTCCCCGCTGATTTTAGCACTTAAAAATCCTAGAGACTTAAACATGATTCTCGATGGTACATTTTGGATGACCCATATTTGTGAAGGATATGTAGTGACCAGGTTGTTCGTAGGTGTGTCCCTGACCATGAGTTCACCTTAGTTTTGAGCTTCTTCCACACATTGGATTGTGGGGGCCACTTCGTCTCTCAACGTACTACTCGAAAGGTCCTTGAATCTGGATTATATTGGCCAACATTGTATAGATATTCCTATAGGTTTTGTAAATCATGCACTTGATGTCAATTCACAGGGAATATCTCTAAGAGGAATGAAATTCCCCAACAACCCATGTTATTCTGTGAAATCATCGATGCATGGGGCATTGACTTCATGGGGCCTTTTCCAAATTCATTTGGATTTGGGTATATCTTACTAGCTGTTGACTATGTTTCTAAATGGGTAGAATCAAAGGCTACTAGGATCGATGACTCTCGATTGGTTGTTGATTTTGTGAGGTGCCAAATTTTCAGTAGGTTTGGTTTACCAAGATTCATCATTAGTGACCAGGGTTCACATTTTTGCAATCGTAACATGAAAAACTTGCTTCATAAGTATGTGGTTTTTCATAAAGTCTCCACTACATATCATCCCCAAACTAATGGACAAGCGGAAATTTCAAATTGGGAAGTTAAGCGAATCTTGGAGAAAATGGTACAACCCAGTATGAAAGATTGGAGTTTGCACTTGGATGATGCACTTTGGGTGTACCGTACTGCTTTTAAAACCCCGATCAGAATGTCATCATATAGGATCGTGTTTGGAAAGGCTTTTCACCTCCCGGTGGAGGTAGAACACCATGCATATTGGGCTAATAAACAATGTAATATGAACCTTTCAGATGCAAGTGAGAAAAGAAAGCTGCAGATTCAAGAGTTGGAAGAAATTCGACGTGATGCATATGAAAACGCCTAGATCTATAAAGAGAAGACAAAGGCTATTAATGATAGCATGATTCACCAACGGAAGTTCCATATTGGTGAGAAGGTCCTCATGTACAATTCCAGGCTTAAGCTCCACCCAGGTAAGCTTCGTTCCCGATGGCTTGGTCCTTATATTGTTACTAATGTTTACCCTTTTGGTGAAATACAGGTTTTTCATGAGCAGAGTGGACAAAGTATTACCGTCAATGGGTAGTGACTTAAACACTTCTATGAGGATTTTCCGAAGAATCTGGTAGAGGTAATCCACCTTCTTGACTCATCATAACAATAAAACATACCAGGTTTTTTCCTTCCTTCTCACATTATCAATTATTTCAGTGAGGACACTGCACATTCTAGGTGTGTGTGTGGGGGGGGGGGGGGTGGATACATTCCTGGGTTAGTTAGGAATTTTCATCATTTTCTCTTTTCTTCTCTTTTTAGCCTTTTTTATGGTATTTTCATTTTTCCCCATCAACAATTTCGATGTTCGATGATTTGGTGAACATAAAGGGGGGAAAGTAAAAATACCATAACGAAGGCTAAAAAGAATATTTGTATGAATTTAACATCAGGGAGTGATTTTCTTTTTTTTAGTGAATTTGTTTTCTATCAATGATATAAATGGTCATATCTATGTGAAACCTTGGAGATGATTGATGCCCCTTGTGTGAGTAGTTTTTGGGAAACTATGTCAGTAATTTCTCTACAATTTTTTGCACCAAACCACAAAGTGTGAATATTTCTTACTTAATATAAGGTAAATATATGTTGGGTTAATATTTTTCATCTTTAAATGATATTTCCATACGTTCATTCCTTATCTGATTTGTTTCATTACTATACCAGATTGACCTATGCGTGTGTACCTAATGTCCGACTGTTGTACGCCCTCAAATTTTTTTTGTGTCTTGGGTAGGTCAAAAACCACCACTCCTCAACCTTTGATATTGTTATAACTATTGAAATTAGTGTTGTGAGGAGATCAAACAAGGGTTGAGAGATGAGTGTGAGATTTGTTCCAAATGCAACTTCAAAAAAAAAATAATAAATGAGGGGAGTGATGAAATGTGAAACATATGGGGATATCTAGGTCCAGAGATTATGGTTTGACTTCTGGGAATGCTTAAGTGAGTGGGTCTTGAAATATGATTGCAAAGGATGTAGGTCAGGTTCGGTGAAAAATCATTTAAAGCTGAATAATGTTAAAATAACCGATATTTATTTGATAGAAAGTGGAAAGAATAGCATGGAATAGTTTTCACACACACACATGGAGAGTTAGTGGAATGGTTTACTTTTGAATTCCTTGCTCATGTTGGTGTCATGAATCTATTTGAATTTTATTGTGATATGATTTATGAGACATCTTTTTCCATTTTCACTGGGAAGAACTCCTTGGTGGAGTTCGTGCATTAATCACATTACTTTGGTGAATTAAAATTTCCTCAAATGTTAAATCTTCATGATGTTGGAAATATATATATATATATATGCATCATTTTATTTGGATATGTGACCTTGCCCAGGAGTGCAAATGTTTAGGTGTGGGGGTGTGATCGTACCATGATTCACTGTTTTATTTCAGCCTTATACTAATGTATTAAACTGGTATTGTATTAAAAATTAAAAGTATAATAAAAAATTTCACTCCATGTTTGATTCAATTATTTTGTGTTTAACACTGTTAAAAAGGGAAATGTTACATGTTTTGACTGAAGGTGGAGGTGATTTGGAGAACCCATGATGAAGTCCAAGAAAGATGGGCCAATCTGCACATGATCCAAGAACACCAGTGGACTCAACCGCATATTTCTACTAAACCGTGCATCCAAATGGGCTGAAATTTTGTGGAATGGTCCAAAATTGGATGGGATACATTTAATATGAAGGAACAGAAGCCCCATTTGGCCTCTAAAATTCCCATACTAACTGATCTGTCCAAGGAATCAAAGCTGGATCAAGTGAAATGCGGTGTTATGTATTTTATAAATATATAGAGCTGTAGTTGTCAAAATGGTGCCAAACTTTCTGTGGAGACATCCAAGAGGTGGGGCTACAACGTTTCTATTTTTTACAAAGCTAGATAAGGATTTATGAAGGCCGAAACACATGGTACAGGTGGATTTAAGAAATCAGTGTGCCTAAAACCACCTTCCAATTTTCCTATAAATGGTACCTTGGGATCCCCATTTGTAAGTTTCGCCAGGAGGCAAGGTGCTGCCATGTTGGAGTTCCCAAGGAGTCTTCTCAAAATCCCTAGAAGTTCTGGAGGCTATGGGAAGTGCTACTTCAACATCATCTTCTTCTTCCTCTCCCATGTGTTTTTAAACCCCTTGTGATCACCCGGGGAGGAACGTGATGTAAATCCCAAGATTCATGTTTGTAATATTTGAATGATTTTTGAATTACTGGTTTTTGTGTTGTTTTTCATCATCCTCTATTCTTATTTTATTGAGTTATGTACTGGTATTTCATGCTCAACTCATATGATCATGTTTGGGGGTACCCATTCATGTGATGTTTCACACACCGTTCACCACTTTATTTTCCCCCTTTCAATTGTGGTACTTTTGTGGTTCATATTGGTAAATTGAACTCACATAAACACTATCAAGGCCATGTAAATTTATTTCATGGTATCACAAAGAAATAACATACAAACCTGGACAGCACATCGGGTTCTTCATGTGTTGCATTGGTGAGTTTTGGTTACGAAGTCGAACACAATTCACCCAATCATTGGCGGTGTCCGGTGAATCATTGTGTGTTTTTGACTGAACCCTAGGAGGTATCCTAGTATAAACTCAGTAAAATTCTAGATCTAGGTGTTACAAACCAGGGATTAAAAGATCATAACCCTATATCATGAAGCGATGAAGGATAAACATCATGAGAGTACCCCAGGTTAATCACACTTAATTAATCTTGTTCATTTCTACTTTGTTTTATCGCTTTTATTTTCTATTGTCATCTTTAATCATCAAACAAAAGTATTATAAAACCTCATTTCCATTTTTACCTTCATAATCAGAACCAAATTTTGGAATTAATGATCTAAGGCTCCGTCGAGAGATGACCTAGGGTTGCTGCTATACTGCAGAAATTCTAGTAAAAAATAAACATCTAATTTGACGCACTCGACAACGCGATCAGTGACTGCCCAACCCACCATACGAATGAACATCAGATGGCTGAGGGGCCGGTGAGACAGTGGCATCGGTTCAAGAGTGGAGGTCCACAGGGTAGAGGATGTGGTAGGGGAGCTGGCCAAGTGACATGTGGTGGGCGATAGTTCAAGGTGTTACCACCTCCACCCCCAGGTGGTCCACCTCGACCTTGGGGAACATGCATACATGGGAAAGATCAGCTCTAGGAAGTAGAGGCTTATGACCACGACACTCGAGAGATGATTAGAGGTATGATATGTGTCTATTCCACCCTAGCTGTAATTCTTATAGACACAAATTCTAGTCACTATTTCATTTCCATGGCACTCGTTTGAAGCTTAGGGATTCCGATGGATCCTTTGGCTTGATCCTTATGATTAGAGATTCTTACGGGAGAGTATTAGACAATTAAACATTGGTGCAGATAGTGCGAGCTCACTTTAGGTGGTGAGAGCTTCGACTGAGATCTTTTAGTAGTAGCGTCAAGGCCTTACAATGTTATCTTGGGTATGGAATGACTATCCAAATTCTATGCTCAAATTGACTGTTTTAGGTGAAAAGTGCAGTGTATCCGTGAGGGTGGGATCAGGTTTTCCTTCCTCAGTGATAAGGAAATCTTTTCAACACATGATGGACTTTCTTGGAGGAGGGTGCATCCAATCAATCTTCATTTGGCTAGCCTCACCATCAATGTAGTGGATGAGAGGAGTCCGAGCTATCCTGTAGTGGTGGACTAGTATACTGATGTCTTCCCTAATGATGTTCTAAGACTACCCCATCTTAGATAAGTAGACTTTTACATCGACTCATACCACGAGACGACACTGATATCTACACTATCGTATCGGATGGCCCCTGTGGAGCTTCGTGAGCTGAGGGTATAGTTGGAAGACTTGCAGAGGAAGGGGTTTGTGAGGTCCAATGTTTCTCCTTAGGCAACCCTAATTTTGTTTTCCAAGAAGGAAGATGGGAGTCTGAGGCTTTTTTGGGACTATCGGTGCCTGAACCAGGTGACCGTGAAGAAAAAGTATCCTCTTCCAAGGATCGATGATCTCTTCGACCAGCTGAAGGGAGCACAATGGTTTTCAAAGATAGAACTCAGATCAGGTTATCATCAGCTCAGGTTACGAGATGAGGACGTACTAAAGATATCCTTCAGATTTTGTTATGGACAATATGATTTCTTGGTGATTCCCTTTAGTTTGAACAACACTCCGGTAGTGTTCATTGGGCTCATGAACAAGATCTTCTAGCCTTAACTCGATCGCTTTGTGGTAGTCTTCATTGAAGAAATTTTGGTGTACTCGGCGACTAATGTTATTAATATTTTCACGAATTATTATATTCCACCTTTACTAATTTTATATGAAATGTGCATAATTTGTGTGAAATATTAATGTTTTAATATTAAGTATAATTTTTGAGCATTTTTAGAAGTAGTCCAATTGAGTCAGTTTAATGTTTTAATAATAAATGTCACTATACATATCTAAATTGTGTGGTTTGTCTTTTTTAGGATTCTCCTTTCAATATACAACATTTCATTAGAAGGTACTATGAGCCAATTCTTCCATTTGAAGGGTCATATGGTCCTCACAAACAAGACCAAAGAATCTATGAACAAACTGGACCAGCCTTGAAGATTGATTTACTGGGATCAATAAAGAAGTCCAAAAACATTAACTCTTCACCATAATTCGGGGGACACTACATGTAATCTTGGATAAAAATTTAAAGGCCCAAATCCAAGTACAAGGGGCCCAAATAAAGCTTTGAAGTCCAGCCCACCATTCTGGAAGAGAATTACAATTAGTATAGTATGCATGACATATCTCATGATTTAAGCATCAAATCGAGCTGAGATTTTGCAGTGTGAAAGAGGAGATATATTCGGCCGACTTTGTTGAAGAAAACATTCGGATTTGAAGGCATATTCATATTCCAAAACCCTTTCACATTATGGACTTCAAAAAGACTGGATTGAGATGGACAGTTTAAATCTGTTTAATAAACCGGACATAACCTTTGATCCTTAAGTCCAAATGACTCCAAATTTTTAACGTAGTCTCCCAAAATTATTGTATAAAACTTTTAAGAAGGAGATATTGGAAGATTCAGCTATATGAATAGCAAAATTGGCAATGAACGTGGAGGGACAGATTGGGAATGAAAACAGTCCACTCCTTGGGCTATAAATACTCTCCCCTTCTCTCCTTGAGAGGGGTTGGCATTTCAGAAGATAGGAGAACATATTGGCACGAAAAAGGCCTTGAAAAAGGCTTGGGAGGATCTTCCAAACTCAAGTTTTCACTTGAGAGACCTTTCCTCCTCTCTTTGTTTTCACTTAATTTCGTGTTCTTCATTTTTGTAATTTTGTAAGTCTCTTTCTTTGTAATTCTGTTTTAATGCAAGTTACTTCTTCAATATCTCATATTCTCATCCACCTTCTGTAGTTTAATATTTATGTTCTTAAAATAGTTTAAATTCAGTTGAATCCCCTTCCCTTCTTTTTCTTCCTCATTCAATCGAAAATCCGTTTTTAATTATCATCATCGTTCGTGTGTGTGTGTCGACGTACCAGTCTTTTCTAATCCCTTTATTTTTATTCTATTCTTAATTTATCATCATAATTATTATAACCAGAATATTAAAAACCCAAATGGATGAGTAAATATCTCATTGGGGTGAGTTATAATTTAGGGATGTTAAGTGATTGAGAGTATTTTCTTGATGAGTATTCGTTAATTTAACATTGTGTATGTTGGACTTAATTTTTCATGGATTAATGACATATTTTGTTTAGAATGTGATTTCCATGGATTATTGGAACTACAAATACACTACCATAAACATGTACTCATTGAGATTAAAATCCTAATTAAGTTAAGGCTTGGATTAAAGCTTTAACGCTTAGGAATTCTAATCGATGTCAACTTGTGAAGTGGGTGTTAATTTAAATGCAATATAAAGCAAAGCTCAAGGATATCACAAGCTTCACTCCCTAATAATGAACTCACCCCAATATTTATCAATTTGTTGAATCAAACATCATCCATAAATTATTTCATAAGCTCTGCAAACAAACCCCCCTAATCAGAATACAATTAACCAAAAACAAACGACTATTTCAAAGTATCATCGCCGAGGATTCGACACGAGTGCTGCTATACACATTAGCAGAGCACCATAACTTTGAACAGTCGATAGGCGACAATCGGACGTGAGTTTTAGTAACAGAGCAGGAGCACACCACACACCTATAGATAGTTCTAGATACACTCTGAGAGCACCATATTTATGGAAAGATCTCGAAGTTCTAGTTCTGGATACGAGAAGTCCACTTCCTAGGGCATGTTATCTCAGAGGATGAAGTTGCAGTGGATTCGGCAAAGACAATGGCAATGCTTTCATGGGAGCCCCCCAGGAGTGTGATCGAGGTGCGGAGTTTCCTAGGATTGATTGGGTACTACCGAAGATTTTTACCTAACTTTTCCAGGGTAGTGGAACCCTTTTCAGCTTTGACGAAGAAGGGGCATCCTTTCTTGTGCACGGAGAAGTGCTAGCTGAGTTTCCAAGAGCTGAGGTGGAGACTGATGAGTGTCCCCATATTGAGGCTACCAGAAGAGGGCGTTGGGTATGTAGTCTACTACAACGCATCAGAGACCGGACTAGGATGTGTCCTGATAAAGGAGAGAGCGGTGATCGCCTACGTCTCATGGAAGTTGAGATAACACGAGCATAACTACACTACCCATGACTTGGAGTTATCAGTAGTGGTTTTTGCACTGAAGATGTGGCGACACTACTTGATGGGAGAATGATTTACTATTTACTCTAATAATAGGAGTATCAAGTATAACTTCTCATAGAAGGACCTAAACATGAGACAAAAACGATGGATGGAGTTTCTCTTGGACTATGACTTTGAGATAGTCTACACTCCTGGGAAGGGGAATGTAGTAGCAGACACACTCAACAGGAGGTATGGACTGCAGTTACTGAGTGAGGTGATAAAGAAGCTAGATGCATTACATATATCCTTCGTGGATATAGATGGAGTACCTTACCTCCAGTCTATGACTGTCACTACCCCACTCCTTTAGTGAGTTCGGGAGGCTCAACTTGGGGATGTTGACTGTGAGGCCCGACGTGCTCAGATATCCTCAGGACAGTCTCCTGAAGGATTTTCTGAAGGTGGGGAGCACATCGTCCTATTTAGAGAACGCACCATGGTACCAGTTATTCTACGAGAGGAGGTGTTGAAGGAGTTCCACATATCCCCTTTGGTAGTACATTTGAGTGTGGCTAAGATGTACCAGGACCTTCAACATTAGTACCAGTGGCCAGGGATGAAGAAAGCCGTGGCATAGTTCATATCACGATGCCTCACTTGTCAGCAAGTGAAGGTCGAGCATCAAGTATTAGAAGGATTAGCTCAGCCACTTGAGGTGATAGAATGGAAGTGGTATGTTGTCTCTATGGACTTCATTATAGGGATACCATGTATGTCTAGGACCCACGATTCCATCTGGGTGATCTTTGACCGACTCACCAAGTCGACCCACTTTCTACCCATATGAGAGAAGAGATCATTAGTGGGATTGGGACGTCTCTACATACAAGAGATTGTATGGATTCAAGGGATTCCATCGATGATCATCTTGGATCGCGATGCTCATTTTACATCCTGCTTGTGGAAGGGATTGTAGGAGTCATTCAGGACTCAACTATGCTTGAGCATTTCCTTTCACCCTCAGACAGATGGTCAGACGGAGTGGACCATACAGATACTCGAGAATATGCTTCGTGCATGTGTCCTTGATTTTGGCCATAGTTGGGAGGACTACCTACCACTGGTGGAGTTCATATACAACAATAGTTATCACTCCACCATCAGCATGGCTCTGTTTGAGGCCCTATACGGGAAACTTTACAGATCACCTCTATGATGGAAAGACCCAGAGGAGTCAGCACTTATGGGTCCAGAGTCGGTACAAGGTACCATAGAGAATTTGCAGGTCATCTAGGAGCAGATGAAGACTGCACAGAGCTGATAGAAGTCTTATACCGATAGGAGATAGAGACCCTTGTAGTTTGAGGAGGGAGACCATGTCTTCCTACATGTCTCACCCCAATGAGGATTATGGAGGTTTGGTCAGGGAAACAATCTATCTATAAGGTTCATCGAACCTGTCTAGATCCTCAGCAGAATAGGTGAGGTGGCGTACCATCTAGCTGTTCCCCCACAGATGCATCGGGTGCATAATGTTTTCCATGTGTCGTAGCTGAGGAGGTAGGTGCATGATCCATCACACGTTATCAACTGGGGAGAGTTGGACATCGACAATGGGGTGACATTTGTGGAGTTCCTGGTGGAGATAGAAGATCGACATGAGCGAGTCCTTTGTGGGCAGTCGATTCCTATGGTGCAAGTCCATTGGCAACACAGGAATATCCAGGAGAGCACATGGGAGAGGGAGGCCCAGATACGTGCTCAGTACCCCCATTTTTTTCCCTAGTTTTGTTGTAGCTTTCGGGGATGAAAATCTCTAAGGTGGGGAGAATGTAAAGACCTAAAAATTCCATATATATATTTTTTAATTATTTGGGATTATTAAAAGTCTGCAAAAATTTGCGGCACGTGATTCCGAGGCCCGAAGATACCAAAAAGGTTTTTCGATCTTTTTTAGATACGTTTAGTAAACGTGCAGGTGACATTTTCTATCTTTTGAACCGTTGCTCGGATTAAAAACCTGAGGGCACTATTGAATCCACAACACCAGAATTTTCTTAAGGGAAGATTAACTTTGACTAGAAAGGGTCAGGAGAAAAATTTATTTTCTTGGACTTTACAAAAATAATAAAATAACTAAAGGTTATATTATTTTATTTTTTTAAAACCATTGGAAAACGACGATGGGACCGCAGTGCAACATCATACCATTTAATTGATTGAACCTTAGGTTGTGTAACCACACAGCTGGGATAATTAATAGGTTGAGTAACTGCACCGTTGGGAGAATTAATAGGTTCATTAATTAAACTCATTAATGTCTCCAATTAATTGTGCGGTGCATTGTTCCCCTCCTTTATTCAGTTTAGTCAATGTTCGGGCTTGGGTTTTGGGAGGGATATGAGAGGAATCTCTGAAGATACTCTGAAGACTTCCTGCTTTGACATAGAACGATGATCGAGCGACAATCGTTGGAGGAATCGACGGATGACGGCAAGCGCCGAAAAATACCTTCAAACGCAGACCCTACTTCCTCATCTACAACACCTTCCAATAGAAAAAAGGCATGGGGATTCGTTGTTTACCTATGAGTTGTTTCCTTCTTGAAGTGCTTCCTGTGTTATTATGATAATGCTGAGGGAACGGGCCAAACGAACAAGGCCCAAACCCTCCGCTGAACTCGGTTATGGTTGTGTTCTTCGTTGGAAACTGGAAGATATAGTGGCAAGGTGAAAGCAAGGGCCACATAGTGTATACATCGTCCCAGGAGGTCCGTAGGCGTGGATGAGAATAAAAACGGACCACTGGAGTTTCATCGGTGGCCCACAGAAGCTATGCTGGCACGGAGATGGTCGACACCTTCCGACCGTGAAGGAATGACGACACCCGAAGGTACCACGGTGGACAAAGGAGCTACTGGCTAGATCCAACCCCTTTGAAGTGGGGCGGTGCACTGTGACGACGTTCCATGATGGAAGGCCATGAATTCGAGCTGCGATAGAGGGTGGACCCGTGCCTGCGGGTCCGTTGCAGGTTGGTCCGCACAGACCAGCCATGTGGTGTGGTGCCATCCAGCACTGCTGATGAGCCAGGCGGCGTGCTGCGGTGGTGGGCCGCAGAGGAGGGTCACGGCTTTGAGCCGTAGAGAAGGGCGGACCCGCACCCACGGGTCCATAACAGGCCGGTCCGCGCGGACCGACCAGGAGGTGCGGCGTCAACTGGCACTGCGGCTTTGAAGACCCGAATGAACAAAGCCGTTTAGGAGGGGAGCAGACCCCCCACGCTCAGCCAGCAGGCTGAGCGGTTCCGTGGCCCGGTGGGCTGCGCTCAGCTAGGTGGGATGGGTGGGACCCATGGTCAAGCGGGCCTAGCCTGCGACCAGAGGGCCGAGCCCGTGGCCCTTCGGGCCGGACTAGGCCCAGCCATACCGAGCTGAGGCCATCCCCCTTCGGGCCGGGCTGGGTTGGTCCGACCGGGCCGAACCGTACCAAGACCCCTTTTTGCCCAGTTATGCTTGAATGTGCATATCTCCTAAACTGGATGTCTGTTTGATGAACCCTCTGCAGCACCGTAACCCGTAGGATGAGGTAGTCCTTTTGAGATACTCTATAAAAGACATGGAGGAAGTTGGAGATTGGATGGGTTGGATCATACCAGAATCCAATCAGGCCCTCAGCACTAAAATGCCTATAACTTATAGACTGGGTGTCCTGTTGACGCAACGTATGTTATGATGTAAAGCTTATGACATGGACGATCATAGGGTTACTTATTCGAGGTAATTTGTGCCAGTTGAAATATGACCGATGGCTTGAGGAGTGGTTCTCCCAAGCGCGCTACATGCAGAAGCCATCGACTGGCTGAGACATGAAGACTGCTGACTTTCGACACTGTGTGACTCGACGGTCCTATGGGAAACACCTCTATGTGACTTTGCAAGACCATGGTGGGGAGAGGCTATATGTGACCTGATATACCTATGGTATTCTAAATGAGGTGTACCTCAGTATGCCTTGGTGGGGAGAAACTCTGTGTGACCCAGCAGACCCACAGTACGTGAAGGGGAGGAGTACCTAAGCAGTTCAAGGTTAGTGGGAAGCACCTCTATATGACATGGCAGGCCTACTATACTCGATAGAGGAGGAGTTCTCCAAAAACCAAGGTGTTCGATGATGTGACTGATGATGCTACTGTTACTACCCTAGAATATACCTGGTGTGATCTGTCTTTTGCTTTGTGCTTTGTGATTGAGATCATGCTTTGTGATTTTTCCTTTTTGGAATTCTAAGAGACCTTCAGGGGTCTTGGGGTCCTTACTAGGTATTGTTATACTCACCCATGCATGGGCTTTTCCCACACATTGTTGTGTCTTGTGTAGATGATGGGAAGATTTGACTAAGTCTCGAGGAGCCAGGACTTGATGGTGTACAGAGGTGACCGGTGGACGTGGAGAACTGTAGTGACAAGATGTACCTACCCTTCAGGTAGGATCTTTGGCGGATGACCTCAGGAGTTGTTTTCCCTTTTTGTTGTATTTCTATATCAGTTGGGCTTGTATTCTGGCCCCTTTACTTCAGTGCTTACTTTTACACTATGTGGTGGTTTTTAGTTGTAGTTGTACCTTTCTCCTTCCATTGTGTTTTACTTGTGCGCAGTGTGTCATGTCTGTGTGTGTATAGGTTTTGAGGCAATGTCGTCCCATTTTAGAGAAATGCCTTTCCAGTGCTAGTCGCTAACCCCTGGCCTATGGAAAGCGGGCTTGGGGTAGTCACGACACGGCCCCCAGGGGACGGGTTATGACACATTCATTGAATGTCGTTTTATTTCTCATGTTAACATATATCAAACGCGTGTTACATTGATTTCACACGTACATATACACAATTAATGCATTTTTATATACAATTCATACACATAAATATTTATGGAATTAATGAAATCTTATATAAAAACACATACACCTAATATTTATATAATGTTTTCAAATTTTAATATTCATTTTATAATTTCCTTTAGTAACATGATACATTTAAGTTATTATTTTTTAATCAGTAAAATTTATTTAATTATTTTTAATATTATCACATTTAGGTATTATTTAATCATTTTTACTATTTTTTATTTTTTATTTTATTGGAATTTAATCATTTTCTAATATATGTATATTTAATATGTTTTATTATTTTCAATATGTATTTATCTTTATTTAAATATGTATCCATATTTTTTAATAATTTATTTCTAATTAATAAAACAAATCCATTTTTTAATATTTTCAAAATGTACTCATTTTTAATTATTCAATTTCACTCATTTTTAACATGCATGCATTTAAGATTATATATTCATTAATAGTGTTAAAAATATATTTGTAAATAAATATTTATAAATAAATACATTTATAAATGTTTATTTACTACATTTATAAATTTATAAATTTATAATTATAAATAAATAAATATTATTTTTTTAAAAGTAATTATATAATTATAAATAATAATTATTTATATATT
Organism: Viscum album; assembly: GCA_963277665.1. Taxonomy (NCBI): domain Eukaryota; kingdom Viridiplantae; phylum Streptophyta; class Magnoliopsida; order Santalales; family Viscaceae; genus Viscum; species Viscum album. The sequence continues at coordinate 284,269,843 of OY728147.1, forward strand.
TAAATAATTATAAAATTATAATAAATTTATTTAAATAGGAAATATAAATACTAGATTTATATTTATATTTGTATATATTTATTATATATATATAATTATATAAATATATGTATATATATAATGATATAAATTATAATATATATATATATATATTAAAAGTATTTATATAATTATAAATAAAAAATTATATATTTAAATAATTATAAAATTATAATAAATATATTTAATTAATTAATATATTTACTATATTTTTATATACATTTATTAATATTTATTAAATATAAATATAAATATATATAGTTATATAAATATATATAATGATATAAATATATTTATAATTAGAAATAAATAATTATAAATAAATAATTATAAATATATTTATAAATATATTTATTTATAATTATAATTATAAAGGTATATTTACTATATTTTTAAAATTATATATTTATAATTATAAATAAATAAATATAATTTTTTAAAAATTTATTTGTATAATTATAAATAAATAAATTTATATTTAAATACTTATAAAATTATAGTAAATGTATTTAAATAATGAATATATTTAATATATATATATATATATAATTTTATGAAAATCTATAATGATATAAATTCATTTATAATCATATAAAAATATTTATAAATATATTTACAAATTTTTTTATTTATAATTATTATTATAAATACTTTATTCGTGCTAAAGTTTTAGCGTCGAAAAAGATGACTTTTATTAGTTCATATTTATTGCTAATAAAGCCATATCTTTATCAATACTAAATAAGCACTTATAAATATAGTTTTATTAGTGCTTTTTTGGAACCACCGATAAAACCCTCCCTGATATATTTAAAAGAATCCTAACCGAACTAATTTTAGTCACGATTCTTAATATTTTGTAGAATTCCACTACTATCAACGCTCCTCCTTAACTTTCTCTTGGATGAATCAAGCCTTGAGTCCAAGGCATGTTATTTTTTCTCCTCCTCTCTCGTTTATTGCTTGTTCGGGTTCCTAATTTCATAAGCTTGGATGATCAAAACCTCACCCTTTGAGTTCAATGAACCCCCTTCAATTGCACTCTTCCTCGACTTTCTCCCATTCCTTTTGTTTATTTTTTCCCTCTTATTATCACCCTATTACTCATTTCACACACACCAGGAAGAACCCTCGGGGGTTCAGGCCTCTGATTTTTGTTGCGACTTTGATTTCTAGGGCATGCGATCTTCCCTTAGGTTCCTGGTATCTTTTTTCTTGAGGGTTTATTCATCTTCTCTTTGTCTAGGTTGTTTTCCCCATGATTTAATCTTTAATTAAAAAACCATTGATTATTTGACTCTTATATTGGCGTTTTATTTATTTAATAATAGTATTAATTATACTCATTAGGTTTATAGGAATGGAATTGGATTTTGACCTGGTTTTCATAGATAATAATGGGTTTTCCTATCTTTAAATAACATTTTGAATATGGTTTCAAGTTACACACTTGTCAAATTTCCCTATTGTCCTTTTAAAATAGTATTTTCCATTTAAAATGATGTATTGTGTTTGCAAAGTATTTTCATAAATATTTTTCTTAGCATTTCAAGTGATACTTGAAATACCAAGCATTGTTAAAATGTTTCAGGATGGTTTTTAAATAAAATATGTGGTTAATAAAGGATTATACCCCATTTGGGTCAAGGTATAAATTAAGGAATGATGTATCAATCCTTTAGAGTTTTATGATATATAACCACAAGGCCTGCTTGTCACTTTTATAGATTATTCTTAAAATTTGATGTTTTTGAATGGGGTATTTAGGGTGATTCTTAAAAGAGATTTTTAAGATAATTTTACATGATTTATTATTCTCAAATTATGTTTTGAATTGTTTTGAAAATAATAACCCATGATCTTTTGCAAAATATTTTTTAATTTCATGAATATTTGTAAAACCTTCTTGATGTTTATTCTTCAATAAATTGCATGGCATGTGAAAGGTTTGATTTGTGTCTTCTTGTGTGATATTTGATGAAATTGGTTTTTGATAAATTAATAGTACCTTGATTGAATTTTGAATGAATCCCATGAGAATCTCGGTATTTAGGTAGGTTGTCTAGGATAATCATGTTAGGCATGTTTAGCTCTAACAAAAAATAAAATCTATATTGAAAAGACTAACTAAACATTGGTGAGGCTGGGAGACACTTGTAGTGATGGAATCCTACCCCTAGGCCTATAGCCCTAGGGTAATGCACACACAAGGTATCCATGATCAATGAGAGCATGAGGATCCTTGAGCCTTGACCTAACTTACCTGAGTAATCCTTTACCATGGTGTTAGGATTTAAATTTTCAATTTAATCCTATCTTTTGAAAAATGTTTTATTCATATCATCTTTATAAAATTTTTATGAAATGTTTAATAATCTTTCTTTTCTTTAGATTGGGTTGTGGCCTACTTATCATTTTTATACTCATTCCTATTTTAAATTTATGTTTTGAAAAAAGGAAACTTGGTTTTAAATGTTAAAGTTGGTTTTGAAATGAAAAAATAAGGTTTTCCCTTAAAATGAACTAAAATGGATTTGGTGTTTTTAAAATCATAACGCGATTTCAAATTGAACTTGTAAAGTTTTAAACATTTCCAAGTGTACATATTTCCATGGAAACAATTTTAAACTTTTAATTTATTTTTGATTTTTTTTGAACATGTATTTGAAAATTTTCACTTGATATTGATGGTTTTTATAGAAAGGGGGTTCATATCCCATTAAGTGTTTTGAAAAAAATTTATTGATTATCATTTGTAATTAAAAAAATGGATTTCAAGTGGGGTTTTAAAAATTCAAAAAGTAGACTTTTGAATTTTGAAAGTGTTTTTGAGATGATATTTATAATTTTAAATTAATATGTGGTGATTTAAATAATTTTGGTCTCTTGAAAAGTTTTTTGTAAAGCCATTTATTTCAATATGGAATTTGGAAAATGTTTTAAAAAAATGGGTTTGGTTTAAAAAAATGTGTGAGTGATTTTATAAATGGGATTAGAAAATTCTTTTAAAAGAAGGTGGTTTATTTTTATGTGTTGATATGGATGGACCAGATTTTGGTTGAGGTTTATGAAATTCCATCATTTTATTTATTTTTTTTTGGTGTGACTTTCATTGGTGGTGTGTTTTGATTATATGGATCTCGTGAAAACCAATTTTATAAAAGAAAAACATCAAAAATAATATACCCCTATCATAAACCAAGTATCTTTTAGTTGCGGGTAAACCTATTGAGTTACTATCAAGTCTAATATAAACCTATTGAGTCGCTATCAAGTCTCTTCTAGTTGTAGTGGAAAGTTCCCCAATGCATTCCATCTCTACTAAAAATGTTAACATCTTTTTTACATATTTTTTCATTGTTCTTAGGATGTAATCCTTCTTGAACATCATATTTAGAATATTATTTAATATTTTAATTTACAATCAGAATATCATTAATTTCTTATTCATTAATATCTTTCCCTAAACTTAATTTTTTTGAAGTCATCCACATATTATTTTATTCATTTTAGGATAGATGATTTATATGTTTTGTCTATGGTCTTTAGTTGTTTGGATGAAGTCCCACACTCTTTCTTAATTTCAATATATCTTGGATTAAATGATCTCAAAGTTATCTAGGATAATTTCAATTCCATTATCATTCTCCTTTGATGTTGGGTGCTCTTTTTCACTAATAAAGGTGGATTCTTTTGATCTAATTGGGGTGGTTTGTTCGAAGATGTTCATGCTCACGAGAGATTGTAATTCAAGGTTGTAATCGAGATAATGACAATAAAAAAATGAGTCAAGAATTTATACATGCATCATGAAAAGGTTAATTCACACTACTTATTTATTTAATTTTGTCACCATTTTATCTACTATTTTTAAGTTAATTTCTTTATCATTTTTATATAATAATTATCTGGTTTTTTTCATATATATTTTGGCAAGTCATATTTTCCTTTCAAATATCTATTACAAGAAAAAAAAAGAGATAACATGTTCTTTCTTTTCAGGCTTTTTGTAGATAGTTGAAAGCAAAACACACATCACAAACTCAATCAACCTCACCTCAATCCGATACATGGTGTGCTTCGCATGACTCAAACTGTATGTTTTTAGTTTTTAATTTAAATTTTAGTTCAAACCACACTTCACATAATCAAACTAATAAAACACATTTATATTGTTTTTATACATTATTATAATGATCCATAAGTCATTTGTGACATGTAGGAATTAGGCTCACCTCAACAGGACACATCTTGTGACCGGTATGACTCCAAGTGCGTCTTTTTATTTAAAATTGATATTAATTTTAGTAAAAAACACAAGTAAAATTCTCAAAAATGATAAAAAAGATTCATATTATTTTTATACTTTAGGAAAATGATCCACAAGTCATTTTTGAAGGGTAAATATCTGCTGCACCTCAATCTGATGCACAGTGTGACCGATACGACTCTAAGTGTGTCTTTTATTTAAAATTTACATTAATTTTAGTAAACAAGATAAGTGAAATAATCAAAACTAATATAATTAATTTTCATTGTTTTTATATTTTAATACAATGATCTATAATTATTTTTTGATGTTTAGGAATCAGTCGTTCCTCAATCTGATGCACGGTGTTCCTGGAATAACTCAAAGTGTCTGTTATTATTTTAAAATTGACATTTTAGTTCAAAAAGTTGCACTCACTAAAAACTGAGAAAATGAACTTTGATTGCATTGATAATTTATGAAATCAATTCTTAAGTCAATTTTTATGTGTTGGAATCAGTATCACATAAAACTGACACTCGATGTGACCGATATGACTAAAAGTGTATGTTTCTAGTTTAAAATGATATTTTAGTAGAAAACAAAATTTACATACTAAAAAAAAGAAAAAAATCATTTTTTTATAATTTATTAAAATTATCCATAATTCATTTGTGATGTGTAGGAATTATCTACACCTCAATCTGACACACAATGTTACTAGTATGACTCCAAGTGAGTGTTTTTATTTAAAATTGATATTAATTTTACTAAAAAAGATAGATGACTTACTAAAAACCAAGAAAACAAATTAATATTGTTTTTATACTTTAGAAAAATAATCCATAAGTCATTTTTTATTTTTATGAATCATCCACACATCAATACGAAACGCGACATGCCCGATATGATTCCAAGTGTATCTTTTTAATTAAAATTGACATTAATTTTATTAAAAAAGACAAGTGACATACTAAAAAATGACCAAACATATTTATATTGTTTTTATACTTTATTAAAATTATACATAAATAATTTTTTATGTTTAGGAATCAGTCTCACCTCAATCTGATGCATTGTGTGCCCAATGTAACTCAAAATGTCCGTTATCAGTTTAAAATTGACATTTTAGTTCAAAAATTGTGTCACTCACTAAAATGGAGAAAAAATACTTGGATTTTCTTTATAATTTAGTATAATGATTCTTAATTCATTTATGACATGTAGGAATTAGTATCACATCAAACTGACACACGATGTGACCAGTATGACTCAAAGTGCATGTTTCGAGTTTAAAATGACATTTTAGTAAAAAACACAAGTGACATACTCAAATAAAATAAAATTAATTTGTATTATTTTGATACCTTAGGAAAATTATCCATAAATCATTTATTATTTTTATTAAACAACTGCATCTCAATCTAATGCATGGTGTGACCGGTATGACTCTAAGTGTGTCCTTTTATTTAAAATTGGCATTAATTTTAGTAAAAAGGACAAGTGACATAATAAAAACTAAGAAAAAACATTCATATTTTTTATAATTTAGTAAAATTATCCATAAGTCATTTATGATGTGTAGGAATCATGATCACCTCAATATGATGCACAATGTGCCCAGTATGACTCCAAGTGTGTCTTTTTATTTAAAATTGATGTTAATTTTATCAATAAAGAAAAATGACATACTCAAAACTGAGAAAACACATTCATATTGTTTTTATACTTTATGAAAATATCCATAAGTCATTTTTTATGTGTAGGAATCATACTCACCTCAATCTGATTTATGGTATTCCCATTATAACTTAAAGTGTCTGTTATCAGTTTAAAATCAACGTTTTAATTCAAAAAGTTTATCACTCACTAAAAACCAAGAAAACATGATTTTATTGTATGTATAATTTAGTAAAATTATTCATAAGTTGTTTTTGATGTGCAGGAATCAGTCTCACATAAAAACGATACATGATGCAACTGGTATGACTCAAAGTGCATGTTTCGAATTTTAAATGACATTTTAGTAAGAAAGAAAAGTGTCATACTAAAAAACAGGAAAACACATTTAGATTGTTTTTATACTTTATGAAAATGATCCATAATTCATTTTTTAATTTTATTAATTAACCTCACCTTAATTAGACCTACGATGTGATTGGTATGAATCAAAGTGTGTTTTTTACTTAAAATTAACATTAATTTTAGTAAAAAAGACATGTGATATACTTAAAACCAAGCCAACACTTTAGGATTTTTTTATACTTAAAAAAAATTCCTAATTACTTTTTGATGTGTAGGAATCAACCACACCTCAATCTGATGCATGATGTGCATAGTATAATTCCAAGTGTCTCTTTTTATTTAAAAATGACATTAATTTCAGAAAAAGAGACAAGTGACATACTCAAAACCGAGAAAATGCATTTTTATTATTTTGATAATTTATGAAAATGATCCATAAGTAATTTTTGACATGTAGGAATCATAAGAACATCAATACAATGCACAATATTCCTGATATAACTCAAAGTTTCAATTATGAGTTTAAAATTGATATTTTAGTTCATAAAGTGCCACTCACTTAAAATCAAGAAAACACACTCAGATTGTCTTGATAATTTAGGAAAATGATCCATATTTAATTTTTTATATTTAGGAATCAGTCCCACTTCAAACTAACACATGATGTGACCAGTATGACTCAAAGTGCATGTTTCTAGTTTAAAATGACATTTTAACAAAACAGATATCTGACATGCTCAAAACTAAAAAAACACATTCTGATTGTTTTTATAATTTATTAAAATGATCCATAATTCATTTTTAATATTTATAAATCATTTTCAACTAAATTTTATGCATTGTGTTATTGGTATGACTCCAAGTGCATCTATTTATTTAAAATTGACATTAAGTTTAGTAAAAAAGACAATTTACATACTCAAAACTAATCAAACACATTCATATTGTTTTTATACTTAATTGAAATTATCCATAAGTCATGTTTTTCATTTATAAATCATCCGTAGCTTAATATCATAATGATGTGCCCAATATAACTCGAAGTTTTAGTTAATATTTTAAAATTGACATTTTAGTTCAAATATTGTCACTCACTGAAAACAGTGAAAACATGATCAGATTATATTGGTAATTTAGGAAAAATATTACTAAGTCATTTTGAAATATATGAATCAGTATACCATCGAAACAATGCACGATGTGACCGGTATGACTCAAAGTTTGTGTTTCCAGTTTAAAATGACATTTTAGTAAAACAAAATAGAGGCATACTCAAAACTGATCAAACACATTTGGATTGTTTTTAAACTTTATAAAAATGATCCATAAGTCATTAGTGATGTGTAGTAATCAAACTCAATTCAATATGATGCATGGTATGGTTGGTATAACTCGAAGTGAATGTTTTCAATATAAATGACATTTTAGTTTAAAACGTCATCACATCGCCCAAATCGAGTAAACGAGCTCAAATTGTTTTCTCATCATTTTATCTTCTATTACTTAATTAATTTATGTATTATTTTTATCTTATACGTATTTAGTTAATTTTCATAGAGATAATTCTTGAAGATGAAAAATAAATGGTGTGACATGCAGGTATCAACCACAACTCAATCGGATACACGATGTTCCTGGTACGACTCATAGTTTAGTTTAAAATTAATACTTTCTATTTATTTAATTTATTTATATTCTTACTAACATAATAATTTTTTCCTAAAATAGGTGCATTGTTTTTTTCTATCTGGGGTGGTTTGTTCGATAGTAGCATAAACAGGGGTTGGGGACCAAAGACAAAGGAACATTGTTGTTTTTAAATGTCTGTGATAATTTTTACTTACTTATGTAATTGTATAAACCAATTTTTAAAATTTCTAAAATATATATTTTTTCTTTTATTTGTGTTGTAAATATTTCTTTATTTAAAATCTGTATTTTCACTTTTTTTTTCTACTGTTTTTGATGTTGTAGTATGCTATAAATTAAAAATCACAATGCAGTATACTCCCATTATCAATGATAAAAATAGAAGTGATAAAGGGACCCTTTATCTGCACTTTTAGTAGCAGTGATAAAGGACACCTTTATCAGTGCTAAATAAAAGGGCTGGTAAATGAGGTTCTTTATCAGTTCTATTAAAAGCGCTAATAAAATCCCAGGACCTTTAATCATGATATGATAGTGAGAGATTCTTTTTTCACTAAAAATGGTCAATTTCAACACTTTTAAAGGTTTGTTTTGTGGTAGTGAAAATGATAAATGACACATGGACATAATGGTGTCCTGGATTAGATTGATTACCAAATAATTTGAATGGAATTCTATAGGATGAATTTATATGATAATAAGAGTTACATGTTTAATACAATTTCCACCTATTTATCTATTTAATATTGATTTATCTCTATTATATAAAGGTTAAAATCAAGGGATGCCTTTATTTATTCCAATTCTTTCCAAGATAACAAGATGCTTGATTTTAAGAAATTATTTAAAAATATTTTTAAAAGGTGGGGGATTTTTGTATTTTATTTTATTTTTAAATATTTGAAATGGTTTTATTTTTTAAAATGGAAAGAGTTGTTAAAATATCACATTATAAAATCATATTTAATGGGGTTCCTGTTTATTAGGAGGAACATTATTATCATTATTTAAAATGATAAAGTAAAAGGGAAAATTACTATGGGTGATGGTGGAGCATCCATGTGTACTCACCTACACATGTGAAATCATAAAATGTGGTGGTTTGATGATGTACTTTTCACTTCATACATCATGTCAATGTAAGGTACATAGATTTGATTTTATTCATTCACTAGATGGGTGCGATCTGATGGGAAAGATTAAATCCGGAAAAATAATGTCTTTCTAGAATAAGTTCATATCCACTACCATGGGGTATGATAGCTTATCTGAATGGGCACTTCCATTCCTATAAAATGGACTCTCCATTGTATAGAAAATTAAATTCAATAAACTTCCAAGTATTCCAAAACCTGATCTCAAATAAAGAGTCATCTCAAGTCTTCCATAAGTATCAAAATCACTTTATTGATGCACATCAACAAAGTAATTTCCATTAATCACTTAACTTAAATGATTATTTATAAGTTAATCTTCACTAGGTACATGTGTGGATTAATGGGCCATCATTGTATCCAAATAAGGGTTTTCCTATATCCCATTGTACTTACAGTTTTTTGGGGGGATAATCTACTCTAAAGGAGAGATACATCATAATATTTCTCAACAAGATTAATCTAATATCATCCAAATAAGTCTATTCTATATCCTTATCCACCCATGTCCATAAAAATCACCCACTTATACTTATTTCAATGTTATCACCTTTAATTGTTAAAAGTGGGTGGATCACCCCTTTTACTTACCCCCTTTAATTGTCCTAGTTTAATTTGGTCAAAGAGGGAGGGTCCAAGATGGTGAAAGTTTCATACAAAAGGATACTCTCACCTCTTCAGAAATCAACAAATTCAAAATTCATTATCTCCTGATTTCATTTTAGTATTTGAGTGGTGTTTGTGAGGTATTTCTATATTTATTGAAGAGATAATATTTTTAGAATTTTATCTTTGTAATATTGAGAGAGTTTATTTATACATTTTTATGATAGTAATACTTCTATTTTCTTATGGTTTTTACCCCTCTCATTTTGGTTGTTTTTCACATTACATTTGGTGTTCATTTATTTCCATATTTTTTCACTTTATTTTATATTAAAATTATTACAAAACCTGTGACCCAATAATTTCCTATCATGAAAAGTGGCATCAAATGAAGTTTCTATCCTGAGTAGATTTTGGATTGACAGTATGTCTAGATGGGGGGGGGGAATTAAAAATTAGAAAATTTAATAGGAATAATTTTCCATTATGGAAAATGAAGATACATTAAGTGCTATAGAAAGATAATTTTCTACCAGTGATTGGTGAAAAACCAATGGGTGTGATCGAAGAAAAATAAAATTACATAGATAAGAATATTATTGACAACATTCATTTGGAAATAGAATATGTGGTCCTATCAATCATTATAGAGAAAACAATGGTGAATAAAATTTGGAATACTTTGATGAAACTATATGAGGCCAAGTCATTTCACAAAAAAAATTCTTAAAGGAAAAAATATAAACTCATCGAATAATAGATTCATCATTTGTGACCAACCACATCAATACCTTTAATACCTTGATCGCTTAGCTTATGATGTTGGGCTGTAAAATTTTGGATAATGAATGTGTAGAAATTCTACTCTAGATTTTTCTAGATGTGTATGATCAACTCATTATCATCATCACCAATAATATCCTAATTAATATATTGTTCTTCAAAAATACTACAACTGTGGTTGTTGAAGAAGAAATTAAGTGCAAGAACAAGGAAAATTGAGAGAAAAAATCACACCAAGAAGAGACTCTATAAATGGGAAGAGTAAGAAAAATGGATAATGGTTCTAGTGAGATATAATTTAATGATGTGGACTTTTATAAATTAAATTCAATTTTTTAATGAATAAAATATTTATTAAGAAATGAATTTATAGAAAACACATGCACTAATTTGATTATTTTTGACCATTATATGGTCTTTTAAATTTAAAATACCATTAAGCATCATAAATAATAATTATATAGTCATTGTATAGTAACCGTTAATATTATTATATTAAGGGTTATGACAAAGTCCAATTGATATAGAAAAATGAAGCGATGAGATCAACTAGTAGGATCATACCCTATTAATCCCATTTATTAAAGCTTATAAAGGAGATAGTATCACTAGCCTTTTCCCTTGACCAAGCTCAAGACGAGATTCAATAAATAAAGCATGATTGAATCCATTTACGGGAGAAGTTAAAGCTTATTGAGATCCCATCCCAAACCATGTTCACCGAACCACCCCATAAAAATATCACCATTGAAAACCTTACCCCTAGGGAATCACTGGTGTAATAAAGGACTAGGTATCTAGAACCTAACAGTATTATTTTTTATATATTATTTTTAATAAAATAAAGATTATATTTATACATTTTTAATATTACTTTTTAAATGATTAAATAACGATTTTGATAAAAATTAGATTTTCATATGATAAAAAAGAAATTGTATTTTTAGGAAATATATAATTTCAATCAAAAAACTCTTTTTGATGAATTCAATAATTTTTTAAATAAATTATATTTTAATAAAAATATTATTATTAAATAATATTTATTAAATATAAATGATAATATAATTTTATGAAGTCGTATATAATTTTCATAAGGGTATAAAAACTATTATTGTAAAAAAACAATATTTTTCAATAAATGGGGATTTTTATTTAAAAGTGTAAATTACCATATTTAAAGAATTATTTAGATAAAATAAATATTACTTTTTATATCATCATATCAAAATTATCCAATGATTATTTTTTCACAATTTTCTGAGACTGCTAAATTTTTGGGAAAAAATTAAATACGATATAATTATATGATATGTATAATGGAATCATAAAAACCCAAAAGTGATATAATAAATACTATAAATAGAATTCAAGACCAAATTTATCTTTCACCTTAAAAATAATGTGTTTTTCAAGTTATTTTATTAATTTTATAAACCCTTAATGAATCCTCTAGAATGTACATTATATATTATGGTTTTAAAATCAATTATTTATAAAAATGACTCAATTCCAAATAACCAATATTAGGACCAAGATGTTGAGAAATGTGATTATATTCAAGTATTTTATTTTGTTGTCAAATAATTTTAGGGATAAATGGAAAATCACCTCACTTTGCATTTAGCGAAATTCAGAATGACCATTGGATTAAGATAATCGGACTCACAATGCCTAAGAAGGTCCATCATATTTGGGAGAAGCTAGCTGGAAGAACTCATCAGAATCACATTGAATCTATAATGAAAGGATCTATCATATTGAGAATTCATCTTTCTGGAAGTAAATGGTTATCAAATTCACTATGAATCTAGTTGATGAAGAATCAGAGTCTGCATGACTACAATAAATCAAATGTGATGACGCTTTGATGATCTTAGAGTTCTCATAAATCATAAGTAAATTGTAAAACATATGATTCAATATTGATGAAATAAAGGGAGAGTGAAATATATGCTTTCGATTGTATTTAGATTCATCAAAAGAACTAAGGGCTCTAGAGATCATATTTAGCCAAGACCGTATTCAAACCAATCAGATTTGGTATGATAAGGAAAGATAGGTGTTGTTGAAATAAATGGAAGTTATAATAATTTCCAATGAAAATAAGAAGATGCTGAAGATAAACTCAAGTGTATTCAAAGTCATAATAGAAGTTATGATATAAGAAGAATATTTAAGAAGAATAAAGTTGATGAAGCCTTTGTATTGAGCTCGTTAAATTCATAAAGGCCAAGAACATTTATAGAAAATGTGAGAAACTGAAGGTATTGGTTTTTAGTCAGACTAAAATCCAAAAGAAACAAATCATTAGGTAATGATGTTAATTGAAAAGATAAATAAGTTTCTAAAGGGGCATTGTATTCATAAGAGAAATAATTTGCTGATCGAATTTAGATTTCCATCATCTTTAGAGAAATAATTATTTGGAAAAGAAAATATTTTGATAAAAAATGTAATCAACCATTTAATGGCCAAATTAATTTGTTTAAATTTCAAGAAGTTTTCAACTAGGTCAATATAGTATTTGAATAAGATTGTTGAATGTGTTTTATAGTGGGATATTGAAACTTAATGAATATTTGTAATTGGTATAAATCATCAAATTCAACAATCAGAATAGAGAAACAAAATCAAATTGATTAAAAAATCAGATCTAGACTATCATTTTAAAATAAAGTAGAAGGAAGAGATAAATTTGAAAGAAGATTCAATAAGGATAGATAAGATTTGAGAAGAGTTGATGAGGTCAAGATTCACCCTAAATTTCAGGAAACATGCAAATTTAGGAAATTTGGTTGAGTTGGAAAGTTTTAGGGATTACCGCCAAAACCTCTCATGGGTCACCTATAAAAGGAGAAAAGTACTCTTTATTTTATTTGAAAAATATATGATTCATATAAAGAGAGATAATCTCTAACTTTTTTGTGAGATAAATAAGTTTTCCATATTTTGTTTTATTGAAGAAGTTTCAATAGAGAGAATTGAAAGGAGAAGATACAAGATTGCAAAGTTTTATTTAACTATCCATCTTGTTTAGTGATTATAGTATTCACCTGTCTATCATATTCAGATTGTCATTGTATTAAGATGGTCATTGGATCTAGATGAATTAATTAGATTGGGGATTTCTGTATTGAGATTTCTAGACTGAGGAAGTATTCTGAATTGTCTCAATCATATTCTGATAGAGCTATATCTAATTGGATTGGGTGATCAGATTTGGAGAATCAGAGTGAGTATACCGGGATGGACAATTGTACTTGAATTATATATAAAATTCCTTAAAGTTCTTACAATCTTATGGGTAAAAAATTGAATAATTGTTTTCAATACAATACATTTTTGGAATTGAAAAAGAATAACAGGTAACACGAGTTGTTAAAAAAACATCGTATTCCCCTATTTGTGATAAGAGGGTGCACACACACTTTTTTATTTCCTTAAAAGTGCTACATAAGTGAAAGGGTATATCCTAATAATTTTAATCCAAGAATTGTTTTCAAGTGTATTGTGTGGCATTGGATCATTTCCAAACTATACTAAGGACATAGCTATTCTAATTGAACAATGAACCTTGTAAATACCCATGTTCTTGTGGATGTGTATTTGAATTGTTTCTTCAGTAGGTAATTAAATATTTAATATTAGGTGAAGGTTTTTTCAAGGAAACATACAAGAAAATAGTATCACCGATTCACCCCTCCCCCTTCCAGTGATACAAATACACTGAATGGGAACTTTCAATTTGTATTAGAGGGTGGTTACCTACACTTATTCTTTGCTAATGGAGAATTTAAATTATGTGAACAATAAAGATATTCTGGTGTTTTATGGTAAGAATTATCATATCTAAAAAGATAGAATTTTTACCTATCTCATATCTATTAGTTATGATGTTATTGAAGCTGCAATATTTGGGTTTCCTCCTATTGATGACAAAGTTACACTAACCTCTATTGATAAGAAGAATCTTGATAATTATGAAAGAGTTAATAATGATTTACTATCATCACTTTCTAAAAGTGAATTTTTAAGGGTGAAAGGTTTTTCTATATCCAAAGGTATATGGGATAAATTGAAAAACATGTATAAAGGAAATAAAAAAGTAAAGAAGGAAAAGTTACAAATCTAGAGATTAAAGTATGAGGATTTGAATATGGGTGAATATGAATCTATTGGAGAGTTATTTACTAGGGTAAATTAAATTTTCAACACTTTTAGATGTCTTGGTGAAAATTTAGATGATTCTACAGTTGTTGAAATGATATTTAGAATCCTTCTTGAAAATTTTGATGAAAAGGTTTCTTCGTTAGAAGATAGAGATCCGGAAAAATTATCTCTAGATTATTTACATCGAACTCTCACCACTTATGAAATGATAATGGAGAAATATATGAAAAGAAAAAAAGTTTATAGAGAAATGTCTTTCAAGGATACAAAGAAAAAAAATTCAATGAATATTATTATTGAAGATGAAGTTGGTGATTTTGATTTAAAAAATGGGGTATGTAAAAATATTTATGATATTTTATCCTTGTTTTCTAAAAATGTGAAATGAGGTACAGGGAAATACAATGGGAATCTTCCCTTGAAATTATTTGAATGTGAAGACATTGGACACTTTGCAGTTAGTTTTTTTTAAAGAAAGAAATATGAAGATAGTGATGAAGAATAAATAAATCCAAGAATATCATGGAAGAAATAGGAAGATAAATGGAAATTTTATTCCATAAGGAAATAAAGAAAATTCTTGAAATCCAAAAGAATAAGTTTTCTATATAAATACAAAGAAGAAGAAGATAGTAATGATGTCTCTAAAAAATAAATTGATCATGGTATTGAGAATACTTTTATTACAGTAGTGAATGGTGAATAATTCAAAAGTAACTATTCTAAGGAATAAGAAACTCAACATTAATTTTATTTGAAAGAAAAATTTAAAGAATGTTTGAGACAAATCATAAGGCTTGAAAATGAAAGTAAAAAAGTTGGAAGATGAATGTTCCTCAACAATTAATCAATAATGTTTTTTAATGAGAATTTGAAGTTGTTAATATAAATTTACAATTTAAAGAAATATATTGAAGAATAAATGAATAGTAACGAGCATCTATAATTGAATTTGAAATAAAAAGAAGAAGAGTTGGAACTTGTCCAAAAAATCTATCTTAAGACAAGATGAGAAATAAAAGTTTCAAGAACTCTATTACTGAATTTGGTAAAAGTTATCAAAATGAGAAACTTGAGAAGTTTCAACAAAATTTACCTTCAAAGGGTGAGAAGAAAGATGTAATTACTTTTGAGAAGAAAAAAGATGGTAAAGTTATGTATGTGTCCAAGATTGACAAAGTAATGATTTCAAAAGTTTCAAAGTATCCTGAGTCTAAAAATGTTTTATTTGGATCTGGAAAAGTTAAAAATAATTATGAATATGATAAAGGTGAGAAGACTAATAATAATCCAATTGATACCAGAATGGTTGGTGGGTCAGAAAAGAAAGAAAAGAAAGTTTCAGAGAAATGTATTCACAATTCCACTCATTATGGAAGTTTTAGAGGCAAATACTATTTTTATGAATATTGATGGTATTGTGGTGGATTTGGACACATGAAAAATATATGTTGGTTCAACCAACAACATTTATTTTACCCTATAGGCTATGGAATAAAAAGTTTGAGGGGGAGTCAATCTTCTCAAAGAAAGAATTTATGAAAGGTTGTTTTAAAGAAACTTGAAAAGGTTGAAGTGAAGATTGAAAATTGGTTCCAACATTTTGAAACTATTTGTGAAATATGTGAACAACTTGGACACCTTGAAAAAGGATGTCTTGTTTTGTTATAGGTACAACCAAATATTTTTAACAATTATCAGAAGCCAATGGTGAAGAAAGATAAGGAAGAAGAAAAAGATCTTATTGTTGAAACAACATTGAAAGATACAAAAAGAGAATGATCTTAGATTATTGATAGTGGATGTTCTTCTCATTTGACACAAGATTTGAAATTTTTGAATAATGTGAAAGATTTTAAATAAGGAACAATGACATTTGATAATGATGAATCCTTGAAAATCAAAGGTGTTGGATCAGCCATCACTGGGAAAGAAAAGACGAAATCCAAGAAAACATTGTATGTTGATGGACTGAAACAAAATTTTCTAAGTGTTTCACAATTTTGTGATGAGGGTTACAAAGTTATCTTTAGAAAAGATGGATTTTTTTTGTGAAAAGTAAATAATATGAAAATATTGTTACAAGAGGCCAACGTACAAAAGGAAACTTGTTTTAGGTTGTTGAAATAAAAAAATCTAGTTACATAAGTATGGTGGAAGAGAACCAATTATGAAATAAAAGTTTGGGATACATGTGTCAAATAAACATGATAAAGTTATCTAAAAGTGATATTTTATGAGACATTCCTTATTTACCAAGAAGAAGAGATTGGTGTTGTACTTTTTTCAGAGAAGGAAAGATTTGAAATATTGTGTATAAGAAGGTTGAGATTTGTTCAAGACAACCCCTAGAGATAATTAATTCTGATATCTATGGACCAATGATCAAACAATAAAAAAATGGAGATAATTACTTCATCACCTTGATTGATGATTTTACTCACATTAATTGTGTTATGTATATGAGACATAAATTAGATTCTTGGAAAATGTTTAAAAGTTTCAGAAGGAAATATAAAAAGAAATGATTCTAGGAGTGTGACCCAAGGGATCTAGGAATGATTCAAGGTATGGTATGTGTCTACTACTAGCTACCGTATCAATATACATAGGCACCAATCATTCCTTCCTTCCATGAATCTTGTCCAAGACCTAGAGTTTCTGGTTAAACTGTTGACTTGACCCTAACATCTGGAGATACCTTTGGGAGGAGACTCGATAATCACACTTACGCCGATGATGTGATATGACCCTTGAGGCGAGAGTTTTGATTGGAACCTCTTGGTGGCAGTGTCGAGGCCTTAAAAAATAAACAAAAAGAAATGTTGAAACTATAGAAATTTTGAGCAGAAAGATGAATATGGAATCTTTCTCAGCTATTCTCTAGAAGGAAGAGTATATAGATGCTTCAAAAAATAAACAAAAAGAAATGTTGATTATTTTGATGTGAAATTAATTGAAAGATATGAGGGAGACAAACATACTCAGGTAGAAAATAATGTTGAGAAAGATAAGGAAAACAATTCTAATAATGATACAAACAATTATAATCTTACTCAATAAGAAGAATCAGACTCAAATATTTCCATTGATGAGGAAGATATAAGAAAATATCATCCAAGGATGAGGAAGCAAGTGTAAGATCATAACATTATTGGTGATAAATATTAGAAGGTTCAAAAAATAATAACATCAAATTCCATGAAACATACTTATTTTTATTCAAAAGTGGATCCGAATAATGTAAAGAAAGATTTTGAGCATCCAGAATGGGTTCAGGCTGTGAATGAAGAGTTGAATCAAATTGAAAAGAATGATACATGGGAACTCATACCCAAGACAAAAAACAAAAACATTATTGGCACAAAGTGGGTTTTTTTGGAATAAACTGAATGAATGAGGTTAAGTGATAAGAAACAAATCAATATTGGTATGCAAAGGGTGTTCAAAAATTGAAGGTATTGAATTTGATTAAATCTTTGCTCTGGTGGTAAGATTAGAAACAATCATAATTTTTCTTTCTATTTATGAACAACAATGTTACAAGATCTTTCAAATTGATGTTAAATTCTAATTCTTGAATGGTGATCTTTAAGAGGATGTTTATATGGAATAACCTTGTGGATTTGTTGTGAAGAAAAATAAAAGCTATATATACAGATTGAAAAAGGCCTTTTATGGGCTAAAACAAGTTCCGGGGGCATGGTATTCCAAATTGAATGCTTTCTTAAAGAAGATGAGTTTCAAGAAAAAAAGAATTGATAACAATATTTATATTAGAGAAAGTCAAGAGTATTACCTCATTATAATTATTTATGTTGATGAAATTATATTTTCTAGGAATGATGAAAGAAGTTATGAAATATTTGCTAAAAAGATGAAAAATGTATTTGAAATGTCCATGCTGAGGGAAATGAAATACTTTCTTGGGTTACAAATTTTGTAGAAGGAGAAACACATTTTTATTTCTCAAGAAAATTAATCAAAGGAAATTCTAAAGAGGTTCGACATGGAAAAATCAAAACTAGTTTCCACACTAATTGCAGTGGGAAAATATTTGAGTAAATATAGAGAAGGAAAATAAGTGGATCAAAAATAATTTTGGAAGTTGATTAGTATTTTGTTGTATTTAACTACATCAAGACCCGACATTTTTTATTCTATTACCTTATGTGAAAGATTTCAGAGTTCCCCAAAATATTCACATTTACTTGATAGAAAAGTAATTCTTATATACATCAAAGGCATAATAGAATTAGGAATCAAGTATGGAAGCTCAGATAGTATTGAATTGTTTGGGTATTCAGATAATGATTAGGTCAGAAATGTTGATGATAGAAGATCCATGTCTAGTGGAGTATTATTTCTGGGAAATAATTGTGTTAGTTGGAATTTAATGACATAGAATTCAATAACTCTCAGTACGAATAAAACTGAGTATGTTGGTTCCACTCAAGTCACTACTCAATTTATGTGGATGAAAACTCAATTGGAAGAGTTACTTGTTGAATTAAAGTTAACCGTTGATCATGGGTTATGATAATAAAAGTAAAATCAATATCAACAAAAATATGATTCAACATTCTTATTAAAAAAATATTGATATAAAATATCATTTCATTAAATGGAATATGAAGAAGAATGAATTGAAGTTGGAGTATGTTCTAACATCGAAACAAGTTGTTGAAATTATCACAAAACCATTACCAAAGGAATATTTTTCTAAATTGAGGTTGACCATGGGTGTACAACCTATTTCTCATCAAGGTTTTGGTATGTATTTCTGTCCCTTATCTAATATTACCTTTGGATTGTATTTTCAAGGGGTATAAGAACTATATTGTTTCATAAATCTATCTTTTTTTATGAATTTAAAAAGAGGGAGTTATGGGTAAGCTATGAATTTAGCATTGTATTATTTGTGAACTATTATAACTATTTGTTGGAGTTGTTGTAGAAAATAATTTGTTTTATATTCTAGGAAATTTGAAAGTTTGTGGAAGAATATATGAGGAAAATGAAGAAGGTTGTCATAATCACTACTTTTGGACAACATGGTTTTGCTGTAAATGATTCTTTTTTCCTACAGTGAGTTAGATCACATAGTCTTATAATTTTTGATATGTAATCCATTTCTTGAGGATATAAATTTCATTATTTTATGAAACTTATATGAAAAAATTCCAAAGGGGTAGATTTTTAGGTCCAAGTTGATATGGAAGGTGATTGTATTCAAGTATTGTATTTTGTTGTAAAAGAAGTTTAAGAAGAAAGGTAAAATCACCTCAATTTTTATATGGGGAAATTAGGACTAACCATCAGATTCATAGAATCAGACTCACAATGCCTAAAAAGGTCCATCGTATTCAGGAGAAGCTGGCTAAAAGAACTCATCAGAATCACATTGAATCCAGAATGAAAGGATCGATTGTATTGAGAATGTATCTTATTGGAAGTAAATGGTAATCAGATTCACTATGAATTCGGTTGATGAATAATCAGAGTCTATATGACTATGATAAATCAAATTTAATGATGCTTTTATGGTCTTGGAGTTCTCATAAATCATAATTAAATTGTGAAAAATATGATGAAAGATTGATGAAAAAAAGGGGGAGTGAAAGAGACGTTACTGATTGTATTCAGATTCATTGAAATAAAGAAGGGCGATGTAGATAATATTCATCTAGGATCATATTCAGACCAATAATATTCAATACGGGAAGGAAATATAGGTGTTGTTGAAATAAAGATAAGTTACAATATTTTCCAATGAAAATTAGACGATGATAAAGATGAACTCAAATTCATTAAAAGTCAAGAAGGAAGTCATGATAAAATCAGAATATGGAAGAATAAGAAATTTGATGAAGACAATGTATTGAGCTCATCAAATTCATAAAGGCTGAGAACATTTGTGGCAAATGTGAGAAACTGAAGGTACTGTTTTTTAGTCAAACAAAAATCCAAAAGAAAGAAATATTCAGGAAATGAAGTTAATTGAAAAGAGAAATAAGTTTCTCAAGGGGAATTGTATTTAGAAGAGAAATAATCTACAGATCGGATTCAGAATGACATCGTATTAAGATAAATAATTTTTTGGAAAAGAAAATAATGTGATCAACAATGTAGTCAACCATTTAAGGGTTGAATTACTTTGTTTAATTTTCAAGAAGGTTTCAACTAGGTCAATAGAATAGTTAAAGAATATTGATGAATGTGTTGTCTAGGGGGATCTTGAAACTTAAAGAATACTTATAATTGGTACAGATCATTAGATTCAACAATCATAATGGAGAAAAAAATCAGATTGAATCAGAAATTGGATCCATACTAGAATTTGAAAAGAAATTTGAAGGAAGATCTTAATTTTATAGAAGATTCGAGAAGGATCAAGAATATTTTATAATGGTTGATGAGGTTAAGATTCACCCTACATTTCAATAAAAAAGAAAATTCATAAAATTTTGGTGAGCATGAATGTTTTGGGGATTCCCACCAAAACCTCTCATCGATCACCTATAAAAGGAGAAAAGTACTTTGTACTTTATCTGACAAATGTACTATTCATATGAGGAGAGAGAATATCTAAATTTCTTATAAAGACGCAAAAATTCCATGTAATTTTTTTAATTACATGGGAATTTTTCGAGACTGCGAGATCTGACGATGCTCGATTCGGAGGCCCGGAATGCTCGGAATGATCCGTCGAAGTTTTGTTAAGCTTTAATTAGTGCGCGTAAGTAGTTTTATTGAAAAAGTGGAATAAATCTTAAATGGTTACTCGGATCAGAAATATGAGGGCACCATTGCACTCAAGATGGCAGGTTTACCCTAAGCATGACTTAATTTTAGTCGGCGCGGGTCTCCTGTGAGAAAACCCAAAAATGGCATAATCGTAAATAAAATAATTAATTTTTATTTTATTTTTCAAATGCTTATAACCCACAAACGGTATCTCAGATTAAAAATTTCATACCACCACTAAACTCGTGAGGGAATTCTTTATTTAATCAGATACTAACTTTGGACGGCCCGGGCCACCAGTGAAAGTTAATTTTTGGCCATAAATAAAATAATTAAGTGACAATTATTTTATTGTAAAATCCATAACTTTTAAACAGTAACTTGGATTGGAAATCCGAGAGTACTGTTGGGGTCATTAGGGCATCTTTCAATTGGTCAAATCCTAACCTCAACCGACGCGGGTCGAGGGTGACTGTTAATAATTTTCAGAACTTTTTTTCGGGTACGTTTAATAAATGTGCGAGCAGGTTTTTCTAACATTTGAACCGGTGCTCAGAATTGAAATCCGAGGACATCGTTGAACTCGCAGCATCGATATTTGATTAATAATACTTTCATCTTGACGGAAGTTGGTTGAGGGTGAAAGTTAATTTTTTTGGGTTTTTCATGGAAATAATAAAATAAAATAATCGCACATCTTATTTTATTTGTTAAAACCTCCATGTGGAAGTTGAGAAGTGAAGACCACCAGACCTTAACCTCCCATGAGAGGTTATGGTGGTGGGGACCACCTGACCCTAACCTCCCATGAGAGGTTATGGTGGTTGGGACCACCTGAGGCCTAAATCTCTTCAACTCCCTCATTAATGTGAAGGAGCCTCTTGAGCTTCCTCCACATTAATTGTGCCAATCCTCCTTAATTAATTATGTCAACCCTCCCCCACTTAATTATGTTAAGTAATTAATTAACCCAATTTGAATTTTATGCTAAAAAACATAATAGATCTCATAATCTATTATTTTGGGGGCTATTATTCATTTTGGTGGAATTGGAGAGAGGAGGAGCTCTTGGAGAAAGAACGCCAACGAAGAACTTCTTCTTCTAACAAAGAACTTCTTCTCCGAACAAATAATGTTGAACTAGACTTTGACCTTCTTCCTCGAGACAACCTCCATCAGGGGACATCTTCAACAATGAAGAATCACCTCCATCAAAGAACGTTAATCCGAAGAACGAGCCCGGGATTGGAGGTGTGTGGCGAACGAGACGAACTTTGACAACTTTAACTTACTTCTCGCAATCTCCGTCAAAGAAAAATCCAAGGTAGGGGTTTAATTTGTGTATGATTATATTCCCACGTTCTTCCCTTTTTAAAAGTAAGAATGCAGATTATTTTATTTTGTGGGTTGGGAACAATCATTGTTGGGAGGAAAGGATTTGACAGTCAATGTTCAAGTTCTTGTTGAGCCATATGCTACCACCCTAACGCGGAGGGTACGGGCCAAATGAACAAGGCCTGACCCCTCCACAAATCTTGTGATGTTATGTGGTGTTGAACATGATAAATTCGACAACACAATGACACCGCCCCACAGCCACTGCCGCCTTGCGACCTCCGCGCCCTCGCAGAAACCCCACGGTCGAGTCACTCCTCCGCACCCGTGGCCACCACGCCCCACACCTCTGCCACCCGCGGCCCCACCACGCCGCCCACGGCCACCGCCATCTGTTGAGCCGCTACCACCGTCTGCCGAGCTACCGCCACCATCTGCCAATCCGCCACCGAACCGCCCTCGTCGTGCCGCTCTGGGCCGAACCGCCCTTCACCGCACCGCCTGGGATGAACCGCACACGCCGCGCCGCCCCAGGCCGAAACTCCCTCGCTGTGCCACACTGAGCCGAACCACCCCTTGCCGCGCCACCCGGGCCGAACCACCCTCGTCGCGCCGCCCCAGGCCGACCCGCCCTTGCTGTGCTGCCCCGGGCCGAACCGCCCTCTCCGCGCCGCCCCAGGCCAAAACGCCCCCACCGCGACGCCTCGGGCCAAGACACCCTCGCCTTGCCCCTCCGACTTACCCTATCCATTCCACCCATGGCTCTGTGAGCTACCCCGGCCAAGCCGACCTACGGCCTCGCGCCGTCCGTGGCCAAGCCGGCCCGCAGCCAAGCCGGCCCACGACCAAGCCCCTCCGCGGCCGAGCCACCCCCGTGGCACCCTCCGTGGTCGAGCCGCCCTCGCGGGACCCTTGCGGCCTAGCCAGCCATGCCCAACTGGCCAAGCCACCCAGCGGGCTGGGTTGGTCCGACCGGGTCGTACTAGACCCGGGCCCACTATGACCCATTTACTTTCTTTTGGCCATAACTTTGGCACCAGACATCCGTTTGGCAAACCGTCAATGATGTTTTAAACCTTGGAGCGATTTGGTTCCTTTGAGTGATACCCCACTGTGTTTTGGATTAATATGGGGAATGATCAGGTTGGATCGAGCATGAATCCAACCGGGCCCCCGGGACTAAAAGGCTAATAATTCACAGACAGGGTGTCCGATTGACGCGCCGTCTGTTACATTGAGACCCCTATGATGTGGAGTATCTTTGAGATACTTCTTCTTGGGATTTCTTGGTAGTTGTAGTATCAAACAGTAGCTTGTGGAGATGATCCTTTTGGAAACGAGCGATCATATTGCGGGAACCCAATGGCTGGCTGAGACCTGACGACTGCTGACCGTTTCGACTCAGAGGGACATGACAAGCCCAGTGGGGAGCGCCTTTGTGACATGGAAAACCAATTCTGGGGAGAACATTGATGACACAGTAGAACCATGGTACTCGACAGGAGGAGTACCTCAGCAGGCCACATGGGGGAGCGCCTTGGTGACGTGGCAGACCCACAGTGGGGAGAGCCTTGGTGATGCGGCAGACCCACGGTACTCGACAGGAGGAGTACCTCAGCAGTACAGGGTTAGTGGGAAGGGCCTCTGTGTGACACGGCAGGCCCACTATACTCGATAGAGGAGTTATCTAGTAGCCGAGGTGTTTGACGTTGTGACTGGGAATGTTACTTGATACTACCCCTAGAATAAATCCTACTGTGAGCTGAGTCAGTACCTCTGTGTTTTCCTCCTGATTGAGATAGATTACTTGATAACTTAGGTATATGTATGGGCATATACCTAAGTAAGGTTATCTATTGATTTCATACTTTGTGATTTATCCTTGATGTATTTTGTGAGACCTAGAGGGTCTCGGGGTCCCTACTGAGTATCGTTATACTCACCCCTACACAGGTTATGCCCACACCTTGTTGTGTTGGATGTAGAAGAAGGGAAGTGCTGACTGAGGCTGAGAGTACTAGGACTGGACGGTACATGGAGGTGTACCATACGGTATATAGAGGAGACGGGTGGACGTGGAGTGGTGAGAAGGTGATCTGTACCTACCCTTCAGGTAGGAACCTCCGAGGATGATCTAGTAGCTGTCTCTTATCTTTCTTCAATTGTATTGTATTTCAGTTTTACTTGTACCTTTACTATTGTGATTTTATTTTGGCCCCCTTTTTACATTCAACACTCTTTTGGTTATACAATTTTCTTGTGTTCGTATCTTGTTGTTTGCTTTGTTACGTGAGTTTGTAGGTTATAAAGAAAATTCCTTCCTATTTTTAGGGAAAACGCCTTCCGGTGCTAGTCTCCAACCCCTGGCCTATGGAAGGAGGGCTTGGGGTCATCACGACATGGGCCCCAGGGGATGGGTCATGACAAATTGGTATCAGAGGTGTCGGTTCTACTGTAGAACATAGGACTATGATCTTTATTTTTAATGGTGATAGTGTTAAGTGTAGTGAGTGTGGTTATCAGATTAGGGAATCCAGTGTTGGTGCGGCAGCCGACATATCCATACACTAGGACCCTGACTTCTGATTTTCGACTTAGTGCACAAAAACACTGATTGCGTGTGTGGTTTCAAAAGTTTTCATTGTGATCTTTTGAGTCAGCTCACCAGGTATAACTTTTATCTCACCAGGTATAACCTATTGACCATGGAGCACTTGTTCCATATTAGGATGCCGCTACGTAGACAGCTAGCTAAGATTCTTGAGAGAGTACATGATGACAGCCCACCGAGCGATGAGGCTCTAATTCAGGGCCCTTTTACTATGTTGGAACCTTCGGATGGTGTACCAGCAGCACCACCACCCATTGGGTAGCAGATAACACTAGCCGCATTGGCGGACGATGCACGCCGACTGAGCGCATTTCATGAGTTACAGTAGTAGAGGCCTCTGAGGTTTCAAGGAGAGACAGTTTCTCATGCAGTTGAGGTATGGCTGGAGGCGATTGCTAGAGTTTTCCACCTAGTTGAGATACCAGTAGAGCTGATGGTGATATTAGCTACTAGACTTTTTCAGTGAGAGACCATAAAGATGGTCTTCATTGTGATGAGGCTTTGGTAAATGGACCATTACCCGAGATAGTACCTTTGATTAGTGCATCAGCTATATCACTACCTGTTGGTCAACAGTTACAACCGGTAGTACCTGTAAAGGACACATATAGGATTAGTGCCATACAGGTGATTAAACACCAGATACCCCTCAGGTTTCGAGGTGAGCCGACACACAGTCGGCTGAGGACTAGCTTGAGGAGGTGGCTGAGAGTTCCCTAGAGCTTCTACAACTTTCACAGGATGAAATGTCGGTGGCTAAGTATTCATTTAGGCGTGCCGACCATATCAGGTACTCGATGAATACAGTACGAATAATGCTTTAGGGCGTGGACCACCGAGTGAGGTGTGTTTAGGGACATCTGAGCCATCAATTTTCCTCTATGCATTCCTAATTATGTTAGGGTGTTGGAGAGAACCTTTGTGGTTGAATGTTCTTTGGTTGAGCGGATGCAGCCAGTGAATGTTAGCAGTGGGAAAGCAGGAAACTGACGCGAGTTTCAGAGACTTGGGTGTGTAAAATGTTTCAGGAAGAGGAAGTGTTAAGTACATATGAATCTACAGGGCTTCAGACGTGGAAGTAGATCTAGGAGAGCAACATGAGGTGGTGTAAATTTGTACATGTTACAACAACCACCCCTATGTGGTTCCCACCAGGTTTAGGGAGCTAGAGGATAGATGAAGGGAGTAGTTGCATGCGATCAAGGAGTGCGACCCAAGGGCTCTAGTAATGATTTGAGGTATGGTCTGTGTCTACTACCAGCTATCGTATCAATATACATAGGCACCAATCATTCCTTCCTTCCATGAATCTTGTCCAAGACCTAGAGTTTCTGGTTAAACTGTTGACTTGACCCTCACATCTGGAGATACCTTTGGGAGGAGACTCGATAATCACACATACGCCGATGGTGTGATCTGACCCATGAGGCGATAGTTTTGATTGTAACCTCTTGGTGGCAGCATCAAGGCCTTACAACGTTAGTTTGGATATGGATTGGACATCCACAATTCATACTCAGATTGAATGTATTAGGCAAAAAGGTTATGGTTTATCTACAACGTTGGAATGAGGTTTTCCTTGGTCGGAAAAAAAGGAAACCCAGGCAGCATAGGATAAACTCATGCATAGGAGGGTGCAACCAATCACTCTTGAGTTGGTCAGACTTACTCTCGTGGCAGTAGAAGTTTTGAGTTTTCAGTTTCAAACAGGAGTAACAGATCATGGGGACATCTTTTCAAAATATGTTTCTAGGATTACCCCCGTAGGGAGAGGGACTTCTGGTTTGGCTGGGTACTACCAGAGTTTTGGACCAGACTTCTCAAGGGTAGCGGCACCCTTGTCGGCTTTAACGAAGAAGGAGGAGCCTTTCTGGTGGATAGAGAAGTGTTAAAAGAGATTTAAAAAGTTGAGACAATGATGATGGATAGAGTTCCTCTAGGACTATGACTTTGATATAATCTTTACTTATGGGAAGGGGAACGTGGTAGTAGATGCACTCAGCAGAATGTTTGGTTAGCAGCTGCTGAGTGAGCCGTCAGAATAGCTGACCACTTTAAAGATATCCTTTGTGGATCGAGATGGAGCAGCTTTCCTTCAGTCTCTTACAGTCACTCCCTCACTTCTTCAGCGAGTCAGGGAGGCGCAACGTGGGGACGCTGACTGCGAGGCTTGACGTGCTCAGATATACACAAGGTAGGCACCTGATGGATTTTCTAAAGGTGGAGAGCATGCCATCCTCTTTAGAGGATGTACCATGGTACCAATGTCACTTCAAGAGGAAGTGTTGAGGGAGTTCAACACATCCCATCTAGCAGTACATCCAGGAGTGGCAAAGATGTACCAGGACCTCCGACGATAGCACTGGTGGCCGGGAATGAAGAAAGAAATAGCAGAGTTTGTCTCTCAGTGCCTTACTTGTCAGTAAGTGAATGCAGAGCATTAGGTACCAGAAGGCTTGGTTCAGCCTTTAGAGGTCCCAGAATGGAAGTGGGATAGGATATCCATGGACTTTGTGACAGGACTTCCACGTACATCTAGGGGTCATGACTCGATTTTGGTGATTGTCGACCGACTAACCAAGTCATCCCACTCCCTACTGATCAGAGAGAAGAGCTCAGTAGAGGGCTTGAGATGCCTCTATGTGTAGAAGATTATACGGCTACATGGAGTACCTTAGACAATTGTCTCCGATCATGATGCACGTTTTACTTCCTGGATATGTAAGGGGTTGTAGGACGCTTTTGGGATGTAGCTTCATTTGAGCACCACCTTCCATCCTCAGACGAATGGTCAGACTGAGCGGACCATTCAGACCCTCAAGGACATGCTGCGTGCTTGTGTCCTTGACTTCGGTTGCAGCTGGGAGGATCAATTTACATTGGTGAAGTTTGAATTCAACAATATCTATCACTCCACCATTGGGATGACACCTTTCGAGGCATTATATGGGCGACCTTGCAGATCACCTTTGTGCTGGACTGACCTAGGGGAGTCAAAACTAGTGGGACCAGAGATGGTACAGGCTACCACAGAGATGGTGAAGATCATCCAAGAGTGGATGAAGACTGCACAGAGCAGGAAAAATTCGTATTCTGGCAGGAGACGGAGACCTCTAGAGTTCGAGGATGGCGACCACGTCTTTCTACGGGTCTCACCTCGATGAAGTTTGCGGAGATTTGGACGAGGTGGAAAGTTATCACCGAGGTTCATCGGACCCTTCAGATCCTTGGAAGAGTTGGTGAGGTGGTATACCACTTAGATGTTCCATCTCAATTTCACCAGGTGCATGACGTCTTCCATGTATCCCAGCTGAGGAGATACGCGCACGACCCTTCCCACGAAATCGACTATGAAGAGCTGGACATCGAGGATGGGGTGACGTTTTCAGAGGTTCCAGTGGAGATTGAGGATCTAAAGAAGAGAGTCCTTCATGGGAAATCGATACCTTTGGTGCGTGTATGTTGGCAGCATAGGAACCTCCAGGAGAGCACATGGGAGCGGGAGGCTCAGATTCGTGCTCAGTACCCCCACTTGTTTTTCCTAGTTTTTGTAATGTGGATTTCGGGGACGTAAAGCCCTGAGAAGGGGACAATTTAAAGACCTATAAGTTCCATGTAATTATTTTTAATTACATGGGAATTTTTTGAGACTATGAGATCTGACGACGCTCGATTCCGAGGCCCGGACTGCCTGGAATGATCTGTCGAAGTTTTGTTAATCTTTAATTAGCGCACTTAAGCAGTTTTCCTGAAAATGTGGAATAACTCTTAAACGGTTACTCAGATCAAAAATCTGAGGGCACCGTTGCGCTCAGGATGGCGGGTTTACCATAAGCGCGACTTAAGTTTAGTCGGCATGGGCCTCATGTGAGAAAACCCAAAAATGGAATAACCGTAAATAAAATAATAAAATATTTTTTTTTTATTTTTCAAATGCATATAACTCACAAAGGGTAGATCAGATTAAAAATCCGAGACCACCACTGAACTCATGAGGGAATTCTTTATTTAAGAAGATACTAACTTTGGCCGGCACGAGCCACCAGTGAAAGTTAGTTTTTGGCGGTAAATAAAATAATTAAGTGACAATTATTTTATTGTAAAATACATAACATTTAAATGGTAACTCAGATTAGAAATCCGAGAGTAACATTGGGTTCGTTGGGGCGTTTTTCACTTGGTAAGAGCCTAACCTTGACTAGCGTGGCTCAAGGGTGACTGTTAATAATTTTCCGAACTTTTTTCGGGTACGTTTAGTAAACATGGGAGTGGGTTTTTTCTAACTTTTAAACCGGTGCTCGGAATTGAAATCTGAGGACACCGTTGAACTCATAGCACCGGTATTCACTTAAGAATACTTTATCCTTGATGATTGTTGGTTGAGAGTGAAAGTTAATTTTTTTGGGTTTTTCGTAGAAATAATAAAATAAAATAATCACACATTTTATTTTATTTGTTAAAACCTCCAAGTAGAATTTGAGAAGTGGGGACCACCGGACCCTTACCTCCAATGAGAGGTTATGGTGGTGCGGACCACCCAATCATAACCTTCCATGAGAGGTTATGGTGGTGGGGACCACTCGAGGCCTAAATCTCTTCAACTCCCTCATTAATGTGGAGGAGCCTCTTGAGCTTCCTCCACATTAATTTTTCCAACCCTCCCTCACTTAATTATGCTAAGTAACTAATTAACCCAATTTGAATTTTATGTCAACAAACATAATAGATCTCATAATCTATTATTTTGGGGGCTATATTTTCATTTTGGTGGAATTGGGGAGAGGAGGAGCTCTTGGAGAAAGAATGCCAATGAAGAACTTCTTCTTCTAATGAAGAACTTCTTCTCCGAACGAAGAACGCCGACCTCGATTTCTACCTTCTTCCTAGAGACATCCCCCATCGGTGGACATCTTCAACAATGAAAAATCACCTCCATAGAATAACGTTAATCCGACGAACGAGCCTGGGATTGGAGGTGTGTGGCGGACGAGACGAACGTTGAAAAATTCAACTTCCTTATCGCAATCTCCATCAACAAACAATACAAGGTAGGGGTTTAATTTGTGTATGATTATATTCCCATGTTTTTCCCTTTTTAAAACCAAAGAATGCAGATGATTTTATTTTGTGGGTTGGGAACAATAATTGCAGGGAGGATAGGATTTGACGTTCAATGTTCAAGTTCTTGTTGAGCCATATGCTACCACCCTAACGCGGAGGGTACGAGCCAAACAAATATGGCCCGACCCCTCCGCAAATATTGTGATGTTATGTGGTGTCAAACACGATGAAGGTGACAACGCAACGACACTGCCCCGCGACCACCGCCACCTTGCGACCTCCGTGCCCTCATGACACCCCCATGGCTGAGCCGCTATGCGGTACCCACGGCCATCGCGCCCCGTGCCTCCGCAACCCGCAACCCCACCATGCCACCCACGACCACTGCCGTTCGCTGATCCACCACCACCATCCCCCGAGCCGTCGCCGAACCACCCTCGCTGCGCCACTTCGGGCCGAACCGCCCCTCGCTGCACCGCTCGGGCCGAACCGCCCTCGCCACGCTGCCCCGGGCCAAACCACCCTCGCCGCACCACCCCAGGCCAAACCACCCCTTACTGTGCTGCCCAGGCCGAACCGCCCTCGCCGCGCCGCCCCGGGTCGAACCGCCCTCTCCGGGCCGAACCGCCCTCGCCGCACCGCCCTGGGCCGAACCGCCCTCGCCGCGCCGCCCTGGGCTGAACCGCCCTCACCGTGCCGCCCCGGGCTGAGCCACCCTCACCGCGCCCCTCCAAGCTACCCTAGTCACACTGCCCGTGGCCCTGCAAGCCGCCCCATGACCTCACGCCGTCCGCAGCCAAGCCGGCCCGCGACCGAGCCCCTCCGCGGTCGAGCCGCCCCCGCGGCACCCTCCACAGCCGAGCCGCCCTCATGGAACCCTCACGGCCTACCTGGATGGGCCCAGCTAGCCGAGTCGCCCAGCGGGCCGGGTCATGCCGGGTCGATCCAACCGGGTCAGACCGGACCCGGGCCCACTACGACCCAATTACTTTCTTTTGGCCATAACTTTGGCATGAGACGTCTGATTGACGAACCGTCAGCGGCATTGGGAACCTTAGAGCGAGTCAGTCCCTTTGAGTGATTCCCTAATGTGTTTTGGATTAAGATGAGGAATGGTCAGGTTGGATCGAGCACGAATCCAACTGTTCCCCCGGGACTAAAAGGCTAATAAGTCACAGACCGGGCGTCCGATTTATGCGCCGTCTGTTACGTTGAGACCCCTATGATGTGGCAGACCTTTGAGATACTTATTTTTGAGAATTAATGGTAGTTGGAGTATCGAACAGTAATGTGTGGAGTGGATATTCCCAGAGATGAGCAATCATAGTGCGAGAACCTAGTGGCTGGCTAAGACTTGATGACTGCTGATTGTTTCGACTCGGAGTGACTTAACAAGCCTAGTGGGGAGCACCTTGGTGACGCGGAAGACCCATGGTGGGGAGATCCTTGGTGACGTGGTAGACCCAGGATACTTGACAGGAGGAGTACCTCAGCAGGCCACGAGGGGGAGCACCTTGGTGACGCAACAGACCCACGGTGGGGAGCGCCTTGGTGACGCGACAGACCCACGATACTCGACAGGAGGAGTACCTCAGCAGTCCAAGGTTAGTGGGAAGTTTCTTTGTGTGACACGGTAGGCCCAATGTACTCGATAAAGGAGGAGTTATCCAGCAGCTGAGGTGTTCGACATTGTGATTGTGAATGTTACTTGATACTACCCCTAGAATAAATCCTGGTGTGAGTTGAGTCTGTACCTCTGTTTTTTCCTCATGATTGAGATGGATTACTTGATAACTTAGGTATATGTATGAGAATATATCTAAGTAAGGTTATATATTGATTTCATACTTTATGATTTATCCTTGATGGATTTTGTGAGACCTATAGGGTCTCGGGGTCCCTACTGAGTATCGTTATACTCACCCCTGCACAGGTTATGACTACACCTTGTTGTGTTGGATGCAGAAGATGGATAGTGCTGACTGAGTCTGAGAGTACTAGGACTGGATGGTACCTGGAGGTGGACCATACGACATGTCGGTATGTAGAGGATACAGGTGGATGTGGAGTGCTGAGGAGGCGATCTGTACCTACCCTTCATGTAGAAACCTCGGAGGATGATCCAGTAGCTGTCTCTTCTCTTTCTTCAGTTGTATTGTATTTTAGTTGTACTTGTACCTTTACTGTTGGGCTTGTATTTCATCCCCCTTTTTACTTTCATCACTATTTTGGTTATACAGTTTTCTTGTGTTCGTATCTTTCTGTGTGCTTGGTTATGTGAGTTTTCAAGTTATAAAGGCAATGCCTTCCCAGTTTTAGGGAAAACATCTTTCAGTGCTAGTCGCCAGCCCATGGCCTATGGAAGGTGGGCTTAGGGTAGTCACGGAATGGGCCCCGGGGGATGGGTTGTGACATTTCTAGGGATAGAAATAAATTTTCCATATTGTGTTTCAATGAATAAGTTTTTATGGATATAAGTGATAGAAGAAGAGACAAGATCGCAATGTCATATTCCATTGTCCAACATTTTCAATGGTTATTGTATTCTGCTGTCTATCATATTAATCTTTTCATCATAATCGGATGGTCATTGGATCTAGGTGAGTTAATTGGATTGGGGATTTCTGTATTGAGATTTCTGGACTGAGGAAGGAATTATTATAAATTGACTTGATCATATTCTAATAGAGCTATATCTAATTAAATTGGGTGATATGAATTAGAGAATCAGAGTGAGCGGATCAGATTGGAAAATTAGACTTGAATTCTATAACAAATTATTTGAAGTTCTTTCTATATTATGGATAATAAATTGATGATTTTTTTTCAAAATAATACATTTTTTGAATTGAAAAATAAGCACAAGTAACATGAGGTTTTAAAAAAACATTGTATTACCCTATTTGTGCTAAGAGAGTGAACACACACTTTTGGATCGTCTTTAAAGTTCTACATGAGTCAAAGGGTATATCTTACTCATTATAATTCAAGGATTTTTTTTCTAGTGGATTGTGTAGTATTGGATTATTTCCAAACCATAACAAGGATGTATCTATTCTTATGGAATAGTGAACCTTGTAAATACCTATGTTCCCGTGGATGTGTGTTTGAATTTTTTCTTTAGTAGGGAATTAAATATTTAATAGGA
The DNA here is from genome assembly GCA_963277665.1 of Viscum album. Taxonomy (NCBI): domain Eukaryota; kingdom Viridiplantae; phylum Streptophyta; class Magnoliopsida; order Santalales; family Viscaceae; genus Viscum; species Viscum album. Next base: position 284,303,424 of record OY728147.1, read on the forward strand.
GGTGAAGGTTTTTTCAAGGAAACATAAAATAAAATAGCATCACTGATTCACCCCTCCCCTTCCTAGTGATACAAATACACCAACTGGGAACTTTCAACCAAGGGTATTATTTTAATGTGTTCGGTTCTTAGAATTAGAAAATAATGAAAAACCCTTCCCTTTAGTATAAAACATTGGATAAATCCATGGTAATGTTTTTTTGGTTACTTTAACATATATGGTCCAAAACCTAAGTTTGGAAATAAATAAAGAATTATCCTATGTTTTTCTATATAAACCCACCCAACCTCTCATTCCTCTTCACTCAAAGCTCTTAGAGAATAAATTTAATCTACTCTTACCTCTACAGATCCCTCCCAAGGTGCCCCAATCTCTAAATAATCTCATCCCAAGATTTTAGAAGTGTCCTATCAAGGCAAGGAATCCCCTCCTTCTACTCTTTATTTAAGAACCATATTTATGTCATTTATTTTTATTTCCATTTTTTTCAATTGGGATATGTTTTTATATATCCATATTACTATCCTTATGATTAACAAGTAATTATATACCCATTTTTATCTCATTAAATCCTTCTATAAACCTTTATATACACTAGTTATGTTGCCAAATTTATCCTATTATTTTACATGCCAAAAATTTGGCTAGTGAATACCAGTTCCCATTTCCACTTATGGGCCTTCAGCTAGTAGTAAATACCCTTTATTGATTTGGTATTTACATGTATGCAACTCAAACTCCTTAATATTGGCATTAAAATTAATGAATGACATCCTTATGTTGTATGATCTATGTGACACACTTATTCATGTACATTATATGAATGTGATGTGTGTGACTAGAATTATATAATCCTAAAATGCATTGGGTAATGTTTTTATCTCACGAGATGTCAAGTGTGGTGTATTGGAGGTTATCCTAAGAACACTATGTTATGTTTTATTGTAAGTTATCTTTGATTTATGTTTATGATGTCATGTTTTTTGTTGTTCTCACATTCCCATGTTGCCTTTACGATATCATGTTACATCACACCTCATTATTAAAGATTATTATTATAACCCCACTAAGGTTACCTTGATATGACTCTTGGATCACATAACCTTAACTCATGCTATGCTTTGATTATTTCCTTACCAGGATTTATATATCACACCTTTCTTATGTACATCCCCATGTTATCTTGTGTGTTTTTATAAGAATGATGGAATTTTAGGATCATGTTAAGGAAGATTTCAATAATGTCATTATATTTATATTTAAAGTTATTATTCTATGTTCCTGATTTAAAAAATAAACTAGGCTTCATAATATTTTGGAATTGTATAATGTGTACCTTTATGTAATAAATCATGATATAAAGTGTATTAAAGATATATGTTGTCATAGACAGAATCATGGAAGGTCCAAATCAAGGAGAATGAATAAAAATATAAAAGTTTACAATTATAAAAATAAGGGTAATGTTAAAAAAGATTCTTGGCACAAAAAAGGTTTTTGAAATAACTATCAAGTAAATTTGGTGAAAACTTCAAAAAATGGAGATGTACTGATCAGTAAAGTGGAGACAACTACAGAATGTAGAAAAATTATTAATATGCAATGTCCCAGATTTTTAAAGTGGTATAGACACTTATGATACTATTAAAAACATCTCATTTTATGTTAATAATGTGCTTAAGAGGATAAGGAGAGGTTTTGGAGTGTTTGGGGATTGTTCAGTGCCTAGAGCTCCAAAAATCAGAGAGACAGATTGAGCCACATGGTTATCACACAATTATGTCTAACCGTATGACTCAACTATGTGGAATACTTAGTGAATAATAGGGGAGGAATAGTTTGGATAACCCATGAAACCCCAGTTTCATGGCTATATGATTTGTCTCAAATAGGCAACAAATCCATTTTTCATGAATTGTGCACAGTTATTCAAATCGTGCACCTAGCCCGTGCGAGGGATGTCTTGGGGTAGTTTAGGGTGCATAGTTTGTCCAACCATGCATCCAAACTGTATGACTATTAAAATTTTGGAAAAATGACAATTTCATCCCTCCTTATATTTAACACCTCTCCCTTTTTTCTCCTCTAGTGTACATCCCTCTCCCTCATAATGATATCTCTCCCACATCTAATCTAGGAATTTCTATTGCTCCATCATCCGAGCTCAGAATCAACCGTTGTTCCTCTCATTGGATTCCTCTTGGGGTTTATTTCAATCTTCCCCTTTCTCCCATTCTAACTTGATTCAAGGGATGACACTAGATGAGGAGAGTACTATGGGACTAATGTAGGTAGTCTAGTTCTTTTTCCTAGAATTCTAGTTAAATTAGATCATGATCCATTTTTCCACATACTAGACTTTTAGGAATCACATCATTTTTGTTTAAATAATTAAATTATGGTTTATTCTTACGTGTAATGAGACATTGGATACCCACAAATCAATATTGGGGGTTTTTACCTTGACACGATCCACCCATTTGGGTGTGACCCTATATAAAGGCTTAACATTCTTATGCTTTGGAAATGATATTTATTAAATATTAATTAGGGTGTATGAATTTCCTTGAAACAAATGTATTTAAATTTTAAATGATCTAATTAAATATGTTTAGTTATGAGTTAGGAACCTAGTATTCATTCTATAGCTTAAATGATTTAAATAAAATGAATTTTCTAACTTGATTATGATGGTTATAATTACTTATTAAAATTGTATGAGTTCTTTATAGTTAAACCACACCTTTATGCCAAGTTGATGGAGATATAAGGTTTTGGATTTAAGGATGCCTTGGACGGTCTCATTGTTATTTATAATTAAGAATTGTTATATATTGTAAATATGCTGGAAGTGATACTTGGATTCTTTATAGGATTCCTTGGATGGTCTTACTGAGTAGATTACATACCTACCCATGAGTGAAACTGGTTCCCTATGGGAGTCAACTTGGATGGGATCCATGGAAAGATGGTTATACCATGCCATGAGTGATACTCAGTCCCCTATATAAGATACCTGGGACCAGATTAGAGTGTTATTATTTACATCATGCTGAGAGTGATACTTTTAATTCCTTTATGGATCATCCTGGGTGCACTCTTATAGTGTTGGGTATTTATAGTGCTCCTGGTGCGATACCCAAGTTCCTTTATATGGTTTTCCTTGGAAGGGACCAAGATAACACTTTATTAAGATCTAGATATTCCTTATATGAAATTCCAAAAAATGAAAACCTATTAAATTAAAGGATGCATCCATCAAGAAAAATAACATGCTTAGGGATCCTTCATTTCATGATACTAAATTTTTAATGACCAATTATTACACCCTTATCAGATCTGCATCAGTTCATCTTGGTTCATAGATATTCATCTTAGACTGAATTAGGTAGTGTCAGTTGGGTATGCATGAGGAACCCAAAATGATATGTTTTATTTATTTATTACCTTTAATTTATTATATACCCACACACTTTTCATTTCATATGCACAGACTAGATTGTTCTAGACACCATTGGTGGTGGCCTACTAAGTATATCTCATACCCTTCTCAGGACTCCCTTGCTACCTGAGATGACTTCATGATTTAAGATTTAGATAAAGGGAAGTATCTAGCTTCTAATGTTTAATTTTGATACTAGGATAGAGTATGGGAGTATAGGACCCATCCTATTCTCATGATGCTAGTAGTGGAAGATTTTGGTTTTTTTTATTTTTGTATAGAATGTGGTATATAACTACTCCCCTATATCCCATGTACCTCATTTTTTATAGATACATGACATGATCATCATTATTATGTGTCTACTTATGATTCAACTTTCACCTATTTATTTATATTGGATGATTTATTGTTCATATTTCGCTGCTTCTTGCATTTTTTTCAATTTGCTACTTATCATATTTATATACCAATATGTTACACTTTGAATAATGAGGTAATTATCTCCCCACACACACACCCTAATCCCTTGATGTTAGTTGAAAACCTCTAGCATATGGGGAGGTGTGCTTGAGGTTATGTGGATAACTGTCTTAGGGCACCGCTTAATGGTTTCTAGGGTGGGATGCTACAAAGTGGTATCCAAGACCTTTTTACTTTTGTATTATAGTTTAGGTATTATTAAATAGAATAGGTTGTATTATAATTTGGTAATAAGACTATTCCTTGGAGTAGCTAACCGAGGTATAGGGGAAACCCAAATTTCATGGGATTGGTTATTGTTGTTCTAGTTTGTTCCGGTTACAGTTGTACTGATTTCACCATTGAGTGATGCACATGTTTTGTGATGTTATTAATATTGATATTATTAATACTATAGATTTATTTCTTTTTCCTAGTAAAATAAGGAGGTTTCATTTCATGAATCATACTAGGAAAACTAGGAATTATATGCTTTGCATTTTTCCATGCCATGTTTACTTTCTGTGCGCATTACCTGCTGCATATAGTTAGTGATTGGATTATTATATGTGAAATGTACTAACATTTCTTATATGTATAACATAATTAGATTAATAAAAGTTATTACATCAATGTAAATGGTGTTTTCCTACATATAATGGTGATGAAAACTTAATTAACCAATTATGCCATGTTTGAGCCATGAACCACTAGTTCCATGGATCGAAACATTGGTTGATTTGATTATCTAATTACAATTTTAATTTAAAAAGCATGTAATTATATAAATTGGGAATGGTAGTTCATTTAATAAAATAATTATTTATGACCTATTACATTCTGATACCATATGTAAAGGTCAGATCAAAGTCACCTAACATCCCAATTGAAATTTATAAAGAGCATGGGACTTTATAAATTTGGAATGTTGATGCATCTAGATGGAATGATATATCTATATTCATATAAATGAGCATTAATTAAAATTAAATTTAAACTTTTAATGAAAATATTACCTATAAATGAGGATTCCAATTTAAAATAAAGGGTGTTTTCATCTATACCTTGCAATTGAAACTACATATACCAGAACCTTTATTGCTTGTTGTGAGACCTTGACCCTAACCCAACCTTAGTAGTGGGTAGTAGGTATTGCATACTATAGTTAGTTGTGACATTATTTATCATATAGACCTAGATTTAGGAGCAGAGATAGATGTGTGACTTATTTATAGAAAAGATACATACCTATTCATTTATACTTTCATTGATCCTATCAGCTGTTAAATATTATATGAGGAATGTGTTTAGTAACTGTAGAGATATGACACCAATATTTCCTTGAGTAATATGCTAGGTGGGTGGGTACAACCATGATCTGAAGGTGGTGGACCCTAAGCCACCAATATTACCTCCTATTGTGCCACCATAGGTACCTCATGTTGATCCTCCATTGGGTGACGTTGCTCAGTTTTGAGATATATTCCTTCACTTTATGTAGTCTTTACAGAGAGATCTACGACCTGTCCTTACTATGGAAGAGTTTATATAGGAATCCCAGTAGTGACATCCTCCCACCTTTTTGGGGAATGTTAGTCCTTAGGCTACATAATCTTGACTAAAGTCCATGTTATCAATCTCCGAGCATATGTAGATGACTCCAGAGCAAAGGGTTAATCTTTCCATCTATATGTTCTGTGACTACACTGGGCATTGGGGGGGTGTCATCTCTAGGAATGATCATTATTAGGTTATGATCTAGGAAGACTTCTATGTGACATTATATGACTAATTATTTCCATAAAACTTGATAGTAGACCATTATAGAGAGTTTATGCACCTTTAGCAGGGTTCCATGTCTTTGATGGAGTATTAAATTTGTCTTACTGAACTCTGGTGTTTTGCAATAACTTTTCCCAGTGATGAGTAAATGAATATGAGATGATTTTTCTATGGGTTTCCATATTCCATTCTATCACTAGTGAAAGTATTATAATTGAAAACCATTTCAGAGAGAGTGAAATATGCCCTAACCATATAACAGAACCTGAGGGAATATGGAAATGTGAGCTAGGGAGGTCCAACATCGAGATAAGGAGATTTTTTGTCCAACGACATGAAACATCATTTCAAGTGTGAACATGGGGATAGTTTCAGCTGGATTCCATGCACCAAAATCTATGTGGTGTGTCACCAGTGTGGTAGTACATGAGATAAGAATACCCAATGTACGAGGAACCCAAATGAATACCGATCTTGTGATTGGATGGATCACATACTGAATTTTTGACAAAATTACCTCCAGTACCTAGTGAGAATAGATATATACCAACACTGTATTCAGGTACATGATTTTTAGCTTTTCATCAGGTTGGGAGATGTTATACTACTAGACGATCTAGCTAAGGGGGTGTAAATGTATAAGGTATTCAGGCTTCATAGGTGAAACACTAGTAGATTTTTCCTACTATGGGTAGTCATATTGAATCTCCAAGCCATGGATCAAGCCATATTTATATAGTGCCTCCTACTCCTAAGGAGTAGAGTCTGGGGCCTTCTATAATATGTGGTATTATTCTACTATCCTTTACTTTTGTTTTTTCCTTATTTGATATAGGTTCCTCACATACTTTTATATCTGTAGAAATTTTGGAAATTTTGGGCCTAGATATAGATCACTTTTATGGGATGATGACTCTCGACATGCCGTTGGGGTTTGATTAGAGAGTATACACCAATGAAAGGAGTTACACCTTAAGATAGGCGGGTACCTTTTATTGTGGAATTTATTTTTCCTCTAGATGATAGGATTTGATGTCATAATCAAAGTGGACTATCTATAACCTTACCATTTACATGTTGATTTCTATCACTAGAGGGTGTCCTTTATATCACTCAATGGTAGTTCTTACATTCATAAGGTTGAATGGGATGTACACAAGAGTTGAGTTGGATCTAAGAATAATGGGATGGGTGGAGTGATATCCCAAATGGATAGTCTCTTTTTAAGTGACTAGGGAACACAAAATATGGGATTTCCTCCAATAGTGGATTGTTTTAGAGACATATTCCCTGATGACTTATCTGGATTACTTCCCATGAGAAAGTAAAGTCCAATGTTTATCTAGTGCCAGGAGCAGCACCAATGTCCATTCCTCTTTAGAGGATGGAACCTTTAGGACTCCAAGAACTAAAGAATTTGTTGGAAGACTTAGAGGAAAAGGGTTTTAGATGACCCATTACTTCTCCATGGGGTTCAACCATCCTTTTAACCAAGAAGGAATGAGATACCCTTAGATTGTATGTGGATTACCGATGGTCAAACCAACTTATGTTAAAGAACTAGGATATAATTTCGTGTATAGAAAACCTATTCGACTAGCTTTGAGGAGAGACAATTTCTCTAATATTTATTTGAGTTTGGGATACTATCAGGTGTGTGTGAGACCATAAAACATACCATGCACAAAATTATAAAGTAGATATGGGTTTTATGTGTATTTAGTTATGCAGTTCGGTCTTAAGAACATGCCCACTATTTTTATGGATCTAATGAATTGGGTTTTACACCTATATCTAGATTCATTTTTGGTATTCTTCAATGTTTAAATATTGGTGTATTCTCATACATGACATGACCATGCCAAATATCTTGAGATCATGCTGAATAAACTGAGAGAGCACCATCTATATGATAAGATTATAAAATTCCACTTTTTTATTGATAAGGTCCACTTATTAGGTCATATTATTTTAGAGGTATGAGTATCTGTTGACCCAGAAAAGGTGAGCATTGTGTTTTCCTTGGAGTATCCCAAAAACATGTTCAATATACCTAGTTTCTAGGGGTTGTATATTTATTATGGGAGATTTATTTAAGACTTATCACACCTAGTAGTTCCTATTATAGTCTTGAATAAGAAGGGTGTAATGTTTTGGTGGTCTAAAGCATATGAGACATCCTTTCAGGAGTTGAAAGGGTAACTGAATTCAGTGCTGATCATGATTCTACTAGAGTTGGGTAGAAGATATAATATTTACTATGATGCTTTAGGAATTAGGATTTGAGCATTTCTGATGCATGGAGATCTAGTTGTTGTGTACTATTCCTTATAATTGTGATCTCATGAGAGGAATTACCCTACGTATGATCTCAAGCTAATGTTGGTGGTTTATACTTCACGCTGTTGGATACATTATCTTTTGGGATAATTGTTTATTATTTACATAGAACATAAAAGTCTCAAATAAATTTCCATAGAGTGAATTGAATCTATGATAGTATAGGTGGGTAGAATACCTAAAGTATTTTGACTTTGATATTTCTTATACACCTGGAAAGGGGAATGCATTAGCTGACACCGTAAGTCATAGAACTCAGACACAGGCCATCCTGGAGGCTGGTAGTGAGTGGTAGTTCACTAGAGACCTTTTAGACTTCTACATCCTTTGTCTATTTCTGAGTGTAAATGGAATGAAGTTAGTATGGATTTTATTATGGGCTTGCCAAGATCCACTCATGGAAGTGAAGTTGTATGGGTGATTGTTGAAAGGTTGACTAAGGTCACACACTTGCTTCCTATCCAAGATACCTTATCAATTGATGATATTAGGGGGATTTATATTTGGGAGATTTTACACCTTCATGGTCTTCCCCATTCTATCATATTAGAACGAGATGCTCGAATTACATCATGGTTCTAGAAAGGGATGTACAAAGAACCGGGTTCACAAGTGCTCATGATTATAACATATCACCCTTAGACAGATGGGTAGTTAGAGTGGATGGTGCATGTGTTAAAGGACATGATATGGGAATGTGTCTTTAATTTTGGAGGTTCTTAGTAGAATCATATACCTCTCATTGAGTTTTTCTACAATAATAATTTTTAGGAAACAATTCAGATAGATCCTTATGAGTCCCTTTATGGTAGGACATGTAGTTCCCCTCTATAATGGTTAGAGGTAGGTGAGGTGGCACTATTGGGTCCTTGCATTATTCAAGATACTTTATAGTTGGTGAAGTTGATTCAAAAAACATATGGATACAAATTAGTATAGGTGGAATTATTATACCAATTTTTGCTTATGACCTTTAGAGTTTGAGGTTGGACATCATGTTTTTCTACATGTTTTTCTTATATTAGGTCATATATGGATTCATAAATAGGGAATGATATCATCTCATTGCATTAGTCATTTTGGGATCATAGAGAGAGTCGATCTAGTAGCCTATCAATTGGATTTATTTCTAAGGTACTAGACCATGCATGATTTCTTCCATGTATCAGAACTCTATCATTATCATCCTAACCGATCTCATTCATTTGATCCTGAGGATATCAAGATGGTGGTGGATGCATCCTTTAAGGAGCATCCAATATGTATCATTGATCGGAACATGGAGGCTCCCCAAGGTAGGTCATTTCATATGGTTTGGGTGTTGTGAAAGCATGGTGGTGTATAAGATGAGACCTAGGAGTAGGGGGATGACGTACGTGCTCAGTGGTTTGAACTTTTATTTAATGATGCTTTACCACCCTCAAAAGGTCAACTCGAGGATGAGTCGTTTTATGGATGAGAGGTTGTAACATCCTAGAATTTTGAAGAGCTTATGACACGTATGAAATTTTTCAAAACCTATTATTTTATGATAATAATGTGATTAAGAGGCTAAGAAGTGGTTCATGAGAGTACAAGGATCATTCAGATCCTAGAAATCTAGAATCCAGAGAGACAGATTGACCAACACAGTTAGCATATAATTAGGTATAACCATGTGACTCATCCATGCGAGTTACTCAGTGTATAGAAGGGGCCACACAGTTTGGATAAACTATGCAACCCTAGCTGTATGGACATGTGATTGGTCTCAAATAGGTGAGAAATCCATTTTTCATGGGATGCACATGGTTGGTCAAACTGTGTGCCTAACTTATGTGAGGTATGTCTTGGGATAGTATTGGGTGCACAATTTACACATGATTTTTCAAATTGTGAAACCATTAAAATTTTGGCAAAATGAAGATTTAACCTCTCCTATTTAACTCATCTCCCTTTCCTTTTCTTCTTTAGAGGATATACCTCTCCCTCATGATGATCTATCTCCCATTCCTAATCTAAGATTTTCTATTTCTCCCTCATCTGATCTTATAATCAAACTTCATTCATTATGTTGGATTTCTATCAGGTTCTTATTCATTCTTCCAATTTCTCCATTCTATCTTGATTTAAGGGATAAAACTGGATAAGGAGAGTACTACGAGCCTAAGGCGATGGTATAGTTATTTTCACTCAATATATAGTTGTATTTTATCATTTACCACTATTCTGTGCATTATAATTTCTAGTATCTATTCATTTTTTAACAAATTAAATTAAAGGTTATTCTAATGTTTAACGAGTCCTTGTATACCCAAATATAAACACTATGGGGCGTTTACCTCAAAATGAGCCACCCCTTTGGGAGTTCCCCTCTCTAAAGTCTTAATATTATTATGATTTAGCAATGGGATTTATTAAATATTAATTTGGGTGTATGAATTTCCTTGTAGAAATGTATTGAAATTTGAAATGATCTAATGAAAGATATTTGGCCATGAGTTAGGACCCTATGATTTATGCCATACCTTGAATGATTTAACTAAAATGAATTGGCCAACTTTATTATGATGATTATAATGACTTGTTGAAATAGTATGAGTTCTTGATAGATAAACCATACCTTTATGCCAAGCTAAGGTAGATACAACATTCCTAATTTAAGGACTCCATAGACGTGCTCATCATGCTTTATGATTAAGAATTATCATGGATTATAAATAATGTAGAATCAATACTTGGATTCTTTACAAGATTCCTTATATGGGATTACCAGGTGGATTACTTACCTTCCCATAAGTGATACTGGTTCCCAAGGGGAGTCACCATAAATAGGATTGGTGGTTAGATGGTTATACCTTTCCACGAGTGATACTCAGTTCCCTATGTGTGATACCTAGGATAAGATCAGAGGGTTATTCTTTACACTACACTGAGAGTGATACTTGGGATGCCTTTATGGATCACCTTATATAAAATCTTATGATGTTGGGTATTTTTAGTGATCCTGGTGTGATAATTGAGCTCCTTTATATGATTTTTCTTATATGGGCCTAGGATTCCATTTTATTAAGTTATAGAGATGAATTATATAAAATTTTATAAATTCCATCCTACTAAATTAATGGACACATCTTCCAAGCCAAAAAACATGATTGGGGCTCGATCCTTTCATGATACCTAATTTTTGATGACCCATTATTACACCCTTATCACATCTGCATAAGTTCACCTTAGTTTAGAGACATCTGACATAGGGAAAAGCAGGTAGTGTCAGTTGGGTATCCATTAGTAAACCATACCGATATGTTTTATTTATATACTTCTGGGCATTTATTATGTACCTACACAATTCACATTTTATATGCATAGACTGAATTTTTATTGACACCATTGGTGGTGGCCTACTGAGTATATCTCACACACTGCTTGGGATGCCCTTGGTACCTGAAGATACTTCATAGTTGTAGGTGTAAATAAAGGTAAGCGTACAACTTTTGATGTTTGATTACAATTACTAGGATGGAGTACGAGAGTAGAGGACCCAACCTATTCTCGTGATTCTAGTAGTGGAATATTTTGGTTATTTTTTTTTATTTTTTGTATAGCATGTGGTATAAGTCTTCTCCCATGTATCTCATGTACCTCATTTTTTAATATCTACATGACATGATCATTATCATTTTGTGTCTACTTATGATTCATATCCATCTTGTTTATTTATATTTAATGATTTATTTTTCTTATTTTAAAGATGGTTTTATTTTATTAATTCCACTACTTATCATATTTACATACCACTGTGCTACAATCTGAATCATAAGGGAATAGTCTTCCCATAGACACACCCTAGGCCCTCGCTGCTAGTCGACGCCTCTGGCGTACTGGGAGGGGTGCTTCAGTTCATGTGGAAAACTGTCTAGGGGAACTAATTAGTGTATTTAGGGGTAGGATGCAACACAATGACACATGGATAATCGAATTAGGGGAAACATGACATGTGACATCTAGACGGGAATGATTTTATCAATATGTACTTATCTTAGAAATACTTGGATACAAGGGGAGTGATCACAGATTAAATATTGCTAGAGTTGATACCATCAAATTGAATTTGCATGATGGTATTATTCAAAGCTTCTAAGGAGTATTCTATATATATGGCCTAATGAATAACATACTATCTTTGTGATAATTTAATGACATTGAACAAAAGAATCACAATACTTAAGGAGTGATGGAAATTTTAAATGTAATTCTTATTGTGATGAAGGTGGAAAAGATCTCAAAGAACTTGTAGGTGCTTATAGGTAAAATGTACAAGGAGGCAAAGATAATTGTTGCATAAAATAACTTGATGGAAATGTTGACAACATTATGGAATTAGAATCTTGGATATATGTTCAAATGAGGCTTGCAGATTATTTCTGATCAATAGTCAATGCAAAGAATTTCAAAATCATCCTTAGCATTTTTTGAGCATTGTGTTTTGAGAAAGGAATACAAGATAAAGTTCAAAACATCGATGATGAAGAGTAAGGACGTCTTAATGTTGATATAATATAATGTTTGGAAATAACTTATTATATCCTAGGAGGATTAAGGAAGTATTTATCATTTATTGATGATTATTCCATAAGATGTTGGGTTTAACCAATAAAGAGGAAGGTAGATGTTTTTTAAGTCTTCAAAACATTCAAAGCATGGAATGAGATTGAATCTAGAAATAAGATCAAGTGATTTAGGAATTACAATGGTGGAGAATTTACAAGAGATTATTTGATAATTTTTTTAATAGGTAGGTATCAAGATATAGTTTATGGAGGCACACACTCCTAAAATGAATAATGTTATAGAGCAGATGAACATAACCCTTTTGGATAGAACAAGGGTGATGTGAAAGACTATAGGAGTTTCCAATACATTCTAAGCAGAATTTGTGAAGGCTATAAAATATGTGATTAATTGATCTCCTTCAATGGTGATTGATATAAAAACACCAATGGATATATGGAATGGTAAAATCACTGAATATTCTTGGTTACATAATTTTGGAAGCCCCGTATATGCATTGTTTAATGACCAAGAAATATCAAAGTTGGATTTGAGATCTAGAAAATGTATCTTATTGAGATATATTGATGGTGTGAAGGGTTATTGTTTTTAGGAACCCACTACCCACAAACCTATCATAAAAAAATATGTCCTTTTTGAATAATACAATACGAAAATGATGACTTATGGAGACATAAAGAAAGCGGGTATATAAACTACAATGGTCTAAGTGGATGATGAAACAAATGAAAAACCAGTTTTCTATAAGGCATTAACAGATCATGATGATCAAGAACTAGTTGAGTCTAAACCATGGTGGCTAAATTAGGAGAAAATAGAACCAATATGGCACTCAGATTATTTCACTAAGAGAAGTATAGTGTACTTCTTATTGATGGAGGATAAAGATCAATCTTATTTTGTGGAGGCTACTTAGAGTCTAGATGTATCCTCATGAATGGTGGAGATGAAAGAGGAACTTGAATCCTTTCCCAAATACATGAATTGGGATCCTTTCCATTACCTCAAAGAAGGAAGGTAATTGGAAAAAATTGATCCATTCATTTCTGGATCCAACCAGAAGGACTTGAAGGAAAAGGTAAAGAAAAATTGGTTTGTAGGTTGAAAAAAATCTATGTACAATATTAATTAGAAATTGAGGTGTTGGTACAAAATATTTTATTTCTATATCATGATACATGGATAAAACTTAATACATTTAGATCCTTATGCATATTTTTAGGGTTTTGATAGTAATGATTTCATCATTCTTCTATTATATGTGAATGACATGTTAGTTACAAGTACAAATAATAATTATACCTAATATATGAATAAATGATTGGATAGGGAGTTTAATATGAAGGACTTGAGACTAGAAAACAATATTCTTGAGATATATATTTTCTGAGAAATAAATAATTAGAATATTTGTCTATCATAAAATAATTACTTAAGGAAAGTATTAAAATGATTCAACATGCAGTATTGAAATCCAATATCTACACCTCTCTTGGTAATGTAGGATCAAAATGTAGATGTAGATTTCTCAATTACAAGAGGAAGGGGGGTGAATTGTAGGTTTAAAAACTTTCATTTTTATCCTTAAGAAAATCTATTTTTAATAAAGTTAAACAAGATGAATTCACAACCCCTCTTTAGTTATACTTATAGAAACTATCTTACTTAGGATACAATAAAGTGGATTCGATAAAGAAACTTAAAACAAGTTTACTTAAGAAAAGATTCTACCTTAAAGCTTATAGAATCTTATTTATATCATAGTATACAAGAATAAGAAAGTATAATAATTATAAACTTCCTATATTTAAAAAAATGCAGTGGAAATAAAAACTTGTAACAAAATAGAACAAGTATAAGAAGTATTTTATCCCAAAGAGAAGGGTATCCAAAACCTTGGATAAAGGTCCCTTGATTTATAATTTCAAGAAAGTTTGTCTTACCCAAACCAGGGTAAGGCCTCAATATGATGATCGGTATCTATTTTGATATCCCCGCAAGACCTTGATGTCTAAGGTGATCAGAACCTCTATCTTCTTATCCCCAGAGTCACTCAATTGATAAACAATAATCAGAATCACATTAGGTATGTTGAACAAGTTGTTCTCAACTTGAAAAAGTTGTTCATAGAATTCTCACAAGGCAGATTTGAGTAAAGATCTCATAGTGTATCACTTCATTCCAGAGATCAACAGATCTTAATGAAAAATATAGCATAAACTCTTATACTGATCTCATTAAAATGATTGGGTATTTATAGGCATGGATTCCAACTGTCAACTTCCTCCTCTAACAGTCATATTTTTCCTTGAATTCTGGAGGGGCATGTACACATGAAAATCAGGGAACAATTAAGTTAAAATATATTGGACAACTTCATTTTATATAAAAAACTATGAGAAATATTACCATTCTTAAGAAACATTAAAACATTTAGGATATATTAAAATGAAACATTATTTTAAGAAAATATGATATCTATAAGAAATGCATTTAATCAGATTCTTAAGATAATGAAAATTAGAGTCTATGAAATATTGACAATCAGATTATGAAATAATAGAGAATTGGATTCTGATTTTTGAAGAAACTAGAGTCTTATTTTAGAATAAATCAGAGTCTGATTTTAGAATAAATCAAAGTTTGATTTTAGAAGAAATCATAGTCTTATTTCCTAAGAAATTGGAGTATGATTTCTATAGAAATCAGAGTCCTATTTACAGAGAAATCAGTGTCTGATTTTAGGATAAATAGGAGTTTAATTTCATAAGAAATCGAAGTCTGATTTCTAGAGAAATTAGAGTCTGATTTACAAAGAAATCAGAGTCTGATTTCCAGAGATATCAGAGAATGATTTCTAGAGATATTAGAGTATAATTTTAGAAGAAATCAGAGTCTGATTTCAAGAGAATTTGGACTTTGATTTGAGGAGAAATCAGAGTATTATTTCAAAAGAAATCAAAGTATGATTTTAGAGAAATAAATGTCTAATTTCCAAAGAAATTGGAGTATAAATTTAGGAGAAACCAGAGTTTAATTTTAGAATAAATCAGAGTTCGATTTCAAGAGAAATCAGAGTCTGATTTCAGAAGAAATTAGATTCTGATTTCCAGAGAAATCTGATTCACAATTCTAGGGAAAATAGATTCTAAGGAACGATAAGGTTCTGAGTTAGTCAAGGATATTATTTTTGTATTTAAGAAAAAAATGGTTAGTCTCGGTTTATGAAAATATTAGATAAGGTATTGAAGATCATAAGTAATGTTAAAAATATTCTTAGAGAAAGAAAATTTTCCTTAATAAAATATTTCTTAGAGAAAGATAATTTTCTTTAAGAAAATGTGTTTGTGATTTTCAAAAAATAAAGGAAAGGAAAAGTCATAAGGAAACTTATTGCCTAAATAATCTCACTCTTTTTAGAAATCACAAAAAAACTTTACGTAAAAGAATATAAAGACAATGTTTTTCAATTTTTAACTTTAAAAGAAATACTTATGTCTTATTGTTTGTGGATCATGATGAATACAACTAACTTCCCCTTAGGTTTTGAAATCTATAAGGATCATATTATTGAATTTCTTAGAAAAATTACTTCTTCTATACTTTAGAATTTATTTTTTAAGTAATATATCCCTTACTTTGGAATTATCTTTCTTAATATTATTTTTGATCATTATTTTCTCACACTTTGTGATTTTTAAAAAGGAATGGAGGGTAAGAAAAAAATTGTACCTGAAATATTAGAAATATACAAAACAAATCAATGGAAAAGATAAAAAATTTCATTATGATTTTTTACAAAGAAAAAAATACAAAAAAATATTGTATTTGAAAATAAAATCATTCACCCTTATTTTTCTCATTTGTCATCAGATTTTTCAAGATATATTTAAGCTTCTTCAACTCTTTATAATCCTATTTAAACTTTTTGATAAACTGTTCTTGATCCTAATTTTTCCTTTTGAGATATTTGATTCTATCTTCCTGAGACTTAATAATTTCTCCTTGATACTTTATCAATTCTTCCAGATCTTTAATTTTTTCATCCATTTATTCCCTAATTTCCCTTTCTCTTTTCAGATTGAGAGCAACTGAATACAGTTTTCCATTAAGATCTTTATCTTCCTATTAAAGGCTATCTTACTATTCCTTTAGTTTTTATGAAATACTTATTTAAATGTTCTTTATCCTATCATCAGACTTATCAAAATACTATTTGAATAAATTAGTGAAATTATCAAAAAATTTAAGATCAATTATCATTGACTTAGTCCACTTAGTTATTTCATTGAAAGATCTCATATTAGCATCATAACTAATTTGAAAATTCTTGAACTCAGTTTCAAGTTTGATAAAATTCTCCATAAAAAGATTTTTTGAATCCAACTTTTGATTGACTATTTCTTGAAGTAACTAAAATTTTGAATCAATGCTTGGAAATAAAGGTATAGAATTAACAAGATTTTTTAATGACTGAACCATAAAATCATGACCTAAAGAAGATAAATACACAGAGACAAATTCTTTTTTTTGTGAGAGAACTTTATCTAGATCATCTTCTTTCCTCTTTGTTGTTCCAGCAAAATCCTTCTTTACTCTTGCAACTACAACTTTCATTAGTGAGTCGACAAGAACTTTCTTTCCTTTCTCAGCTTTAGATATTTCCTTCATAACTTTCCGAGTTTTGTGGTCACTATCAGAAACTTGAACTATTATATCATCATCATCATCATCCAATTCTTTATCATTACCTTTATCATCAATTTATTTACCAGTAACGTCATCAAATTTTTGAATAATATCATCATTACTTTCATCATCTGAAGGTTTATCAACCTCTTCCCAAGCATCATCATTTTTCATAACATATTATCCTTATGAAATTATCTTGGTGGATTCATATTGGTATGTTCTTATGGATATCTTGTCAGAAGGGTTCTCTTTATCTTGATATTATTCCACCCTTCTTATCAAACCATCACTCTCTTCTTCATCCTCTTCTTATTCTTATTCTTCGACTATGGGTTATAGAATATAAATATCCTTATATCTATTATCTATAACCGGATTCTCGGTTGGCCCTAGTTCTTGAAAGAAAGAATCTGGTACTTGAACTTGTTCAGATGCCTTCTCGATATCTCTATATAGATTTTGAATAATTTTATATTCTAACCTATTATTTTTTAGCTTATTTTCGTTGGCATTCCTCTCAAGTTATTCAGATCCTTGAATCTTTATGGCCTTATTCTCAGTAGGTTCTAACCCAAAAAATCATCTCCTTCCTTATTCTTGTTTTTATACTTGATCCATTTAGCAACAACTTCATCAGAAATAGTATTTTGTTTCTTCGTCTTGGGTGGAGTAGATACAGACTCAGGTACTAGTTCTTGTTCTTTCAGTTTCAAGTCTTTACCTTTTCTTTTCTTAGGGGTTAGTTTGAATATTTCTCTAACTTCACCTTTCTTACTAGAAACTTGGTAATTATTTTTAGGAAGTTCAATGAATTCTCCTATATTAACACTGAAACCAATATTCATTCTTCTTAGGGTATCATCACTTAACAACATTATCTTGAACACCTTGGCCTTTGAGATGAAAGGGGTTTTAAAGGATTCTAAGCACAAGACAATGATCTGGGACAAGATTTCAAGGTATATAATTATTTGAGACTTCATGGTGCCATTATTAATATGTATGATAGTCATAAGAATGTACTTGATGAGGTTCAACTTCCTTACATTCACCAAAAATTCCATCATGAATATATCACATATCTTAAGGGAATCCTTGTCTCCCTTACTTGGAATTATAAAACCTTGCATACAGAGATCTAGCAATATATGATTGGTTGAAAGATGAGTGATCTTCAATGTCATTACTCCTTTAAGCCTAAGGCACTCAATAGCCTTAACCTTATCAAATGAACCTTCTTTATTAGGTAATCTATGAGAGAAAATGATTGCTTCTCCATCGTAAAGAATATCTAAGATACTTGTAGCCTTATTGAAAGAAAAGGAATAAGTATTTCCATAACTTTTGAATGAAAACATATATCTTCCTACTTGTTTATAAAAATGAATTGTATCATAGAATTATATAACAAGATCAACATATACCGGATCCTGATTCTTTTCCCTGGCTATGCAGAGACTTTCCCATCCATTATTCTTTATGATTTTTGAAATCAAAGAATCATACTTGACAAATAAATTTTGTTCTACAAACCTTTCTTTGAAAATTACCCAATCCTTGAGTTTCTTGTTTGAGGCTATCAGAGTCTTCAAGGAAACTTTAAAATACATTTGGAGTAAAGTTTAACAAATGTTTATTTAAGGAAAATATTTCATATTTTAGTCTGATGACTAAATTCTTATCCTTATAGTCATTAGTCTTATAATTTGAGTTAGTCTCTAAATTTTTTTTCTTAGAAATAAAAATTTCAAGATCCATAGAAATTTTATCATTTTCATAATTTACTTCCTTAAGGTTTTTGGAATCATTTTCAAAATCAAGGGTTTTATGATCAAGATATTTTGAAATATTTGATACTTATTTTGTTAAAATAGAGATTCTATAATATTCCTTATCAAGTTTCTTATTGATCTTACTATTTTTATTCTCAGGTAAATTAGAAAACCTAGAAAATTATTCAAATAAAGGTAATGTATTATCTTCAGTTGAGGAAAATTATTCATCCAAAGATTCATAATATTCTTCATTAGGATAATTATCACTTAAATAAATATTGGTTAAAGATTCAGTAGTGTTTACCATTGCCATGATACATTGATTTTTAGTAGGAATTCTAGCTAGAAGACTAACATTCTTCTATCCAGAAGATTCAATATCAGAAGATTCATTAGAAGAATGACCACCACTAGCAATCCATGTGTCATTATCTTTTAGTACTTTCTTAGACTTAGACTTGTAATACTTATTCTTATTTCTTTATGAATGCCTATATTTTCTTTCTTTACTTTTGAGTATAGAACAGTCTGGTCTGATATGACCTTCCCTCTTGCATTCATAAGAAGTCAAATCTAAATCTTTCTTTTCCTTTATATATTCATTTTTGTATCTATATTGGACATATTTCTTTCCCAAAATCTTGTTCATCCTTCAAGAAAGATTGGAAATTTCATTCTCATAATGATCACTGTCACTTGACTGAGATATAATCGTATATTTATTGGATTTTGATCTAGTAAATCTTTTAGGAGTCTTGGATTCATATGATTTGATGTAGTAGTGAAAGCAACACTCTCATTACCATTCTTTTTCTCATTGATCTCTACATATCTCTTCATTCTAATTTCATTCTATAGAAGTGTCCCGAATAACTCATCAAGAGTGATGTTTGAAACTTTCCTTTTCTTATCAATCACTATTCTTTTAGATTCACACTCATTGAGCATAATATCTATTATCTTATCCACAAGAATCACATCATCAAGTCCTTTATCACCCATAGAATGAAGGATATTAACAATAGTCATAAACCTTTGTTGAATTTTATATACAGGTTCTCTATAAGAAAACATAAAACCATGATATTCAGCTCTATGAATAGATATTATTATTTCAATAACCTTGGATGTGCCAAAATACATAACTTATAATTTTTTTCCAGATGATATTAGGAACTTCACAAGACGAAATCTGGCTATAGATATTCCTGTTCATAGAATATAATAAAGTATTACATACCTTAAAGTTAAGTTGATACTATTTTTTTTCTTTATTGGTGAATTTTCAGATTTCCTTGTCTAGAATCTTGTAGTCTCCAGTTAACATAACAAAGTTATCCACAATGGTTTTGATAATAAAAGTATTCATCCTATCTCTCCAATATCCATAGTCATTTCTATAAAAAATTAGGGGTCTGGTAGGATTTAGATTGTCTATTGAGCCAAAATTTATTCCTATCATTCTTTAAAGAAATTATTTTCCAAAAAAAGGATTAGTAGAAAAAGTTTATAAACAAAGAATATGTAAAGAAAATCTTAAGAAAAACTTGAACAAGTAAAGTTAAAGAAGAAAAATTTGAGCAAGAAAACTTATATGTAAGTATAAGTATTTCAGAGACCTCATCTAAAACCAATTGTAGGATCAAAATGTAGATGTAGATTTCTCAATTAAAAGAGGTGGGTGAATTTTAGGCCTAAAAACTTCAGTTTTTTATCATTAATAAAATGTATGTTTAATAAATTAAACAAGATGAATTTATAATTCCTCTATAGTTATACTTAGAAAAACTATCTTTCTTAGGATCTGATAAAGTGGATCTGATAAAGAAACTTAAGAAAAGTTTACTTAAAGAAATATTTTACATTAAATCATATATAATCCTATTTATATCAGAGTATACAAGAATAAGAAAGTGAAAGAAAGATACACTTCCTATCATTAACAAAATGTAACAGAAATAAAAACTTCTAACAAAATAGAACAAGTATAAGTAGTCTTTTAACCCAAAGAGAATGGTATCCAACAACCTTGGATACAGTTCCATTGATTTATACTTTCAAGAAAGTCTTTTTTACCCACACCAGGTTAAGTCCTCGATATGATGATCAATATTTGTCTTGATATCCCCACAATCCATTGATCTCTAAGGTGATCAGAACCTCAATCTTTGTATCCCCTAAATCCCTCGATTGATCAGAATTAATCGAAATCACACTAGGTAGGTTGAACAAGATATTCTCAGCTTGAAATTTTTTTTCACAACATTCTCACAAGAAATATTTGAGAATATCTTTTACATAGTATCACTTCATTGTAGAGATAAATATCTCTCAATGAAAACTATAGCATAAAATCTTATACTGAGATCTTTCAAATGGTTGGGTATTTATAGACATGGATTCCAATGGTCAAATTCCTCCTCTAATGGTCATATTTTTCCTTGAATTTTGGAGGGACCTATACACATGTCACTCAGGAAATGGTAACGTTAAAATAGATTGGACAATATAGTTTTATATAACAAACTATGTGTAACATTACCACACTTAAGAAACATTAACACATTTTAGATTTGATAAAATGAAATTTTACTTAAAGGAAATATGATATCTATAAGAAAATAAATTAATCAGATTCTTAAGATAATGAAAATTAGAGTCTAAATAAATATTGACAATATAATTATGAAATAATAGAGAATCGGATTCTAATTTTTAAAGAAATTAGAATCTGATTTCAGAGGAAATCAGTGTTTGATTTCTAGAAAAATCAGAGTCAGATTTATAGAGAAATCAGAGTCTAATTTTAGGAGAAATCATAGTATTATTTCATAATAAATCGGAGTCTTATTTCTAGAGAAATCATAGTATGATTTTTAGATAAATTAGAGTACTATTTCCATAGAAATTGAAGAATGATTTCAGGAGAAATTAGAGTCTAAATTTAGGAGAAATCAGAGTCTTATTTTAGAATAAATCCGAGTCTAATTTCTAAAGAAACTAGAGTCTTATTTTCAGATAAAATGGATTTTAATTTTTAGAGAAATCACAGTTTGATTTCAGGAGAAATCAAAGCCTGATTTCATAAGAAATTGATGTCTGATTTCTAGAGAAATTGAATTCACAATTATGGGGAAAACAGATTCTAAGGAACTATAAGGTTCTAAGTTAGATAAGGGTATGATTTTTTTCTTTAAGAAAAAAATGTTAGTCTTGGTTTAATAAAATATTATACGAGGTATTGAAGATTATAAGTAATGTTAAAAATAATCTTAGAGAAAGAATACTTTCCTTAAGAAAATATTTCTTAGATAAATATAATTTTCCTTAAGAAAATGTGTTTTTGATTTTAAAAACATAAAGAAATAGAAAATTCATAAGGAAACTTATTGACTTAATAGGTTAATTTCAAGTTATCCTCTAAAATGAGTCCTAATAGTGAAATATAGAGGATGGAGATTCCATTAGTACCGTATGCATTAATAGTGAGGAGTTTGATGTATTTTGTGATTTTTATTAGTCCATAAATTAGACACTTAGTGCGAGTCAATAGTCTGTACATGATTAATCTAGGATGGTGGGATTGGAAAAAAGTGTATAGGATCATGTAATACGCCAAGGAGACTTTAGAAGCTACATTATATTATAGAGTATCAAATTTTACTATCATAGGATATGTTGATTTATATTTTATAGGAGATTCTGATAGGTTGAATTCCTCTATTGGTTATGTGTTTACTCTTGTAGGATGAGCTGTGATTTAGATTTCAAAGTCAGAATTAGTTGCGCCCTTATCCAAGACCAAGGTGAACTACATGGTGGATACATGTAATTTCAAAGATAACATTTATATGACAAGGTTTCTGGAGGATATCAGATACAAACATGATTAGATTCCATTATTTTTTTATAGTCAAACAACCTTGTACATTTCAATAAATCTATCTTTTTATTCTCAGAAAAAACACATTGAGTACCATCATTTTGTTTAAGATTTTTGTGTATAGAATAAGTGTGATTATGCAAAAAATTTCATACTAAATAAAATTTTGATGATTTCCTAACGAAGATAATTAACTCTGATAAGTTCAGATAATGGAGATCCTCAAGTGGCCTCATGGAGATGTGAGTGACATGGTTTAGTAGATGGAAAATATGTTTGGAGTTTTTATTGACTTTAAATGAAATATTAAAGTGTGAGATATGTCAGTAGACTTAAAAAAAGGATAAGTAATGCTCCCTTTAATTTAATCAAAGGGGGTGACACTCCCCTTTGATTTCCCAACTTTAATATTGAAAAATGGAAATGAATCCCCCATTTAATTGGACTAATTTAATTTGGTTGATGGGGGAGGTGGACAAGAGGTAAATGTTACCTATAAAAGGAGACTCACATCTCTTCAGAAATTATCACATTTTAAATTTACCATTGACCGGTCGTAGTTCAGTATTTGAGTGGTGTCTATGACGTGTTTATCCATTTATTCAAGAGATAATATTTTGACCATTTTCTCCTTAAAATATTGATAGAGAGTATATATATATTTTTATCATAGAGATCCTTCTATGTTATCATGATTTTTTACCCCTTTCATTTAGAGGGGGTCTACGTTATATATGGTTTTCATTTATTTTTATATTTTACACTTTATTTTATATAACAATTATCACTTCATCAGAGGACCATTTTTTTTAATTTAAATAGTCGAATCACCATATAATCTCTCAACCTCTTTTTTTTTAAAAAATATTTCCTTTTATTATCAATTTTTATCCTTTTCATAAATTTTTATTTTTAAGGGTTCATCCCCACCTTAAATTTTCATCCCGATTACAGACCATTATGCCATCTTTTCTAATGGGTTCATTTGTTCTTAATCTCCATAGGTTTTTATTTCCAATCATTTTTATTTGGAAAAATTTGTTTTTTAAGAGTTCCACGCACTTTAAATATGAATTCCTATTATGGGCTCTTCCCTTATTTTCTAGTCATTGACAATGTGATGTTGGTTATATGTTAGGGATCTTTATCTCGAATCATCAACATGAAAGGGGTGGTGATTTCTATCTTTTTCATTTCTTTATCATCTTTTTTTTTGTGAATTTTTTTCCAACTAGTGTATTTAATTAATTGGGTTAAATGATAACTTCGTGTTGAAAAATGGTGGACCCATGACTCTTCTGTTATCCAGGTTAGTGTCTTAATTTGGTTTATTGGCATTTACTTGAAGTAATTACTACTGAATACTACTGATGGTGTATTTTGAGTTTTTATTTCCTTTATTAATGAATAATGTAATTATTTTTATTTATTTTTTATTTATTTGACATCCCTAATGTTCCATTGGAAAAAAATTAATGAAGTGAAAAAAACATTTTTTTGGGTATTGTAAGTGATAAATATAAAAATGACCATTGTTTTGTTCTATACCACGGTTACACAAAATAATATTCAACTGGGTCTCAAAATGACCGTTTAATTTTTGAGAAATTAGAAGATAATTTTTCTATTTTGGATAACCATTTTTTTATCATTATCATTTGATATGACTTAATACCAACTTCCCATCCTTGGGTATAAAATAGTTGCTTCTTCAAGAATTAAATCTTCTGAAAAAATAGATCAGTGGAATGATCATTTCATTAAAACCCATACCTCATCATATTCCCATAGTTATTGTATGGAAATAGATACTTAAAATAACCCCACATCATATATATATTTTAATTCCCATCCTAGTATTGATGTCTATGAACCTGATACATAACCAACAACTCATCAATGCCCATATGCCTAATCACCTCATACATAAACTACATCATATCAACGTATAAATTCCTACACACCTCATAAAAACATATATCATGCATCATTATTAATTCCAACCTACTAACCAATGCTTGGTTGGTAAAAAAAACACATTCACCTCGTGCATCAAAACGGACCATGCCAAAACAAAAGAAACCTGGTTATTACCATGACATACCTCTATCTATCATCAGATCCCCATACTAATATTCAACTGGTAGCTCAATAGTGTGCACCTAGATTGAAGCCTGAATACCTGAGGCCTGAACTCCCCAGAGAGATTCACTAGCTAATAGCCACTGACCCCATTGCTGGGTCTCTCTATCTCTTCGATGACCTCTATGTGCAATTGAAACCTGATTACATTCTCCTAGTACCATATCCAGTCCAACCATAGATCCTTTATTCTAACCCATTTCCCAACTCCTAGCTACCCGAGAAGGCTTCCTGTAGAACCTATCCAAATAGACCATCTAGACACATGCCCAACACTCTTCTGAACCCAATCACACTGGGTCTAAACATGCCCTGATTGCTTGCACTAGAATCATACTACTAAAGACCCACTCTTCAGTGGTCTACCTAAATATCTTGTCTGATTTCCCTACTAAGACTCCTCATAGCCTCACTTTCTATCTATTAAAGCATCACTACTATACTCACATGACATTTTCACCTGGCTTGTATTAGACTGGCCCATCAAGTTTCCCTCAGTTATCAGCGCTTTATTCACCACCCCAGGGAAAGATGTCAGTATAAAGATGTTCACCTAAACTCTGATGGAATGACTCAATCCATCCTCGAAATGCAGCACCCTTTCAATGTTTCCACCTACCATAGAAAGTGTAAAAAATTATAGGTTAGTGAGATTCTTCAAATAGTCCATAACAAATGTTTCTCCCTATTGGAGGTTCATGAAATCATGGGCTCAATCCAACCTTAGCATCTTCAAAAAGAAGTTCTTGAAGAACCTGGTCCTAAAATCCTACCAAGACATCCCTTTATGTCTTCTATCCTGTACTTGTACATCCCACTAGTTCTTTTTTGGTCCTCTAAGCATATAAGTTTCTAGCTTCACCCTTCAACCTGGGGGTGTCTTGAGCTGATCAGAGATAGTTTGCACTGACTTGATCAAGTTCCATTTCATTGGTGGTTTACCCTCACCCAGAAATAATGATGGGTGATGAGACTAGAACTCAAGAGTCAGATATTCCATATATGGATTACCTCATTGAGTTCCCCTGTCGATACCTAGTGTGACCCAAACCAAGATCCCCCTGAGTGGATCATCTAACCATGAACCAAAATCTTCTATATTCTATGGATATCCCACCTATACCTAAGAATAATGATTGTCTCATCCCTCCAAGGTTCATCCAAACCCTTAGAGGACTCATCCCATTAATGATCATACAACACTATATCAATGCCCTCCTGATGCTCCATCAAAATCCATCTAGGTGGAATCATGAAAAATACCAATCACAATGGCCAAACAGCCATAATAGCATATATATACATACATCGCATATAGGGAAAGCAGTAATAAGAAGTGAATCTCACCACCCTTACATTCCCATACCATACTATGTTACATGACATCCAGCCTCATGGCCCCTTAACTACCCATAATATGGTCATGTATCAAGTACCGCCTAGTCTCACGACCCCTTTCATACCCATAATATAGTTAGGAATCAAATATAATCCATCCCCATGGACCCTTGCCTTCCTATAATAGAGTTAATAATCAAATATCATGCATCATCAATCCAAGGTAGCTGATTATAATTCCACCAACTAGACTGTATAGGAAAACAATATTTAGCTTCTTTGTTGACACTTTAAACATCTTACCCATTTTAATCATCCTTGCCTACTCAAACTGGAGTTAGGCCTATATATCACATATCAATCTCACTAGGAATCATATTCCTGGGATAATTAAGTAGAATACCACCAAAAAGGATAATAAGTAAAACATTTTTTAGATTATTTTTTGACACTTTAAACAAAACAAACCATCTTAAAACATTTTGGGTTCTAAGAAATTATTCACAGGCACATACATATATCATGTCGCTCTATGTGCCTATCATGATTTTTAAACAAACCTCCCTTGTTATACCAGGACAAGGGTCAAAACCATATAAAAGATAAAAATCATACCCAAGTGTGCCACTCAAGATGGAATTCAAATCAACTATAAAAGAACATAGTAGAACATAAATTTCCCACCCCTAGAAACTTGGTATGTCCCCCTGTGTATGGGGCTATAGGCACACAAACATGAGATCTTACCTAGTTATGACTACATATTAGTCACTGGTCTACCATATCAAAAATAGTAAGACCAAAAAGGAAAAATAAAACTCATATGATACCATTTTATCATATCAGCCTGAAATCCACTTAAAACGGTGGTCTGGACCGGTTGGCTACTAGGCCTTAGGTATGCTTCTCCATACTCCAAAGGATGCTGACTACCAGTGAGGTTCTGATGAGGTGACTATGGGGAGATTATACCCTTAGGTGTAAATAATAATAATGTTCCATATATAAATATATCATTGGAAGAAGGACTATAAATAGTATATGAAATAAAACAAACTCAGTGTAATCATAAATAAACAACAACATAATAAAAAATCCTAAAAGTTGAATACCATTTACAGATAATAAAACATGTCAGGAAATGCACTTCAATATACAATAAGGGTCCATACATGTAGATATATATATAAATCAGGAAAAAATCAAAAGGAAAACCCAGCTGATATAGAGGAACCACCACGGCCCACTACTATCCAACCCATACTAAAGAAACATAACTCTGATAATTAAGGTCCAACTCCCAAACCCCTTACCTGATGCAAGAGTCATAAATTCTGTATTTGTACCAAAGGGATCATGTATGGTGTGATAATGAACTCATTAGTCCACCAACAATGTGTTCATGTCTTACATCCATAATTATGCAGGTGTATGAAAAATATAAATAAAAGACAATACATAACCATTTATTAAAAATCCTACTTCCCTTATTGTCAATAGCCACCAGAGATCATTTACGTACTTTATACATCACTGTTATAAGTCTAAATATGTTCCCCCAAATATATATATTTCATACAATTCATGTTTTCATATATATATATATATATATATATATATTGTGAGGATCCTTGTCTTAGCACCCAAGGCATTCCCTAATGAAAAATCATATATAGTGAATCCTCATCTTCCACCTATAACATGTCACCCAACACCTCATTCCATTAATCAAACATCTAGAATTCTAACAACATTCCCATGAAATATATCCCAGTTCCCTCAGACCTCCACTCAAAAATTCCCCATTGGATCAACAAATTGACTTCCTAAGGCACAACAATATGTGTCATCTAATAAATAATCACCATCATATCAAAAAATGACATCCCATGGAATGGTCATACCCATCCTCCAAGTCTCCCACACCAATTACCTCAAGTATAACAGTGAGCCATAACCCCCAACCAATGGTATCAACACTATCAACCGATGGTCTATCACCATCCATGTGTATTTCTACAATAATCAACCTAGGATATTTGATGGTAAACAACATCCCCTAAGATGGATAATCTATGGGGGCCTCCACTAAAAATGAGTGGTCAACACCACCTCAAACGAGCCTTATCTCTGTGAACATGACTCTAATAGCACATCAGACAACAATGGTGAGAGAAAATCACCAAACAACCTAAGTCACCTCCTTCGGCACCTCATTCCCCTATTACCATGATGCTAAATCTTGATAGTCAACATCATCTCAAGTAACATGGGCCATTTCTTTATCTTGGAAACCTCATTATCTCAAATCCCAATGACCATTTAACCTAAGCCTAGTGATCATTATCACATTAAATATGTCGGGATACACCCTCATCCTAACAACCATGTCACCTTAGTCAAGGTGATCAATATAACCTCCATCCTAATTCCTTTCCTATCATGTTACCATATAACCAAACTTATCACATCAAATTTAATTTAATTAAAATAAAGCTACTAGCCTAAATTTCCCAAGGGGTCCCAATACCCTTTCCAGGATTAAAATAAAAAATTCAAATAGGTTATACCCAATGGAATTTCATAGCATCACTTTTTTAATTTAGAAGCATCAATTGAATTAAGAGGGGGTCTCACTTAGTCAAAAAACCCAAGAGTATTTAATTATACAAGTATAACACTCATAAAATCAAGGAGAAATATAGAAACCACCAAACATGTACTCACATGCATTCACTCATTGAATTTAAACCTCTAACTCGATCCTAAACGATAGAAATATGGATTTTAGACAAATACCCTGAAAATAGGGAAAAAGAGATCACAAATATTTAGCAATTAGTATTGAGATATAATAGTGAAATGGATGCTAACATATTGAAGGCCATACTGGGAGGAATCTATATCCACCAATGGAGCTTGAATTGGAGATCACAAAACAAATTTAGGCCAAATTATAAGTGGGAGAGAAAATAGAGGAGGACCCATTGTGCATGTGGGTGAAGTGGAGGAAAAGATGATAAAGGGAGAAGGATAAAATTTATAATAGATCCCAAATAAATGAACTTCATGGTTTGGATGTATATTTTGGCTAACTATGTGCCAACTATGCAGTTCCCATTTTCTAAGAACCACATGCACACGGGTAGGCACACAGTTTTCCAAACCATGCATACACTGTGCGATTCCCCTTTGTTAAAAATTGTAGAGGTGTTTCATGACTGTATTCCCCCACCTTAATAGTTTCTCAAACCATTCCCAGTGTTGTAAGATGGATTCATGATTACTCTTGGGTGGCCACATGGTTTCATCAAATCACAAACCTCTATCTGTGTTTTCTTGAATCTGAGTTTCTGGGGTCTGATGGACTGAAAAATCACCTAAAACCTTGAGATTATTGATCCTTAAACCCCATATAAAAATAAGTCCTTTGGTTAATCAAAATATCATAATTAGGATAAAAAGATCAAAATGAGATTTTTTATGACCACTAAACTCAAAAATTCAAAACGACTGAGGAATTCTAAGCTGCTCCAAAAACACAAGATGTTACACAAAGGCTAAGTCGATTTCAATTTTTTAGGAGATTCTAATCAGATTAATTCCAATAGTTGTTATGTTCTTACTCTTGAAGGAGGAGCTGTGAGATAGATTTTAATATTATAGTTAGTTGTGGATTTATCCACTCCCAAGGTGGATTATATGGAAGCTACATGGGCTTGCAAAGTTATTATTTAGTTGAAATGGTTACTGGAGGAGATTATGTATAAACATGAGAATATTCCATTTTTTTGTGATAGTAAAATCACCTTGCACATTATAGGAAATCCATATTTTTAATATTGGAAAAAACACATTGAGGCACATAATTTTGTTCAATATGTGTGTGGATGAAATAATTGTGAATATGAAAAAAATCATATTGAAGAAAATTTGGAAGATTTACTAATGAATATTATTAAATCTGATAAGTTAAGATGATATAGATCCTCGAGTGGCCTTGTGGAGATGTGAGTGGTATAGTTTGGTAGATATAAAATATGTGTGTATATGTGATTGGTTTTCGATGAAATAATAAAGTAGAAGATATTTCTAGAGATGTGAAAAAAGGAAAGTAATGATTCCTTTAATTTAGTCAAAGGGGGTGACACTCTCCTTAGATTTCTCCACTTTAATCTATCAAAAGGGGAAAAAATCCACCATTTTATTGGAATCATTTATTTTTTTCGATGAGGGAGGAGGAAAATAGGGATAAGTTTACCTATAAAAGTGGAATCTACTCTCTTCATAAATTATCACCTTCAACATTTACCATTAACTGATTGTAGTTAAGTATTCAAGTGGTGTATCTGAAGTGCTTCTCCATTTATTCAAGAGATAATATTTTGAAATTTTTATACTTAAATTTTTTAATACTAAATGTGTAGGAATTATACTCCAGAGTTTTCTATATTTGTATAATAAACTCATCATCAACCTCACCAATAATATATTTATGGATGTTTCGATGCTACAACTACTATTCTTGAAGAAGAAAGTCAGTACAAGAACAAGGAAAATAGATAGAAACATCAAACCAAGTAGATACTCTATCAATATAGAGAGGAAGAATTATGGATCATGGTTCTAGTGGGATCCTATGTAACGACTTGAACTTTTATAAATGAAATCCTCTTTTTTAATGAATAAAAACTTTTTTCAGAAATGAATTTATAGAAAAAACATGCACTACTTTAGTTATTTTGGACCATTATATGGTCTGTCAAATTTAAAATACCATTAAGCATCATAACTATTGATAATATAGTCATTGTATAATGACCATTAATATTAGTATATTAAGGGTTATGGTAAAGTCTAATTAACACAGAAAAAGTAAGCAATGGCCTCAACTAATAGGATCTTACCCCATGAAACTTATATATTAGAGATTATAAGAGAAATAACATCCCCAGGATTTTCCATTGACCAAGTCCAAACTGGTATTAAATAACTAAAGAATGAGTGAAACTGTTTACAAGATAAGTTCATGCTCATTGAGATCATGGCCCAAACCATGTTCGTCGAACCACCCCATGAAAATCTCACCATCGCACACCTTACCCATAGAGAATTTGCCGATGTAATAAAGAGATATGTGTCTATACTCTAAAAGTATGAATTTATATATATATATATATATTTAATAAAATAATTATTATATTTATCCCTTTTTAATATTACTTTTTAAATGATTAAATAATGAGTTTGATAAAAATTATATTTTGATATGATAAAACACAAATTTTATTTTTAAGAAATATATAGTTTCAAACAAAACATTATTTTTGATGAGTTCAATATTTTTTAAAATAAATTATATTTTTATAAAAATATTATTATTAAATAATATTTATTAAATATAAATGATAATATAATTTTATGAAGTCAAATATAAATTTTATAAGGGTCAGAAAACTATTATTGTCAAAAAACCAATATTTTTCAATAAATAGAGAATTTTTATTTAAAAGTCTAAATTATCATATTTATAGAATTACTCTAATAAAATAAAAAAAAATATAATTTTTAAAATCATAATGTCAAAATTATCCAATGGTTATTTTTCCACAAGTTTCTTAGACTGTCAAATTTTTGGGTAAAAATTAAATATGATATAATTATATGATATATATTATGGCATCATAAAATCCCAAAAGTGATGTAATAGATTCTATAAAGAGTATCCAAGACCAAATTTATGTTCCCACTTAAATATAATGCATGTTTTAAGTTATTTTATTAATTTTATGAACCCTTAATGAATCCACCATAACCTATATCATATTTTAAGGTTTTAAAACCAATTATTTATAAGCATGATTCCATTACACATCCCAAAGGGTATTATTTTAATGTTTTTGGTTATTATTCTTACAAAATAATTAAAAAAATTCTTTTTGGTATAAACCCTGGGTAAAAACCATGGACATGTTTGTATCTTTGATTACTTCATCAGATAGAGTCCAAAACCTAAGTTTCAAAATTAATAAAGAATTATCCTATATTTTTCTATATAAACCCACCCAATTGCTCATTCCTCTTCCCTAAAAACTATTGGATCCTAAA
Organism: Viscum album; assembly: GCA_963277665.1. Classification (NCBI taxonomy): domain Eukaryota; kingdom Viridiplantae; phylum Streptophyta; class Magnoliopsida; order Santalales; family Viscaceae; genus Viscum; species Viscum album. Next base: position 284,335,942 of record OY728147.1, read on the forward strand.
GTTAATCTACTCTTATCTCTCTATATCCCTCACAAGGTTACCCTAATCTCTAAACAATATCCTCCCAATCTTTTAGAAGCACCCTCTCAAGGTAAGGGATCCTATTCTTCTCCTCTTTATTCAAGAAACTTATTTATGTTATACATTTTTATTTCCAATTTTTTAAGTTGGGATATGTTTTTATACTTCCCTCATAACATCCTTATTATTACCATGTAATTATATAACCCTTTTTCTCTCATTCACTCCTTCTATAAACCTTTATATACACCAGTTTTTATGATAAATTTAGCCTATGATTTTCCATGACAAACAATTGTGTAGTGAATACCCATCTCAATTTCAACTAAAGGGTATTGAAATAGTTGTTTCTACCCTTAATTTATTGTGTATGTAACCCACACTCCTTAATTACGAGAAAAAAATTGATGAAATACATCTTTATGTTGTATGATCTATGTGACACACTTATGCATGTACAAGATATATAAGGGATGGGTGGGCATAGAATTATATATCCCTCATTGCATTGGGTATTTTTTTATCTCATGATATTCCATGTATGGTGAATGGAAGGTTATCCTAATAACTCTATGTTTTTTCCTTGGTGATTATCCTTAATTTATGTTTATGATGTAACATTTTATGTTGTTGTCACATTCCCATGTTACCTTTATGCTATCATGTTATATCACACCTAATTGTTGAAAATTATGATTCTAACCCCTCTTATGTGACCTTTACATGCCTATTGGATCATATATACCACTTTTCCTCATGATATTCTTTGATTATTCCCTTATTAAGATTTATATATCATCCCTTTCTTATGCGTGTCTCCTGGTTATCCCGTAAAGTTTTAGAAGAATGATAGAATTTTAGGATCATGTTAAAGAAGTTTTCAATAATTTTATTTTATTTATGTTTCAAGTTGTTATTCTATGTTCATAATTTCCCAAATACATTAGGATTCATGAAAATATGGTATTTTATAATGTGTACCTTTATTTAATAAATCATGAAATAAAGTGTATTAAAGATATGGGTTGTCATAGGTAGAATCATAGAAGATCCAAATCAAGGAGCAAGAATAAAAATATCAAATTATATAATTATAGAAATTATGTGCATTTAAATAATTATTTTTTGTACAAAAAAGGTTTTGGAATGAACTCTCAAGGAAACATGGTGAGTACTTCTGAAAATGGATACATACTGGTCAGTAAAGTAGAGATAACTACTGAAGGTAGAAAACTTCTCAATGTGTAACGTTTTGGACTTTATAAGAGGTAAAAACACTTAAAATACTATTTAAAATCTCTTGATTTATGTCAATAATGTTCTAAATAGGATAAGAAGTGGTCTGGGAGAGTCTGGGGCTCCTCCATAGCCCAAATCTCCAGATACTGGATAGACAGACTGACCCACATGGTTAACCATGCTAATCAACCATATGGGGTAATCAATGAACAATATGGGACCACATGGTTTGAATAAACCATGTGACCCTAGCCACATGGCCATGATATTTGTCTCATATAGGTGAAAAATCTATTTCACATGGGATATGCACAGTTAGTCAATCCATGTGCCTAGATCATGCGAGGGATGTCATGGGGAAGTGCTGGGTGCACGGTTTCCACTGGGTTTGGCCAACCGTGTGGCCAAATAATGTGACCATTAAAATTTGGGTGAAATAAAAAATTTCCCCTCCTATTTAACTCCTATCCATTTATTTTTCTCCTCTAGTGGACACCCCTCTCCCTCATGATGAGATCTCTCCCATACCTAAGATAGGAATTTCCATTGGTCCCCCATTCGAGCTTGGAATCAACTGTAGTTCACCTTGTTGGATTCCTATTGTATTTTTGATCATTCCTCCGATTTGTCCCCTTATAGCTCGATTTAACAGCTGAAACTGGATGAATAGAGTACTATGGGCCTATATTAGGTGGTCTAGTTCTTTTACATCAATGATTGGTTGTATTTTATCATGCACCATTATTCCAAAAACTATAAATTCCAATGTCACCTCATTTTTGTTTAACTAATTAAATTAAAGGTTGTATTATGTGTAACGGTACCTCAGCTACCCACAAATCAATGTCGCGGGGGTGTTTACCTCGGCATGATCCACCTCTTTGAGTATTCCCCTATCTAAAGTCTTAAGATCCTTATTCATTGGAGATTAGATTTATTAAATATTAATTTGAGTGTATTAATTTCCTTATAAAAAATCTATCGAAATATGAAATTCTCCAATTAAAGATATTTTCCCATGAGTTAGGAACCTATGGTTTATGTCATATCTTGAATGATTTAAATAAAATTAATTGGACAACTTCATTATGATGGTTATAATTCCTTGTTGAAATGGTATGTGTTATTGATAGATAAAACATACCTTTATATCAAGATGAAGGTGATACAAGGGTATCTATTTAAATAATCATTGGATAGGCACATCATGCATTATAATTAGGAATTTTTGTGGATTGTAAATACTCTAGAATCGATAATTGGATTATTTATATGATTCCTTGGAAGGAATTACTAGGTGGATTACTTACCTACCCATGTGTGATATGTGTTCCTTAGGGGAGTCACCTTGGAATGGATCAGTGTAAATATGATTATACCATGCCACTTGTGATACTTGGTCCTCTATGTGAGATACCTGGGATGGGACCTGAGGGTTATACCTTACAAGATGACAATAGTGATACTTTGGATGCCTTTATGGATTTCATTAGATGGAAAATTATGGTGTTGGGTATTTATAGTTCTCATGGTATGATACTCAAGTTTCATTATACTATTCTCCTTGGATGATCCCATGATTTTTCTTTATTAAGTTTTAGATATTCTTTATATAAAATTCTAATAATGACAACCTATTAAATTAAAGGACTTGTCCACCAAGTCAAATAACATTCTTGGGGCTTAGTCCTTTTGTGATACCTTATTTTTGATGACCCATTATTAAACTTATATCACATCTACATAGGTTCACCATAGTTTAGAGAAATATGTATTAGTACAAAGGAGGTAGTTTTGGTTAGGTATCTATAAGGAACCTGGACTAATATGTTTTATTTTTTTATTCCCTTTCATTTATTATGTACCCGCACACTGCTCATTTTATATGAACATACTAGATTGTTATAGAAACTATTAATGGTGGCCTAATTAGTATATCTCAAACCCTACTTGGTCTGAACTTGGTACCTGAGTAGACTTCATGATTACAGGTGTATAAAAAAAGAATCTTCCAACTTCCAATGTTTGATTTTGAGTGCCAGGATGGAGTATGAGAGCAGAGGACCCAACCTATGCTCATGATTCTAGTAGTGGCAGATTTTGGTATTTTTATATTTTTGTATAGCATGTGGTATATGAATACTCCCCTATATCCTATGTACGTCATTTTTTTATAGATACATGACATGATCATTATCATTTTGTATCTACTTATGATTCAGCTTCCACATGTTTATTTATATTGGATGATTTATTGTTCTTATTTAGCTTCTTATTGACTTTTGTTCATTTCAATGATTATTATATTTTTATAACATTTTTATACACTCTGAATTACGAGGGAATTGTCTCCCTAAGGAAACACCCTATTCCCTCACTACTAGTCGACAACCTCTAGTATACAGGGAGGCACCCTTGAGGTCATGTGGCCAACCTTCTTGGGGCACCGCTTAGTGGCTTCCGAGGTGGTACACTACAAAGTGGTATCAAAGACCTTTTTTCCTTTTGTATTACTATTTGGGTATTAGAAAAGAGAATATGGTGTATTAAAACTTGTTAATAAGCCTCTTCTTAGGAGTAGCTATCCCATGTATAGGGGAAATCCAAATTTCCTGGGACATATTATTACTGTTCTGGTTTGGGCTTGTTACAGTTGTACTGATTTCACTATCAGGTGATGTACATGTTTTGTGATATTATTAATGTTGATATTATTATTATTATGTATTTATTTTCTTGGATTTGTATTGAATAGAGGTATCATTTCATGCATTATACAAGTCACTTTAAGACTTATCACCATGCATTTTTCCATGCCATAATTACTTTCTACATGAATTTCTTACTGCTTATAGTTAGTACCTAGATTATTATATGTGGAATGTGCTAAAATTTATTGAATGTACACAATAATTGGATTAATAAAAGTTCATACATCAATATAAATAGTATTTTAATATATATATTGATGGTGACACCTTAATTAACCAATTATTCCAGGTTTTATCCATTAAACATTGGTTCTATGGATTGAAATGTTAGTTGATTTTATTGTCGAATTCCAATTATAATTTATGAATCATGTACTTCTATAAATTGGGAATGTTATTTCATTTAATAAAATCATTATATATGACATGTTACATTCTGATACCAGACATAAAGTTCAAGTATCAGTTAAATTATGTACAAAATGAAATTCATAAAGAGTATGGTCCATTATAAATTGGGAATAGCGATACATCTAACAGGACTAAAATATCAATATGCATATAAATTATCATGAACTCAAATCAAATTTAAACTTTTAATGAAACTATTACCAATAAATGGGGATGAAAATTACAAAGTAGAGGGTTTTTTCTTATATAAATTTCAATTGAAACTCTATATACTAGAACATCTACTGGTTGATGTGATACATTGAACCTGACTGGACCTTAGTAGTGGGAAGTAGGAAATGTATCCTATTCTTAGTTATGACCTTACATATAACCTAGTCCAAGATTTGGGAGTAGTAAAATAGGTGTGAATCATTTATTAAAAGGATATTTACCTATAATTTTATACTTTCATTTATCATATATATTGTTAAATATTATCTGAGGCATGCATTTGAAAATTGTAGAGCTATTCTGCCATGATGTTATCGATTCATATGACAGGAGGGTGGCGATGACCATGATTCGGAGGTGGTGGAATCTGATCCACCAGTATTACCTAATAAATTTCCACCAACGACACTTCCTATTGGTCCTCCACTGGTTATTGATGCTCAGTTATGAAATAGCTTCCTTATCTTTATACAGTATATATAGGGAGCTCTGCTACCCGACCCTACTATGGAAGAGTTGACATGGGAATTCTAGCAGCAACATCCCCCACCTCTTTGGGGGATGGAATTACTAAGGCTATATAATCTTGGATAGATGAAATTTTATCGATATTCGAACATATGGAGACACCTCCAGAGTGGAGGATCAATATTTCCACCTATATGCTTCATAACTCTACCAAGAGTTGGTGGGATGTCTCCCTCAGGCTGATGGTCATCAAGGTATGGTAGGTGGACTTCCAGAAGATCTTCTATGAATAATTATTTATTTATAAATTGAGAGAATTTTTCATTAGGGAGTTTTTCACATTCATTATGGTTACATGTCTGTGATGGAGTATTCATCTTATTTTACTGAACTCCAGTATTTTTCATCGACTTTGACTGATGACGAGTTGATGAATATGAGACTATTTGAGGATTGTATTTCTTACACCATCTGATCATAGGTGAACATATTCTAGTTGAAAACTATTTCAGAGATATTTAACCACACCCTCATCACAAAGTGGAACCTGAGGGAAGATCACAATGTGATCCAGGGTGGTTCAGCATCAAGACAAGGACAATTTTTCCAGTGGTAGGAAACATCATTTTGAGGGTGCATGCAGAGGTAGTTCCAGTCATGTGACACACACCAATAGCTATGTAGTGTATCACTAGTTTTTAAGATAGTCCATAAGAAACCCCATTGTTTGGGGAAACCAATTGAGTGATGATCTTGTGGTAGGATGGGTCACTAACAACGTTTATGTTGAACATTCCCTCTAGTACCTAGTGAGAAGGGATCAGTACCGACACCACATTCAGGTATAGGATTTGTAGCTCTATTTTAGGATGGGAGATGGTCTACTACTAGATGATCAGACCAAAGGGATAGATGTGGATGAGGTATTTAGACTTTAGATGTGCAACACCAGTATAGTAGGCCACTTAAGTTAGTCAAATTACATCTTAATGTCATGGATCAGACCATATCTATGCAGTGAATCCTACTCCTTAGGAGTTAAGTCCAGGGCTTCTACTATATGAGGTAACATTCTAATATCATCTTCTTTAGTTTCAATATTGTTTGATATAGGTGTTTCACACTATTTTATATATATGGAAATTTTGGAAAGTCTAGTTCTAGAGATTTAATAGTTATATGGTGTTATGACTCTAGAGACGTTGTTGGGGTTTCGATCAGAGAGTGTACTCCAGTGTAAGGAGTTCTCCATTGAGATAGGTGGGTACCATTTCTTATGATATTTATTTTTCATCTAGATGACTAGATTTGAAACCATACTTGGAATAGACCAGATAACACCTTACCATGACCATGTTGATTACTATCACTGAAGGGTGTCCTTTACATCACCCAAGGGTAGTTATTACATTCATGAAGGTGAATGAGATTTCCAAGAGAGTCGAGCTGGACCCAAGCATCAGGGTCTAGATGGAGTAAAATCCCATATGTCTAGTCTCTCTATGAGTGATCATGGAATATATCTTATGAGATTCCATTATGTGGTGGATCATTCCTTGGTGACATATCTAGATTACCTCCTGTGAGATAAGTAGATTTCACTATTGAGATAGTGTTAGGAGCAGAATCCGTGTCAATCACTCCTTATAGGATAAAACCTACATAACATTGGGAGCTCAAGAAGTAATTTGGAGACTTGGAGGAAAAGGGTTTTGTATGACCCAATACCTCTCCATGGGCTTCACCCATTCTTTTCTACAAGAAATCAAATAGTACCCTCAGGTTATGCATGGATTACTGATGTTTGAACCAACTTATGGTAAAGAAGCAGTATCCAATGCTAGTTTTCTGGAGTAGATACAACTTGTAAAAGTATTTGGTTATGCCATTCATCCTTATGAATTAACCCACCATTTTCATGGATCTAATGAATCAGGTTTTCCACCCATACCTAGATTAATTTTTGGTAGTGTTTGTTGATGACATCTGGGTGAATTATCCTACCCAACATGAACATGCCAAACATCTTGAGATCATGTTGAATACACTAAGAGAGCACCAACTATATGCTAAGCTCTGAAAATGATACTTTTGGATCTATAAGGTTCACTTATTGGGTCATATTATTTCATAGGTAGGAGTATCTATTAACCTAGATAAGGTGATCAAGCATCCCAAAAACATATTTGATATACCCAGTTTCTTGGGGATGGATGACTATTACCCATGAATCATTTAGGACTTCTCATGGTTAATAGTGAATCTTACGGTCTTGACTAAGAAGGGTGTGAATTTATTTTAGTCTATCTCCTATGAGACAACCTTTTAGGAGTTGAAAGGGATACTAAATTTAGTGTTGATCTTGATTCTTCTAGATTTAGGAAGAAGTTATACTATTTACTATGATGATTCGAGAATTTGGATAGGAGCATTTTTTATATAGGGAGATCAAGTTGTGATGTATGGGTCCCACTAGTTGAGATCTCATTAGAGGAATTACCTTATACATGACCTTGATCTAGCATCTTTGGTTCATAATTTTCACTATTGGAGACATTATCTCTTGAAAGAATAGTTCATAATTTACATGGATCATAATTAAATGTCTCAAATACATTTCCACACAATGTGACTTGAATCTCAAACATCGCAGGTGGGTATAATACCTACAGTCTTTTGACTTTGAGCATGCATATACACCTAGAAAGTGGAATTATATAGATGATGCCCCATGTTGGAAGATTCATACACAAACATTCTAGGAGGTTAGTAGTGAGTGGCAGTTTATGGACCTATTTTTTTGTGATTCCCTTGGAATATCTGAAATATCATGGGTAGCCTATTTTATCAGCTTTGGCAGTGACATCCTCCCATATGAAATAGGTAAATATGAGGCAGATTTTTGATCCCGAAATATTAGTCCTAAGGAAATTCATCTCAGGAGAGGACCCAACTACTAGTTTGATTGTCAATGAGGATGATATTATTAACTTACATGGATATATATTGGATCATATAGACATACAAGAAGAGTGTATGAGGGAATATCATGCCTCTATCTAGTAAATACACCCCAGGATTACCAAGATATACCAAGACATACATCGTCAGTATTGGTGTCTAGGTTTAAAGATGAGGATTAAAGGTTTTATCATGAGGTGTTCTATATGTCATCAAGTGAAGGAGTATGATCAATAACCTATTGAACTTCTATAGTCGCTATCCATTCCCGAGTGGAAGTGTAATGACATCACTATAGAATTTGTTACATGATTTACAAGATCCCCTTAAGAAAGTGATGTAGTATAGGTGATCCTTGACAGGTTGACTAAGGCCACATAATTCTTACGTGTCCAAGAGACCTTCTTAGTTGATGAGATTGTGAGGATTTATATTTGGGAGATAGTATTACTTCACAGTGTTCCCTGTTCTATCACATCTAAATGAGATGCCCAGTTTACTTCATGGTTATGAAAAGGGTTGAAAAAGGTATTGGATTCATAAGTTATCATGAGTACAACATATCACCCCCAGATAGACGGTCATTTAGAGAAGATAATATGGGTGTTAGAGGACATTATTTGGTCATTTGTCCTAAATTTTATAGTTTCTTGGGAGAAAAATTTACCTCTTGTTGAATTTTCCTAAAATAAATTTTTTTAAGAAACGATTTAGATGGCTCCATATGAGGCCCTTTATGGTAGGGAATTCCATTCTCCTCTATGATAGTTAGAGGTGGGTGAGGTGGCACTATTGGGTCCTCATATCATTCAAGAGACTTCATAGTATGTAAAAATGATTTTGAAACATATATCTACAACTTAGTTTTGGAAGAATTCTTATATCGATCATCACCATTGACCTATGTACTTTGAGGTGGAACATGAGGATTTTCTATGAGTTTCACTTAAATTAGCTCAAAGATGGATTTAGAGATAGAGAAATCTATGGCCTCATTACTTCAGGACTTTTAAGACCATGAAGGGAGTTAGTCTAGTAGCCTATCATTTGTCTTTAACTCAAAGGTACCAAGGCATGAACAATGTATTCCATGCATCACAACTTCACCTTTATCATTATGACCCATATTATTAATTTTATCCTGAGGATATCTCGTTGTTGGTAGATGGGTCATTTGAGGAGAATATGATACGTATAATTGATTAGAGAACAAATTATCTATGAGGTAGGTTGGTTCCTCTGGTCTGGGTGCTATGGAAGCATGGCCGTGTACATGAAGATGCCTAAGAGTGATAGGATGATGTACATGCTCAGTTTCCAGAATGTTTCTCAGGGATAAGTTATTTTAAGGAGGGGAGGTTATAAAATATATAATTTTTGAAGAGGTAAGGACAATTATTATACTATTAAAAACCACTATTTTTATGTTAATAATGGTATTAAGAGGATAAGGAGTGGTTCAGGAGAGTTTGGGGTTTGTTCATAACCTGTAGCTTCAGAAACTGGAGAGAAAGATTGATTCATGTAGTTAGTGCATGGTTAGCACTAACCATGCTACTCATTCATGTAGGGTACTCAATGAACAACATGAGGCCACATGGTTTGTATACATTTTTTTCTCCTAGACACATGGATGTGTGATTTGTCTTAGAAAGGTGATAGATCCATTTGGCACAAGCTGTGCATGGTTAGTCAAACCATGTGCCTAACTCTTGTGAGGGATGTCTTAGGGAAGTGTTGGGAACACAGTTGGCTTATGGTTTGGTCAACCGTGTGACCAAACTGTACGAAAATTAAAATTTGGGTGAAATTATTACTTCATACCTCCTATTTAACTCCTCACCCTTTATTTTTCTTCTCTAGCATAAAAATTTCTCCCTCATGATGAGATCTCTCCCATTCCTAATCTATGTTTTTCCATTTCTCCCCTACATGAGCTCCGAATCAACCAACATTAATATCATTGTATATATATCTATTTTTCATTCATTATTCTTATTTATCCCATTTTAGATCAATTCAATAGATGAAACTAGATGCAGAGAGTACTATGATCCTAAGTTATGTGGTATATTTATTTTCTCTCAAAGTCTAGTTGTATTTTATCATGTACCATTGTGCTGCACACCATAATTTTTGGCATCAACTCCTTTTTTTAAATAATTAAATTAAGGGTTATTCTTATGTGTAATGGGACCTTGTATACCCACGAATCAACACCATGGGGATTTACCTCGACATGATCCACCCCTTTGGGTGTGACCCTCTCTGAAGGATTAAGAGCCATATTCTTTTTCAATGATATTTATTAAATATTAAATATGGTTTATGAATTTCCTTGTAACAAATGTATTTTAATATGAAATGACCTAATGAATGAAATTTGGCCATGAGTTAGGCCCCTATGCTTTATGCCATAGCATGAATGATTTAAATAAACTGAATTTTCCAACTTGATTATGATGGCTATAATACCTTTTTGAAATTGTATGAGTTCTTAGTGGATAAACCATACCATTATGATTAGATGAGGGTGATACAAGGGTCCTTATCTAAGGACACCATGGATGGGCACACTGTCCTTTATAATTAATAATTTTGGTGAATTATAAATACATCAAAAACAATACTTGGATTATTTATAATATGTATTGTATGAGCTTACTTGGCAGATTAATTTTTAACTCATGAGTGATAGTGTTTCCCTAGGGGAGTCACCTTGGACGACCTTGGTGGTAAGATGGTTATACCATGACACGAGTGATACTCAGTCCCCTATGCGAGATACTTGGGATAAGATCAGGGGGTATTCTTTGTACCATTCCAAGAGTGATATTTGGGATACCTTTATGGATCAACTTGGATGGACTCTTATAGTGTTGGGTATTTGTAGTTCTCTTAGTGTGATACTTGAGTTCCTTTATACGGTTCTCCTTGGACTGGTGAACATTGTTTATTTATTAAGTTCTAGATATAAATTATAAAACTACAAAAATTACAACCAATTAAATTAAAGTAAGTATCCTCCAAGCCAAATAATATTCTCAAGGGACAGTCCTTTCTTGATACTAGGTTTTTCATTTCTCATTATTACACCCTTATCACATATTTATAGGTTAACCATGGTTGAGAGACATCTGGATTAGGCTAAAGCTGGTAGTGTCAGTTGGGTATCCATATGGAACCTATATTGATATGTTTTATTTATTTATTTCCTTGAATTTATTATGTACCTACACACTATTTATTTTATATGCACAAATTGGATTGTTCTATACACCATTCTTTGTTCCCTACTGAGTATATCTCACACCTTTCTTGGGATGCCCTTGGTACCTGAGTGGAATTCATGATTATAGGTGTAGATAAAGGGATGTTTCTAGCTTCTAATGTTTTAATCTGAGTGCTAGGATAGAGTACGAGAGTAGAAGACTCAACCTATACTCTTGATGCTAGTAGTAGCATCTTTTGGTATTTTTGTATTTTTGTATAGAATTTCCTATATGCATGCTCCCATATATCCCATGTACCTAATTTTTTTATCCACATGATAGGATCATCATCATTTTATATCTACATATGATTCATATTCCACTGATTTATTTATATTGGGTGATTTATTGTTCTTATTCTGTTACATTTTTCCTTTTTTTCATTTAACTACTTATCATATTCATATACCACTCTAATACACTCTAACTAATGAGGGAATAGTCTCCCCATGGATGCAACCTATGACCTCACTACTAGTTAGAAGAATCTGGCATATGGGGAGGTGCACTTGAGGTCACATGTCCAACCTTCTCAGGGCACCGCAAAGTGGATTATAGGGTGGGATGATACACAATGATTCATGAATAATTGAATCAGGGGAAACATGATATGCGTCATCTCAAAGGGAATGGTTTTACCAATATAAAACTATCTCAGAAGGGATTTTTTACATGGGTAATGATCACACATTAATTATTTCTAGAGATGATACCATCAAATTGAATATTCTTGATGGTATTGTTCGAACTATACATGGAGTACACTATATAAATGGATTAAAGAATAACATATTGTATTTGGGATAATTTAATGACATCGAAAAAAAGAATCACAACAAGAAAGGAGTGATAAATTTTTTGAATGGAACACTTGTGGTGATAGAGGTGGAGAAAACCTCAAAGAACTTATATGTTCTTAAGGGTGAAATGTACAAGAAGGAAAAGATAGTTGTTGCATAAATTGCCTTGATGGAAACATTGACAACATTATGGAATTTGAATCCTGGTTATATGTTCAAATGAGGCGTGAAGATTCTTTATAATTAATCAATGATACATGGACAAACAATGGTATTTGTACCATTTTGAAAGCATTTTTTTGAGAAATCAACACAATTTAAGGTTTGGAACATCGATGATGAGGAGAAAGTAGGTCTTAAAGTTAATCTATTACAACATTTGGATATCATTGATTATATCTTGAGAGGAGCAAGGTAATTTGTAAAAATTATTGATGATTATTTCAAGAGATGTTGGGTGCACCCAATAAAGAGTAAGGAAGATGTTTTTGAAGTCTTCAGAACATTCAAAGCATGGAAGGAGCTTGAATCTAGAAATAAGATCAACTGTTTGAGGAATTCCAGTGGTGAAGAATATACAAGAAAGTAGTTTGATACTTTTTTCAATATGGAGGTATCAATATATAGTTAATGGTGGTATACACTCCTAAATTTAATAAGTTTATATATTAGATAAATATAACCATATAGGATTGAACAAGGGTGATGTTAATGATAACATAAGTTTCCAATACGTTCTAGGCAGAAGTAGTGAAGACTATCTGCTATGTGATCAACTGATCTCCTTTAATGGTGATTTATTTGAAAACAGAAATTAATATTTGTACTGGTAAAACCATTGACTATTCTCAGTTATATACTTTTGGAAGTATAGTATATTCCTTATTTAATGATCAAGAAATATTGAAGTTAGATTTGAGATCTATGAAATGTATCTTCTTGAGATACGTTGATGGTGTGAATGGGTATTATTTGTATAAAACCACTACCCACAAACCTATAATCAACAAATTTTTTATTTTTAGACAAGAAAATGTGTGAATGATTATTGATGGAGACATAGAGAAAGATAGTACCTAAACTATAATGCTCTAAGAAGAGGATGAAAAAAAAGGAAAAGCCAGTTTATTATAAGGAATTACTAGATCATGATGATCATGAACTGGTTGAGTATGGACCATGGTGGATAACTTAAGAGAAAATATCACCAATGTGGAATTCAGATTATGTCACCGAGAGAAATTTAGTGTACTACTTATTAATGGAGGATAAAAATATATCTTCTTGTGTGGAGGCTACTCAGAGTCCAGACATATCCTAATGAATGGAGGAGATACAAGAGGATTTTGAATCCATGAACAAGAATAATAATTGAGATCATATTTCTTTACCTCATAGAAGTAAGGCCATTGGAAATAAATAATCCAATCATTTCTAGCTCCAAAAAGTATGATTTGAAGAAGAAAGTAAAGAAAACTTGGTTTGTAGGTTAAAAAAAATCTATGTATAGTATTAAGGAGGTGTTGAGGTGTTGGTACAAAATATTTGATTCTTATATCATGAGAGTTTGATACAAAAGATTCAAGTTAGATACTTGTTCATATTTCAAGGGTTCATATAGTAATCATTTCATCATTATTCCATTGTATGTGGATGAAACGTTGGTTACAGGTCCCAAAAATGATCAGTCATAAGAGATAAGGGCATGATTGGACTGTGAGTTTGATATGAAGGACTTGAAACCATCAAACAATATTCTTGGGATGAAAATTTATTGAGACATAAATAAGTATAATATTTTACTATCATAAAAGAGTTACTTGAGGAAAATATTAAAAGACTTCATCATGCACGATTGCAAGCCAATCACCCCTCCCTATTAATTTCAAGTTATCCTCTATGATGAGTCATATCAGGGAAAAATAGAGGATGGAGATGCCTCATGTATCATATGTATTAATAGTGGGGATTTTTATGTTTTTTATGGTTTGTATTAGACCAATTATTTCACATTCAGTGAGAGTCAAGAGTCGGTATATGAAGAATCTAAGATGAGGGGATTGTAAAAAAGTGAATAGTATTATGGGATACAATAAGGATACCTTTGATGTTTCATTATTTAATAGAGGATCAAATTTTACTATCAAAGGCTATGTTGATTTAGATATTTCAAGACATTTTGATCAGATGAATTCTACAACTGGTTACCCATTTACTCTTCTAGGAGATCTATGAGATGAATTTCAACATTATAGTTAGTTTTGGCCTTATCCACACCCAAGGTAGAGTACATGGCAGATAAACAAGATTTCAAAGATATTATTTGGTTGAGAAGGTTTATAGAGTAGCTTAGGTACAAACATGATAAGATTCCATTATTTTTTGACAGTCAAAGCACCGTTCACATTGCAGGAAATCCTAATTTTCATTATCAGATAAAAAACATCAAGGAAATTCATTTTTTTCAATATGTGTGTGGATGAAATAATTTTTAATATGAAAAAAATTGATACTAAATAAAATTTGGAAGGTTTCATGATGAAGATGATTAACTCTGATAAGTTCAGATGATGCAGATCCTTGATTGGCCTCGTGAGGATGTGAGTGTCATGGTTTGGTAGTTGTAAAAGATGTGTGGAGATGTTATTGGTTTTAAATGAAATGTTAAATAAGGAGATATTATGAGAGGCTTGAAAAAAATAAAATTAATTCTCCCTTTAATTATTTAAAGGGGGTGACACTCCCCATTGATTTACCCACTTTAATCTGATAAAAGGGGAATTACTCCACCCTTTAATTAGACTCATCTAATTTGATTGATGAGAGAGGAGGCCAAGGGGGTGAAAGTTACCTATAAAATGAGAATATCATATCTTCAGAAATTATCACCTTTGTTATTTACCATTACCTAATATTAGTTCAGTATTTTAGTGGTGTTTGAGGGGTGTTTATCCATTTATTAGATCGATAATATTTTGATAATTGTATCCTTATAATACCGAGATAAAGTCTATATCCATTTTTATCATAATGATACTTATATTTTATCATTATTTTTTACCCCTTTCATTGGGGGGTGGGTGGGTCTATGTTTCATCTGGTGTTAATTTATTTATGTATTTTTACAATTTATTTTATATCGCAATTATCATTGCATTAGTGGATAAATCATTTCTAGTCCCAACAGTCAATTCCACATATTCAAGTATGACAACCAATATAAGATAATCAAGCACCATACACTACATGTAAATTGGTCAAGCATGGAGCTAGAATATTAAATGAAAAATATGTTTAATATTCATAAAAACTTCATGTAGTATATTATTCAAGAATTGTAATCTGGAACCATAATTAGAGTAATTGTTATTAATTTATTAATTTTATATCTTCAAATTATGATAAAATATAATTATTTAATTTTATCTATGATATTGTATTTATAAATTAATTTTAAAAATTTATATTTAAAATTTAAATGTGTATGTATATTTATAAATAAAATAGTTTTTATTTACTGTAACTATTTTAAAAACAAATAGATTATAAAAAAATTCAAAATTTATAATAATTATAAAATAACCTTAAAAAATAACCAATTATAAAATGTATCCTAAATAAATATTTAATAATGGATTTTTCTTTAAATTTTTTTAAATAACTTGAAAATAGTAAAAGTTCTGTGGGGCTCAAACATGTCATTTTACCATAAAAAAAGAAGCAAAGGGAAAGGATTATTTCCTATTATTAGAGAAATGATGCCATTTCATAAAGGTTAGTCAACTCGGGAATCTTTCATATTGATCGACCCCTTGGGGACCCTATGTTCAGAGGTGTTCATATGGACATGTATCAACCTTCTATTAGTATATGTATGATTATTTCCATTTATACAACGATAGTGGTGGATATATAAGTAGCCCCTGCCTCAGTTTTTAGTTTATGTATATCTTCATGTTCTCTCGATCGCTCTACATTTTCCTATCTCATTTACCATCCTTTCTCTGGCACTCTACCTCTTTCTTTCCTACACTCTATGTTCACTTGTCATGATAAGGTCATGTAATACCATTTTTCATTGATCTAGTTTTCTCCTTGACCAGAAAATTCTTGAAATCAAATCCCCTTGTAATCTCTCAAGCTCTGTTTATTTAAAAAACATTTCTTTTATTCTCAATTTTCAGTCTTTACATAAATTTTTATTGTTAAGGGATCCTCCCCACCTTAAATACACCTCCCTATTATGGAAATTTTACCCATATTATCTCCCATTTGTTTGTTTTCAATAATTTTCCTTTTTGAAAGATTTATTTTTTAAGCATTCCACCCACTTTAAATATGTCTCCCTTTTACAGATTCTTCCCTCTTCCCTTATTATCTAGTTGTTGATTTCATGTTACTAGTGATATGTTGGGATTTTTTTATCTCAAATCATTGACATGAAAGATGTAGTGATTTATGTTTTTCTTATTTCTTATTCTTCTTATTCATTTTTGTGATTTTTTTTGCATAAAATGCATTACGTCCGTTGGGTTAAATGATATGAGAAACATGGTGTTTTGAAATTGTGTGCATGAGAATATTATCTTAATCATATTCTATATGATTTATATAATAAAATTAATATAATGGTATTAAATATGATTAATGTAATAAAATTAATATAACCCATTTACACATAAAGTGAAATGAGAGTTATACATTGATCAAGAAAAAACACAACATTGATGCATTATATACACAAAATCAAAAAATTAAATTTAACCAAATACATAAGTCCAAACATTATTTAAAAAATTAATAATGAAATATTTTTTAATTATATGATTAGGGGTGAATTCATATATAAAATATTTAATATCCTCTAATTAGTGGTGTAAAAGTTCAATATGGATTGTATATTTTACTAAAATCTATAGAATGAGAACATTTTAGTTCTATTAAAATGAAATTAATTCATATAATGAAACTTAAAAGTAATGTAGTCAATCTATATTTCCTAAAAGTACCCATTTATCATCATGGGTCCCTTTCTCTTATTCAAAAACAAATTCAGTGTCTAGCAAGTAATTTTCAAGTGTAAAGAATTAATTTCATTTCAATACAACAAATATATTAACATTGAAAATATTAAATTCACTCCTTAATAGAAACTATTAATAAGGGGGTTTTCAATTTTATGATGACTAGTATGGTATTTTAATTTTGGAATGATGATACGTAAAATAGAGACATTCACACAACATTCACATCTAATAATTTTGAAGTAGTGATAGAGATTTCACATTTTTCCCTCCCAAAATGTTCTCCATAACCGAATTTGCATGTTTGTTCCCTAAAATTTAAAATTTCTTGTGTTTCATCAATATTTTGATTATATTGGAAGAAAAAGATCACATAAATAATGATTACCTCCAAATTATGGTTGAATTTTAGGACAAAACCAGATGACGATTTGAGATGGGGAATCACTTGACAAGAATGAAAAAAGATGGAGAAAATGTGACATCAATGAACTTAAGGGGTGGTTGAAAAAAGGAAAAATACCTGGTGATGAATGGTGTGTTATTAAACGGGTGGTGATGAACTGTAGGGTGATGAAAAGTGAGTATACAAAGTGAAGGAGATGAATTTTTGAGCGCATGATTATTTTAGGTTGATTTTTAACTAATAAAAGCCATTGGATTAGGGTATGTATGGTTATTAATTTCTAGGGAATGATGAAAAAACTTGGGGTGTGATATTATATTAATTAATTTGATGGAATGGGTGGGGTGTGATTTTTTTATTAAATAGTGTATTTTTTTAAAGTGTAGATGTATTTTTATTATATAATGTTATATCTTCGATAACCCTTGAAGCAAGTGTCCTTACAAAAGTATGATAAAAATACATCTATGGGAAGTATATACACCCAAAAAAAAAAAAACTAGTGGTGGATATGATATAAGTCTCAAAGAAAAAAAAATTGAGATGAAAAACCACTTACCATAATTCTCATCTTCCATTAAAGTAATTTAACCTCCTACATAATAAACATAAATTTATTAAAAAATATTTTTATAAACTTATTAATATATATATATATAACCTTTTTTTATATTTGGTTATAATCACTTAACATAGTAGATCATCTACTAGAAAAACAAATCATTTAAGAACACCTCATGCATACATTTACAATTGAGACTCCTATCCTATCATACTTTAGGATTTATTTACATTCTCAAGGGAAATGTATTCTATAATTGCTTCTCCATACATTTTTTCTTCAAAATAAACTATTAAATTACTACCACTTTGTAACCTTATATCCATATGAACCTTCAATGTTAGTAAATGCGGATATTGAATGGGAAATGTAAAGGTCCTTTGTGAAGATCTCTTTAATAGGACAGTTGATCCTTTAGATTGTTTTGATTTGACCTTTCATTTCACCCCTTACCGTTTTCAGTATGTAATAACATTTATCAGTTCAGAAAATTTCCATTAATTTTTTAAGTTTTTTCTTGAAAAATAAATTGGAAATGAATACCTCCTTATTGACATGTTTTTTACAAGATCTAACAGTTATTCTATGATTGTTCTAATATATTTCTAGATCATATTAATATCTTCTACATCAAGCAGAACAATTAACTCATTGATCATCTAATGAGATACATTAATTTCTACTCTCACATGACCTATTGGAAATTTTCTATTGTGTAGATTATCTTCTTGAATATTGAACATGGTATCCATTGCAACAAGGTGATGGGTGGGTGCTGATAGATATAAATCATAATCATTTTCACCCTATAGAATATCTATACAGGAAAAGTATCAATTTCTTCCAAATTCAAATTTCATAGAAACAATTATGATAGTATTGATTACCTTACCTAATATAGCTTATTTATGGGAATGGATTACCTCAAAGATTGTGGGGGTGGGGGGGGGGGATCTTCATACAATGGTTGTTCTAGACTTGTTTATTATCTTTACATAATTCCTATAACATTTTATAACAACTCTAACTTCCAATTAAATTTTTATTCAAGAGAATCTAATTGTTCCTATAACTGTTATAGTTTTTTTCTCTTTATCCTCCTCCTCATTTATTTTCTCAAAATATTATTGGGATGTCACCCCAAAACCTGCACCTCTAACACGACCATACTATTCTATCCCCTTCAAGGCCACTGATAGTAGTTGTTCGTTTAGTGTAACTAATTATGATTACTATGTCTAAGTAAAATAAAAAATACAGGAAAATAAGTAATCATTGTTATATAATACATATTTAAAGCAAAACAAAATTTTAATATGTCATACTTACACATGCTTCCCACACTTTTCATGTTTTTTCATCTATTAGTATCCCATATTTATCTACAAGTTCTTCCTTCCATATCACATAATGTGATATGGAAGGGGATTTGGATTTGGATTCATCAATTTGTATATAAATAGAGGAATATAATTATATTGTTCTTTCATGTCACATAAAAATAATACGGTAGATTTAATATATGTACTGATTTTTTTTTTCAAGTGAAGCGTACCCAATCATTGCTTTACAATAGGGGTACATTGGTTTTTCTTCCCATTGATTATATTTTTCACTCAGTTTCAATTTAATAAATTAATTTTTTTTAATCAAAGTGATTAATACATGTATTTTAAAATAATATATTATTATCCACAATGTACCTAACATGATGTATCCTCATGATGAACAGTATATGTATTCCATACTTCTTGGCTTATCAGGTGTGTATACATCTACGTTGGGTGTGTGTTTATTTTTTCTTATTCATATTTGATATGAAACTTCATTAGAATTGTGTGAAAACCTCTGTGGGACTTTCTCAAAATCATTAATAAAAATTTCATTCAGGAGTCATCTACAATAAATCCACTCTACAATGGATAAAAAAAATGAGTCAATGTTTCATAATTTTTTAGTGAAATAAATAAAGTATATCATAATTTTACCCTGATATTTTTATATATTAGCATATTAAGCATATGAAAAATATTTTTCCATGAATCTATATCAATCGGTATGTATTGGTTGGTGGTGAGACTAATAAAACCACTAAACATGGCCTTTTTGGGGTTAACAGCCTGACCACATGCATTCTATCCAGCCTTGAATTTGATTCCTTTGTTTCTAACCTTAATAATTTTTTCTAACATTTCCATGGTACATCGCTCCTATTTTTTTGAGACATCAATTGTTCAACATCTACCATTTCCTCGATTTGAACATCATTAATATGTTGTTTCTCTAGATTGGTAGCATTAATGTGTGCATAAGGTTGTTGTTCCTCTGCATTGGGAGCACCAAAAGGTTGAGAAACTTGTTGTTCCTCAGGATTGGGAGAATCAATTTGTTCATAAGTCATTATCTACAGAAGTGGTATAACATTTAATTTAGATTATGTAAATGCAGCAATGAATAGATAATAACATGAGGTAACACAATGTATATTACAAAAAAATATAAATCAATTATTTATATATCTTTTTTAAAACTTAAAGGGATTTTACCCCTCAATAAAGTATCCAAATACCTTAATTGTATGGTCACCTTTGGCATATAAGCCCATTTATATATTGGGATCATTGTGAAATGATTACGACATCCTAATGAAAGGGTCATCCTTAATTGAATTTTCATCTAACCCTTTAGTGGTTTTAGTCGATAACAGAACAATTGAATACTTTATATTTGTAGTATCTAGAACATAAAATACTTGTACTACCTATGATTCTATTATAAATAGTTCTTCTTTGTACCCTTCCTTATTTAAATGCACTTTCACAAATACCAATTCATCAATTTTAACAACACTCCTGTTATCATACCACTTTCATTGAAAAATTATCAATTAGAATGTTGTATAATCCAATTCTAGTATTTGTTTGATGATGTGAAATTATGACATATTTTCATAAACTGGATTTCTATTTTTGGTAATAGATACATGCATCTCTTCAACCACAAATTTTACTCCACTATTTTGCATGTTAATGTATTCATCAAGTTTATTTATATAGAACATATAACCATTTGTTGCACAACAATTATAAGCTAATACAAGCACACTTGGTCCTCTGGATAGCCATCGAAGTCATTCTGAAACTGAATATGGTTTTTCAACTAACTCCTTAAAAATATGGTCTAAAAACATCCTATAAACTATTAATTATATGTATTTGATATCCATCTTTCATCCCTTGATGGATTTAAATGCCTAAGAATTTATTTTTGGATTTCAACATATAGGTAAACCTATAAACTGTTATAAAAAATTTAAAGGTGTTCTGAATCCTATTCTATAATATTAATTATGAAAATATATTCTAGAAATTAATTTACCTAGAATCCACCTAGTGTGGCAAGATTTTGGTAGACTAATGATTTTCACACCAAATAGGTAATCAGTACAAAATTTAATAGATTCCTCAATAATATATATCAATTTACAATACAAACTTCTGGATGACTTTGATTTTTGACATATCCTTTCAAAATATTCATATACCATTCAATGGGGTATATCCATCTATAATGTAGAGTCATGATATCTTAAATCAAAACATATCAGTAATGTGATTTCATACCCTTTAACTTTAAATAAGTTATTGACACAATATTCTTGATATTTTATGAATACCCATTTGGAACCTTTACATCATTCAATAAGTTGAAAAACTGATATCTATCATACTTGTAAAGAGTTTAAGAAGTTGGAGGAAGAAACATTTGTTTTTCACCCTTCACTGGCACCAAATCTTCTCATATTCTAATGTCATTCATATCCAACCTAGACTTAATTTAATCCTTTTTTCCATGTGAATTTAGTAATGTTCCATTGAAAATATCACATACATTTTTTCTCCATACATAACATCAATAAAATTCATGATGTACAAATAATTCCAATATGATAATTCAAGAAAAACCGATCTCTTTTTCCAATCAGTTTTTGTAAGGTTTTTCAAAAAAAGGTTTTCCAAAATCAATGACAAAATTTTTACTTTTGCAAACATTTGATCACCTGTTAGAGGATATGGTGTTGTACATTCTTCTAAACTCCCATATAATGATGTCATAGATGATCAATACTTATGTTTCTGGGATAGTAATCTATGATTTCCTAGAAACACATACTTCGATGAATGTTTTGACTTAATTGACTATGTACATTGTACACAAATGGGACACCCTTGAGTTCCTTTAATGATATATCCTGAATTTTTTTACATAAAAAATAAAGTCATCTATCATCTAGAATAATAGGGATCTAAATGTGAAATATTCATTTCTATAAGAACCATACAACATGACACATGAATCCCACAATAATTTCAAATTTATGATCAATAGACCCAAATAAACATAAATATCATTACCCAGTTGTTTTGGTCATAACTGTGAGAAGGCTCAGTTGGATGGTCTTACATGAACTCATGCTGATATAATTATTTTAGTTTCAATATTCAAAGTAAGCATTCAATTAATCCATGAAAAAAGGCTTTTGGTCTAAGGACTAAATTTTCGTAGCACTTAACTTCCTACAAGGACAAGGTTGGGGGAGTGAGATCATGATGGATATCCTATGGGTTGGATAGAGTTAGTGACATGCCCTTTCCATGGTGTAATTATCAATTTATATTATATAGGAGGTGAAGTTATGTATATCTAGGAGGTCTCTAAAAGTTAATATGGACATATAAATATATATACCACTCTTTGTCCATACACATGTATATGTTTATAAATCTATATACCACTCATCCTATTTCATTTATAAATATAGATACCACTCAATTTTTTGAAACATATTTTAAGGAGTGTTCTAAAAGGAAAAAATAAATTATTAAGTGAGTGTATAAAGACTTTAATAAATAACAAATGTTAATTTATAAAGAGTAATTTTAAAATGAAAAGTGTATCACTTATTTATCTCCCATTCTCAATAATAAATTACCACTGCCCTAGAATCTTTAATAAGGTATATTCCTTATAAAAGTAATATTATATGTTATACTATACTATTCCTCTTCAACTTTTTCTTTTTTACACTATCCCTATGCATTAAAATATATTATTAGGCCATTGAATCTTTTTAGATCCTTTAATTTTCCTTAGGTTTGGTTGGAGTGGATGGTTTTTGTGGATGATAGAAAGGTAATACATTGTTTCCATTTTATAGTTTCATACTTTATATGAAAAACAAACCAATCCATAATTTTATGGATGTATTTTTATAAGAGGCCAGTGACTGTCACGAACCATCCCAGGTACCCAGGTAACCCGATAACAGAGCTAGACCTAACATAGCCTGAAGGGTGTTTCCGATCCCCATGGGTCGGAGACTAGCACCTGGCATCCCACAACATGCAAGTGGGAACGATTTTTCCACCAACAATACAAAAGAAAAGAAACAAGATAGTATGCATAAAAAAAGAAACTCCACTGGGAGTAAAGTACCAAAATACAAAGAGGCATAAAATCCTATGTACTAAAATGGGAAGACAACCCCAAGGTCCTTAAGGACACAACTCACCAAGACCAAAGCTCTACAGCTGGATCCATCTCCAAGAGATCCCTTCCCTTTGCTCTAATCTGGAAGAAGAAATTCTATAAACAGCCTAAGGAAAAAGTAGGGTGTGAGCCTGAGCCCAATTGAATACCACTAATAATTCCATAACAGATTCAAAATATAGATTATCCAAAGTAATGCTTTCAATTTTCAAATAAACATGTTTGGAAATTCTAAAGAATTTTTAAACAAAACATGCTATACATTTTCAAAATGATGGAAAATACATTCAAAGAACATGATTTAATTTACAAGAGATGAAATATTTCTAAAAAAATGGATTAAGTAAAACATTTATATAAACCAATTTATATAAATTCAACAAGCATGTAAAGAAGTTCCAACAAACATTGGCATACATTTATATCTCAAATATAAATAAAAAAGTGAGCAATATGGTCATATTTCAAAAGGTACGATAGTATTAACCATCTATAGGATTCTACACTCTCTATGTTAACTCAAAAAAATGTGTATACACACGTCCCTATGACACTTGCCAAAGGAGACTCATCACCAACTAGTCGGGGATGTGACTTTCTGCAAGTATGTTTTAGAATTTTGTCGTAGTATAGAGTGTATCCAGATAACTCACTAACTACCTAAGGATTTAATGCTATCTTACATGAATATGATCAATCCCATTCTTCCATTTCAAAAGTGCTGATTTCATTCCATTTAAAACCAAAACATGTTTTATTCAAAAACATGCCTTTTCACAAAATAAAACCAATGGGTTTCTATCAAATCATTTTAATCCATTTTCACCAGTTTGAAATCCATTCAAAACTAATTCCATCATTAAAAAATTTATTTCCACAATTAAATTCACCAATTTAATTGAAATCATTTCCTTTAATTCCATAATTTAAATTAAACAATTTAAATCAGCCAATTTCTATAAACACACCCCATTCATTAGAATCGGGGTTTTTTTTTCGAATTTCCATTCCAAAACCATTTCAAATATCTCGATTCACTGGAATCAAGTTTTTATTAATTTATTTGAAATCATATTTGAGCAATTGAATTTAAATCAACAATTGAGATAAATAAATCAAAAAAAGGATAATCAATTTAGATAATCAGAACAGAAGCACCTACCTCAAGGTCATTGATGTCAGCGATAATGATAAACCACCACGTGTGGTTCAATTCCCCTCATCATAACCGTATTATCATAAGTGTTGAAACACCAATATTAGAAGTTCATCAAGGGGTCCTAAAACCAAAAACATCTATTTTATTTCATAAGGAAGTAAGATATTACATCTTATTACATTTTCTCTCTCCAGGATAATCTATGGATTATCATATTATGTTAACGCATTCAATCACAATAAAAATCTATAAGAATAATTATAAACCTAATTCAATAATCATATCCCTCTATTTTATTTCACAAGAAAAAAATATTATAGGAGATTACATTTTCTCTCTCCCAAATATTCTATGGATTATCATTTTTGGCCATCACATTCACAAATAATATTCTTAATAAGAATAATTATCTTTTATAAACTCACAATTATTGTTTTAATAATATTATTAATCAAACTTTGATAATATTGAAATTATTGCTCGATAATTATATTAATTATCATTTTTTAAAATATGTAGAAATTATCTTTGATATTTAAATGAAATTTATCTTTGATAATTCATTGCAATTATCATTTGATAATTCTTAACAATTATCTTCTGATAAATTCACAATATTTATCTTTTAATAATTTCTTTATAGTTATTAATTTAATTAATTAATTAAATATATTATAATAGTTACTCGTTATAAATTATCATTTTTTCAATTTATCTAATGATAATTCGATAAAATTATCATTTGATAATTTTATTTACAAATACCTTCCAATAATATTGGTCCATTATCCGCAGAATCTTTCATGTAGATATCCTTTTATAATTTTGAAAAAATATCCTTCGATAAATGAATGAAATTATTATTTTCTAATTTTATTTAATTATACCTTGATAATATCATGTGATTATCATTTCATAAAAAAAAATTATCTTTTGGTAATTTTGTGCAATTATGTTTTGATAATTATATGAATTTATCATTCTCTAATTCTTCAAAATTATCCTCCAATAATATTGATAATCAAGAAATGTGATTCTTGCATTAAAATTATCCTTTTATAAAGTTGGATTATTAGAAATAATAATTCATGATGGAATAATCTAAAAAAATGTTTGAATTGTCTCTTGATAATTAAAGGTTGGTCATTTTATTCATAATGTTTTTCTTTTGAATTATAGAAATAATAGACTAAATGAAATAATTAAATAAAAGAAATAAAATTAATCTGCAAACCTGTATCTCTATATCAAAAGCACAACACAGAAACCCATATGCAGGTCCACCACTGTGGAAGAAGATCGCCAAGGAGGAAGAACGAAACAGATGCACTGGTCACGTGTAAAAGAGAGCTGAGATTGCTTGGTTTCAATGGGTCCAACCAAGGATGAATGAAGAAACAAACCAGTATTTCAATACCCACTCCTCATGTGTTTCCCTAATTAATGAACTTTGAATCAAAAGGTTTCTAAAATCCAACATATTGTTTAAAAACACCCCATTAATGCGTTGATAATTGAAATGGTTGAAAACAATTCAAAACTGAAGGTTTTGAAACCCCATACGTGTGAAAATGGAGTTCAGGCGTGATGTTAGAGGTGATTGAACAATGAATACCATTTTATTAATTAAATTAATAATTAAATCAAAATAATAAATTTAATTATTTAATATAGTTATTAAATAACTTAAATATTAATAGCGACCAGACCAAATGTCCATTGCTCGTGAAAGTTATACCCCGCCTAGGGAAAAAACCCCATTTTGGACACAACAATGGTCTCAGATTTCTCAAACGATGTACGGTTTGAGAGATATTAATGATTTATTAATGAAAAATCAGAATAATTAATTAATTAATATAAAAATTGTAATTTTAGCGTGTGGTGTGTCCAAATTCCCAACACTTACAAATATTATACCCTATCTAGGGTAAACGCCTCATTGCGGATCCATTGATGGTTTTGGATTTCCCATACGACGCACTATTTGGGAGATATTTAATTATTTTTAATAAATAATATATTAAATATTATTTAAAAACTTTCTCTCATGAGTGAGGCATCCAAAAGTTTGGTGCCTTCGAATGTTATACCCCACTTAGGGTAAACACCATATTTTAGACACAATTGTGGTCTCAAATTTATGATATGATAAATAGTTTTGGATTTATTTAATTATTTTGAATAAATTGCCCGTGCTTAAAACAATGTATTTAATATTTTTATTTCATCCTCCCTGAGACTTTTTAAACATCAAAAACTCATACTTAGTGTTTAACTCAAAAAAATAAATATTTAATTGAATATTCTAGAGTATTAATTGGGTGTTTTACCATTCTGCGACGTGTTTAACAAAAACAAAACTTTTCATTGATAAACCATTTTTTCCATTTAACGTAATAATAATTTAACATAATAAGGTTTAGGAATACCTAAAACAGTAATGGGATGTTACAAACTCGCCACCATAGGAACTTTCTATCCCCAGAAAGCCTATGAAGCATCCTCAATGTCAAAAGAGACCAGGCCACTGTTCACTCATCAGTTCCCCCTCTCTCACATCTCATGAGAATCAGAACCAAGCTACCATAACACATAGACTAGTGGTATAATCCTCCCACAAAGTACCTTGGTCCCAGAGTCAACAACCCTGACTGGTCATTTAGTCATAGATAAATCAGGTTCAATCTGAAGATCACTCCAGCTCAAAATGTGTGATGGATCAGAGAGATACTTCCATAGCTGTGATAAATGGAACGCGTTATGTATTGACATCAGCTGCAGTGGTAGTGATAAACTATAAGAAACTTTACCCACTTAGTAAACAACCTTAAAAGATCCCACAAAACAAGGAGAAAGATTCCCTTTCCTCCCAAGCTGTCGATGAACCAACTGGGGTGAAACCTTCAAGAATATAAGGTCACCAAAACTGCTGCTTCAAGTCATTGAATGTATTAGTGATTCCAGGGTGCACAACCCATTGGAAATTATGGAAATTACCCATTATAGACTTCCTTGTTGCTAATGGTGCAACATAACAGTTCTGATAACATAGAACACCCTATTTGGAGAACAACCATTGGGCATTAGTCTCCCCACCATAAAGAGAGTCTCTAATTCGTACTAAATTCATCAAAAACCATCTATTTCTGAAGAATCATCCCAAGAAGAGAAAATGTCAGAGAACCATAAGATTTCATGGTGGAGAGAACTGACACTGCCCAAGGTGACACAATTGGTTGAATAAAGGCTTTCTCTAGAGGATCATCCAACTGGGAAATTAGTTCTTTTAGTTTAGTTGGATCCATTTGGTAAGTGGGAAAAGAAACTAGTTGAGTTTTAGGAATCAAGTCAATAGAAAAATCAACCTCTCTTATCGGAGGTAAACCATAAAAATCAGAATGAAACATGATGTGAAACTTGACGATGACTGGAGGGAGATCACCACTCATTGGATCTCGCTCTAGATCAAAAGTAAACATTGATATCACTTTCCCCAAATCTAAATAAGAAGGTCTGGCTCTAATCGATGTTGGGTCACATTCTTTTTAAAGGGAAAGAGGCACACCATTGGGTGTAGTAATGTAGACTCATTGAAGATAACAATCAATTCCGGATTTTTTGGTAACGATCCAATCCATATCGAATATGATGTTAAGATATTTCAAGTCGAGTACCAAAAAACTCAAAGAAAGTTTGATAGTTGATAGAGAGAAGACACAATAGGGATTACGAAGACTTTTCTCTCTATTTATACCTAGGGGTATAGTAATATCCATTTCATAAGATAAAAGATCCATAAGTAGATTAAGAAGATTAACAAAATGGGTTGAAATAAATGAGGGAGATGCACCGGTATCAAATAGAGCAGTCACTAAAGATGAAACTATAGTAATGATACCTATCATGGTCACTAGACCTGTATAAGCTTTCTATGGAGACTCTTCCACTGCGTGAAGAAGGTTCTTTCCAGATGCCTATGGATGGAATCCTTTTGTATGTGAAGAGTTTGATTGCCCTTCCATTTTTGAAGGTCTTGATGATCTCACCTCAACTAGATTCAGATCTACAATATGTTTGGGATGAGGTTCAGTAGAAACCTCCTCCTGGATCCGATTTACATGTCTTCTTGAGGGAATTTAGTTACACAACATTAGCCTTCAATAGGAAGACATTATATTAACACTCATACTGAGTAATGAGAGAAATTATTCTCAACATAAGAAACAAACAAGATTTGGATTTCACACTATCCAAATCACAATAGGGAAAAGAATGGAACTACACCACAAGACATCTTTTCCCAACCACCCCTGGTGAATTAAGGTTCATTGTGGTGGGAGCTATCCAGGCACTCAATCACAACTACCTCTTAAGTCCCAACAAGATTTCACAAATTCATACTAACATCAATGAAATATGCTTAACCTCCCTTTGATACCATTTTTTCACGAACCATCCTAGGTACCTAGGTAACCTGATAACCGAGCCAGACCTGACATATCCCGAAGTGTATTCTCAATCCCAATAGGTCGACAAATAGCACCTGACATCACACAACATGCAAGTGGGAACGATTTTTCCACTAACAATGCAAAATAAAAGAAACAAGAAAGTATGCATTACAAAAGAAACTACACAGGGAGTAAAGTACCAAAATACAAAGAGGCATAAAAGCCTAAGTACTAAAATGGGAAAACAGCCCCAAGGTCCCTAAGTACACAACTCACCAATACCAAAGCTCAATAGCTAGATCCATCTCCAAGAGACCCCTTCCCTTTGCTTTAACCTGGAAGAAGAAATCTACAAACACCCGAAGGAAAAAGTAGGGTGTGAGCCTCAGCCCAGTAGGATACCACCAATGATTCCATAATATATTCCAAATATATATTATCCAAAGTAATGCTTTCAATTTTCAAATAAATGGGTTTGGCAATTCAAAATCATTTTTAAACAAAACATTCTATACATTTTTAAAATGATCGAAAAAACTTTCAATGCATAGGATTTACATTACAAGAGATGAAATATTTCTAAAATAATGGCTTAAGTAAAACATTATATAAAATAATTTATATAAATTCAATAGTCATGTAAAAAAGTTCCAAAAAACATTGGCATAAATTTATATCTCAAATATAAATAAACAAGCGAGCAATATGGTTATCTGCCAAAAGGTAGGATAGTATTAACCAGCTATTGGATTCCACACTCTCTATGTGAACTCAGAAAAATGTGTATACACACATCCCTATGACACTGTCCAAAGGAGACTCATCACCAACTCATTAGGGATGTGACCCATCGCAAGTATGTTTTAGAATGTTGTCGTAGCGTATAGTATATCCAAATAACTCAATAACTACCAAAATATTTCACGCACTCTTACATGATGAGTGAACTATTTTAAGAATGTGTAAAAATACGATCAATCTCATTCTTACATTTCAAAAGTTCCAATTTATTTCTATTTAAAACCAAAATAGGTTTTATTCAAAAACATGCCTTTTCACAAGATAAAACAAATGGGTTTCTTTAAAATCATTTTAATCCATTTTCACTAGTTTGAAATCCATTCAAAACCAATTCCATAATTAAACAATTTATTTCCAAAATTAAATTCAACAATTTAATTGAAATCATTTCCATCAAATCCATAATTTAAATTAAACAATTTAAATCATCCAATTTCTATAAACACACCCACTTCCTTGGAATTGAAGGTTTTTTGAATTTCCATGACAAAATTATTTCAAATATATTGATTAAATGGAATCGTGTTTTTATCAATTTAACTGAAAGAATATTTGAGAAAGTTAATTTAAATCACCAATTGAGATAAATCAAGAAAAACAAGGATAATCAATTTGGCTAATCAGAATAGAACCACCTACCTCAAGGTCATTGATGTCAGCGATAATGATAAACCACCACGTGTTGTTCAATACCACTCCTCATAACCATATTATCGTAAGTGTCGACACACCAATATTTGATGTTCATCAAGGGGTCCTAGAACTAAAAACATCTATTTATTTCACAAGGAAGTAAGATATTACATCTAATTACATTTTCTCTCTCTAGGATAATCTTTGGATTATCGTATTATGTTAACACATGAAATAGCAATAAAAATCCATAATAATAATTATAAACCTCATTTGATAATTATATCCCTATATTTTATTTCACAAGAAAAAAAAATATTACATGCGATTACATTATCTCTCTACCGGATAATCTATAGATTATCATTTTAGGCCATCACATTCACACAAAATATTCTTCATAAGAATAATTATCTTTGATAAACTCACAATTATCATTTTAATAATATTAGTAATCAAACATTGATAATATTGAAATTATCACTCGATAATTATATTAATTATTATTTGATAAAATATGTAAAAATTATCTTTGATATTTCCATGAAATTGATCTTTGATAATTCGTTGCAATTATCCTTCGATAATTCTTAACAATTATCTTTTGATAAATTCACAATATTTATCTTTTAATAATTTATTTATAGTTATTAATTTAATTAATTGAGTTAATATATTCAAATAGTTACTCTTTATAAATTATTATTTTTTCAATTTATCTAATGATAATTTTATGAAATTATAATTTGATAATTTTATTTATAAATACCTTCCAATAATCTTGTGCCATTATCCCTAGAATCATTCATCCAGATATCATTTTATAATTTTGGAAACATATCCTAAGATAAATGAATGAAATTATCATTTTATAATTTCATTTAATTATACCTTGATAATCCCATGTGATTGTCACTTCATAAAACAAAAATTATCTTTTGATAATTTTGTGCAATTACGTTTTGATAATTATATGAATTTATCATTTGCTAATTCTTCAAAATTATCCTCCACTAATATTGATAATCAATCCATGTGATTATTTCATTAAAATTATACTTTTATAAAATTGGATTATGAGAAATAATAATTCATGATGGAATCATCTAAAAAAATGTTCGAATTATCTCTTTATAATTCAATGTTGGATTTTTTTCTACAATGTATTTCTTTTGAATTATAGAAATAATGGAATAAATAAAATAATAAAATAAAATAAATAAAATCAATATGAAAACCTATATCTCTATCTCATAAGTACAACACACAAACCTATATGCAGGTCCACCACTGTGGAAGATGATCGCTGAGGAGGAAGAACGAAACAGATCCACTAGTCACATCACTACTGAAAATCCGGCCTTTAGCGACCGCCAATGGCGGTCGCTAAAGGCCTTTAGCGGTCGCTGTTGCCTCGTCGCTAGAGGCTTTCAGCGACCGCCAAGCGGTCGCTGCAGCCCCTCTGTCGGGCACCCTATAGCGACCGCCTATGGCGGTCGCTAGTCTAAATTTTTTTTTTAAAATTTTTTTTATTGAATTGAATATATAAATATATAAATATATATATATATAGATATTCATATATATACTATTAAATACAATATTTTAAATATATATATATATAATATATTTTAAATGTATTAATATATATATAATATATATATAATATCAAATCATTGTGCTATAATAATTTAAAAACTTCGATTCAAGAAATAATCTCATTTCAGGTCTTTCGGAGCACGTTTGCTCCGAATGGGACCGCCGCACGCCGTTTTGGTGTTTTATGGCGCCGGAAACGCGTTTCCGGCCGCCGCGGTCAAACGGCACCTCCGAATGAGGTGCCTTCTGGCCGACCATTTCACAATTCACGCCCCAGATGTTGTCATACGGTTTCGTGGCATTCGGAGGTCGTTCGGGTGGTTTTGACCCCCCAACGCGCCATTTCAGCGCGCGCCGCACTGTTGAAAAGAACACAATCGGACGTGTCGTGCACACCGCACGTCCTATGGACGTGCGGCCACCTCCTGCATCTCAGGAATAATATTTCTATCGTTTTCGTGCGGTTTCAGGTCGTTCGGAGCACGTTTGCTCCAAATTGGACCGCCGCACGCCGTTTTGGTGTTTTAGGGCGCCGGAAACGCGTTTACGGCAGCCGCGGTCAAACGGCACCTTCGAATGAGGTTCCGTCTAGCCGACCATTTCACAATTCATGCCCCGGATGTTGTCGTACGGTTTCGTGGCATTCGGAGGTCGTTCGGGTGGTTTTGACCCCCCAACGCGCCATTTCAGCGCGCGCCGCGCTGTTGAAAAGGACACAATCGGACGTGCCACGCGCACCGCAAGTCTTCTGAACGTGCTGCCTCCTCCTGCATCTCAGGAATAATATTTCTATCGTTCCCATGCGGTTTCAGGTCTTTCGGAGCACGTTTGCTCCGAATGGGACCGCCGCACGCCGTTTTGGTGTTTAATGGCGCCCAAAACGCGTTTTCGGCCGCCGCGGTCACACGGCACCTCCGAATGAGGTGCCGTCTGGCCGACCATTTCACAATTCACGCCCCGGATGTTGTCGTACGGTTTCGTGGCATTCAGAGGTCGTTCGGGTGGTTTTGACCCCCCAACGCACCATTTCAGCGCGCGCCGCGCTGCTGAAAAGGACACAATCGGACGTGCTGCACGCACCACACGTCCGATGGACGTGCGGCCTCCTCCTGCATCTCAGGAATAATATTTCTATCGTTCCCGTGCAGTTTCAGGTCGTTCGGAGCACGTTTGCTCCGAATTGGACCGCCGCACGCCGTTTTGGTGTTTTATGGCGCCAGAAACGCGTTTCTGGCCGCCGCGGTCACACGACACCTCCGAATGAGGTGCCGTCTAACCGAACATTTCAAAATTCACACCCCGGATATTGTCGTATGGTTTCGTGGCATTCGGAGGTTGTTCGGGTGGGTTTGACCCCCCAACGCGCCATTTCAGCGCGCGCCGCGCTGCTGAAAAGGACACAATCGGACGTTCCGCGCGCACCGCACGTCCGATGGACATGCGGCCTCCTCCTGCATCTCAGGAATAATATTTCTATCGTTCCCGTGAGGTTTCAGGTCGTTCGGAGCATGTTTGCTCCGAATTGGACCGCCGCACGCCGTTTTCGTGTTTAATGGCGCCGGAAACGCGTTTCCGTCCGCCGCGGTCACACGGCACCTCCGAATGAAGTGTCGTCTAGCCGACCATTTCACAATTCACACCCCGGATGTTGTCGTACGGTTTCGTGGCATTCGGAGGTCGTTCGGGTGGTTTTGACCCCCCAACGCGCCATTTCAGCGCGCGTCGCGCTGCTGAAAAGGACACAATCGGACGTGCCGCGCGCACCGCACGTCCGATGGATGTGCGGCCTCCTCCTGCATCTCAGGAATAATATTTCTATCGTTCCCGTGCGGTTTCAGGTCGTTCGGAGCATGTTTTCTCTGAATTGGACCGCCACACGCCGTTTTGGTGTTTAATGGCGCCGGAAACGCGTTTCCAGCCACCGCGGTCACTAGGCACCTCTGAATGAGGTGCTGTCTAGCCGAAAATTTAACAATTCACGCCCCGGATGTTGTCGTACGGTTTCGTGGCATTCGGAGGTCGTTCGGGTGGTTTTGACCCCCCAACGCGCCATTTCAGCGCGCGCCGCGCTTCTGAAAAGGACACAATCGGACGTGCCGCGCACACCGCACGTCCGATGGACGTGCGGCCTTCTCCTGTATCTCAGGAATAATATTTCTATCGTTCCCGTGCGGTTTCAGGTCGTTCGGAGCACGTTTGCTCCGAATTAGACCGCCGCACGCCGTTTTGGTGTTTTATGGCGCCAGAAACGCGTTTCTGGCCGCCGCGGTCACACGACACCTCCGAATGAGGTTCCGTCTGGCCGACCATTTCACAATTCACGCCCGGATGTTTTCGTATGGTTTCGTGGCATTCGGAGGTCGTTCGGGTGGTTTTGACCCCCCAATGCGCCATTTCAGCGCGCGCCGCGCTGCTGAAAAGGACACAATCAGACGTGCCGCGCGCACCGCACGTCCGCTGGACGTGCTGCCTCCTCCTGCATCTCAGGAATAATATTTCTATCGTTCCCATGCGGTTTCAGGTCTTCTGGAGCACGTTTGATCCGAATGGGACCGCCGCATGCCGTTTTGGTGTTTTATGGCGCCCGAAACGTGTTTCCGGCCGCCGCGGTCACACGGCACCTCCGAATGAGGTGCCGTCTAGCCGACCATTTCACAATTCACGCCCCAGATGTTGTCATACGGTTTCGTGGCATTCGGAGGTCGTTCGGGTGGTTTTGACCCCGCAACGCGCCATTTCAGGGCGCGCCGCGCTGCTGAAAAGGACACAATCGGATGTGCCGTGCGCACCGCACGTCCTATGGACGTGCGGCCTCATCCTGCATCTCAGGAACAATATTTCTATCGTTCCCATGCGGTTTCAGGTCGTTCGGAGCACGTTTGCTCCGAATTGGACCGCCGCACGCCGTTTTGGTGTTTAATGGCGCCGGACACGCGCTTCCGGCCGCCGCTGTCACACGACACCTCCGAATGAGGTGACGTCTGGCCGACCATTTCACAATTCACGCCCCGGATGTTGTCGTACGGTTTCGTGGCATTCGGAGGTCGTTCGGGTGGTTTTGACCCCCCAACGCGCCATTTCAGCGCGCGCCGCGCTGCTGAAAAGGACACAATCGGACGTGCCGCGCGCACCGCACGTCCGATGGACGTGCGGCCTCCTCCTGCATCTCAGGAATAATATTTCTATAGTTCCCGTGCGGTTTCAAGTCGTTCAGAGCACGTTTGCTCCGAATTGGACCGCCGCACGCCGTTTTGGTGTTTTAGGGCGCCGGAAACGCGTTTACGGCCGCCGCGTTCAAACGAGGGTGCGGGGGGTGTACGGGGGTGCGGGGGGCTGTACGGGGGTGTGGGGGGGGGGGGGCTGTACGGGGGTGCGGGGGGGCTGTACGGGGGTGCGGGGGGGCTGTACGGGGGTGCGGGGGGCTGTACGGGGGTGGCGGGGGGTAGTACGGGGGTGCGGGGGGGCTGTACGGGGGTGGGGGGTGCTGTACGGGGGTGCGGGGGGGGGGGGGGGGGGGGGGCTGTACGGGGGTGCGGGGGTCTGTACGGGGGTGCGGGGTGGGTGGGGGGGGGGGGCTGTACGAGGGTGCGGGGGGCTGTACGTGGGTGGCGGGGGGCAGTACGGGGGTGCGGGGGGCAGTACGGGGGTGCGGGGGGTTGTACGGGGGTGCGGGGGGCTGTACGGTGGTGCGGGGGGGCTGTACGGGGGTGCGGGGGGCTGTACGGGGGGGGGGGGGGCTGTACGGGGGTGCGGGGGGTTGTACGGGGGTGCGGGGTGCTGTACGGGGGTGCGGGGGGGCTGTACGGGGGTGCGGGGTGCTGTACGGGGGTGCGGGGGGGCTGTACGGGGGTCCGGGGGGCTGTACGGGGGTGGCGGGGGGCAGTACGGTAGAGCGGGGGGGGGGGGGCTGTACGGGGGTCCGGGGGGCTGTACGTGGGTGGCGGGGGGCAGTACGGGGGTGCGGGGGGCAGTACGGGGGTACGGGGTGCTGTACGGGGGTGCGGAGAGGCTGTACGGGGGTGCGGGGGGGGGGGGGGGGGCTGTACGGGGGTGCGGGGGGTTGTACGGGGGTGCGAGGTGCTGTACGGGGGTGCGGGGGGGGGGGGGGGGGGGCTGTACGGGGGTGCGGGGGGCTGTACGGGGGTGCGGGGGGGCTGTACGGGGGTGCAGGGGGCTGTACGGGGGTGTGGGGGGGCTGTACGGGGGTGCAGGGGGCTGTACGGGGGTGTGGGGAGCTGTACAGGGGTGCGGGGGGGGGGGGGGGGGGGGGGGGGGCTGTACGGGGGTGCGGGGGGCTGTACGGGGGTGCGGGGGGCTGTACGGGGGGTGCGGGGGGGCTGTACGGGGGGTGCGGGGGGCTATACGGGGGTGCGGGGGGCTCTCCGGGGGTGCAAAGGTCATCCCATTGATTAGAAAAGTGAAAAATAAAAGTGATAACATCTAATTAATACATATTTCTTTTATCGATACCATACAGAAATTTATAAAAAATATATTGGATAATACATAATCTATAATATCAGATTTATTGATTTGTTGGAATTAGTTCGACTTTTTCAAATGTAGAATCATTCAAGATTATCTGATCAAAAACTCAATATGTGTATAAAATATTTAAAAGACCACCATGGATGGTAATAATGCATTACTTAAATGAATAAATACAGTACATCAATGTCAACCCTACCAGTAAAAACAAAAAACATATCTCGTGAATATATGGTGCGTCACGCGTTGTCATCACTGCTACCTCCTTCTGGTGGGCCAGGTGCCTACAACAAATAAACATTATAAATATTTTAATAACAAAAATAATTTAAATTAAATAAATAAATACAGTATATACCTGCATCGTATGATCCCCTGTACCATCAGCTCGACGCACATATTCCCGTAGTGCTCTAACCTCAGCTGTCAATTGCGCATTTGTCTCCTCGGAAGCATGCATCCGTGCCTCAAAATCTGACATCTGCTGTGTCATATGAGCAACAACAGTACCGACAACCGCAGCGCGTGACACTACAGAACGAGGAATCCCTGCTCCATAGGTCAAACTATAGCCATGCCCATCCCGACCAATAATGCGATGAAAGATCTCATCCCGTCGAAGCTGTCGCTGGTCCTCTGGCAGATGTTCTAACTCAGCTTCAAATTGAGCCTG
Organism: Viscum album; assembly: GCA_963277665.1. Classification (NCBI taxonomy): domain Eukaryota; kingdom Viridiplantae; phylum Streptophyta; class Magnoliopsida; order Santalales; family Viscaceae; genus Viscum; species Viscum album. Next base: position 284,373,387 of record OY728147.1, read on the forward strand.
TGAAATATTTAAATATATATAAATAAATATATGTTAATATATAGATTTATGTAATTATTGGTAAGTACAGACACTTACTATCAATGCTGCAACCTCTGGATCATTGCGATCCCGAGTCCTTATCCACACCGACATTTTATCAGTTGCTGCACCTTGCCCTCGCAACTGTATATTAAAAGAATATAAACACAAAACCATATTAATTAATAAATTAAAAAATTAATAATATATACCTCATGTCGGATCTGAGACACGTGACGAGTCCCGAGCCTGTGAGCTGGTCCCTGCAACGCTCGATTCTCCGAATGGCGTGTTGACACCTCCTATATTCAATTCATTCAAATTTCAAACAAATCACATATTCTTGAAAATATATATACAGAAAAATAATTAATATACAAACCGCAACACCCTCAGTAGACCAATATGCAACCAAGTCACGCCACTGAGCCGGGAGGACACCTCTCGGGACTTTTTCCAAAATGTCAAGGGCACCCACATTTGGTACCCAGTGGTCCCTCTTCACTTTGCCTTTATAATCTTTCCACATCTTACGACATTTGCTCATACACACGGGCCGAAACTCTTCAGGGCATACTTTCAAATTTTGCTATAAAGAAAATAATCAAACATATTAGTATTCTTTATAAATAGAAAATAAAGTAAAATTATTTTCTTACCTGAACCTCCCTCCATAGACGATCTAATGTGTCCTGAGGGATAGAAGCCCAATCACGCGTGGTCAATGGAAATCAATGTGGGTCACATATGATATGACCCAGCTGACGAATAAATGCCGGGGCATTCGGTCCCACGGGATGAAATACCTTATCAAATGAAACATCTATCGTCGTGTCGGAATTCCATGATAATATGCCACGACCAGGGCCTCTCCTGCGAGAGGAAGAAGCAGCCGAGTCTGATCCTGTTGAAAACAATTTTATATATAAATTGACAAATGTTATATATATATATATATATATATATATATATATGTCAATTACATAAAAATATAGACAATGACATTCAAACATACCTCGACCCTGAGACGTAGATGCCTCAGATGGATGATGTGGATCTTCTGCCTCTTCCCCTGACATGTTTGCAGTCATAGAAAATATCAGTAATGAGTCCAAAGTGTTTAAAAGATAAATTGGATTGTTCTTAATAAATCAAACTTGTACAACTGTTAATCAAAAAAAAAATGGATTGAATAATTAGTTGTGAATGAATTTTAAAAAATCAGAAAGTTAATCAACCTAAATATTTATGACTGAATTAAATTACAAAAGTGAGGATTAAAACTTATAAGTATTTATAAAATGATTAGATAATTTATGATATCCTAGGACATTCTATTGAATAGCGGGAAAACAATTATACCTTTCATTAAGCATGCAAATCGACCATTTCTCCTTCAACAGCCGCTTTGACCCAATAAATATCTTCTTCATGTTGAACTATGGTATGTTGATCAAGTTGTTGGTAAACAAACAGAACAGTCTCGGGTTCATCATCTTCAAATAAAAACACTCCTCGCCGAGACATTTTGACAATAACTTTCCAACTTGGATCCTAAGGCAAAGTAACGAAGAATACTTGTTCCGCTTGTGATGTCAAAATGAAAGGTTCATTCTCAACTCGTTCATTATTTCTGTATAACATATAGTTAAAATTCACCAATGAAAACTGATATTGATCGACTTTACATCCACGCACTGGATCAACCCAATTACACTTTAACAATATGTACTTCAAACCGTGTGTGTATACAACTTCAATGATGTCTATCAATTGACCATAGTAATAACCAGAATCGACAAAGGGAAAACCGATGCCACTATTTTGTGTTGCTCGTTTGTCTTCAACATCTTTAATGCGAAATCGAAAACCATTAGCATCAATAGCTTTATAACGACGAGCCGTTATAGATGGACCCTCAGCCAGTTGGATAAATACTTTAGGTAGCGTGGGGTCCCCTAACTCCCTCAGCTTACGAACCTACATAATTTATAAAAATCAATACTGATATATGCAGAAAGAATTAGTTTAATACTTCACTCATAATGAAAATCAATTTATACATACATAATCCTTGAACCAATCATGAAATGCTGCATAATGAGATTGTTGAATTTGCAACTCAGTTGCACGATGCATCTCTTCTTTTATCTCATTAATGTGTTTCCTGCAAATGATTACGTGATGTTTAAAAGATCAACTTATGCAAACAAAACATGTAAAAGTTATACAATCACATTGATAAGATACTTACTGCATTAATGGTTCAACTGATGGAGTATTGAACAAGATATATCGATGTGCTTGTATCCACTCGATGTTGTCCATATCAAATGTGGTTCCTTCTCCAACTGGACCATCATGAATCCGGGAGGGCTTATCTAATTTTGTTTCAACATCCGTAAGATATTCTTCACAAAAGGTAGTACACTCATCCATAAAATAACCATTGCTATTGATGCCTCTGGACGAGCTCTGTTGCGTACAAATCTTTTCAATGTACTCAAATACCGTTCAATAGGATACATCCACCTGAATTGCACTGGACCAGTAGCCATTAATTCATCATTTAGGTGCACTGTCAAGTGGACCATAACATCGAAAAATGAGGGGGGGTAAAAGTTTCTCAAAGTGACAAAGCGTAAGTACAATTCGGTCCTGCAAACTTTTTAAATCACTCATTCGTTGATTTCTTAAACAAAGCTGTCTAAAAAAATTACTCATCTCAATCAAGGGCTGAACAACATTGGGGGATAAACAATCACAAATTGCGATTGGAATCAACTGCTGAAGTAATATGTGATTGTCATGACTTTTCAACCCTTGCAATGTCTTGCTCGTTAGATTCACACACTTTGAAATATTATAAGAGTAACCATCAGGCACCTTGACCATCTTCAAAATGGAAAGAAATGTCTCTTTCTCCTCTGTAGTCATCGAATACTATGCAGAAGGCATATATGCCTTGTTTCCCTCAGTTAACTATAAATGAAACTGTTACCTTAAACCCATTTCTTCCAAATCACGGCGTGCATTAACATGGTCCTTTGACTTTCCACTGACACCTAAAATGGTCCACAATATGTTATCACAAACATTTTTTTCAATGTGCATGACATCCAAATTATGCCTCAACATGTTAGTTTTCCAATACGAAACACTATAAAAAATACTTTTCTTTTTCCAATTGTGACTGCGCTGCCTACCCACAACACGAATATTACGTACTGGAGGAGCCACCAAATCCTGAATTTCATATACCGTGCGGATGTTTTCTTCCTCAATATGCGATAACATTTCGACTCTTGTCATGATATTTGGTGCTGGGCTGAACTCTCTAGAACCATCAAATGCCACTCTGTCCTTTCTGAACCTGTGCTGTGGAGGGAGAAAACGCCTGTGACCCATGTATGCCCATTTTTTGGAATGTTTAAGCCATACGGATTTTTTACTTTTATTACAACAAGGGCAAGCAAATTCCCCTTTCGTACTCCAGCCTGATAAATTTGCATAAGCTGGGAAGTCATTGATTGTCCACAATAAAGCAGCATGCAGTTTGAACATTTCATTCGTTTCGCAGTCATAAGTCATCACACCATCGCCCCAAAATTAATTCAACTCATCAATCAATGGATGAAGGTAAACATCAATCTTATCCCCCGGACTTTTAGGTCCATCAATATGAGTGGAAAGTAATATAAATTGTTGCTTCATACAAAGCCACGGAGGAAGATTATATGGAACCAACACCACGGGCCATGTGCTATGAGTTGCACCAACCATAGACTTGAATGGATTGAAACCATCTACTGCCAATCCCAATCAGACATTACGAACATCTTTAGCAAAGTCGGGATGTCTCTTATCAAAATCATTCCATGGATGAGAGTCTGCTGGGTGGGTTAACATGTCACTTTCATGAACTCTTTCTGCATTCCATCTCATTAAATTAGAAACTTTAGATGACATAAAAAATCTTTTCAACCTCGGTTTAAGGGGAAAGTAACGCATTTGCTTTACGGCAATCGGTTTCCCCTGTATCGCAATCTGACTTTGATGAGTCTTATTTCCCCTATTCTCTTTCCACCTAGAAGCGCCACAAACCGTACAAATATCCAAATGAGCAGTTTCATTTCTAAACAACATACAGTTGTTTGCACATGCATCTATAGTCTCATATGTAAAACCTAATTTCTCTGTCAACTTACGAGCATAGTAATACGACTCAGGAATCTTAGCGTCGACAGGAAGAACTTTTTTCAATAAAACCAAAAGCATGTCGAATGATGTGTCTGACCAATTATTCAAAGTCTTCAAATGCAACAACTCCACGATAAACGACAGTTTATTGTAAGAAGTACATCCAGGATATAATTCTGTTTTCGCATCATCAAGTACTTCATAAAACCTCCTCGAATCACGATCTGCACCAGAGCAAAGATTTATCTCACCGATCTCAAGATTCTGGATGTCAATGCCTTCAGGATCAAACCCACGTACCATTTCAGTAAGCATTTCATGCATTGGATCAGTCATCCTTGCATCAACATCCATCTGAGCTGCATCTGTATTTTGACAACGAACATATTCTTCTCCATGACGAGTCCAACTCTTATAATTTTTCAGAAATCCATTAAAGAAAAGGTGCTCCCTCATAGTATCTCGTGTGAATTGATATCTGTTAGCACATTTTCTACATGGAAAACTAATATAGTCACTTTCAAATCCTCTCGTGAATTCAATAAACTGCATAATGCCATTGAAATATTCTCTAGACGTTCGATTTGGAAGATCAATCCAACTCTTATCCATAATAATATCTGTATAACAAACATTTACACAATACTTATTACATTTACATTTTTCAAATCAACTATATTCAAAATAAATATTAACCATTTGTTTATGAACCATTGATAAAATAATAATGTAACTGAAAGCTCATGTTACCTGATTGAGCTACAAACCTGAAAGGGAGGGGAGCCGAAGGCGGTGCTGCGAGGGAGAGGAGGCAGTGAAGGGGAGCCAGAGCCAAAGGCGGTGCGACAAGGGAGGGGACGGGCGGTGGCGCGGCGGCGGGGAGCTGGAGGAGAGGAGGCGGTGAGGGGACGAGCAGCGAGGGGGGGGGGGGGGTGTCTGGGGTCGGGGGGGGGGGGGGGGGGGGGGGGCTATCCGAGGTGCGGGGAGGGGTCTCCGGGGTGTCGGGGGCCTGTCAGGGGTGCGAGCAAAGGTGTTCGGGGTGCGGGGGTGTCCGGGGTGCGGGGGGCCTGTCCGGGGTGCGGGGGGGGGGGGGGGCTGTCCGGGTTCGGAGGGGGGGTGTCTGAGTGCAGGGGGGGGGGGGGGGCTGTCTGGGGTGCGGGGAGGCGTCCGGGGTGCGGGGGGTGGTCCGGAGTGCGCGAGGGGGGGGGGGGGGGGCTGTCCGGGGTGCGTGGAGGCGTCCGGGGTGCGGGGGGTGGTACAGAGTGCGCGAGGGGGGGGGGGGGGGGCTGTCCAGGGTGCGGGGATGCGTCCGAGGTGCGGGGGGGGGGGGGGGGGTACGAAGTGCGCGGCGGGGGCTGTCCGGGGTGCGGGTGCCGTCCGGGGTGGGGGGGGGGGGAGGGCCGAGAGGCCGAAGGGCGGCGACCGGAGGATGGAGGGCGGCGGCCGGAGGGCAGGCGGCGAGGGAGGGCGGGCGGCGGGGGAGGCCGGGCGGCGGGGGAGGCCGGGCGGCGGGGGAGGCCGGGCGACGGGGGAGGGGAGGGCGGTGAGGGAGGGCTGCGAGGGAGGGAGGGGGTTAGGGTGGCGATCGGGGTATCGGGGTCGAGGGGGCGCGGGGGGGGGGGGGGGCGCAGAAGCCCCCCGTTTTTTTTATGTAGGTTAGCGACCACCATTGGCGGTCGCAATTGGTTAGCTATAGTGACCGCCAATGGCGGTCGCCCGAGTCTGGGGGGCTTCAATGCCCCCTTTTCTAGTAGTGCATGCAAAAGAGAGTTGAGATTGCTTGGTTTCAATGGGTCCAACAAAGGATGAATGAAGAAACAAATAGGTATTTCAATACCCACACTGCTTGTGTTTCCCCAATTAATGAACTTTGAATCAGAAGCTTTCTAAAATCCAATAGAATGTTTAAAAATACCCAATTAATGTGTTGATTATTGAAACAGTTGAAAACGATTCAAAACTGAAGGTTTTGAAACCCCCCCACTCGTGAAAATGGAGTTCGGACGTGATGTTAGGGGTTATTGAATAGTGAATCATGTTTTATTAATTAAATTAATAATTAAATCAAAATAATAAATTTAATTATTTAATATTGTTATTAAATAACTTAAATATTACAAGTGACCTGACCAAACGTCTGTTGCTCATGAAAGTTATACCCCACCTAGGGTAAACACCCTATTCTGGACACAACTGTGGTCTCATATTTATCAAACGATGAACTATTTGAGAGATATTAATGATTTATTAATGAAAAATCGGAATAATTAATTAATTAAAATAAAAATTATTATTTTAGTGAGCGATTTCTCCAAACACCCGACACTTACAAATATTATAGCATATCTAGGGTAAACCCCTCATTACAGATCCATCGATGGTTTTGGATTTCCCATATGATGCACCATTTGGAATATATTTAATTATTTTTAATAAATAATATATTAAGTAACATTTAAAAACTTTCTCTCAAGAGTGAGACATCCAAAATTCTGGCGCCTTCGAATGTTATACCCCTCCAAGGGTAAACAACATATTTCAGACATAACTATAGTCTCAAATTTCTCATACGATGGATTGTTTTGGAGTTATTTAATTATTTTGAATAAATTTCCCAGGATTAAAACAATATATTTAATATTTTTATTCCGTACTCCTTGAGACTTTTCCAAACTTGAAAACTCATACTTACTCAGGGTTTAACTCAAAAAAAATTAATTGAATATTCCAGAGTATTAATTGGGCGTGTTTCCATTCTGTGACGTTTTTAACAAAAAACACAACTTTTCACTGATAAAACATTTTTTACATTTAATTTAATAATAATTTAACACATGAAGGTTTAGGAATACCTAAAATAGTAATGGGATGTTACAAAGTCCCCACTATAGTAACTTTCTGTCCCTATAAAGCCTACGAAGAAGCCTCTATGTCAAAAGAGACAAGGCCACTATTTACTCAACAGTGCCCCCTCTCTCACGTCTCATGAGAATCAGAACCATGCTGCCATAACACATAGACTATATGTATCTTCCTACCATGAAGTACCTTGGTATGAAAATCAACAACCCTAACTAGTCATTTAGTCATAGATAAATCAGGTTCAATCTCAAGATCACTCCAGCTCAAAATGTGTGATAGATCAGAGAGATACTTTCATAGCTGTGATACATGGAACATGTTATGTATTGACGTCAGCTTCCATGGTAGTTCTAAAAGGTAAGAAAATTTACCCACCTAATCATCAACCTCAAAAGATCCCACAAAACAAGGAGCAAGATTCCCTTACCTCCTAAGCTGTCGATGACCCAACTGGTGTGAAACCTTCAAGAATACGTGGTCACCAAAACCACTACTTTAAGTCATTGAGCATATTAGTGCTTCTTGGGTGCAAAACCCATTGGAAATTATGGAAATTACCCATTATAGCATTTCTTATTGCTAATGGTGAAACATAATGGTTTCGATAACATAGAACACCCTCTTTGGAGAACAAACATTGGGAATTAGTCTCCCCACCATAAAAAGAGTCTCTAATGTTTATGAAATTTGTCAAAAACCTTATATTCCTGAAGAATAATCTCGAGAATAGAAGATGTAAAATAACAATAATATTTCATGGTGGAGAGAACTGAAAATTCCCATGGTGACACACTTGGGTGAATAATGGATTTCTCATGAAGATTTTTCAACTGGGACTTTAGTTCTTTCAGTTCAGTTGGAGCCATTTGGTAAGAGGGAAAAGAAATTGTTTGAGTTTCCAGCATCAAGTCAATAGAAAACTCAACCTATCTTACCAGAGGTAAACCATAAAAATAAGAATGAAACATGATGTGAAATGTGAAGATGACTGGAGGGAGAGCACCAGTCATTGGATCTCACTCCAGATCAAAAGTAAACATTGATATCACTTTCCTCAACTCTGGATAAGAAGGTCCATCTCTACCTGATGTTGGGTCGCATTATTTTTGAAGGTCAAGATGAACACCATTGGGTTTAGTAATGTGGAATCATTGAAGATAACAATCAATTCGAGCTTTATTGGTAACGATCCAATCCATCTCGAATATGATGTTAAGAGATTTCAAGTCGAGTACCAAAAAAAATCCAAGAAAGTTTGATAGTTGATATAGAGAAGACACAAGAGGGATTTCAGAGACCTTGCTCTCTCTTTATACTAAGGGGTATAGTAATATCCATTGCACTAGATAAAATCTCCATAAGGAGATTAAGAAGATTAACAAAATGGGCTGAAATAAATGATTGAGATGAACCCGTATCAAATAGAGGAGTCACTAAAGATGAAGCTATAGTAATGATACCTATCACGGTCACTGAAGCTGTATCAGCTTCCTCTAGAGACTCTTACACTATGTGAAGAGGGTTCGTTCCAGATGCCTATGGATAGAATCCTTTAGTATCAGAATCATTTGATTTCCCTGGCATTTTTAAGGCTTCTGATGATATCACCTCAACTAGATTTAGATCCACAACATGATTCGCTTGCTGAGGTTTAGTAGAAACCTCCTCCTGGATCCAATTGGCACGTCTTCTTGGAGGAATTTAGTTACAAAACATCAGCCTTCAATAGGAATACATTAGACTAATACATAGACTGAGTAACAAGAGAAATTATTCTCAATAGAAGGAACAAGCAAGATCTGGATTTCACTATATCCAAATCACAATAGGGGAAATACTGGAACTACACCACAAGATGTATTTCCCCAACCATCCCTCGCGAATTAAGGTTAATTGTGGTGAGAGCTGGCTAGACACTCAATAAAAACTACCTCCTAAGTCCCGAAAAGATTTCAAAAATGCATACTAACATCATGGAAAGATGCTTAAACTTCATTTGATACCATTTTGTCACGAACCATCCCAGGTACCCAGGTAACCTGATAACCGATCCAGACCTAACATAGCCCGAAGGGCATTCCCGATCCCCATGAGTTGACGACTAGAACCTGACATCACACAATAGGCAAGTGGGAATAATTTTTCCACCAACAATATATAAGAAAAGAAACAAGAAAGTAAGCATAACAAAAGAAACTCCACTGGGAGAAAAGTACCAGAATACAAATAATAATAAAATCCTAATTACTAAAATGGGAAAACAACCCCAAGGTCCCTAAGGAAACAACTCACCAAGACTAAATCTCAACAATTGGATCCATCTCCAAGAGATCCCTTCCCTTTGCTTGAACCTTGAAGAAGAAATATACAAACACCCAAAGACAAAAGTAGGGTGTGAGCCTAATCCCAGTAGGATACCCCCAATGATTCCATAACATATTCCAAATATAGATTATCCAAAGTAATGCTTTAAATTTTCAAATAAATGGGTTTGGCAATTCAAAATAATTTTTAAACAAAAAATGTTAAACATTTTTAAAATGATCGAAAAAACATTCAAATCACATGCTTTAAATTACAAGAGATGTAATATTTCTAAAACAATTTATAACGTAAAACATTATATAAAATAATTTATATAAATTCAACATGTATGTAAAGAAGTTCTAACAAACATTTTCATACATTTATATGTCAAATATAAGTAAACAAGCGAACAACATGGTCATATGCCAAAATGTATAATAGTATTAACAATCTATATGATTATGCACTCTTTATGTGTACTAAGAAAAATGTGTATACACACATCCCTATGACACTGGGCAAAGGAGACTCATCACCAACTCATTAGGGATGTGACCAGCCGCAAGTATGTTTTAGAATGTTGTCATAGCGTATAATGTATCTAAATATCTCACTAACTACCTTAGGATTTCACGTGATCTTACATGATGGGTGAACTATTTTAAGACTGTTTAAAAATATGATCAATCCCATTATTTGATTTCAAAAGTTCCAATTTCATTCCATTTAAAACCAAAGCATGTTTTATTTAAAAACATGCCTTTTCATAAGATAAAATCAATGGGTTTCTATCAAATCATTTTAAGCCATTTTCACCAGTTTGAAATCCATTCAAAACCAATTAGATCATTAAACATTTTATTTCCACAATTGAATTAAAAAATTTAATTGAAATCATTTCCATCAAAACTATAATTTAAATTAAACAATTTAAATCATCCAATTTTCATAAATACACCCAACTAATTGGAATTGGGGTTTTTCTGAATTTTAATGCCAAAGACCATTTCAAATATCTTGATTCACTGGAATAAAGTTTTTATCAATTTAATTGAAATAATATATGAGAAATTGAATTTAAATGAACAATTGAGATAAATCAAGAAAAATAAGGATAATTAATTTGGATAATCAGAACTGAACCACCTACCTCAAGGTCATTGATGTTAGCAATAATGATAATCCCCCATGTGTTGTTCAATACCCCTCCTTGTAACCGTATTACCAAAATCATTGGTACACCAATATTCAACATTAATCAAGGGGTCCTAGAACCAAAAACATCTATTTTATTACACAAGAAAGTAAGATATTACATCTAATTACATTTTCTCTCTCAAAGATAATATCTAGATTATCGTATTATGTTAACGCATGCAATCGCAATAAAAATCCATTAGAATAATTATAAACCTCATTAAATAATCATATTCCTCTATTTTATTTCAAAATAAAAAAATATTACATGTGATTATATTTTCTCTCTCCTAGACAATCTATGGATTATCATTTTAGGCAATCAAATTCACACAAAATTTTCTTCATAAGAATAATTATCTTTGATAAACTCATAATTATCATTGTAATAATATTAGTAATCAAACATTGATAATATCAAAATTATCTCTCAATAATTATATTAATTATCATTTGATAAAATATTTAAAAATTATCTTTGATATTTCCATGCAATTGAACTTTGATAATTCATTGCAATTATCATTCGACAATTCTTAACAATTATATTTTTATAAATTCAAAATATTCATCTTTTAATAATTTCTTTATAATTATTAATTTAATTAATTGAGTAAATATATTCTAATAGTTACTCTTTATAAATTTCCATTTTTTCAATTTATCTAATGATAATTTGATGAAATTATCATATGATAATTTTCTTTATAAATTCCTTCCAATAATCTTGTTCTATTATCCCTAGAATCTTTCATGCAGATATCCTTTTATAATTTTGAAAAAATATAATTCAAAAAATGAATGGAATTATCATTTTCTAATTTCATTTAATTGTACCATGATAATCCCATTTGATTATCATTTCATGAAACAAAAATTATCTTTTGATAATTTTGTGCAATTACGTTTTGATAATTATATGAATTTATGATTCGCTAATTCTTTAAAATTATCCTCTGATAATATTGATAATCAATCCATGTGATTATTGCATTAAAATTATCCATTTATAAAATTAGATTATCAGAAATAATAATTCATGATGGAATCATCTAAAAAATGTTCGAATTATCTCTTGATAATTCCAGGTTGGTCATTTTTTCTATAATGTTTTTCTTTTGAATTATAGAAATAATAGAATAAATGAAATAATTAAATAAAAGAAATAAAATTAATTTGAAAAACTGTACCTCTATCTCACAAGCTCAACACACAAACCCATATGCTGGTCCACCACTGTGGAAGAAGATCACTAAGGAGGAAGAACGAAACAGATTCACTAGTCACGTGAAAAAGAGAGACGAGATTGCTTGGCTTCAATGGGTCCAACCAAGGATGAATAAAGAAACAAATAGGTATTTAAATACCCATGCTAAATGTGATTCCCCAATTATGAAATTTGAATAAAAAGGTTTCTAAAATCCAATAGAATGTTTAAAAACACCCCATTAATGCATTAATAATTGAAACAGTTGAAAATGATTCAAAACCGAAGGTTTTGAAACCCCATACGCGTGAAAATGGAGTTCGGGCATGATGTTTGGGGTGATTGAAAAATGAATACCATTTTATTAATTAAATTAATAATTAAATAAAAATAATAAATTTAATTATTTAATATAGTTATTAAATAACTTAAATATTATAAGTGACCTGACCTAACGTCCGTTGCTCATAAAAGTTATACCCCGCCTAGAGTAATCACCCCATTCCGGACACAACGATGGTCTCATATTTCTCAAACGATGAACAGTTTGAGAGATATTAATGATTTATCAATGAAAAATTGGAATAATTAATTAATTAAAATAAAAACGATTATTTTAGCGAGCGATGTTTCCAAACGCATGACACATACAAATATTATACCCTGTCTACGGTAAACCCCTCATTACAGATCCACTGATGATTTTTAGATTTCCCATACGACGCACTGTTTGAGAGATATTTAATTTTTTTTAATTAATAATATATTAAATATTATTTAAAAACTTTCTCTCATGAGCGAGGCATCCAAAATCCCAGCGCCTTCAAATGTTATACCCATCTCAGGGTAAAAAACATATTTTGGACATAAATGTGGTCTCAGATTTCTCATACAATTGATAATATTGGAGTTATTTAATTATTCTGAATAAATTACCCATGCATAAAACAATATATTTAATATTTTTATTCTGTCCTTTACGAGAATTTTCAAACCTTGAAAACTCATACTTACATAGTGTTTAACTCAAAAAATATATTTAATTTAATATTCTAGAGTATTAATTGGGTGTTTTACCATTCTGTGATGTGTTTAAAAAAATCACAAATTTTCACTGTTAATTTTTTTTTTCCATTTAACGTAATAATAATTTAACACAAGAATGTTTAGGAATACCTGAAATAGTAATGGGATGTTACAACCTCCCAACCATAGGAACTTTCTATCCTATAAATCCTACAAAGAAGCCTCCATGTCAAAAGAGACCAGGCTACTATTATCTCATCAGTTCCCCCTCTCCCACCTCTCATAAGAATCAGAACCAGGATGCCATAACACATAGAATAGAGGTATCATCCTCCCACGAAGTACCTCGGTCTCAAAATCAATAACCCTGACTGGTCATTTAGTCATAGATAAATCAGGTTCAATCTCAAGATCACTCTAGCTCAAAACATGTGATGGAGTAGAGAGATACTTTCACAGCTGGGATACATGGAACACGTTATGTATTGACGTTAGCTGTGGTGATAGTGCTAAACGATAAGAAACTTTCCCCACCTAATCAACATATTCAAAATATCCCACAAAACAAGGATCAAGCTTCCCTTTCCTTCCTAGCTATCAATGACCCAACTGGGGTGAAACCTTCAAGAATAGATGGTCATTAAAACTATGTAGGTTCCGGGTGCAGTAGAATCTTGTGGGTGGATGTTCCCACTTAACTTTTTTTCATTAGCAATGATCAATCCGGGATCAATATGATGATATACTCCAGACTCCATGGATCAAATCACAGAAAAATACAAAGAAGAATAATAGTCCCGGAACCACAAAGGAGGATCATCATATGTTGGTTATAATTAATTTAATTAATTGACAAGAATTACCTTGATGAAATTATTTCTCTGCTGATGTCTCTGGTCACGATCTGATGAGATCCATCATTCCATCGTAGAATCCAAGTATAGGATTCCTCTAATGGTGATCCACACGTGCTCCAAGTATCTCTAGACATTGCCAAAGGAATCTCAAGGTGCTAGCGTGGAGAAGCCTTTGCTTGTGTTGTCCACCTTAGATCGCCTTGATCTGATGGAGGAGGATCTCTCTTGGTCTTGAGAGCGTTCTTGGAGGAAGGAGTTCTTTCGGCCTTGAGAGAATTCTCCAGAATTGTTGTGCACAATGATTAAGGAAAAGTGTTGGGGTTGTGAGGATATTTATAATCGGGTTTGAGGTTATAGAGTTATGACAATAAATAAACACATTATGTATTTTATTTATTTTATTAACTCATATTGAAAACCCCAATGTCGAATCATTAATTCCTTGACATGACCCCACAGTTATTATAATAAATATCATTTAATAAAATGATATTATTTCCTCAAAATCCTGACTAGAAAAACTACACGTTTTGTAATAATTAATACATGGCGTGTACTCGTTTTTCATTTCCTTTCCAAAATGAAAACTACACAGCATTTACATTTAATACACACAACGTGTATATCTTTTTTTTATTTTCATTCCAAAATCAAAACTACATGGAATTCACATTCAATGTACATGGCGTGTATGTCTTGTTTGAATTTCTTTTCCAAAATGAGAACTACATGGCATGTAAATTCAATGTACACGATGTGTATATCTTGTTTTTCATTTTATTCTTCCTCAAAAATTAAAATGATTTTGGCTTCCTTGAGTAATTATTAAACCACATACAGGAATAATATTTGTTCTACTTGAGATACTTGGATACACTTAGTGTGTGACCCTCTAGGCCTCTTTCTCGTTGGTATTAGGCAGGCTTGCCTAAAGTACAAGATTACTGTCTAGAAACCGGTCAAGGAACCTAAGAGAAAAAGTTGACGCCACATTGACGTGTCACCTCATATGAATGCTTATCATTTAATTTAATCCCTTTGTCTCAATATCTTGAATCAAGCAGGTTGCATGATAGTGTCGTCAACCCATGTGCTCGATTATTCTTTCTTTGACTTTCCAGAATTTAACTTGCCCATTCCTCACCATGGACATGGATTTATTTAGGCTATATCAATTCCATCAAAGAGCCTGAGATATATACTTTTGTTATGGAATATAAGGGACAAATCCTTTCTTGCATTATCTATTAATGTAGTATCACTCGTGACACACCCAACATATCCTACCTCGCTGCGAATAGTGTGACGTCATAGTTTTCATCAATACATCTAAGTGCGTGAGATGTAATACCCATTAATAATAATATTAATGTCTAAGGACCAATACACACGTCCGCAGATAGGAACATCCAATGATACTATGAAATGTGGGTTTCCAACTGGCGGGTCTCGTTCTCATAATATCCTCCTAGATATTACCATGGGAACACACCATGAGAAGGTTCCTCAACGTTTTATGAGGCCTCACCCCTAATGGACTGTATTATTTATGTCCCTCAAATAAAATCATCCAGCCATAAAACATATATTCAAGAACAGTGTTATGGAACTTCTGGGTTCCCATCACAGCAGGGATCCACTATGACCCTTTAATGCAACAACTATCCTTAGGACATTATCACATGCATTATCATGGAGAAGAACAATCAAGATGTGATAAAGTATTCATTAATGAATAAAGTACAAAGTAGTTGGTTCTAGGCCACCAACTCCAATAGACTCCCACTTGGACTAGAGCGAACTGCTAACAACCTTTAACCTGCTATCTCTCACATGATATTCATGATTTTGCTGAGATATGCCTTTAGTCATGGGGTCCACCATGTTCTATTCCATGGATAATATTCTCACTAAAACTTCACCCCTTCGATAGAAATCCCTTAAGAGGTGATACTTCCGGAGTATATGCTTTTTTCGTTGATGTGACATTGGTTCTTTTGCAAGATCCACCGCTGCAGTATTATCACAATACAACGTGATATGATCTTTACTTTTAGGCACCACATCATGATCCATGACAAAGTTCTGAATCCAGACGGCTTCCTTGGATGCATCAAAAGCTACTATATATTCAGACTCCAATATAGAATTAGCGACAACTAGCTTCTTTGACCTCTTCCAACTCACAACTCCTCCATTGAGATAGAAAACATATCCAGATTGCAACTTCAGATCATTCTGATCTGTCTGAAAGCCAGCATCAATATAACCTCTAATGACCAACTCCTCGTCTCCTCTATACACCAGGAACATATCCTTAGTTCTTCTCAGATACTTAAGGATAGTCTTAACAACACTCCAATGATATTCTCCTAGATCTTCTTGATATCTACCTACCATGCTCAAAGCATAGGCACCATCAAGCCTGGTATATATCATGGCATACATGATGGATCCTATAACCTAAGCATATGGGATCTTACTCATTATATCTTTCTCTTGTTGTGTATGAGGACACATTTTCTTAGAAAGATGTAGGCCATGTGACACTAGAACCAATCCTCTCTTGGATTATTCCATACTAAATCACTTTAATATCTGGTCAATGTATGTACCTTGACTTAGTCCAAGAAGCCTCTTAGATCTACCATTAATGATTTTGATCCCTAGAATGTAGGCTGCTTCACCCAAGTCCTTCATGGAGAAACACTTGTTCAACCAGTACATAACTGTCTCTAACACTGGTACATCATTTCCAATAAGCAATATGTCATCAACATATACTACTAGGATAACGACCGCATTCCCATTAAACCACTTATAAACACATGGATCACATTCATTCTTAATGAAACCAAATTCCTTTATGACTTCATCAAATCGTATGTTCCATGTCTTGGATGCTTGATTTAATCCATAAATGGATTTCTGAAACTTGTAAACCTGTTTGGCTTCACCTGGTGTCACGTATTCTTGAAGGTTCCTATTAAGGAATTATGTTTTTACATCCATTTCCAAAATCTCATAGTCATGGTAAGCTGCTATGGAAAATATGATTCTTATGGATTTAAACATGGAAAATGGTGATAAGGTTTCATCATAGTCAATTCCTTGACGCTGTCTGAATCCTTTAGCCACTAGCCTTGCTTTATAGGTGTTAACTTGACCTTCCATGTCCAGTTTTCTCTTGAATACCCATTTTCATCCAACAGGGTTTACACTAACTGGCTCATCGACTAGAAACCAGACTTGGTTCTGATATATGGAATCCATCTCAGAATTCATAGCTTCTAGCCATCTTGCATATTTTGAGCTTTATACTTCTTCCTTGTAGGATATAGGTTCATCATTGTCCAACAATAATTATTCACCATCCTCAGAGTGACTAGGAATCCAAATCTCTCTGGTTCCCTTACCTCTCTTGAGCTCCTACACAGTACCTGTGTTTCTGGAACCTCTTCCATGGGGACCTGTGGAACTTGTTCCTATACCAACTCCTATGTATCTTGAGCATTAACTTCATCAAAGTCAATATTGCTCCCACTATAATTTTTGAGTATGTTATCCCTTTTAAGAAAGACGACTCGTCTGGGGACATTCATTTTCTTTTCTGAAGGGTTATATAGGTAATATACTTTCGTTTCCTTGAGATATCCTATAAAGATACACCTCATGCCCTGAGGTGCTAGTTTGTTTCCTGAGAAAGCCTTAACAAATTCTTTGCATCCCCATACATGTGTGTACGATAAAATGGGTTTCTTTCCATTCCATAACTCAGAGGGAATTCCATTTTCTGCCTTAGTTGGCACTTGGTTTAATGTGTATGCTGTAGTTTGTAATGAATATCCCCAAAAGGATAATGGAAGATCTACATGACACATCATCGACCTAACCATGTCCAATAAGGTGTGGTTCCTCCTTTCATTAACACCATTCCACTGTGGTGTATAAGGAGGAGTGAGCTGGGATAGAATCCTAGACTCCCATATAAGATCGATGAACTCTTGGTTCAGATATTCTCTACCTCGATCCGATCATAGCTTCTTTATATTATTACCAAGATGATTCTCTACTTCATTCTTGAATTCCTTAAATTTCTCTAAGTTTTCTGACTTATACCTCATTAATTAGACATATCCATATCTACTCAAATCATTAGTAAAATTTATGAAGTAATAATATCCACCTCTAGCTTCTACTAGAAATGGTCCACACACATCTATGTGCACCAATCCTAGAAGCTCTGTGGACCTTTCACCTTGTCCACCGAAGGGTGACTTGGTCATTTTTCCCTGTAAACAAGCATGACATCTATCAAGTGGTTTTAGTTCTGTAGAATCTAAATAGCCATATTGGTAGAGCTTTGTCAAGTGCTTCTCGTTTACATGACCTAGATGCAGATGCCACAACCGGGTGATGTATGAGTCATGTGAGTCTATTTCATTATCAATTTCCAACACTTGGTTTTCGTAATTTAATACATACAAACCATTATTTAAATGTGCCATACCATAACATACGTTGTTCTTATAAAAGAGACAACCCTTATTTCCAAACATGAAAATAAATCCATCCATATCCAAACAAGATACAAAAATTATGTTCTTGGTAACACTAGGCACATAATAATAGTTATGTAAAACCAAAATCATCCCATCCGGCAATGAGATGTGGTAATCTCCAATGGATAATGTAGCCAACCTCATGCTATTTTAAACTCAAAGATCCACCCCTCCTCTGGAAATATTTCTAAAAAATACTTGGTTCCTACATTTGAATACAAATGTGAGCCCCGCAAGCTGTATCTAATACCCATTGTGTAGAAATGGAAAGATTACACTTGATAACGAATGCACCTTTAGTGTCCCCACACTTCTGGGTGCAGTTCCTTTTCCAGTGGACTTGCTTTCCACATGAAAAATGTACCGCCTCCCGTTCCTTTCCCTGCCTCTGGATCTTCCCCTTATTGGAGGGACATCGCTCGGGGGCTTCAGACTGTTTATAAGTCTTCAGCCCCTTTGCCTTGTCCTTCCTTTTCTTATTCACCATAAGAACTGTGGGTTTGTCACATCCCATGTCCTTATATACTTGGAAAATTAAGGTCAAAAGTTTAGATAGACTCTTCTCATTGTTTCTCATGTTGTAGTTGATAATAAATATAGATAAGGTCTTGGGCAGTGATGATAGGATGAGATCTGTACGCAACTCATCCGAGAACTTAATCCCTATGATTTCTAAGAATTCAATGTAGCCAATAAGCCTGACTACATAAGGCCTAGCTGGCACAGACTCTCCAAGATTAGTTGTAAAAAAAGTGTTGTAGATCTCATATCTCTCATGTCTCGCCTTCTCTTGGTAGAGATCCTTAACGTGAGACATCATGCTATACACGTCCATGTTTTCGTGTTTCTTCAAGAGCTCATTATACATGGATGATAGCATGAAACACAGGACATCTATGGCATCATCCATGTGTTTCATATAGAGAGATAATTACTCATCATTTGCCTCTTTCCCAGGCGCAACTGGAACAGTCTCTTCCTGCACATATAATTT
This sequence comes from Viscum album, assembly GCA_963277665.1. Lineage (NCBI taxonomy): Eukaryota > Viridiplantae > Streptophyta > Magnoliopsida > Santalales > Viscaceae > Viscum > Viscum album. The sequence continues at coordinate 284,392,620 of OY728147.1, forward strand.
CCTCTCATGGAGAAGGATAACGTGTAAACGCCTCTAACACTCTTGGAAACTGGTGCTGGTGAGAAGGATTTCCTTCTCAAGTATGGTTCGAAATTATGCGTTTGAATTCATTTTCTTTTCGTTTCTAAAAATTAAGATGATAAAAGTTTTAGTACTTTATTATGATAAAACTGAGACAAATAAATAAATTAATACTTATTAGTCTCCCACTATTTTATCGAAATCCAATAGCCCTCACCATTGACATTATAATATTCTGTTTCCTAAATATTCTAGAGTCAAGGATCCATATTTCCATTTTTATTACCCCAACTAGGGTTGGTCAAGCAACTTTAAGGGTTTTAGGTAGGCATTCCAAATGCCAACTGCATTAACTCACAGCTCCTTGGTCTGCTGAGTGGACTCCCTAATCCTGCAATCCTTTTATTTTGGTTTTCCTTAACCTTTGCCTCTTGGTCACACCAAGTCCTACTGTGGCAGTCAACCCTTGATGAGAACCAAGTCAAGTCAACCCAAAACCGTTAATTAGAATTCCCTGATAATTGAAAGCACCCCAACTAGGGTTGGTCAAGCACTTTGAACTATGGTTCGATTCTAACTAAGATTATAGAAGGCTATACCGACTTAATATTTCTTTGAGGGATTTTATCCTCATACGTAAATTTTTATTTTATTATCTTTGATTACATGATTTTTAATATTAAGTGGGATATACTTAAGTGATTAACCATGTCTAAGATAATATTTTACGCATAATCCAGTCTTATTTTAGTTCCATTTTCCATGATTATTTAATTCATTAATTTTGTGATCGTGACAACACACCCACAATAAATAAAACCTGCAACTAACAGAAATAAAATAAATGGTATGATCATTATCTTGTTCTATTGGTTAGTTTATCTAGCGGTTGATAAACTAACCCAAGACCTAGGGGAGAAACACCTTGAACCTTTCAGGTTCGTGTTTATAGCTTTCCACCTGTCACCTTTGTATCTCCTTGAATTGGTTTCACCTTGGCACCTGACTTGAGCCACCTACACTAGCTTGGGAGCTCTGTCCATTACATATGCATTTATCTCACATGCAGGTGAGGGGTAAAAAGGGGTTTTACATAAAAGTAACCTTGGGATCGCAGGCCCTACATATTAATGAGGAGAAGGCTCACATGACAACAAATTTAAATAAATTAATTAAAAGAAACCATTCACATACAAAGGTATTGGTCTAGATCATGATCATATATACATGCAACAATATCTACGCATAAATAAAACTAGCATTCAATTATTTAATCATTCTTGTTTAAGATAAATCATGCTCGAATCAATTAATTATATTTAATTAGTCAATTCTTTTATCTTAAATCATTTTTCTGAATTTCCTTGAGATTATCATGCATCATAATTTTAAAAAATTTAATTCATTTAAAAATTATCATTGTACGTAACTTGTAGCTTGGAGGAAACCCGATGAATTCCCATTTACACAGATGTTAAATTAAACACATATATATAAAACACCTATCACGTGTTGTGCCTCAGCTTTACGCCTGCACTATGGTACACGTCTCAAGGGTTTTTATAATATAATACTAAATTTTAATAAATTTTCAAAATTTGGATGAGTACACGGCGTGTAGTTCTGACTACATGGAGTGTACTTTTGTTCACCATCCATCCGAAGTACATGCCCGGGGACATGGCTTGTTTTTTTACTTTGGAAATTTTCAGAGTAGACGACGTGTTCAGTGGGACACACACCATGTAGTGTTCGCATTACACAGTTTCCATCCAGGAAAGCCGTGTATGGGGTACATGGTCCAAAACTAACCCGAAGGGACTACACACCATGTTCAATGGACCACACATTGTGTAATTTAGAAACCGTGTGCCATCTGTTCCTGGTCAATACACGGTGTCATTTATAACTTAGGTAGGATACATTTACATGACATGATTTGGTGGATCAGTCCAATGCATTGAACCTAGACTACACGACATGTACTTACGAATACACGCTTTTTATTTTGGTGTTGTATAGCTAGGAATGTTTGGAACCTCCGAATGAGATCCTCTATTTTATTTTAATCAAAATAAAAAGAAAAATTCATTTCTGTAAGGTGAACGAGAAATGAGAGAGGAGGAACATATCTCGAGATTCAAATTTAAAGAACAATTAACTTGAATTGAAATACCTAAATTATTAAATGCATAAATCACCAACGAAAAACTAAATAATTATAATCAACTATATGACTCCCTCTCATACTAATTTTAGGTTCCAGGCGTAGCAAAAGCTCATGGGTGGATGTGCCCACTTGACTTTTTTTCATTAGCAATGATCAATCCAGGATCAATACGATGATAAAAGCCTAACTCCATGGATCGAACCAGAAAAAATACAAATAAGTAGAATAGTCCCAGAACCTCAAAGGAGGATCATCTTATGTTGGTTATAATTAATTTAATTAATTGACAAGAATTACCTTGATGGAATTATTTCTCCATTTATGTCTCTGATCATGACCCAATGTGGTCCGTCATTGTGTCATAGAATCCAAGTGTAGGATTCCTCTAGCGGTGATCTACACATGCTCCAAGTATCTCTGGACACCTCCAAAGGAATCTCTAGGTGCTAGCGTGGAGAAGCCTTTTCTTGCATTATGTACCTTAGATTGCCTTGATCTGATGGAGGAGGATATCTCTCGGTCTTGAGAGATTTTTTGGAGGAAGGAGTTCTTTCGACCTTGAGAGAATTATCCATAATTGCTGTGCACAATGATTAGGTAAAAGTGTTGGTGTTGTGAGGATATTTATAATTGGGTTTGATGTTATGGAGTTATGACAATAAATAAACACGTTACACGTCTTATTTATTTCATTAACTCTTATTGAAAAACCCCATGTCAAATAATTAATTCCTTGACATGCGCCCACGCTGATTATAATAAATATTATTTAATAAAATGATATTATTTTCTCAAAATCTCGACTAGAAAAACTACACGGCGTGTAATCATTAATACACGGTGTGTACTCATTTTTCATTTCCTTTCCAAAATGAAAACTACGTGAAATGTACATTTAATATACACGACGTGTATATCTTTTTTTCATTTTCTTTCCAAAATGAATACTACACAACATGTACAGTCAATATACATGGCGTGTATATCTTGTTTTCATTTCCTTTGCAAAATGAAAACTACAAAACGTGTACATTCAATGTAAACGACATGTATATCTTGTTTTTCATTTTATTATTCCTACAACAATAATATAATTTAGGCTTACTTGAGTAATTATTAAACCACATACAGTAATAATCTTTATTCTACTTGAGATACTTGGATACACTTAGTGTGTGACCCTCTAGGCCTCTTTCTCGTTGGCATTAGGCGGTCTTGCCTAATGTCCAAGATTACTATCTAGAAACGGGTCAATGCACCCAATAGAAAGTAGTTGAAGTCAAATTTATGTGTCACCTCATATGAATGCTTACCATTTAATTTAATCTCTTTGTCTCAATATCTCGAATCAAGCAGGTTGCATGCTAGTGCCATCAACCCATGTGCTTGATTATTCTTTCTTTGAATTTTCAGAATTGAACTTTCCCTTTCCTCACCATGGACATGGATTTATTTAGGATATATAAATTCAATAAAAGGGAATAATATATCTACTTCTGTTATGGAATAGAAGGGAAATATCCTTTCTCGCATTATTTATTAATGTAGTATCACTCGTGACACACCCAACATATCCCTCCTCACTGTGAACAGTGTGTCATCACATTTTTTGTCAATACATTTAAGTGCGCGAGTTATAATACCCATTAATAATAATCTTAAAGTCTATGGACCAATACACATGTCTGTAGATATGGACATCCAATGACATTATGAAATGTGGATTTCCTACTGGCGGGTCTCGTTCTCATAATATCCTCCTGGATATTATCAAGGGCACACACCATTAGAAGGTACCTCAACATTTTATGAGTCCTCACCCCTAATGTCCTGTATTATTTATGTCCCTCAAATAACATCATCCGACCATAGAAAATATATTCAAGAATAGTGTTATAGCACTTCTAGGTTCTCATCATAGGAGGGATCCTCTATGACCCTTTAATGAAATAGCTATCCTTAGGAAATTATCACATGCATTTTCACATAGAAGAAAAATCAATATGTGATAAAGTATTCATTAATTAATAAAGTACAAAGTATTTGGTTCTAGGCCACCAAATCCAACAAACTGGTGCTTCAATTAATTGAACGTCTTAGTGCTTCTTGGGTGCACAACCCCTTTGAAATTATGGAAATTACCCATTATAAACTTCCTTGTTAATAATGGTGCAACATAATGGTTTCGATAAAAAAGAAAAACCTCTTTGGAGAAAAAACATTGGGCATTAGTCTCCCAGCCATAAATAGATTCATTGATGCTTACAAAATTCATCAAAAACCTTCTGTTCCTAAAGAATCATCTTGAGAAGAGAATATTTCAGAGAACCATAAGCATTCATGGTGGAGAGAACCGAAACTGCCCAAGGTGACACACTTGGGTGAATAAAGGATTTCTCAATAATATCGTCAAACTGGGACATTAGTTCTTTCAGTTCAGTTGGATCCATTTGGTATGAGGGAAAAGAAACTGGTTGAGTTTTGGGCATCAAGTCAATAGAAAACTCAACCTCTCTTACCAGAGGTAAACCATAAAAATCATAATGAAATATGATGTGAAACTTGAAGAAGACTATAGGGAGATCAACACTCATTAGATTTCACTCCATATCAAAACTAAACATTGACATCACTTTCCCCAACTTTGGATAAGAAGTTCTGCCTCTAATCTACGTTGGGTCGCATTCTTTTTGAAGGTAAAGAGGCACACCATTGCGTGTAGTAATGTAGAATCATTTAAGATAACAATCAATTCAGGGTTTATTGGTAATGAGCCAATCCATCTCGAATATGGCATTAAGATATTTCAAGTTGAGTACCAAAAAACTCCAAGAAAGTTTGAGAGTTTATAGAGAGAGGACACAAGAGAGATTACATATACCTTACTCTATCTTTATACCAAGGGGAATAGTAATATCCATTGCACAAGATAAAAGCTCCATAAGTAGATTAAGAAGATTAACAAAATGGGTAGAAATAAACGAGTGAGATGCACCGGTATCAAATAGAGTAGTCACTAAAGATGAAACTATAGCAATGATACCTATCACGGTCACTAGAGCTATATCAGCTTCCTCTAGAGACTCTTACACTACATGAAGAAGGTTCATTCTAGATGCTTATGGCTGGAATCCTTTTTTATGTGAATCATATGATTGCCCCACCATTTTTTAAGGTTCTGATGATCTCACCTCAACTAGATTCAGATCCACAACATGATTAGCTCACTGAGGTTTAGCAAAAACCTCATCCTGGATCTGATTTCCTTGTCTTCCCGGGGGCATTTAGTTACACAACATCAACCTTCAATAGAAAGACATTAGATTAACAATCAGACTGAGTAATTAAAGAAATTATTCTCAATAGAAGGAATAAACAAGATTTGGATTTCACTCTATCCAAATCAGAATAGGGAAAAGACTGTAAATACACCACAAGAAGTCTTTCCCCAACCACCCCTGGTGACTTAAGATTCATTTTGGTGATAGATAGCTGGGAAATCAATCACAAATACCTCCTAAGTCCCAACAAGATTTCACAAATGTATACTAACATCAAGGAAAGATGCTTAACCTCCCTTTGATACCATTTTGTCACAAATAATACCAGGTACCTAGGTAACCCGATAACTGAGCCAGACCTAAAATAGCCTTAAGTTCATTCCTGATCCCCAAGGGTCTACGAATATCACCTGACATCACACAACATGAAAGTGGGAACAAATTTTCCACCAATAATGAAGAAGGAAAGAAACAAGAAAGTATGCATAATAAAAGAAACTCCATTGGGAGTAAAGTCCCAGAATACAAAGAGGCATAAAATCCTAAGCACTAAAATGGGAAAATAGCCCCAAGGTCTCTAAGGACACAATTAACCAAGACCAAAGCTCAGTAGATGGATCCATCTCCAAGAGATCCCTTCCCTTTGCTCAAACCTGGAAGAAGAAATCTATAAACACCCGAATGAAAAAGTAGGGTGTGAGAATAAGCTCAATAGGATACCACCAATGATTGTATAACAGATTCCAAATATAGATTATCCAAATTAATGCTTTCAATTTTCAAATAAATGGGTTTGGAAATTCAAAATCATTTTTAAACAAAACATTCTATACATTTTCAAAATGATCAAAAAAACATTCAAATCATAGGATTTACATTACAAGAGATGAAATATTTCTAAAACAATGGCTTAAGTAAAAAATTATACAAAATAATTTATATAAATTCAACAGGAATGTAAAGAAGTTCCGAAAAACATTGGCATACATTTATATCTCAAATATAAATAAACAAGCGAGCAACATTGTCACATGCCAAAAGGTACTATAGTATTAACCAACTATAGGATTCCATACTCTTTATGTGAACTCAGCAATATGTGTATACACACATCCCTAGGACACTGGAAAAGGAGACTCTTCACCAACTCTTTAGGGATGTGACTGACCACAAGTATGCTTTAGAATGTTGTCAGAGTGTATAGTGTATCTAAATCACTCAATAACTACCTAAGTCTTGCATGCACTCTTACATGATGGGTGAACTTTTTTAAGACTTCTTAAAAATATGATCAATCCCATTCTTCCATTTCAAAAGTGCCAATTTATTTCCATTTAAAACCAAATGATGTTTTATTTAAAAACATAACTTTTCACAAGATAAAACCGATGGGTGTCTATCAAATCATTTTAATCCATTTTCACCAGTTTGAAATCCATTCAAAACCAATTACATTATTAAAAAATTTATATCCACAATTAAATTCAACAATTTAATTGAAATCATTTCCATCAAATCCATAATTTAAATTAAAAAATTTAAATCAATCAATTTCTATAAACACACCCAATTAATTGGAATTGGGGGTTTTCTGAATTTCTATGCCAAAACCATTTCAAATATATTGATTCACAGGAATCGAGCTTTTATCAATTTAATTGAAATCAGTTTTGAGTAGTTGAATTTAAATCAACAATTGGGATAAATCAAACAAAACAAGGACAATCAATTTGGCTAATCAGAACAGAACCACCTACCTAAAGTTCATTAAGTCAGTGATAATGATAAACCACCATGTGTTGTTCAATACCTTTCCTCGTAACCATATTATCGTAAGAATCGACACCCCAATATTAGACGTTCATCAAGGGGTCCTAGAACAAAAAACATTTATTTTATTTCACAAGGAAGTAAGATATTACATCTAATCGCATTTTCTCTCTCCAGGATAATCTCTGGATTATCATATTTTGTTAATGCATGAAATCACAATAAAAATCCATAGAATAATTATAAAACTCATTAGATAATCATATCCCTCTATTTAATTTCACAAGAAAAAAGTATGACATGTGATTACATTTTCTCTCTCCTGGATAATCTATGGATTATTGTTTTAGGCCATCACATTCACACAAAATATTCTTCATAAGAATAATTATATTTGATAAACTCACAATTATATTTTTAATAATATTATTAATCGAACTTTGATAATATCAAAATTATCGCTCGATAATTATATTAATTATCATTTTATAAAATATGTAAAAATTATCTTTGATATTTCCATGCAATTGATCTTTGATAATTCGTTGCAATTATCATTCGATAATTCTTAACAATTATCTTTTGATAAATTCACAATATTTATCTTTTAATAATTTCTTTATAGTTATTAATTTAATTAATTGAGTAAATATATTCTAATAGTTACTCTTTATAAATTATCATTTTTTCAAATTATCTAATGATAATTTTCTTTATAAATACCTTCTATAATCTTGTGCCATTATTTATAGAATATTTCATGCAGATATACTTTTATAATTTTGAAAAAATATCCTTAGATAAATGAATGAAAGTATCATTTTCTAATTTCATTTAATTATACCTTGATAATCCCATGTAATTATCATTTCATAAAACAAAAATTATCTTCTGATAATTTTGTGCAATTACGTTTTGATAATTATATGAATTTATCATTTTATAATTCTTCAAAATTATCCTCCAATAATATTGATAATTAAGCCATGTGATTATTGAACTAAAATTACCCTTTTATAAAATTGGATTATCAAAAATAATAATTCATGATGGAATCATCTAAAAAAATGTTCGAATTATCTCTTGGTAATTCAAGGTTGGTCATTTTTTTCCATAATGTTTTTATTTTGAATTATAGAAATAATGAAATAAATTAAATAATTAAATAAAAGAAATAAAATTAATCTGCAAACCTGTATCACTATATCACAAGCACAACACACAAACCCATATGCAGGTCCACCACTGTGGAAGAAGATCACCGAGGAGGAAGAACGAAACAGATCCACCTGTCACGTGAAAAAGAGTGCCTGAACAACTTGGTTTAAATGGTGCCAACCAATGATGAATGAAGAAAAAAATGAGTATTTCAATACCCACATGACATGTTTTTCCCCAATTAATGAACTTTGAATCAAAAGGTTTCTAACATACAATGGAATGTTTAAAAACACCCCATCAATGCATTAATAATTGAAACGATTGAAAATGATTCAAAACCAAAGGTTTTGAAACCCCTACATGTGAAAATGGAGTTCGGGCGTGATGTTAGGGGTGATTGAACATTGAATCAAGTTTTATTAATTAAATTAATAATTAAATAAAAATTATAAAGTTAATTATTTAATATAGTTATTAAATAACTTAAATATTACAAGAGACCTGACCAAAAATCCGTTACTCCTAAAATTTATACCCCTCCTTGGGTAAGCACCCCATTCTGGACACAACGGTGGTCTTAGATTTCTCAAATAATGGACAGTTTGAGAGATATTAATTATTTATTAATGAAAAATTGGAATAATTAATTAATTAAAATAAAAATGGTTATTTTAGTGAGCGAGGTGTACAAACACCTGACTCTTACAAATTTTATACCCTATCTCATGTAAACCCTCATTTTAGACCCATCAGTGGTTTCCGATTCACCATACGACGCACTGTTTGGGAGATATTTAATTATTTTAATTAAATAATATATTAAATATTATTTAAAAACTTTCTCTCAGGAGAAAGCCATCCCAAAGTCCAGCGCCTTCAAATGTTATACCCCTCCTAAGGTAAACACCATATTTCAGACATAACCGTGGTCTCAAATTTCTCATACGATGGATAGTTTTAGAGTTATTTAATTATTTTTAATAAATTAACCGTGATTAAAAAAATATAATTAATATTTTTATTCCGTCCTCCCCGAGACTTTTCAAATCTTGAAAACTCATACTTACTCAGCGTTTAACTCAAAAAAAATATTTAATCGAATATTTTAGAGTATTAATTGGGCGTTTTACCATTCTGTGATGTGTTTTTTAAAAAAAACTTTTCAATAATAAACCATTTTTCCATTTAACGTAATAATAATTTAACAACAGAAGTTTTAGTAATACCTGAAATAGTAATGGGATGTTACAGTGACCAAAGTGAAAATCTAATTCAAATGGGTGATGCAGGAAAGTCATTGAACTTATGTCTTAATATAGGAATCCAATTATGTAATAGAAAGCTCCATCATATTATCCAAAAAAAATGAGTAGTATAACTTTAGGAGAAAATTTTTGTGACCATACAATACTAAAAATAGAAAGGAATATGATGTTCTCAACATTCCTAAAGGGAAAAATTGTAAAATATTCACAAAATAATATAGAGATACAATCTACCCAATAATAAAATATCATTAATTTATATAATTTTTGGACTACGAGGAAGTATTCAAAAAATGGAGTGAAGTATATTATTTCCATTAATGGAAAATTTACCCGAATTAAATATATTTTCTTTTTTAGGCATGAATTCTAGGATCTAAATATATTTAAATATTTTAGAAGATAAGAAGAAAAGGAATGTAATTTATCTTTATAGATGACCCAAAAATATTATGGGATGAAATTTATAAGGATAAAAATTGATGATTATTTTGAGAATCATGTTATTCCCCATGAACTTAGTATACCATACGCCATATAATAAAATATCATTTTTGGATAGAAGAATAAAATTTTAGTTGAGATGGATCAATCATTACAGAGAGAGAAAACCACATTATAAAAAAACCAATCAGTCTATTCACTCTAATTTCAAATAAAAAAACTCTATTTTAAAGTCAATGTGAAATTTAAAATATCCTTTATTGAGATCATCATTGAAATAAAAAATATCATCCTCATTATAAAACATCATATAAATCCAATTTGTTAACTTTTAAACCAATAATTTACCCTTAAAGTCACATTTAAATTTTAAAAAACTAATGAATCATATCCTAATAAATCATTGGGACACTTTTTATTAATTTTTAAAAATGATTTTCACCACTAAAAAACATGTTACTCTTTACTTATAATCACTTTTTAACAAAATTTTTACCAATTAAAAAATATTTTTTTTGAAAATCAAACACTGAATTCATTTTATAAATGCCATAGAAAATTCACTTAGTATTTTCAAAACTAATCACTTTACATTTTGAACCAAGATTGAAAATTTTTAACATAATCCACCCCCCTTTGTGAATATTAGATCACATATTATACAATATAATTTGTATATATATATATATTTATGGAAATAAAAAAAATATATTATTCAAAAATAATTTTCATAATAGAAAATGGTGTTATTGAATATAATAATGGTTCCACAAATAAAAAATGAAATTAATATATTTTTTAAAATATTTTAAACACTAAAAATAAATATAATGAATAAAATTTGATTAATGTTTCCAATAAATATGAACAATAAAATGATCACCAACAATAAATCACAAAAATAAGGGGTAATGTCATCAAGAAAAATTATTGTAAATTATTCAAAACCAGAAAACATAACAATGAAAATGATTCTTCTAAAAAATTGAATTATAAATTAAAATATAATCAACTGTCATCTTTAATTTGATAGAATCATTCAATCTAAATATAGATATAGTTTATTCAATACTAGAACTTAGTTTAAAATATGTCGAGTATCAAAATAGTATAGAATAATTAATTATATGGAATTTTTGTTCAAACATACCAAAAGGAAAAAACCAATGTTCATTCACAGTGTTTGAAAAAACTAAAGTCTGATATGTACATCAAGAATAAAAAAAGTGATCATCAAACACCTGAGGTTTATAAACCTATAAAGAAAGAATGATATAACAAAAAGATTTGTGGGTTTTAATAAAAAATTTATAAATTTATATAGGTAATAATCATAATTGGTTTATACTGTAAAAAAACTAGATTAAAACATAGAATAATCAATTAAATAGAAAACCCACAAAAATAGGTTTCTCTCTGCACTTTAACTTTCTCTCTCGGTTTCTACTATCCTTTTAATGTCTCATGAAAAAAACATAAACCATGACCAAACTCAAATATTTTTACTATCATTTATGGATGAAAATTCTTAAAAAAATTGAGGAGAGAACAAAAAAATTAAAATTTTAGGGAGGAATCAAGTAGTTAGGTGGTGGTTAGACTTGCGAGGCAAAAAAATGTAAAACATTTAACCAGTTATTGTGGAAACTATTATGGGTGGTGGGATGTGGTATAAGGGTGTAGTATGTGGCTATAGAACACATAAAAACATGATGAAACTCCATCAGTACAAATGAATTCACACCATGGAATCTCGAGGAAGTTTTATTTATCCACATAGAAAGATGGATCATGAATATTCATGAAATAATAACAAAAACACCCACGGTTTGACTGATCATGGGTGAAAATTACTTTGTGATGATGGTGAAATTCCATGATAAAAGTGGTGAATGTTGTGGTGGGGATGAAATTCCAACAAGAATTCTACTATGCCACATAAGGATGGTTTGGTCAAATAAGAAGAGGATCAACTGAGACCAAGAAAAATCATGAAGTCTCTTACAAAAAAAAAGAGGATCAAATTGAGGGTCCAATCTTAGAGAAAAGGTGAATACGAGTTGAAAAAACTGAATAATTGAGTGCAGTTAGGGAATAAATCCAAAGGTACTAAAATAACATATCGGAACATACCTTAGATTACAAGAGGATTGATTTGTTAAGAAAGTAGATGAAGAGAGAGAGAGAGAGTGATGACATTAGTAGGGTTCAACGAAAGTGGTAATAGCAGTAGGTTTCTAGGTGATCTTGAAGGAGTGAGAGAGGTGACTCTATGTTTCTTTTTATAATATTAGATAATACCTTTATCAAAACTTAAAAAAAACGCTGATAAAGAGTAGTTTTATTAGTGCTAAAATAGTAAGCACTGATAAAACTACTCTTTATCCTCGCTTTTTGAGCACTAAAAAGGTGATTCATGAAGGTAATGGTTCTTAAGAGTAGAAATAAGTCTCCAAAAATAAAAATATTTTGGTGGACGACAATCCAATTTTGGATCATGATGATTTGGGTCAGGGTCAATTTTCCCTTACTAGATTCTTTGGTGATACTCAACTTGATTCATCATCTGGAAGGATTAAAAAGAATAGTTTTATTTCCTTCACTGAGTAAAATAATTTTCTAATATCTCAGAGGATCATGGAGTGAAAGAACTTAATCATCACATGGATGGTTAATAAATAGGGGATAAATACATGGAGGCTAGAGGATCTACGCTGCCATCTTCTTCAATTTTGGGGGTTTGATGGATGGAAAATTGTATCTATCGGCAAGGGAGTATATCAAATTATCTTTCCTTATTAAGATTTGAAGATGAAAGATTAGGGTATGGGATTTTTTCCTCTTAATACTATCATACTTAGAATTCAGGACTGGGATCCCATCTTTAATACAACAACTACTTGTAAATCTACAACACAGGTGCAAATTTAGATCTTTGGCCTTAGCTTGTATATTTGGAATCCCTAAATCTTATGAGATGTTTCCTATATTGTCAGTGTGCCAATTAAATTTGAAAAATAAACCAAATGGGTAAGTTTTGGTCATTATTCTTAAGGTCTTGTTAATATAGAAATGATTAAAATTCTTATTGATGTAGTTGGTTTAGTGGACAATGATTTCCAATTTGAGTTGCACATTGATGTTAAAAATTTACCTGATTTTTTTCATAAATGTTTCAACATATGGAATTATCCTAATGAATACCTCAAGGGTCTATGTTGTTCTAACTATAAGTGATTCGACCACGGAGAAGAAATGTGAAAATTTAAGATACATGTAGAACCTTTGAATGAAGTAGTCAATATATCTACTAGAGGTAGGTTGCATTAAACTGTTTTGTTTAAAAAATATGAGACTTCTGCTGGTTGTAATTTAGATATTAATATTCAAAATAAAGAATATTCTCTTGAATAACATGAACATATAGTAATAAAGAATTATATTTAATTTCTTGAGCCCTGTATAGATGATATATTTATGTTGAAGTATGTCTCTCATGCTCCAATTGGCTGCTCCAATGCTTCCAATATGGTTAAAGATGACAATGATATCAATATGAATGTTGGTCCTTCTTTGGTTGAGAAAATTATGCATTCTAAAGGAAGTTTATCAAATAAGAAGGATGCATTTCTCATTTTCTAATTGGATAATTCTAAAAAATAGAAGTTTGGATCTTTACAAGATTATACTAATTATGTTTCCATGGGAATGGATTCATAGGTAGTGAATAAAACTATTGGAGGTGTTATTGTTTCTATAATTAATGATAAGGAGGATGTATCTCCTACTACCATTGGGTCCTCCAATGCTTCCACTATGGTTAAAGATGGTAATGCCATCAATCTGAATGTCGAACCTAATTTGGTTGAGAAAATTATGTATTCTAAAGGAAGTTTATCAAATAAGGAGGATGTATTCCTCACTATCCTATTGGATGATTCTAACAAATAGAAGTCTAGATCTTTATAGTATTATACTAATGATGTTTCCATGAAAATGGATTTAGAGGCAGTGGATACAACTATTGGAGGTGTTACTATCTCCATAATTGATGATAAGAGAGAATCTATTATTGATTATTCCAATGTAGTACCTACTGGTGAAGGAGTATCAGAATGTGGAACTAGTCTTAAGACTAGTCTCAAAAAAGGTTCTGATCAATGAGGATATGAAGCTTACTTCTTCTGTTAATGTTGTTTTTGAGGTAGAGGTTGCTGTTGATAAGGATTTTAAGACAACAAGCATATGTGATCAAGGACTCAGTTCTGACCATCCTGTTCAATATCAAAGAGAGGGATCCAGCTTAATGGGTACTACAAACATTGATGAGAAATATTCAGATTATGTTTATGAACCATGGAAAAAAGCTAAAACTTGGAAGCACAAATGACATCCACGTGGAAGACCTTCTCATGGTAGGTGTAGGAGAGGTCCTAACCTTACTCATGTGGTTGATTTTAAGGATTTTTAGTGTCCTCTATGGTGTTATTTTGTTGGTGTCTGGGCTTGTATATGTTTTGTTTTGGGCTTTTGCTGTATCTATTTTTCCTTCTCCTTGTTTCTTCTTTTTTAATAAAAGGAATTTTCTTTACTTAAAAAAATTAATATATAAATATACATTTTTATAAAATTATAATAAATATATTTATTGTAATTTTATAATTATGTGTGTGTATATATATATATTTCTAATTATAATTTAAAATAAATATATTTAAAAATATTTCTATATAATTCTAAAAATTTCTATAAAATTATAAATATTTATTATTTAACTATATTTATTATAATTTTATAACAATTTAAATATAAATATATATATATTTATAATTATAAATAAATGAATTTAAACAGTATTTATATATACTTATAAATATAATAAATATAATAATTATTTAAATGTACTTATTATAATTTTATAATTATTTAAATATGTATTTATTTATTTATAATTGTAATTCCCGAACTCCCTAATGCTTTTTATATTTATATTAATTGTGATAATACCCTTTTAAAGGTTGAGGGGTAACCTTTTACATATTCATACTAAGCCTTAATACATGGCCATTTTAGGCCCAAGGACCAAATGCCCAATAACAATCCCCACCCAGTTGATGATAATTTTTGATCCACAATAACCGACCTGCAAAGTTGCTTAGTAAGAAATCCCAATCCATGACTGTATGAGCCTAATACCGATGGCTAAGCCATACCCTCTCATTCATCAAAATATGAGAGCATTATTGGTGATTTCTCTTTGCTTTGACCTCATCTAGGACTGCACCTTGGTATCTGACTTAAACAATTTATGAATACAATCTGTCCATTGAAGCCCGCCATTGAAACACAAGCATCGTAGTACAGTCATGCAGACCCGCCACATCCTGCCCTCCCGATACCTCACTCCTCAGATGAGAGGTCCTAACCTTAATCATGCGGTTGAAAATATTAAATGGTTATAAATTTTATTTGGTTACTTGGAGTGAATATTAATCATTATTAAAACTTTACTGATAACCTTTTGGGGTTAATTGGTGGTTTTTGACCACAATGAACACATTTTGTTTTATAAATCCAAACCATGTGTACAAAAAGATTCCAGAACCATAGATGAGACATAATAAATATTTAATGTTCTGGTTCAACCATGAAAATGGTTTCATGACCATAATTGAAAATGGTAATAGAAATTGAAAACCCATCGTCCCTGAATGTGGTGAATTAACACATCTCAGATGGTGTCTTTACAACTAAAATAAAAGAATGTTAAATGAGAGATGATAAAAAATTATCCAATTATCATAAAAAAATTCCATTACATATAAGTAACTAGAGTTTTCATAAAATTAGTATTAGGATAGGTAAGAGTAGAAAATAAGACAAAGGAACATGAAAAGAAATTGAAAGAAAAGAAAAGAGGAATTTACCTCTTGATCTAATCTTCCTCAAGAGCCTCTTAAGGGGATAGGATTTGGTCTTTTGAGGAGACCAAGGGATTTTGGACATGTGGGAGGATCTTAGGGTGATATTTGGGAAGAATCTAGGGAAGGAACAAGGCTTTATATGAGTGAATATAAGTGGGGAGTATGGGTTTTTTTTATAGTGGAGGGTAGGAGGGTTCTCTTAATATTTTAACCATTAGATTATTATTTTTCCATAAGAAAAGCAATAATAATGATTCTTGTGACAAAAAATAGTAATATGTTCATTTGAGTTCAAACAAATGGTCATTTAGAGCATCCATGACTCAATAATGATGCAGAAATTCAGGTTTTAGCATTTATCATGAATTATCGTATTTTACTATTCATAATAATTAATATATTTTATAAAAATACAAAAAATTCACCCAAACAATTTTTTAACATATAGAATCCAAAAATGAACTCCATTTTTTAAAAATAATTTTCAAAATATGATTAATTTAATTTTTTTTATTAACATCATAATTTACTTAAAAAATACACATTTTAAAACTATAACTAATTTTATAATGTTTTCAAAAAGTACATAAGGTGTTATAAAATTATCTTAAAACCAGAATACATAAAAACAATAATTTATGAATAAATTTTATGAAAATAAATTTTCTTTTTAAATTATTAAATTATTCATAAACTTTTAATTAAATATTTATGACTTATAAAAATACCAACACTATCATATTATCACTTATAAGTTGGATAAATTTTATTTATACTCTCATGGGTGAGGTCACTATTCTTTTGAAAGATTCACTATTCATAAAGGTCATATTACTATTTATATGGGTAATATTTCTATTCATAAGGGTTGTTTACTATTCACCAAAAATTATGTGTTTCTTATCAGACTCCAAACATCTTACTGATTGCAACCGTGTATGTTATATTTATAAAATTCAATTCACAAAAGTGACAATATTATTTTTAATGTTCAAATAGTACTTAGTAGTTCACCGTGTTGTGATTTCATGTGATTATATGATATAATTATAAGAAGGGAATTTCCATTGATAAAACATTGGTTCGTTATATTATTCCCCCTTATGAAATTTCACCCTTGAAATTTCATTTTGCATTCTAATCCATAAACATGTGTTGGTACTTTTCCTTCATTTCCTCCTCCAGTTCCCATGTTGCCTCCTCATACTTATGCTTCCACCACAACACTTTGACCTGGTTGGTAGTCATGTTAAATAGAGATTTATCTCTACGATACAAGATTTTCACTAGATTCCCCTCATAAGAAAGATCATTGTCCAATTGTACCACCTCTAAAGAGAGTAAATGTGAAATATCTGGTATATACTTCATTAAGAGGGATATGTGGAAGACATATCGTACTTTAGACATGGTAGGTGGAAGTTCTAGTTGACATGCCACAACTCTAACTCGATCAAGGATCTCGAAGAGGCAAATGTACCTGAGACTTAGCTTTTCTTTCTCCCCAAATCTCATGACCTTATTTCATGGAGATATGCAGAGAAATACAATGTCTTCAACTTTGAACTCAAGGTCTCATATATGATTGTATGAATAACTATTTTGTCAAATTTAGGCTTACTTGATGTGATGCTAAATGGTTTTCACCTTCTCCACCATTTCTTCAACCATTTCAAGTCCTAGAAGCTTACGCTCACCAACTTCATTCCAACACGCTGATGTTCTATACCTTTTCCCATAAAGGGATTCATATGGTTCCATTCAGATGCTCAAATGGAAACTATTGTTTTAGAAGAATTCAACCAGTGGAAAATGTTGGTCCCATCCTCCTTTGAATTCCATAGAACATACTCTCCACATATCTTCTAGTGTTTGAATAGTCCACTCAGATTGGCCATCAGTTTGAGGATGATAGGCTATACTAAAGTTCAATTTATTTCATAGATCATGTTGAAGACTTTTCCAGAACATCAAGGTGAATCTCAGATCTCCATCAGATATAATAGAAAGTGGTACTCTATGCATCCTTACCACCTCTTTGATATATATCCATGAAAGTTGATCCAATGATAAGTCCTATTGAATTTCAATAAAGTGAGCTATCTTTGTAAGACAATCCACAATGTCCCATATATAATTGTTTCTTCTGGATGTCCTTGGAAGTCCAATGAAAAAGTCCATGGTGATGTTCTCCCACTTCCATATTTGTATGAGTAGTGGTTTCCTCATCCCCTTAGACTTATGTCTTTAAACCTTCACTTGTTGACATACCAGGCACTTTGATGTATATTCAACAATCTTCTTCTTCATATTTTCCCATGAAAAGTTCTCTCAGAGATCTTGATACATCTTTGTGCTCCCTAGGTGAATATAGAAGGTTGATCTATGTAAATCATTGAAAATATTCTTATTTTTCTCTGCATCAGATGGTACACATAATCCTGACCCAAATATTATAACTCCTTCCTCATCAATCCTAAACTCATAGGATTTCCCATTCCTAATGGCCAACACCGTTATCTAAATTTCCAAATATTTTCTTTGAGCATCCTTTATTTTATCCATGAGGGATGTTTGAGCAATCATTTTATAAAGGATTGATGATGTTCCTACCTTAATGATTCCCATGTACATCCTCTAAAAATCTAAGAAGATTTGATCCTTTTGAATTCTCATCATTAATAAAGATGCATGATCCTTTCTACTTAGAGAATCTTCCATCTTGTTTCCTTTACCAAGATGGTAGTGGATTGAGCAATCATAATCCTTGATGAGATTTATCTATATTCACTAGACCATATTAATCTTTTTTTGGTTGGAATATATATTTTAGACACTTATTATCAGTATATATCTCGCACTTCTCCCCATAGGGATAATACCACCAGTTTTTTAACGCAAAGACCACAACTGCCAACTCCAGATCACGCATAGTATAATTTTTCTCTTGGATTTTCAGCTACCTTGAGGCATAGGCTATAACTTTATCATTTTCATCATCACACAACCTAATCCCTTCTTTAAATCATCACTGTACACCACAAATAGTTCTCCACTTGTTGGGAATGTGAATACCGGTGTAGTGATTAACCTATTTTTGAACTCCTTAAAACAATATTCAAATTCCTGAGTCCAAAAAAACTTTACTCCCTTCCATGTCAACTTTTATTTGGTTTGAAAATTGTTATAATTTCTTAAAAAATCGTCAATAATACCCAACTAGACCAAGGAAGCTACGGATCTCTATTATAGATGTTTTCTTGGGCCACTCTTCAATCACCTTTATCTTGGAAGGGTCTACTGATATCCCTTTGTTGGTGATAACATGCCCCAATAATGATACTTCCTCCATCCGTAACTCACATGTTCTGTACTTTTCATACAACTTATCCCTTTACAAAGTATTTAACACAGTATTCAATTGATCCTCATGTTCTTCCTTGCTCTTGAAGTATATCAGAATATCATCGATAAATACTACCACAAATTTGTCGTGGTAATCCATAAAGACTCTATTAATTAAATCCATGATTTTTTAGAGCATTAGTGAGTCCTAATGTCATCAATATGAACTCATAGTGTCCATACCTCATTCAAAAGGCATTCTTGGGAATATCTTCCTTCCTCACCTTTAATTGGTGATATCCCGACTGAAGGTCCACCTTAGAGAAATAACTGGCCCCATGAAGATAATAGAACAATTCATATATCTGAGGCAGGGGATACTTCTTCTTTATCATGATTTTATTGAGATCATGATAATAATTTATAGGCTCATTGAACTATCCTTCTTCTTGATGAAAGGGATTTGTGAACCCCATGGTGAAGAACTTGGGCGTATAAAACCCTTCTCCAAATTTTACTATAACTGCTTATTCAGCTCCTCTAGCTCTACAATAGCCATTATAAAGGTGTCTTTGATATAGGAATAGATTTGAGAATAATTTAAATTGAGAAATAAACCTCTCAATCAGGATGAAGACTAGGAAACTCTTCAGGGAATACATCGGTGTAATCTATCACGATGGGCATGTCTTCAAGCATGATTCTCTCTTTTGTCTCAATAATTTGTGTTAGACATGCTTTCTCATGAGGAATTAATATCCACACTTGAGACAATATAAAGGAGATTCATCTTCATCTTTACACTTTTAAAGAATTGGATGATGCTTCATGATGTGAAGAGTGATCTCCCTTTCCCGACGGGTGATGTTGGATTTTTATAAAGATAGCCAATCCCTTCCCAAGATAGCATCAAACTTCTCTAAAGAAAGTATGGAAATATTTTCTAGGAGGTTCAGTCCAAAAACATTAACCAGGGAGGAGTTATAAAGCATGAAAACAATAATTTCCCCATTTTCTATTCTCATATATAACTTATCCTCCAAATTTTGAGATGGTGTTTAAATAGTTATACTAAACTTTCAAGATATGAACGAATGCATAGAACCAGAATCAAATAGTATGTTCACTATTCTTGAATGAATAACTAGCATACCTATCAACAATTTATTGTCCAGATCCACCTCATCAGTAGTGATAGAATAAGAACTTCCTTGTTTCCTTGGAGGTTGTTGTTGATTGCCTTTGACAACCCTCAGCTTAAGGTAATTGTTTTCATAATTCCCATGCTCCTTACAGTTGTAACACTACACTATAGGATGAGTGTTGATCTGAACCTTTCTTTATTCTTCCACATTAGAATTATTCTTCATATCTTTTTGGTAGTTTTTATCTAGATGTCCCAACTTTCCACATTTGATGTAATTCCTTGTTCCCTTTATATAGTTCCCATGATGCTTCTTCCCAAAATTTTTATATGTGGGATGATTGATATTCTTTCCATCTTGGAATTTATTTGTTGGACCTACCACATTAGATTTCATTTTTCTCTTCTTGTGACTGGACCCATGGTACCACTGAGAGTCTTTGATCTTCATTTTATCCTTGAGGGCACAAAAAATAATCTCCACATAACTGTAAAAGTCTTAAA
Source organism: Viscum album (assembly GCA_963277665.1). Taxonomy (NCBI): domain Eukaryota; kingdom Viridiplantae; phylum Streptophyta; class Magnoliopsida; order Santalales; family Viscaceae; genus Viscum; species Viscum album. Next base: position 284,413,649 of record OY728147.1, read on the forward strand.
TCGCCAATGCTTTTCGTAGACTCAGATTTAGTTTACTAAAGAAGCGATCCACATTGATTTATGTGTTCAAGACAAATCCAAAAACATAATGTTCAAGCCTTGTGAAGTTTTCTTCATACGCCCTGATGGAATCACATTCCTCATACTTGAGTCCGAGGAACTCTCTTTCCATCTTGAGACGGAGGGTTTAGGGAAAATATTTATTGAAAAACATTTTCTTGAATTACTCCCATTCCATAGAATCAATTCCCCCTTAGAGCTTTGTATTCTTGATCAATGTCCACCACTAATCAACTTACACATCAAAACAATAGACCGCCAGTGTGATTTTCTCTTATTATGAGCACTGGAGGATAGAGAATATATTTTTAATGGAGTTAATCCACTATTTCACAAAGAGGGGATTAGAAGATCCACTAAACATGGGAGGACTTTTCCACATGTACGATTCAATGACAACTTACTCTTTCCTTTTAAGAGGATGGTTTTACACATGATTCAAGTTATTATTCATAACTTGAGACAACTAAGAAAGTACTGTCATGAATTTTTGAGCACCCGTTCCCATCATATCAGGCATATCATTAGGGGAATCTTCACATTTCACATCACATTGATTTTTGGAACATGTTCTTATATTTCCTACAATTAACTAAGAAAAATAACGTACAATTATAGGGCTTGAATACTTAGTTATTGAGCATAAAAAGGAAATTTTGAACATAAAAGGATAAACTTGTAAAAGAGAACTATATCGTAATGTGTGATTCCTTAGGTTTAAATCTAGGTAATGTTTGATCTATTTCTTATCTTATATTCTTATGGGCTCATTTTTTATTCTCTTAATAATGGTTTTTACTACACTCATGAATTTACCAAAGCATATCTCCCCAGGAGTTTCAAACTAAGAGTGCAGTTAGGCATGTTATTGTGCACCCGTTTCTATTCAAGTCTAGATCAAAGATGTGTTTTTGGGTTTTACCCCTAGATACAACTATGCCAGATCCACCTCTACCTATTTGTATCTAGATAGGGATGTATTTTCTTGATAAACCACTTACTCTATACTTACCAAAAGATAGGGGTGTTTTCTTATAATTAGTCTCATTCTTAAGGTTCTTACTATAATGATCCAATCCTAATATCCAAAAATAACTAGACCATACTTTGATACCAACTATATTGACCCTAGAATTTTACATATAAATTACATGATTTTGAACATAATTATACATCGGAGTACAAGCCAAGGATCGTAAAGTCTAGTGTCTTGGAAGACAAGTTACACAAAATTAAAAACATGGAACTAAATGAAAAATTTCTATATTTAATCATGAAATTGAGATCCTAACTTCCACTGTTCTTAGAAATATGAATAGGGTACCCCGGGGAACACATGACAAAAGGGATGAGCTAAATATCCCAGTAAAGGAATAACCATAAGAACAAAGCATTAACACATGGGATAGACAACCTGACATGATGATATAAATGCCATGTAACTTATGGAATCATAACATATAAAAATGGAATCATATAAAAATGGAGTCATAATAATGTGAAAGAAACATAAAATATGACTTTACAATGAGTCAAGGCTAACTGCCAAGACCGTTTCACATGGTAGCACAAGCCAAGGCTAACTGCCAAGACTGTCGCACATGGTAGCACAAGCCATGGATAACCACCAAAACCGTTGTACATAACTTCTCATGAGACTAAAATTTACCCAATAAATTGAATAACTCTCTAGTTTAAACCATATTAAATTTTCATGAATATATTTTCCGCATAAAGAATCATAAATAATCAGTCTTACATAAACATAAGTGTTACCCATGGAAAGAATTGGGTACCACAATCATGTCAAAAGGCATAACAAATGGTTTTATCATAAAAGTGTCTATGAAATAAAGGAACTAAAATTTACGTGGACATTAATAAGGAAAAATAGTGATGTATTATGGTAATTTATGTCACATAGAAGTGACAACATGTAAGAAAAGTATTTAATAAATTTTAGCATTAAAACATTTTTTTGTGGATTTAAAGAAAATATTATAGAGACTTTAAAATAGAAAAGGGAAAAATCATTTATATAAAAACATAAGTTAACAAAGAATGTTTTCATAATAAAAAATACTTATTTTATAAACACAATTATGGCTTAAAACATATGATAGAGTGAACTTGAAATCGAGTAAGAATTTGGAAAGTTCTCTCAAAATAGGTTTGCTTATCGAGAAGTATTAAGGAGGGAAACCTGTATATCCCCGAAATGGAATGAATAAAGGGTATTGATAAATTAATTTGGTAAATGTACACATCATTTATAAGATGAAAATAAAAATATAAGAGAGGGAGGAAAAATGGTGGAGTAAGTACGAAACTCATGCGAGAAGGATTCGCATGTGCAGGTCAGGGCTGCTGATGCGAAATCCAGGGAAAGGCTTCACTCTGCTCAGGTTGATTATGTGGGTGCACACAGATCTTTTTGATTAGTGTTATTCCAAGAAAGATCGAATAGGTTCTAGTGGGACACCCTCAAAACCATCTGATCTGAAGAATAATTTTGTGGAAGTTGTTAGACCGACATCGAATGTGGCTTTCTCTGATTCTGGTCTTCCTTCTCCAGGAAGAATAATTTGAAAAGGTTTTGTAACACATGTTTCAGCCAACCAGGAAGCCATCGAGGAGAGGATCAAGCTATGTAGGTACTCGATTATTGCGAGGGTTTTGACTTTGAAGGGAGAGAGGGATTGGCAGTTTACTGATCTGGTGAACCAGATTTTGGAGATATGGGATTTTGGGGACTAGCATATGACTGCCATGGGAAGGGGATACTTTCACATAGTTTTCTATTCTAATGAGTTAAAGAGGCATTCTTGGAGCTTCGGTCCCATACCCCTAAAGCTTGGAATTCTTAGGATTTAGTAATGGGATCATAATTTCGATCCTTTCAATTCGAGGAACACTCATACATAGATCTAGATCCGAATTTGCAGGATCCATTGGCTCTTTGGCATCCCAAGATCCTTTGGGATATTTCTTCCTCAATTGGAAACCTCATCAGGATTAATAGTAAAACAGATAATCCATGATTTGGGAACTTTTCCTAGGTTCTTGTTGAAGTGAACATGGATACTACTCTAGTTTAGGAGTTGGTAATTACCACAAGGGATGATAGTTTTAAGTTGGAAACCCATTATAAAAGGAATCTAAAGTTCTGTTTAGACTGTAGTGTTTTTGGTCACTTGGTCCATGAATGCAACAAGTCCAAATTATTCCGCTTCTTTAACACCAAGGGACATGATGAGAATTCATGTAGGAAGAGCAATGATAAGGATAAGGGGACACCTTGAGATGAATCATCCTTTCAGATGTTGGATACAACAAAAGAGTCTCAGGTGTTGGATCCCGAGGAGGCTACTATTGCTGGGATTGTTGATATTGAGAAGTTTTCTGTAGATTTTAATGTATTTCCTATTTATAGGAAAATAAGGATTGTTGAAATGGATAAGTCATTGTACTTAGGGAATAAATATTTGGTTCCTAATTACCTTACAGTGCATGGACCAGTTGAAAACAAGAAGGATGCTTCTTCCAGCCCTCCTCCTGGGACCCTGGTTGTAGCACCGTGTAGAGATCCCATGATGGGTAGTTTGGTTGAGACCAATTCTGAGTAGCATGTTCATAGGGGTGGATCAACTCTATTGACAGATGAATCTACCTCTCGAGGTGCCTCTTTTAAGGACTCTCATGTTGTGAAAGATCCGCCTCAGATAATGGAGGACTCTTTCTCTCCAGTCCCTAGTGCGAAAGATGCCATGCGAAGAATATCAGATGACTCTAATTTAGGTATCACTCATTCGCCCAATAAATTCATTCCTCTTAGTGAGAAGATGTGGGCTAATGATTTTGATGCTCTTTGTGAACCTGATGCAAAGAATGGGATTCCCTTAGTGGAAGAGAGACTTAAAGGAAAAGGCAAGGGGAAGAGCAAGAAGACAATAGTGGAAGCGCAAAGGAAGGGTGGGCCTCACACCCAAGAAAAAAAACCTTATCTAAATGAAGATCATATTCTATAATTTTCAAGGGCTTGGGAATACTCCCATGGTCAAAGCCATTAGGGATTTTTTTTGTGACCAGAAATCCTTTGTTGATTTCTTTAGATAAACTGAAAATGACTTTTTATAAGTGAGTCACTTTTAAATGGGAAACTCTTGGTAACTCATTTGTCTCACAGAATCTAAATGAAAGTGGGGCTAAAACCCATTGGATTCTCAAGAATGATTGCATTAATTTCCTCTCTTGCATTAGGAATCAGCATGTTGTCTTTCTTACTGTTGGTACTCAGCGATACACTATTACCTATTCTTTTGTGTATGCATCCAACTTATACACCAACATAAGGGAGTTCTGGAGAGATTTTGAAACCATTTCTACTTAGGTGCCTCATAGTTGGGTTACCATGGGTGACTTCAATACAATTCTCTAGCCTGAGGAGAAAAATAACACCCATTTCAACAGGTTGGAAACCACTGATTTCTCCTCATGTGTTGATAGTTGGCATCTGACTGAAGTACCCATCACGTGTGCACAATTCACATGGAGAAGGTACACCCTCAGTGGGAATCAAGCTAGTAAATTGGACAGGTGCTTTGTAAAAATTGATGATAGACATGATGTTATTCTGGTCTTGGGGATGACATTACCCAAGTGCCACTCTAACCACCGTCCGATTTTAGTAGATATTTGTACTAGTCAGTGGTGATACTCTCCTATTCCCTTCAGGTTTCACAATACCTGGATGGTTACTCCCAAATGCAGGGAGATCATCTCCAAGTCTTGGATGATGGAGCCAATTGGTAGCCCCCTTGCAATCCTAGCAAGTATGTTGAAACATGTGAAGAAGCAGATCAATTATTAGAGTAAGGAATCATTTTTAGATCTGGAAAATGACATTAAGGTGGCTGAACAAAACCTATTGTATTGACATAATCCAAGTAAAAATCAGTATGACTCATCAAATTATGAGATTCAGGCCCTTTCGTGCCTTCATGACCTTCTTACACTTCAGGAATGGTTAGCTAAGAGCCAATACAATGCTAAATGGCTGCAAGAAGGGGATATGAACTCAAATTGTTTCTAATGTTTGCATAGAGAGAAGAAGAAATGTCGAAGTGTCACTGCTATTGAAATTAATGGATCATTACAAAACTCAGAGGTTGAAATATACAATTCCATTGTTAGATATTTTAATGACTTATACTCTGAGAAAGGGAATCAAAAATTGTCCCACCAGCTTGATAATATGCAGGCCACCTTTAGTGCACAACACAATTAGATGTTGATGGCGGCACCAATGGATAAGGAAATCAAGGATGCATTATTTTTCTTGAATATTGATAGTTTAGCTGGGCCTGATGGTTTCACTAACAAATTCTTTATGTTCTATTGGTAAATTGTGTTTCTTGAAGTTATTAGCATTGTGGGTGGATTTTTCAATCATGCATCCATGCCTTATGGTGTCAATGCTTGTTTCATTTCCTTTCTTACAAAGAAGGAATGTGCTTTGGATATCAAAGACTTTAGCCCAGTTGAAATTTGGAACATGATACCCAAAGTCATCAACAAGATCATTTATTTAAGGATTAGTATCATTTTTGGTGAATTAATTACCCCCAATCAATTCAGGTTTGTTCCTGGGAGTAACATTCATATATATCTTTTCACGACATCAGAAAGTGTCAAAATTATGAGAAAGAAATTTAGGAATGAAAGCTTTGATCTTAAGCTGGATATATCCAAGGACTTTGACACCATTTGTTAGAATTTCTTTTTTGTGATTCTCATGAAACATGGATTCTCTAAGCCCTTTATTAAGCTAGTTTCTACCATTCTGAGTAGTTATAGGCTGTCAATTCTCATCAACGGGTCACCTTGATGGTACTTTTTCTGTACTAGAGGGGTTAGACAAGGGGAACCCCTCTTTGGACTTCTTTTTTCTCTGGCTGAAGACTACCTATGTGTGTGTCTGAATTACCTTTTTCAAGCTGGTCTATATAGGAAAATCAGAGTTAGAAGGGATTACATCAAACCCTCTCACCTATTTTATGATGATGACATAATACTTTTTGGGAAGGCTAATAAAAGTAAAATTTATTATATTCAGAAGTCGTTTTCTCAATATGAAGACACTTCTAGGAAGGTGATTAGCTTGAATAAATATTTTACTATGTTTGAGAAAAGTACAACCATCTCTAGATAGAACAGAATAGCCATAAACCTTATGGCGAGGAAGCAAACCCTTCCTTTCATTTATCTTGGCATGCCTCTTTTTTTGGGGAAGATTCAAATGTGTTTATCTTGAAAATATTTACTCCAAAATCATTTATCATATGGTATCCTAGAAAGGGAAACCCATATACTAAATAGGTAGAATTTGTTTGGTGAATTTTGTAACTACTTCTATGTTTTTCTATGCCTTCTCTGTTTATAAATGGCCTAAAAACCTCATTAAGGAACTTCAAGTTCTACTCAGAATTTTTTTTGGACTAGATCCATTTATGAGAGAAATCATATTACTATTTTATGGAAATAATGTATCAAGACAATTGAAATGGGAGGTATGGGTGTCAAGGATTTTAGCATATTCAATGATGATCTTATTAGTAAGTTCACATGGAACCTGGTTTCTGGAAGTGATGTTTCACTGGAATTTCTTTCACAGAGGTTTATGTCCAAGTTGTACAATGGCTATTCCATGTATGTTTTTTCTTCTATTTGGATTGCCATCAAGCATGCCTACCATGGAATTATGAAATGCTCCATTTGGATGGTCTGTTCAAGTTCTGATCTTAATATGTGGACAACCCGATGGCTGGATAGACCTATATATGAGACAATGGATGTTCCATATCCCATGAAAACACTCTCAATTACTGACTTATATCATAATCAAAATCTACGGGGATGTTTTCCCAACCTTATTTGGTTGCAGGTACAACGTTATACTTACAATGCTTATTACTTTATGATCTAGACTCCAAATGTGAATGGGATACTCACTTTTAGGGAGTACTATAGGCACCTGTGTGATAGATTTACTACCACTACAACATGGCTGCATGGATTTAGAAAGATCTTCATACGTCCTGCTTGGTACCTGATCATATGGTGGGTCTTGAAATAAAGAATGCCTATGCAAAGTATGTTGTAGAAAAATGGGATGCATATTGTGCATGTCTGCTACTTGTGTATATAGGCCGATGAAACCATACAACACATTTTTCTATCATGATATTATTCATGCCAAATCTGGAATTATTTATAGGCACGGTTTAGTACTTCCTTCTAGATGGATAGCCTTGATTGGTTCATGTGTTTCATCCAAGGTGCTAGACACAGTGAAAATATTTATACGCTATTGTCGTCCATTGGTGATGCTGCATATGATTTCATCTGGAAGGCATGAAACAACATTGTATTTTACAACCACATGACCTCTTTGAAGGATGGGTTGAATGTGATTTAGAGGGTGGTGTTAGCCGCATCTAAAATTCAAATAGTTGGGATGAATAACACTGTTTCTGACCTCATTATTCTGAACACTCTCTATGTTCCTGATAGGGTCAAGAAGCCTATGGTGTTAAAATCAATTAGATGGATCCAGCATATCTCCCATGGTTGAAAGTGAACTTGGATAGGGTGGCCTTGGGTGCAGCAGGACCATCAAGCTGTGGTGGCATCTTCCGCACCCATCAGGGCTTCGTTAAAGGATGTTTTTACCACTATATCAGAATTGAATTCACAGTTGAAGATGATATTTGGGCAATGATCATGGCCATAAATTATGAGATTCAACATGGTTGGATGCATATCTGGGGGGAATCCGATTCTAGCACAACAGTTCAAATTTTGAAGATGCGTTCACAGAATGTTCCTTGGAAAGTGATCCCGTCATAGAGCGCCTATCTTAGTGCTCTTGATAGTTTGCAGTTGGATGTCACTCATGTATATAGGGAGGAAAACTAGGCTCCAGATTCTCTTCCAAAGTGGTCTATCATAGAGGTCTCCTCAAGATGGTCCTTTATTACTCCATATTTTTTCTCTTGTTTTGTTGATTCAGATATACGTGGTGTGTGTTAATGTTGTCATTATAATCCCTCTTGTTCTACCACTTTTTCTATTTTGTATTAATTTGATAGGGACAGGTTTTTACTAGAACCTGAACTTTTTTGATAAAAATATAAGACAAATTCATTTTGGTAAAAGAAAGATAAGGCAACTCGAAGGAACAAAGGAGGTTCGGGTGGAATCCCTTACAGATTATCAGCATTGTATCAGGTGTACTTAAGAGGGATTAATGGGAGAGAAAGGGATTTATCATCACTTATAAATCATGAGGTAAGTATGGGGGAGGTGAAAAATTATACCCCATCATTATTTATTACACATAAAAGGGCATAACATAGAGGACATTCTTGAATAAAAGTGAAATAGAGAGGATCCCTTACCTTAAGTCCGGTGGTGTTCTTCACTTGATCTTAATGACATGAATAATAAAATTAGGTTAATTAATTAATAATTACATAACCTCTTTTACATGTAATTTATTCATTATAAATTTTTTAAATTATTCATTACCTTTTTGATTGGTTATGTGGTTCAATTTCATTGTTTGGGTCCGTTTGTTTCATGTTCAGTTTACTTATATACATGAATTGATAATCATGTAAAATGAGGATGGTTGTCTAGAATTAGAGTTATCTTTTTTTATTGAACATATAGAAGGTTACATGTTTTTAAATTTAATTTTTTACTTAGAGTTAATATTAACTATTATGTAAAACTTTAGTGATAACCTTTCAGGTTAATTGGCGGTTTTGACCACAATGAACACGTTTTGTTTTATAAATCAAAACCATGAGTACAAAAAAAAGTCCAGAACCATATATGAGACATAATACATATTTTATGGTTTTTTTAAACCATGAAAATGGTTTTCTGACCAGAATTGATGATGGTAACGGAAATTGAAAACCCATCGTCCTTGTATGTGGTAAATTAACACATCTCATATGGTGTCTTTACTACTAAAATAAATGAAGGGTAAATGAGAGATGATAGAAACCTATCCAATTATCATAACAAAATTATAGAAAATATATGTTAATAGTTTTTTCATAATATTTGGATGAGTAGAGGTAAGTATAGAAATGAAAACAAATCAACTTGAAAAGAAAGTGAAAGAAAAGAAAAGAGGAATTTTCCTCATGAATTAATCTTACTTGAGAGCTTCTTAAGGGGAGAGGATTTGGTCTTTTGAGGATACCACGGGATTATTGACGTGGGGGAGGATAATTGGGAGATATTTGGGTAGAATTTAGGGAAGGAACATGGATTTAGAGGAGTGAAGAGAAGATGGGAGTGTGGGTGGTTTTTATAGTGGAGGGGAGGAGGGTTTTCTTAATATTTTAATAATTAGTTTATTATTTTTCCGTAAGACAAGAAATAGTAATGATTATTGTGACCTAAAATAGTAATATGTGCATGTGAGTTCTAACCAATGGCCATTTACATCATCCATGACTCACGAATGATGTAGAAATTCAGGTTTTAGCATTTATCGTGAATTATTGTATTTTACTATTCATAAAAAATTCAAGTATTTTATAAAAATATAAAAAATTAACCTCAAACATTTTTAATTATATAGGAATACAAAACTAAACTCAATTTTTTCAAAAATAATTTTATAAATATGATTAATTTAATTTTTTAAATTATAATTTACTTGAAAAATACAAATTTTAAAACTGTAACTGATTTTATAACGTCTTCCAAAATTACATAAAGTCTTATAAAATTATCTTAAACCTAGAATAACTAAAAATAATAATTTATGAATAAATTTTATGAAAATAAAATTTCTTTTTAAATTATTAAATTATTCATAAAATTTTAAGTAAATATTTATGACTTATAAAAATACCAACACGATCATATTGTCACTTATAAGATGGATAAATTTTATTTATACTCTCTTGGGTGAGTCTAATATTGTTTTGGATGATTTAATATTCTTAAAATTAATATTATTATTCATAAGGTTAATTTCACTATTCATTTGGGTTAGTTACTATTCACCAAAAATTAAGTTTGTCTTATCAGACTCCAAACATCTTACTGATCGTAACCGAGTATGTCAGATTTTTGAAATTAAAATTGTAGAAGTGACAATATTATATTTAAAGGTCACATAGTACTTAATAATTCATTGTGTTGTGATTTCATGTGATTATATGAAATAATTATAAGAAGGAAATTTCCATTGATAAAACATGGGGTCGTTACAGGATTCATCAAAGAATCATCAAGTAGGCCTCTTTTCTCTCAGTTTCGTCCTTCTTCTAGGGTTTCTCTTCCTCCCACTTTGGGTTTTCCTTTTTAGTGGGTTGTTTGACCTAATTAGGGTCTAATCTTGTGTTTTTGGGGGAAATATTGATGTTTTTTGTTTGATATTTCATTTATTGGGTCTTATTGTAGTACAGTTGTGGTTTCACCCCAATTTATAGATGTTTTCAAGATTGAGGTAGGTAATTCCATGATTTTACATTATTAGATGATTTTGTACTGCTTTCTTGCCTTTATAAATGTGTTCAATGGATAATGTGTGCGGTGAAAAATATGTTTTGAAAAGGTTTGGATCTAAATACTTGAAAAAAGTAGTATTTCATAAGGAAAATGGTTATGTTTCGAGTGTGCTTCCTTATGGTGCTTCTTGATTATGTTTCATGCCTTGTTTGGAAGGTTTGAAATGTGTTTTCAAAGGAACCTAAGGTGCGAACATGTGTAAAGTTGGTTTTTCAAAAAAATGGTTTTTGATGAATGTTGGATTCTTTGTTATGGAAATTAAATGTGGTTTATAGATTGTGTGATTGATGTGTAAGATGTGTTAAAAATTTATTTGGAATGTGGATGGAATTGAAAGTGGATTTTCCCATGGAAATAGTTGGATTTCAAATGTTCCATTCTTTTAGAGTTTCTAAATGGGTTTCATGAATTGTGAAAGTGGTTTGAAATTTATTTTCAAATGGTTTTGTGTGTGTTTGGATTTGAAAATGATTTTGTTTAGAGAAAAGTTTAGTTTTCATGTGAGCTTTTATTTGTTGGATCAATATGAATTATGAAAGTGTTGATTTCCTTGTGCATTCTTGATGTTTGGAATGTGTATGTTAAAGTGACAATTTATGTTATATGTGAAATTGAATTTGAGAAAAAATGGAATACTTGGTATCTAGGTGTTAGAAATAGAACTAGTACACTAGTTGATTTAGAAGAGGCTAAGTACTAGATTCTTCTAGTAGGATTGATGCTACAACACTAACTAAACATGTTATATGATCGAAGACCACTATACCTTGGAAGGGGATACCCTATGGTGAATTATGCAGGGGAACACTGTTGTTTTTGGCTTTTGATATGTACACTACTAGACCTTCTCATGAATTTCCATATAGTTTCTCATTCATGAGAATGATATTGGTTTTGGTTAGAGGATTTTTATCACCGAGGTTCATGGTTCATAGGGTCCCAATTATTCTAGTTACCTATAGGCATTTCCCAAGGTGCTCTATTGTGACATGATTTTTATGTGTTGTGGTGACAACCTTTAGTATATGATTGACCTTTTTTTACTTTGTGTATTTAAAGAAAGTTCTAATTGATTTTTTTTTCATTAAAAGTGTTTCCTTGAAAATGATTTCCTTTATAAATTCTTTGAAAATATTTCAAATGTTCTGATGAAAATGTGCCTGTTAATATTTCTTCTAATGTTATAGCATGAAATAATTTATTTTGGGTGGCATCCTATTGGGATTTGGATCACAAACTATATACACCCTTGGGTGTATGTATACATTGCTATGTATGACCCATGTAAAGGAAATATGTGTTGTGGTGAAGATGATGGATTCAGTTACTAGTGTTCCAATTTGTGCAGGTGTTGGTGGTGGTGGATTGAGGGTGATTTCCCTCTAGTTGCATGAAGGTTTTTGGGATGGTTTTCTTATTTCCATTATATTATGGTATTTTGGGTTTTTGGTTAAAGTTGTAAACTATTGAATATGAAAATATTTGAACCTCATTTGGTTATAATTATCAGTTATGTTATGTTTCTTTCTCATGAGTTTTTTATTATTATATTAATGGGTGAAATCATTCCCATATTGTATTTTTGGCACCAAGGCACTAGTTTCCAACCTGTGAAGATTGGGAATGCCTTTTGGGCCATACTAGAGGCTAGGATGGGTATCAAGTTGGATTTTACTTCAGATTGGTTCATTAGAAAATGGTATCAGATCCATGTTTCAATATTTTAGGTTATGTTACTTGGGAAGAGTCTGGAAAGAACGAAGTTAGGATTTTTGGGGCTTGATGTTTGGGTTATGAGTGGGGTATCTGTACAACACACCTCGTGATTGGACTCATGTTTCTATGGCATGTTAGGATTTTGTTTGACTTCTTCTCCAGGTTAGATATATAGGATACAGACTATATATGGACACTGGGTGGGGGTGGAGTGGTTTGGTTATTTTTTTATTGTATTGGATGTGGTTTTATTCCAATTTATGGAAATCTTTGATATTTTTTTGATTATTGATAAAAATTTTCAGTTTTTGTGTTGATGGTTGAATTGATGGTTTTTCTTATTTTTGTTTCTTGTTGTAGCAAGATGCCTCCCCATAGAATTCATAAGCGACTGGGGGAAGATGCCAGAGAGAGTTCTCCCTAACCAATTGATCATAAGCTAGGAGAGGATGTGGTTTGGGCTATCCATGATTTGGGTCAGGAAGTAGGCTTTGTTCCTACTTAGGTGAGAGAACCCAAACCAGGTCTTGGAAAGGATAAAGCTAAGGGGTTTTTTAAGAACAGGACTCATTCATTAGAAGGTAGCACATAACCCCAAGAAGAAGAGGAGTGGATTGAGAAAACAGAGAGGATATTTTAGTTTCTTAGTACTTCTGAGGTAGTTAGGGTAAGGTTTGCCGCATTCATGTTGGAAGGTCCCAGTCAGAAGTGGTGTAAATCAATGGTCCAAGGTGGAAAGTATGAGCAGATGACTTGGATATATTTTAAGGTCATCTTCAACGAGAAGTATTGTTCTGAGATTTCAGCCTTTTCGAAGTCGTGGGAGTTTTTGGAGCTTCTCCAGAGAGACCAGACCGTGATGGAATATGAAAACCACTTTCCAAAGTTAGTTTAGTTTGCAAAAAAGGTCGTTTATAATGAGCAGCTGAAGACTCAGAAGTTCGAGATGGGGTTGCAGCCATAAATCTGATCCAAGGTCTTCTTGTTCATGTTGAAGACTTATGATGAGGTGGTTGATCATGCGATGATGGTGGAGATCAATTATAGTGGGAATCCAAGTTTCCCTGGATCAGAATTAGAAGTGGGTTAGGGCAGTGGAAACTTATTTGAGAAGAAGAGGAAGTAAGTGGAGTTGGAGAAGAAGGGAAGTGTTAGTTCAGGACATCCTTCCCAACTGTCTTTATCTATGGTTTGTGATGCTAGATCTATTATCTTCCATCAGTGGGGGAAGGTAGGGAATGTGACGTCTATGTGTCCATCTCCACCCAAAACATGCCATAAGTGTGGAACTTTGGGGAACCTGTAGTGATTTTTCAAGGTTACTCACCCATATCATAGTGGTATAGGATCTATGGATTCCAAAGGAACATCAACCAAGTTAGAACAATCTAGTACAATTAGTTCCTAGTTTGGATATCATGGCAGTAGGGTTGGATCTTCTTTTGGGAAGATTCATTTTAGGGAAGATCCACAAGTTAGTGCTCATTCTCAAGCTCAGGTAGAGGTGAGAAATATTCATGTTTTGGATTGAGCACCAATATAATTAGATACAGGGCTTGTGAAAATTCAAGGTACCGTTATTATTGTATAATCCTTAGCTATTATTCTATTTGATACTTTTGCTTTAGTTTCTTTCATTTCTACCCATCTTGTGGATGTGTTGAAATTTTCAGCCGAGATTATGCTGTATGCGATGGAGTTAGTAACAACGCTTGATAAGAAGAGGGAGTATGGTTATAGGTGTCCGTCTTGTGCACTCACCATGCCAGGGGTCTATTTGGAATGGGACTTCCAAGTTTTGGAGATGGATCTCTTTGACATAATTTTTGGTATGGATTGGATGGTACGTTTTCATGATCATATCGATTGTCATGGGCAACGAGTAAGTTTTGTGGCACTTGATAGTAGTAACCAAGTTTTTAAAGGAAAATTGAATCCTCAATCAGGATGTAATGTACCTCCACTAAGGGAGTTAGAAAATATCATTTTTCAGATATCATCTCTCACATTGGGTGATGATGATTGTGATCCGGAAGGGTGGAATACCTCTTATGTTGGGTGGGTTCCTAGAGGTATTCCCAGATGTCGTCTCAGGTTTTACTCTAGATCTGGATGTGGAATTCAACATTGGTATGGAATCAGGAACACAACCAATATCTATACCATATTTCCCCATAACCCCCACCTAATTGAGGTAATTAAATGTGAAACTGGAAAATTTGGAATCCAAATGATTCATTCACCATAGTGTCTCACCTTGGGTCACCCCAATGCTATTTTATATGGAGGCCGATGGATCTCTTTAGTTGTGTATTGATTACTAGAAGCCGAATAGGATGAAAATTAAAAATAAGTATATTTTTTCCCATATTTATGACCTTTTGATTAGATTAAGGGGGAAATGTGGTTATACAATATCTATTTGTGTTTTAGGTATCATCGAATCAGAGTTAGAGATGTGGACGTTGATTAGTCACTGAAATTGGATAATATCAATTGTTAAGATATTAATATTAATGTGTTTAAATGTTCATAAACATCAATTTTAGTCCAATTCAGAAATTGAACTTCATTTCCCATCATTGTGCAATTCATGCTTAAAGTGTCAATTTGGGACCACTCAATAATTTGCTTATGGAAATTACAATATTCATCATTTTAATTTTATATTTTGGTACATGATTCATCACTTTATTTGGAACATTTTTTCTTTTAGGTCTGATGGATGAATCACAAGTGAAGATGGAGATTTTTGTACCTGAAGGTAGAAACTTTCTGGAAAAAGCATAATGGGCCTAAGGCCCATCAAAAAAATGTGGGGCCCACAAACCAAGCCCAATGAAGCTCAAATTTATACAGTATAAAGATAAAAATATGAGTATCATTTTATTCAAATGTGTCCAGAGCTAATTCTGATGTTTTAATGATGATAAAGGGATCTGAAGTTGAGATTTAAATGGTGGACCCGACATAATTCACAGAAATACGTCCCACCATTTCGACCATAACTTCCAAATGGATGAGGAAAATTTCCTGATATTTTTACAAATCATAGGGACAGATGGAAGAAGATATTTCTCTTCTACAATCCCTCTGGATTCAGCCTTCTTCAATTACAAATTCACATGTCAATATGGTGGACGAATCTGGACAGTTTTCCGGGTCAAATTCGAAACGTCAATTTTCTTTTGATTATTCACCCTACTTTTGACTTTATTAATTGTTGGGGGGGGGGAATTAATAGTTGGGGTATAGACCTAAGGCTCCTAATATTCCTATATAAGGAGCTAGTGGTGAAGGGAATAGGGGTGGATATTTTTCTTATCATATTTTGTTGCTTGTTTCATTGTAAGGTTATGCTTCCAAATTTCCTTTGTAATGTTTTCCATTTCCATGTAAGTTTCTTTTTTGTATATTTATGTTATTAATCAACTTCTTTATCTTCTATATTTTCCATTTCATTTATTAAAACTTTATTATCACAAAGCACAATGATATCTCTGTGGTGTTGTGAATTAGTTCACCCATAGGTGTGAATTTCATTCACACACACGGAGGAGTGCTCATTATTTCCACGGTTTTAATTTCTTCAATCCAATTATTTTTAGCCATATTCCACCAACCATTGAGAGTATACCATTAATGGAGGGATAACCCTTTAATGGGTTGATCTTAGGGGGATGCAAAGTCTGGATTGAATGTTATTTTATGAATGAATTGTTGTTAATTGGATAATTAATTTAAGACATCCATTCTTCAGTTATTTCTAATCTTCATCTATACTGTGTTTGAGAAAACTAAATTAAATTAATAAATGACCATATACCTCAGAGAGATCATGAATTTGGTTCTCTAAGTGTATAGGGGATTAGTAATTGTGTTTAGTAAGCACCAAACCAGAAAATGATGAAGGTAGTGTTATTTTTGAAGAATGGATTCATCACGAATTAAGAAAACCAAAATTGTCTAAAGAAGTAAAATTCATTCAATCCACCCCGAGCATAATCCTAAGATCAACCCATTTTCTTTGAATTTAATTCACTTAGGTTTCTCAGTGTTCTTTAAACCATCCAAAATCAAAACCAAAGTTGTCTACTTCATATCACATCCTTCACCAAATCATAGCGTCTCAAGGTTTCTTCTTCGGTCCCTGTGGATTCAATCCCGACATGTACTTCAACGACCGCTTTTACCGGTAGGGTTAATTTGGGCGCAACCAAATTTTGGCGCTGTTTCCGGGGACCAAGTAAGTTCTTTAGACCAAAAACCTTCTTTTCTTACCCCCATTCTTCCATTCTCATCCCAATTCTATTATCTTTTCCCTTTCTCATTTTTTTTCTTTTGGCGCATGTACGCCTACACCCGTAATAACTCAAACAGATTAGTTATGGTGGATACTGTTAGGGATGGGGAGTCAAGCTCTAAAAGAGATCTATTTAATTCCGATCCAAATCTTCCTAATACTCCGAATTTAGATGTTGAGTTCGATACAATGGAGAATCTCCCACAAAACCAAATCATAAACCGGGGAGGGAACCAAAATAACGGGCAAGACCCTAACTTGGGAATTGTTGAAGACCCGACCATGAATGAATAACTCACACCAACCCGGACCAATGCACCCTCATGCATTAGGCATTATAACATAGGATATGCCCAATATGTTTTCAAACCCCATGTCCTGAACCACCTTCTAACCATTCATGGGATGGAGTCTGAGATGCCTTACCTTCATGTTAAAGAATTTAATGACATTTTTGAAACCATGTTCCCACCAAATCAAATTGAATCTGCTAAAATGATACTTTTTCCTTTTTCTCTTAAGGACCGAGCAAAGAATTGGTTAAACAATTTGAGACCCGCATCCATTCACTCTGGGGACCAACTTCAACGAGAATTTTATAAAAAATACATCCCCCATCACAAAACAATTGAACTTAAAAAGAGCATACAAAACTTTTTTGAAAGAGAGGGAGAAACATTATATGAAACATGGGAAAGGTTTAAGGACACATTAAACATGGTACCGCACCATGGTTTCTTAATCCCAGAACAAGTGAGAATTTTATATGAAGGGTTGGGTCCTGGAAACAAACAATTCATTGATATGATGTGTAATGGAACCTTCAAAAACAAATCCCCAAATGATGCTTACGAGTATCTAGAAAATCTTGCTGAATAGAACCAAATATGGGGAACATCACCATACTATGAGAAGCCACCCAAATCTGGTGGAATGTACAATCTTGGTGAAGAAGAAAACCTTAGAGCAAAACTTGCTGCACTCACGAGGAAAGTTGAGGAGATTGATCTTAGGAAGGTCTAAAAAACCCAAAATGTTGAGCTTGTTTGTACAATTTGTGACAAGAATGACCATAAGACTGATAATTTCCCAACCATTCCTTTCATCAAGGATATTCTTTTAGGAGGACCACCAGAAGAAGTTAATGCAATGAAATTTCAAAAGCCACAATTCACGAACACCTTCAATCCAAGGTATAATGACCATCCATGCTTTAGTTGGAAGGACAATCAACAACCAACACAACAACAATGTATCAACCCATACCCTCAACAAAACTTTCAACCTCATAATCAGTTCCAACCACAACTGGTCCAATTCCAACATCCTCATGTACATTATCAACAACCCATTCAACAACCTATCCAACAACCAAAGTATCCTCCTGGGATAAACCCACAAGCTCAAGCACTAACCCAAATTGTTCCACAAACCTGCTAGAACAACTACGCAAACAAATGGACAAAATGAACTCAGAATTCTCATCCATTAAACAGGAACTTCAAACCATCAAAACTGGAAAGGCACCCATGCCCACACAGGACATTCCACAACAAACATCATGGGGAGAGACAAGTTTCAATCAAATAACTCACGAACAACTAAAGGATATGAAAGTTTTAAGAAGTGGGAAATCAATTGAAAAACTTGAACAAATAAGACAGAAACCATGTGAAGCTTCAAAATCTAATGAAAATTCAAATGAACCACAAGATCAAACTGAAGAAACTGTTAACAATGTGAAAGAAACAACACTTAAACACACAACTCCACAACATGCACCATTTCCTCAACGTATGAGGGGGACAACCAAGCCTGAATTGAGTGAAACATTGAGGGAAATCTTCTCACAAGTCAAGTTGAACATTCCCATTCTCAATGACATCCAAACCATACCTTCCTACTCAAAGTACTTTAAGGACTTGTGAAATTTTAAAAGAAAATTTTCACATAAAAACCAAGTCCTTTTGGATTCTAATGTGAGTACCACTATTCAAGGGACCATTCCTCCTAAGATGAAAGACCCAGGATGCCCTTACATAAATGTTAAACTAGGAGAGAACAAATTTGTCAAAGCCTTTTGTGATCTAGGTGCCAGTGTGAAACTCATTCCTTATGCCATGTATTGTCAGTTAGGGATCAAAGAACTCCAACCCACATCTGTCACTCTTTAACTTTATGATCGTAGTGTTTGAGTTCCAAAGGGGATGTTAAAAGATTTTTTGGTGAAAGTTGGAAATTTCATTTACCCAGCTAATTTAACTGTTCAAGAAAATCACCCAAGCTTAGGTTCTAGGGAGCAAACGCCAATCATACTTTGTTGTCACTTCCTTGCAACAATCAACTCTGTTATCTGAGTCCGAAATGGGAACATGACCATCACCTTTGGGAACATGAGTCTAGACTTGAATATATACAATGAAAACTATCAAATTGGGGATGATAAAGAGATTAATGAGGTTAATTGGATTGGTAGTGTTGATAATGAACTCAATGAACCCCAAGGAATTACCGAAGGATGGTTAAGTCAAGAAGAGATTTATTTTCTTTATTCACATGAGGGAAATTTGTCTCCTTGGATTGAATCTCTTCCAGATAGCTCTATTGATGAATTTCTAGAATCACCAATAAATGATACCATGGTTGAAATCAATAACATTGAGTCCATAGCCATTCATTAAACTACTCTGGAAAATTTAGTAGATGAAAATTCTATTCACAAGGAACCAATTTTGTCAAAAAATCTGAACAAAGAGACTAAGTTCAATATAAAGTCTCATCCTTTCTTGGAAAGTCATGACCAATCTGATCTTGAATTTAAAGTCTTACCTTCATCACTAAAGTATGAATTCTTAGGGGACAATCAATCCTTTCATGTTGTCATTTCTTCCTCTATTGAAGCCGATCATGAGAGGATGCTTCTAGATGTTCTTAGGAGACACAAGAAATCCATTGGATGGACCCTATCTGATATTCCTGGGATTAGCCCACTTATCGGGACTCATAGAATTATTCTTGAATCTGAGTCAAAGGCATGTCGTCAACCTAAGAGGCGAATCAATCCTAATCTCATGGAAGTAGTAAGAAAATAACTTTTGAAATTGTTAAAAGCGGGTATCATTTATCCTATAGATGAGAGTGAGTGGGTTAGCCCAATCCATGTGGTTCCAAAGAAGGATGGAATCATAGTAATAACCAACAATGATGGAGAGATACTTTCAACAAGGTTCAATAGTGGATGGAGAGTTTATATTGACTATAGGAAGCTCAACTCTTGTACCAAGAAAGACCATTTCTCCTTACCCTTTATTGATCAAGTCCTTGAGCGAGTGGCGGGTCATCAATTCTATTGCTTCCTAGATGGATTCTCAGGGTATAATCAAATTGAAGTATCCTTAGAGGATCAAGGAAAAACAACCTTCACTTGTCCATTCAGCACTTTTTACTTCAAGCACATGCCATTTGGGTTATATAATGCCCCTGGTACCTTTTAGCGGTGCATGATGGGAATATTCTCAGATATGGTGGGAGATTTTTTAGAGGTCTTCATGGATGACTTCTCCATCTTTGGGGATACTTTTTAGGGATTCCTTATAAATGTTGAAAAGGTTTTGTCAAGGTACGAGGATAAGAATCTCATACTAAATTGGGAAAAATACCATTTCATGGTAAGGGAAGGACTTGTTCTAGGTCATCTGGTATCTGGTAGAGGGATCTAAGTTGATAAAGATAATGTTTACATCATTAGTCACCTTCCCTCTCCTAAAACTGTTAAGGAAGTGAGGTCCTCATTTAGACATACTGGTTTTTATAGAAGGTTCATTAGGAATTTCAGCTCTATTTCTCGACCACTTTGTGATCTATTGGTAAAATATGCTCCATTTTTATGGACAGAAAGATGTGAGGAATCATTCTCTACACTCAAGTCAAATCTTATATCTCCACCTATCATGAAATATCCAAATTGGAAACTTCCTTTCGAGCTCATCTGTGATTCAAGTGATTTCGCTGTAGGAGCAGTCTTAGGAAAACGGTGTGAGAAAACTCCACATGTCATTGCTTATGAAAGGAAATATTTAAATGATGCACAAATAAACTACACCACCACTGAGAAAGAGTTTCTTGCTGTTGTCTTTGCCTTAGAGAAATTCAGGTCTTATCTCTTAGGATCACCCATCATTGTCTTCACTGACCATTCAGCCCTAAAATACCTTTTCCAAAAACAAGATGCCAAGGCTAGATTGATTAGTTGGGTCCTTCTTCTTCAAGAGTTTGATTTAACAATTAAGGATAAAAAGGGTGTTGAAAATATTGTAGCTGATCACCTCTCTAGGATGGAATTCAAAGACAACTCACACCACCTCTCTGTGTCTGATTCATTTCCCGATGATCGCCTCTATTCAGTGAGTGATTTCCCTTGGTATGCTGACATAGAAAACCATTTGGTAACGGGTGACATTCCAAAATTCCTGGGGACCCAAGCTAAGAGGAAATTCCATTCTAATGTCAAACACTATGTGTTTGATGATCCTTACCCCTTCAATTTCTGTCCTGACCAAATCATCAGGAGATGTATTCCCGAGTCTGAGCAAGAGTCCATTCTAAAATTTTGTCATGGAGAGGCATGTGGAGGCCACTTTTCTACAAATAAAACCACTGCAAAGGTCCTCCAAAGTGGTTTCTACTGGCCGAACCTCACTAAGGATTCATTCCAATTCTGCAAAAGTTGTCCTCAGTGTCAGCAATTACAATCCATTACCAAAAGGAATCAAATGCCCCTCACTCCTATTCTGGTCGTTGAAATCTTTGATTGTTGGGGAATTAATTTCATGGGACCCTTTCCAAACTCTAAGGGATACCTATACATCCTCTTAGCTATTGATTATGTCTCCAAATGGGTTGAATCCATTCCCACCAAGTCCAATGACCACCATGTTGTGATCCGATTTCTAAAAGAGAATATATTTTCTCGATTTGGAATTCCAAGGGCTATAATCAGTGATCGTGAAACCCATTTCTGCAACCACCCATTCTCTTCACTCATGTCTAAGTATGGTATTACTCATAAAGTTTACACTGCATACAATCCTCAAACCAACGGTCAAGATGAGTTGGCAAATAGAGAAATTAAGAAAATTCTTGAAAAAACTGTCAATCCCTCTCAGAAAGATTTGTCCGAGAAACTCTTAGATTCCCTTTGGGCATATCAAACTGCTTTCAAAACTATCCTAGGCATGTCACCGTATAGATTGGTTTATGGAAAAGCATTTCATTTACCTATTGAAATTGAGCAGAAGGCCTTTTGGGCAATAAAAAAAATGAACTCTGACATTTCTTTGGCTGAAACAAAAAGGAAATTAGATCTTAATGAACTCAAGAAACTTAGGATGGAGGATTATAAAAATTCAAGGATCAATAAATCTAAAGTTCAAGCCTACCAATCTAGGAATCTCAAAGTCAAACACTTTGAACTGGGAAAATTTGTGCTCTTATATAGTTCAAAACTTCATCTACACCCAGGAAAGCTAAGGTCCAGATGGTCTGGTCCATACCTAGTGCATCATGTGTACCCTCATGGGGAAATAGAGATTCAGGATCCCACAAGTGGGCATGTCTTCAAAGTCAATGGTCATAGGTTAAAACCATTCATTGAATCGTTCAATAAACAAGAAAACAAGGAGGATTTAACTGATCCAACATATGAACTAGAGAAAAATTGATAGATTTAGGGTACAAGTCGGGCTAACGACGTTAAAAAAAAGCGCTGCATGGGAGGCAACCCGTGGTTTTCATGTTTCCAATCACTGTGAATCATCTTTTGTTTCCTTCTGCTTCATTTTGTTATTTTTTTTATATAGACTGTTGAAATGTTCTTCTTTTATGAGTAAGGATGGGTATGAAAAGGGAGCACCATATTCATCTATGTCATGTGGTGTGATCCCTGAGTAATACCTTACCCAGAAAATATAAGGAAGACAATGTATCATCAGTTTATTTTATTTATGTTTTTTAGGATAAAAAAAAATTAGACTCTTGACCTGTTATTCTTTTATGAGTATGGATGGGTATGAAAGGGGATCACCATATTCATCTGTGTCACGTGGTGTGATCCCTAAGTAATACCTTACCCAGAAATTTAAAAGAAGACAATGTATCATTAGTTTGATTTAAAAAAACATGAAAACCCATAAAAATGATGATACTTGGAATTAAATAAATCATTTTGTTGTGTGTTTTGTTTGCTTTGTCCTTCTTTTTATGGTTCAGGAACTATTTTGGGTGATACATGTTCAATCAAGGAGGCACCTACATCCCCCAAGAGATCAAAGGAGTAATCTGGAGCATCATGAACTTCAACTTCAAAAACCAGGTGAATTTGTTCCATTTTTATCATTCTCAATTTCATCTTTTAACTCCTATCCTACCCCCTTCTAACTTTTCTTTTCATTAAACATTGGGGACATTGTTATTCTAAGTTGGGGGGAGATAAAAAATGATTTTTTTTTATTTTGTGAATAAAAACATGCATGAAAATAAAAATTCCATTAACCATAAACATGATAACACACATTGAAAACTCTAAAATTGGATATCAAATAAATTTTTCATGCCTTGATTCTGATTTTAATGCAAGTTTAAGTTCATGAGCATAGTTTTTGGAAAGTGCAGTTGTCCAATGTGATTTTTCAATGTCTACATTTTCATCCTATTAATAAAAATTCCACAATGCACGTCTACTGGATCGTGGGTGTAAATTTGAGTTCTTGGTTCCCTTTCATTATAGAATAGGGTTCTGGGGTCACTTTTAGTTTAATTTGAGTATTCAAAAAAAACAAAACAAAAAACATTGACCACATAGAGAAATGTTTTGTCCAAATGTGTGGCGTCCAACACTTGGGGATCGTGACTCCATAGTTTTCTTGCCCAGAGTTAGGCTTTATATCTCTATTGTAGAGCATGAAATTGACGATATGTGTGGCGTCCGACACTTGGGGATCATGACTCCATAGTTGTCTTGCCCAGAGTTAGTCTTTTAATATCTATTGTGGTAAAAATAAAATCATCAAAAAAAATCAAAAAACATGGATACTCATATTAAGGTTTAATGTGATTCCTACCTAGCACTTCCATTTTTTCCCCTTGAACAATAAAATGGGCACTATATCTTTTGTGATGCAAAACACTTTATCATGCTTAATTGAAAATTGGATGAAATGTGGTGATGAATTTTAATAAAGGAATGGGCTTGGGCTTGGGATATGCTTATGGATCTAGATTGTTTTAAATGATTTTGATTGGTTCTATAATTTGTTTGGTATGAGATATTTGGGTGAGCAATGTGTATTAAGATTTTTTTGGAAAAGGGGATTTGAATTTCATATTTGTAATATATTTTGCTCGGGACTAGCAAAACTCAAGTTGGGGGGTGTGATTAGTCACTCAAAGTGGCTAATATTCATTGTTAAGATCTTAATATTAATGTTTCTAAATGTTCATAAACATCAATTTTAGTCCAATTCATAAATTGAACTTCATTTCCCATCATTGTGCAATTCATGCTTAAAGTGTCAATTTGGGCCCACTCAATAATTTTCTTGTGGAAATTACAATATTCATAACTTTAATTTGATATTTTGTTATATTATTCATCAATTTATTTGGCACATTTTTTCATTTAGGTCTGATGGATTAATCACAAGTGAAGATGGAGATTTCTGAACCTGAAGGCAGAAAGTTGCTGGAAAAAGCATAATGGGACTAAGGCCCATCAAACAAATGTGGGGCCCACAAACCAAGCCCAATGAGGCTAAAATTTATATAGTAGAAAGATAAAAATATTAGGATCATTTTATTAAACTGTTACCAGATCTAATTCTGACGTTTTCATGATGATAAAGGGATCTTAAGTTGAGATTTAAATGGTGGACCCGACATTAATGCACAGAAATACATCCCTCCATTTCGACCATAACTCCAAACAGATGAGGAAAATTTTATGATATTTTTACTGCTCATAGAGGACAGATGCTAGAAAATATTTCTCTTCTACAATCCCTCCGGATTCGGCCTTCTTCAATTACAAATTCACATGTCAATATGGTGGACGAATCTGGACAGTTTTCCGGGTCAAATTCGAAATGTCAATTTCCTTTTGATTATTCACCCTCCTTTTGATTCTATTAATTTTTCTGGGGTGAATTAATTGTTGGGGTATGTACCTAAGGCTCCTAATATTCCTATATAAGGAGCTAGTGGTGAAGGTAATAGGGGTGGATATTTTTCTTATCATCTTTTGTTGCTTGTTTCATTGTAAGGTTATGCTTCCAAATTTCCATTGTAATGTTTTCCATTTCCATGTAAGTTTATTTTCCATTCCAAATTGGGTTGATTACCTTCAGGGGTTTGAATTTGATATAGTCTACACCACAAGCATGGTTAATGTAGTGGAAGATGCTCTGATCTGGAAAGTACCAGTACATGCATTGAAAGAGTCCAATTATGAGTGGAATTTGATGGGGATCTTTTCTCAGATGCACCTGTATACCAAGTAGCATAGTGGAGGTGCGCTCTTAGCTTGTTCTTGGATGAAAAATTCCCTTATGAAATTGATTCGACAAGAGCAGTTGAGTGATGAGATATTACAACATTATATGCATCTTTTAAATGGTGGGGTGGTGCCTTGTGAATGATAATTGTCTCCCAAAGGATTTTTGTGCTTTATAGGTTGCATTGTGGTTCCATTATCATTGAGGAATGTGGTGAATCAAGATATACACTAGTCTTAGTGGCTCATTCATCCTAGTACCACTAATATGTTTTATGATGTGCATCAGTTTTTCTGGTGGCCATTTATGAGGTGATACATAGATGAAATTGCATCATGGTGTTATACATTTCAGTTGGTTAAAGAAGAGAACGAAAGGACCTGGTTTGCTTCACCCACTACCTATTCCTACCTAGATGTGGGATGTGATCTCTATGGATTCTATTGTTGGATTACCTCATACACCCTAGGGGAGGAATTCCATTTGGGTAGTGATTGACCATCTGACCAAATCATCCTATTTCATTTTAATTAGAGATTTAACCAAAATAGATGAGTTGGGTCGGTTGTATGTTTAGAAGGTTGTGAGACTTTAGGGTGTGCCATCAGCAATTGTTTCAGATAGGGACCCCAATTTTACCTCATGGTTTTAAGAAGGCTTCCAAAAGGAAATGGGGTTATAGGTTAAGTTGAGTATGACATACCATCCTCAAATGGATGGTCAGATGAAGTGTACGAATCAGATTCTAGAAGACATGGTTCGAGCATGTGTTTTGGATTTTAGAGGTTCATGGGATATCAATTTGGGTTTGGTTGAGTTTGAGTATAACAATATTTATCAATCCTTTATTTGAATGGGTCCATTTTAGGTGCTTTATAGTCAGCCGTGTCAGTTGCCTTTGTGTTGGGATGAGGTGGGTGAGACCTAATTATTGGAACTGAGCCTTGTTCAGGAGACGTCTGATAATGTTAAGTAGATCATGCAGTAGTTGTTGATGGTGCAGAGTCACTATAAGTCTTCTGTCAGTCAGAGGTGCCAATATTTGGTGTTTTATTTGGGTGTCTGGGTGTTCTTGAAGGTGGTACCTTTATTAGGACAACGTCTTCTTGGCAAGCAAGGGAAGCTAACACCGAGGAATGTCGAACCCTTTGAGATTACAAACCTAATTGGTATGGTGGCATACCTATTGAATTTTACTAAGGTTTTTGAAAATTAATTACGTATTCCATGTCTATCAATTGAAAAAGTATAATTCAGATCCATCCTATGTGCTGAGCTGGGAAGAGTTGGAGTTAAAGCCTGATTTGTTTATGGTTGAGAGACTAGTGCAAATTATGGATTCTCAGGAGAAAGTGATTCATGGGATGTCTATTCCATTGGTCTGAGTTATTTGGAATAATGGCATTGATGAGCATGATAATTCGGAGTGGAGGTCTTGGGTTGAGGAGGAGTACCCATTTTTCTTTTTTGATCAGACATTGGAGTGACTCTTCATGGATGAGAAGTTTTCATGGTGGAGAGAATTTTCACATATATGATTTCTTTGATCTATTACATTGTTTCTTTCTCGTCCCTTATTTATTCTTTAGTTTTACCATGATATTTTGGTGAAAATTATAAAATTTGGGCTTCATATCTAGTGGAAAAAAGTCAGCACATGGTTAGGGAAAACCGTGTGACCTACTCTAGGTATGCGTGCATACTTATTCCTCCTGGATAGAGGAAACTGCATGGTTACAACACGATTTTACAAACTGTTCTAGTTAATAATGAAACATGTTCTTCTTAGATAGTGAGGGAAACATGGTTTCCACAAAGATTGGGAAGACCTTCAAGAAAACCTTATGATCTATCCAGGTTATTAAAAAGGGGAAAATATCATTCTTTCCCTCTTTGGATTTAACACAAAGAAACCTCTAATACGAACCCCATGGGATTTTTATCCTTGGTATCTTCCTCAAAAATTTCTTAAAGCATTTGAGAATCAATATTTGGGTGGTTTTGGTGTGGATTCATCAAGGAATCATCAAGTAACCCTATTTTCTCATAGTTTCTTCTTTCATCTAGGGTTTCTATTCCCCCATCTTTGGTTTTTCCTTTTTTAGTGAGTTTTTTGACCCAATGAGGGTTAAATATTGTGTTTTTGGGGGAAATATTGTTGTTTTTTGTTTGATATTTCCTTTATAGGGTCTTATTGTGGTGCAGTTGTGGTTTCACACTGATTTCTAGATGTTTTAATTCTTGAGGTAGGTGGTTCCATGATTTTACATTATTTGATGATTTTGGATTGATTTCTTGCCTTTATAAATGTGTTCAATGAATGTTGTGTGTGGTAATAAATATGTTTTAGAAATATTTTGATATGAATATGTGAAAAAGTGAGTTTTCTAAGAGAAAATGGTTATCATTCGAGTGTGATTCATTGTGGTGCTTCCTGACTGTGTTCTATGCCTTGTGTGAAAGGTGAGAAATGTGTTTTCAAATGATCTTGAGGTAGGAACCCATGAAAAGTTGGTTTTTCAAAATAAATGGTTTTTTTCATGTTGGATTCTTCATTATGAACCTTAAATGTGGTTTTTGAATTGCGTGAGTGATGTGAATCATGTTATAAAAATGTATTTGGAATGTAGATGGATTTGAAAGGGGATTGGACCATAGAAATGGCTGGATTTCATGTGTGCCATTCTTGTTGAGTATCTAAATGGGTTTCATCAATTATTCAAGTGGTGAAAAATTTATTTCCAAATGGTTTTGTGTATGTTTGGATTTGAAAATATTATTTTTAGGGAAAATTGTGGTTCCCATGTGAAATTTGATTTTTTTGGATCAATGTGAATTGTGAAAGTGGTGATTTCTTTACGTGTTCTTGATGCTTTACATGTGTATGTGAAAGTGATAATTTATGTTATATGTGAAATGAAATTTGAGCACAAATGGAATCATAGGTATCTATGTTGGTGAACTAGAACTAATACACTAGTTGATTCAGAATATGATGAGGCCTAGATTCTTCTAAAAGGATTGATGCTGCAGCACTAACTAAACATGTGATATGATTATAGAACGCTGACCTTGGGATGGTATCCCCTATAGTGTCTATTTAATGAGAATTTTGTTTGTTTTGGCTTATGATATACAGACCACTAGACCATGGGATGTGTTCCTCTCTAGTAGCTTGTGCATAAGAACACTGTTAGTTTTGGTTGGATGTTTTTGATCACTAAGGTATAAGGTTCATAGTTCCCCACTTGTACTAGTTACTTATAGGGATTTCACATTGTTCTCCCTTGTGACATGATGCTTATGTGATGTGGTTCCAACCATCATCATAAAGTGGACCTTGTGTACTTTGTGGATTTAAAGCAAGTTTCAGTTGATAAATGTTTTCCTTAAATGTGTTTACTTGAAAATGATTTACTTTATACATTCCTTAAAAATGTTTCAAATGTTCTTATGAAAATGTGCATGCTAATTTATATTCTAATGTTATAGCATAGAATATTTTATTTTGGATGGGATCTTTCTGGGATTTGGATGACACCCTATATACACCATTGGGTATATATAGACTTTTTTATGTATGAACCAGGTAAAGGCACTATGTGTCGTGGTTGCAATGGTGGATCCGGTTACTTGTATTCCACTTCGTGCATGTGTTGGTGGTGGTGGATTGAGAGTGATGTCCCTCTTATTTCATAGAGGTTTTGGGGATGGTTTTTTTGTTTCCATTCCATTGTGGTATTTTGAGTTTTTGGTCAAAGTTGTAAACTGTTGGATATGAAAATCATTGTAACTCATTTGGTTATGATTATAAATTATATGATGTTTCTTTCTCATGAGTTGTTTATTATTATATTAATAGGTGAAATCATTCCCAATGATTTTTTTGATACCCGATCACTTGTTTTCAGCCCATGGGGATCAATAACACTATTCGGGCCATGCTAAGGATCGGGTCGGGTGTTGGGTTGGATGACACTTCAGATTAGTTGGAAATATATAAAAATAAATATATTCATTTATATATTATATAATTATTTAAATAAAATATTAATATATTATATTTATTTTAATTAATTACACATTTTTTAATTAATATATATAAATAAACAATTAAACATTTTTCTAATATAAATTTGGAAAATTTTTTATATAAAATTATGAAAATCAGATTCATTTTTTATTAAAAGTTATATAAATATTATTTATATATTAATTTATATATATATAAACTTATTTTAATATAAATTTTATTTAAAGATTTATTAATATATATATATATATATTTATAATTATAATTATAAATAAATATATATATAAATATTTGTATATAAGTATAAATATATATATATCTAAGTATATATAATTATAAATATAATAAATATATTTATTATTTAAATATATTAATTATAATTTTATAATTATTCAAATATATATATATATACTTATAATTCGAATTATAAATAAATATATTTGTAAATATTTGTGTGTAGATATGACTATATTTATGTAATTATATATATTTATGTAATTATATATATATATTTAATAATATATAATAATATATAATTAGAAATATAATAAATTTATTTATTATAATTTTATAATTATTTAAATTTATATATTTCATTAAATATATTTATTATTTAAATATATTTATTATAATTTTATAATTACTTAAATATATATGTAATTAATTATAATTATAATTATAAATAAACATGTTTATAAATATTTGTATATAATTGTACTCAAATGGATCAGTCATGGATTTGGATACAAAAATCATGGCTCCAAATTTATTAATAAAAGAGAAACATACAACCAAAGGAATGGATCAAATAAAGAACAAAATTCCCACACTATATTTTGAAATAAGATTTATAAATTAGTGACCTAGAAGTGTGTCTCACAGAGATTTAGGGATTCTGGAATTGGAAATATATTTATTTAGGATGAAGTTTTTTCACATCTTGTTCCCCTTTGAGGAACCACGAGCATGGATCTTTGATCAGTTTTACTCAAGTCTGGGGTTTATCATAACCGATAATGGGATTGGAACTTTAATCTATTAGAGTTATGTAACTCATCCTTTAAAATGTGATTCAAGGTTCCTAGGTTAAATTGGAATATTTGGCACCTAAATATTTTATATCACATTGTACTCGCCATCGGCATCCAGATCAAGATGGATAAGAAAATAGAGTTGACCCGATTTGGCCATTATGCACGCTTCTTGGTTGAGGTGGATTTGAGTTCCACACTTGTTGATAAAGTGTAACAATTTGCTGCTGCTGATGAATTTGAATTGCGGATTGAGTGTGAGAAAATACCGTATTTTTGATTAAATTTCCAAGTCATTGGTCATGATTTTATGAATTGTAAAAAATTGTCTACTTACTCCTCATGCTCTTCCAGAGTACATGATGCAAGTAAGTGTTTTAAAAAACAAAATAATCTGAAATCTACTATTCTGGATGCTGAGAGGGTTGCAATGTAGAAAGGGGAGGGGGCACTTGTGGATCCTACTACTGCTTCACTGGATATGGTCACATATAGTTGTTGGAGGTTCCTTTTATCTATCCTCATGATTTAGTAGTGACAGTGGCCCCTTCTCATGGATCATTGTTGTTTCCACAACAACCTTTTACAGCTAGATTCAAGCACGCCATTCCAAATGCTGAACAAGGTCCCATTTTTACTATGATTTTGTGGGCAGATATCACTGTTGAGACATATTTAGCAATGGATATTGACTTCTTATGGGGAAAGGGTTGTCTTGAGATGAGTTCAAATCTCTAGAGTATAGAAGAAGGCTACATTTACTTTGATGGAGACTTAAAAATAAATCTTTCAAGTCTTGAAGAAGTTCAAATTGACGTGATACAAAATAAGGTGTTAGCATCTGATGTGAAGGAATCAAGGGATGTCATAGAACAACATGTTAGACTCAATGAGGCATCAATGGATGATCAATCCATTGATGAGGATGTTGCTCAAGATTTAGATGACCAACACTTAAGGCAGGATCAGTTGATTGTGGTAAGTGCTCATAAAGGTAAGAAAATACTAGTGGATGATGAGGGATTCCAACTGGTCATCTCTCATAAATCAAAATCATATGATTCTCCTTAGACTTCACATGCTCTATTTTCTCTCACCCAAATACGAGATGACCCTCCAAGTAGTAAGTCTCTACAGGTATCCCCCTACAGATTGAGCATAGTGCTGATGAGATTTTGGAGTGGTCTTATCCACCCCATTTTAATGAATTAATGAAACATGATTATGAATATTTTTGTAAGGCCTCAGATGAGGATTGTAATATTACATAGGAAAGAAACTCTAGCACCATACCTCTAGGAGATCAGGAAGATTAACGACCAAATGAAGGCCTTAACAAGGATGAAAAAAAATGTTTCTTCTCACAAATTTAATCCCTTTAATCTTCGATTGAGTCATATGTATTTGGATTTAATGACTATTTATTAGTATAAAATTTTTAATCAATTAATATTGAAGATGGGTTCCAATCGAATCAAACGATGGACTTTTGAGATCTATCTTGGAAGTTTAGGATTTTCTTCACATTAGGGTATTTATCTAAACCATCATCAGATAAAAAACATATGGCCTCACAAAGGGTCAAGACTTGGTGGAGAGGCCAACATCCAAAGGACAGAGGAAAATATCCTAGGAATAAAGGATCCAGAGGGACGTTCATGGACTGATGTTCTTTGTTATATATATATACATTTATTTATATATAATAATATATAATTATAATTATAATAAATATATTTATTATTTTTTTTATTTTTTTTATAAATTTATAAATATATATACATATATTAATATTAATATATCTATATATATAAATATAATTATAAATATATATGTTTATAAATCTTTGTATATAATTATAAATATATTTATAGAATTATATATATTTATATAACTATACATATATAATAATATATAATTATTAATATATAAGTATATATAATTATAAATATAATAAATATATTTATTATATAAATATATTTGTTATAATTATATATATATATATATATAATTCTAATTATAAATAAATATATATACAATTATAATTATAAATAAATATATTTACAATTCTAATTATAAATAAATATATTTATAAATATTTGTATATAATTATAAATATATTTATATAATTATATATATATATTTATTGATATATCAATATATATAATTATAAATATAATAAATATATTTATTATAATTTTACAATTTTTTAAATATATATTTATTTATAATTTTATAAATATTTTTTTAAAACATTATATATACATATTTAAATTATTAAAAAATATATATTAATATATCATGTTTATATTAATTATATACATTAATTTTCAATTAATTTATATAAACAAACATTATTTTTTGTATATAAATATAATAATTATATATATATATATACACGCATTAATAGTATTTTTTATTAAATGTTTTTATCAGCGCTAAAAATAGCTTTGATAAAGATCCCCCTTTATCTGTGATTTATATTTAATGTAGGGTAAACTATGATCTTTGGTATAGATGATTTTTATCCCTTTCACTTGTTTATATTCACCATCCCCCCATGTTATTTGTACTTATTTTATTTTCAATAAATTTTGGAACCATGAGCTAGCCCATGGTTTGTACTGTTTTGGTATATCATAATTGTCCCTGTATTAGTGGACCAATCATTTCTAGTTCCAACAGTCAATACCACATATTCAAGGATGAAAACCAATATAAGATAACTGGGAAACACACACTACATGGACATTGGTCAAGCATGGAGATGAAATATTAAATTAAAAACTAGTTTAATATTCATATAAACTTCATATACTATTATTTTTCAATAACTCTAATCTAGAACCCTAATTAGAGTCATTAATATTAATTTTATATTTTCAAATAATAATAAAATATAATGATTTAATTTGATTTATGATATTATATTTATAAATGAATTTTAACAATTTAAATTTAAAATTTAAATGATTTTGGACATTTTAAATAAAATAAAATTGATTTACTGTAACTATTTTAAAATCAAACAGATTTTAAAAAAGTTCAAAATTTTATAATAATTATAAAATGATCATGAAACTAACTAATTATAAAATGTATCCTAAATCATTTTTTAATAGTGGCTTCTGGTTTTAAGTTTTTATTAAAAACAACTTGTAAACAATAAAAGCTGCATGGGGCTCAAATAGGTCATTTTCCCACAAAAAAATAAGTAGATAGTGAAGAATATTTACCTTTATTTGGAAAATGACACTATTCCATAAAGATAAGTTGAGTTAGGAAACTTTCCCATTGATCAACCCATTGTAGAACCCATGCTCAGTGGGACTAACTTTGTCTCTAGTAAACTCTTTAACTGGATACACCCTTCGGATGAGGACACACATGCTATTATATTTTTAGCTATTAGATCATTTTTAGGGAATTCATCTTATTTCAATTCATATATGGGGTTTCCCTTTTGTGAGGAAAATCAAATCCTTTAGATAGACCCACTTCGGTTACGGAAACTGTGGTGACAACCATGAATTCGATACTATGACAACAACAGTGAATCTAGCTAACCATGATGACAACATTGGGGATTCTAATGACTTTGGTGGTGGTGACAACTCCACCAAACATAGTATCATGTTTTCCCCAAGTCTTCTCCAATGAAAATGAGCGACTATTCTACACCGAGAATTGTCCTAACTCCAGTATTGTTTAGTCTCAGTCCTTGAACCTATTTTTTATACAAAATAGGCACCAATGGATGGAAAAGGTGGTGTATCTTATCTATTTCTGATGAAATATGTATTTTAAAATCTCTATTCTATTTTATAAAAACTAAATTCTATGTTTTTATCATTAATTATTTAATACAGTTGTCTTAGGAAAAGTTTTCAATAAATTCCATATGTCTATCATTTTGGAATTCAAAAAACTAATATTTCAATATTTTGAATTCACTAAAACCTATTTTAATAGTTTAAAAAGAAACTATTTTCAACTATATTCATGAAAGTTCCATTGGGAGTTTTATCGGAGGTTCTACTCAAATTTTTGGAATCTGCAAACAAAAATGTTATATATTGTACTATATTTTTTGTAGGTTTTATGGGGTTATTATATTGTTCCCCATTATAGCTTCTACTAGAACTTCCACTGGAGGTTCCAAATGAATTTCCATTAGAGGTTCCACAATAGGTTTATCTGGAACCTCCATTGGAGTTCCACTTGGGGTTTCACTGAAATATCTGGTTGACCATCCACTAGAAACTCCACTGGAGGTTCCACAGGATCCACTGAAAACTATTTTGTCTAATTATAGTGTAAAGCCACCTAAGAAAAAATTCATATTGTTATTTTCCACTGGAAGTTCTAGTCATATTCCAAACCTATATTTTAATTTGTGGAATTCTAAAAAAATATTTGTATTGAAATTTTTAAAGGTTTCAATTTTGAATTTCATGCCATTGTTTTTCAATAGAACTTCCACAGGATGTTCCACTAGAATTTCCACTACAACCTATTCTACCAAGTTACAGTGAAAAGCTACCTTAAGTAGAAATTCATGTTTTTATTTCCTTGTGGAACTTCAATTGAAAATTCTAGAGGAACATCAAGTGGACCTTCCACTGGAAGTTCTAGTAGAACTTGGAGTCATATTGTACCTTCCAAAACTATAGTGTAATTAGTTTAATCACCCCAAAAAATATTTTTTGTGAAATTCTACAAGATTCAGACGTGAATTTTTTGTCATTCTTTCTCACTAGAACTTCTATTGGAGGTTACACTAGAGAAATATTCCACCAGAACCTATTCTTCCTAATTACAATGAAAATCTACCTTAAGTAAAAGATCTTGTTGTTTTCCCCTATGGAACTTCCAATGGAACTTCAACTAGAAGTTCTAATGGAAGTTTCGGTGGAACTTTCAAGAATTTTATACCTTCCAAACCTATTGTGTAATTTGTGAAATGTCAAAAAAAATGTAATGAAATTATACAGAATTAAGATGTTAATTTTGTGTCATTATTTTTCACTAGAACTTCCACTGGATGTTCTGCTAGCACATCCAATAGAACTCCCACTAGAGGTTCTACTTGAAATTCTAGTGGAACTTCCACTCAAACTCCCAGTGGAACTTCCAATCCTTTTCAGCATGGCTTGATGTTCTTTCCCACAAGAATTCTAGTGAATATTCCACTAGAAGTTACTGTCTTATTCTACCTTCTATACTATAATTTATGGATTCCCCCAATAATTCCATAATTTTGTATATTGTAGTAAAAAATTTATAGTATTCACCATGGAATTGTTCTATTTTTTATAGTCCTATTGTGTGTTTTGTGATTCCCAAGTAAAGGTATTACTTTTAATTTATTAGGTGTGCATTTTGGTCTAATCTAATATCTTTACAAAGATTTATACAAATAATCACACCACAATAGAAATAAGGTCATAGAAATTCTTTGAGGAATAATAGTTTTTGTAATATGTTTCAAGTATTTCTATCCATTAATATATCAGCCTCATATTGTAATAAATATTACTATTCTATTTTTAATGTATTAGATAACAATATTCCATCAACAAATGCTTTCAGATTCATTGTAGTGGAAATATGTTTCTATGAAGTTGATGTACAAAGGATATTTGGAATAACAGAATGTGAAATAGAAATAGAGGACTCCTAATCTTTCAATACAACCAAGTAATCATTGTATATAAGGATATTTAAAATAGGTGTCATGTTGTTAAATTAAAAGGAAATCAAATCATTGCTTTTGGAATATCTAAAGTAAAATTAATAAGTCAATCATGTTGACACAACAACACTTTTATGTTTATAAAAATGTGCTATAGTGTTTTTTCATACTAGAGGTGCTTATTTTAGCTGGGGTTTTATCAATTTTTTCGATAATTTGAGAGGTGTGAGAACACTAAGGTGGTCTCGTGCAATCCACCATTAGTTGAAGAGTTCTATTAAATAATTTCACAAGTAGTTCACAAAGATTACAAGGGTGATTATCACATTATTGGTATGGATTAATATTTATTTTCACGTATATGTATAATATTGTCTTCATAGGGTTGTTATTGTTATATTATTGGTATTGCAAGGAAAGTGGAATAGTTAAAGGAAATAAAAAAGATTTCAATCCATAATTCACAAAATAGAGCTTGTTATATTTTTATGATGCTATAAAAAAACTAAAGATTCAACAACTTGCAGCTAGTGGGGTAACTCTACCAATTATAGTATAAATTTAATTGTTTTTTAAACCCATGAGTATGTCAAAAAGAAAAATATTATATATACAAAAAGAAGAATAAATTGATTAGGAGTCAACAACCAGTAAGGAAGCTACTATTTCTCAGTTGGAGAATATGGATGACAAGGAAGAAAAAATAAAAGTTCCTGAAAAAGAAAATTCCGACTTGAAAATAAAAGTAAAGAAAATAGAAGCAACAATTAGGGAACAATAAGAAAAAAATTCAAAAATTGAAGCTGTTGGTAAGTGAAAACACCAACAAAGAAGAAAGTAGAAGAAAATATATCATTTTTTGAGATGAAATGACCTATTCTATAAACGAGGAAAACCAGATAGAAGGTAAAAATGAAGATGGGATACAGGAAGAAGAACACATTAAACAACCTACTACAAAATCCACACCTTTCCTTAACAATACCCAAGTATAATAGTTGAAAATAAGCCCTTCTCTAATGGAGGGAAACCAGAAACAAGATACTAATGAAGTTGGGATTTTGGAGGATGAAAATTACGTGCAAGAAGTTGATGAAAAAACCACACCTCTACCTCAAAACAACCTAATAGAATAGTTGGAAACATAAACTCACCAAACCTGATCAATTATTAGAAATGTAAAGTCAAGAGAAAGAAAATAAAATAAATTGGATTTGGAATATCTATATGAAATCTTAAATACAAGAAGAAGAAATAAACAACTAAAAAACCAATAGAAGATCCAAATCACCTGGAAAAAAGCATTGATATAGATGGTGTTTCAAAGAAAAAACAATATAAAAGGGCTGTTACTAGCCAGTAGTTATACTTAAATGGGTCAAGAAGAGTTAATGAATCCAAAGAAAATACTACGAGTAGCTTGAGAAGATTTTATAGTTGGACCTATCCTTGTATGTTTTTAGGAATAAAGGAAAAGACCATCATGAATTTAAAAAATTTCTATTAAATTACCCTGAACATTACATGTTTTCTTATAAATTACTGTTATTATTATGTAGTGAATATTTCTAGGAAGTTGAGAACAATTTATATTCAGTTTCAATGGATGATATTTTCTCTCTTTTCATCAAAACCATGTCAAGTAGTGGGGTGAGTATTTATGTTTACCAGGCTTAAATTAAACTAATATTAAATTAGTGTGACATTCTCCATTCATTTTTAATGATATTAGGTTATAGATGTTAATTCTATGATTATAAAAAAGAAGTGTGAAATGGGGAAGACAATTGGAATATTACTTGATAAATCAACGACTATTACAAGTGCTTCCATAGTGAGTGTAATATTATCTATATTCTTGAATTTGTAAATATATTAATTAATATTTTGTCTAACTTTATTCATTTTATAGGGAATAATATTTGGGAAGAACGAAAATTCGATATAGATGTTGGTAGAGAAACCAACAAAGGATGTAATTTCGTTAAATGGAAAAGTTTTTATCCCCATAAAAATAGGAAATATGCATTGAAAATTTCTTTTTTTGATATTGAGAGAAAAAATTTCATCCATTATAACTCCATGCAGCCTCAGATGGGTGGTGTTGGAGAATATTGTTATCAGAAAAATGCTTAAAAAATGGTAAATGTAATCCCATTTGACATTAAATCCATTTTAATATAAACCAATTGATTAAATAAAATATGTACAACTTATAGAAAACATTTATTGAATAAATCATCAAAAAAAGAGACCCAAATACATGGATAAGATTTCTCCCATGCTGACTTTCCTAGTGGAAGATACTCCTCCACATGGAGATTAAACCTTTGAATTCACAATAATCATTTTCTATCGAATAAAGAAGTTGGAAAATGATCAAGCTTATAAAAAGAAGCTAGCACAAGATGAAGTTGATGGCTTGATAATTTATATGGAACATTGCTTCCTTATAGACCCTACATACATATGGACAAAAATATCATTTAGAAGTAAGAGTTTCCTCCTAGAAACATTGCCACCGAAATCAACATAAATAGTTAAACAACCTAGTTAAATGGCACTGACATCAAGGTGTAATTGAAAAGGTTTAGAGGCTCTTATTTATACAGACATGTTTTATGGCGGTTACTGAAAACTGTATTTGAATGTTGTCAGGTTTTTAAACATTTATAAAACATATTTTTGAGGCTATTTCTTAGTCTGGGTGGTTATGGAAATAACTTTAGAATTATGTCATGTGATGATATAAGTTTTTTATCAACTATTTTTATGATTTTGGTATTATCTAATGATTGAAATGCTTCTATTGAGGTTATAAATATTTTGGTTAAATGGATGTTCAGTAATGTTTATTTTAGTTTCTATGGTAGATTCATATTGCTGTATATAGAATGGGATTGTTTCATTGGGGGGTTTTGTTTCAATGATGAGTTTTCAATATCCCATAAATTTATGATAATATATTTACTATTTTAGGTTATAAATAGATACTAATGATGTTTTTTATTGGTATAAATATTTCATTATTAGTGATTGTCTATTCATAATTATTTAGGTTATTGGTTGATGGATATTTCATTACTATAATACTACTAGATAAGATATTTATATTTTACTGCTTCAATGTCATTATATTAATTATTTTCTAATTACAATATTGATATTTAAAACTAATATTGGTGTTATATTTGTTTTCTATAGGGATTATATTGATTTTATATAATGTTGAAGGGAATATTACGTGCTTTTTAGGGGAATTATTTGGTTTTGTTAATTACAAAGGGTTGTTTGGAAGTAGTTTGGGGAATGCCAATAATGTAACACATGTGAAATTTTTCTTATATCAATTTGTGATATTAAAAAAAACGAACCTCTTAGAAATTATCCTGAACCTCAGTTTTCTTTGTTTTATATCAAATTTCTTATTATATTATGTTTCAAAATTAATACAAACATGGATTCAAAAGTAGCAATGGATTTTCCATGTTCTGATATTTAACATTATTTGTAGGAAATGCTATTTCACATTTTTAGTATAACAAATATGATCTTCACTGCTATCACTTTCATAGTTACATACAAAACAATTACATACAACACACTTACAATTTCTTGAAATGGTATCCCAATCCATTACAACAAAAAGTTGACTATGAAATATTACATCCTATAAATGCTTCAATGAAGTCATTGCAATTTAAAATAGCCTATACATGGTTATAACTCTTTAAAATAAAACATTTTTCAACCAATGTTGTCTATATTACTCGACCTCTTCCAATGATATTCTAGTATAACTCTAAAGCTTAAGTTCCTAATTGGTTGAAAAATATTCTTGAAATAAAAAATAAACAAAATTTCAATAGTTATAGAAAAGAAAGCTGATAAAAAAATTACATTAAAAACTATTTTTGTAGCTGCAACACCAAAATATGAACTTGATTTCTCTGTAATCCCTACATGTAGATAAAAATGATATTATATATGTAATTAGTAATAGAATAAGTATTTTATAAATTAAATGTATCCTAAAATGAAACCATACCATCATCATATTAGTATAATTCTTTTATTTATTGAACTGTTTCCCCTTTCAGCAACCATTGTCTAAAAAGATTTTGATTGTATCTCCCCCATTCTTGTTTGGTTTATTTTTAAAAGGCGCCTTTCTTAAAATTGTGTCTAAACTATCATGACCATTAAATCTATCCTATAATGTATTTATGAATGTAAACTCTTTTGAAAAATTACTAAAATTTGAGAAGTAAATGTCATCACCTACATATGTCTCATAAGATAAAGTAATTAACTTCATTCCCATTCTTGAAAAATATTTGAAACATTTTTATACAACTAATTTTATATCATAATTTACTTCAATATAATATACTTCAAACATCACAATATTTCTAACCAATCAGGTCCAACCCCCCAAAATATATTTTTCGAGAAATGATATCCTATCAATCTAATCATAAAATTTTAACACACGACAACAAATATACCAAAATGACTCAAAATGTCAACAAAGAACATTCAACAACTTCATTAGAAGCTTCATATGATAAAAGGAACTGGTCTTTATAACCAAACATTCTAATAACATAAATGAATTGAACCTAGATTTCAATATCTAATATCAGAAAACAAGAACCAATCATTTAATTTTCAATTTGAAATAAATAAAATAACTTGTGTGTATATCTAGTATAAACTTGACACATCAATGCATGGTAAGGGTAAATATTATGAGGTAACTTCTCCTACATCTCAAATTTTATTTTATTTTGTGAAACTATTTTTTTTCCAACAATCTTTAAAATTGGTTAAAGAAATAAAAAACACATAACTTGTGATAAAAATAATCTTTAATAAATCCATTAAAACTTTCACTTAACTGATTGCTGTGAATAAATAATGTTAATGAATCTTTCAAAAAGTAATAAACCTACTTTTCTTGTAATATGAATACACCATCTAACCACTGCGATTTCCCATATATATATTCTATTCAAAGGGAATCCCACTCCTAATCAAACTTATTTTCATCATGGTATTGAAATATTAACTACTTAAGTCTAGTTAGAACAATAGATCCATCTTTCATCCAATTACCCAAATACTTAATGTCATTTTACATGAAATTCCATGAACAAAGGCAATGTCGTGTTCCCATTAAAACATCAAAAATGGATTTTCCCTTTGCCTCATCCTAATCTATAAATATAGTTTGAGGTCACTTCCCGTGATGCACCTATAATTTCTTTTGAAACAACCAAGAAAACAATGTTGTGGTTTCATCATATAACAAAGCTTCCCACAAAACAATAATCATATAGTGATGATTGAACCCCACATACACCTAAGGGAAATTAATCTTTATTAGTGATGGAATTGGTGTAAAAAACATATAAATATCCAAACTAATCATAATCTATCTTCACTTTTGGATCATCCCACAAAATATTACCAATTTTTACATTCATGTCAAACTGCATAGTATATAAAAATAATGGGTTGTGATAACTTTGTCTTTCCAGGTACTATAACAGGAAAAATAAATCACCATGAAGTAATTACATTTCCCATTTAGACCTTAAAAAATTCAACTAATCAATAAATGTGTACCCAATAACATCTTTACCCCCTACAATAATTGTATCCAAGGAGAAGAAATCATTTGGTTTAATACTTACTGAAACATTCACATCTAACTCGGCTACTTGTGATTCTATTATTTTTCTTTGGGACCTCTTCATATGAATTGATTTGGGGTTGTGAAAGGGATTATTATGCTCTTTAGAAGATACAATAGATGCATATTTCCTAGAAGAAAATAAAATATCCCCGATTCTAGCAAGGAAACCCGTACCTGTCTCAGCTCATGGAAATTTCACCATGCTATCATGTTTTTCAACCTTTCTATGACCTTATTTTCTACATGCATAAAGGCTTGATGTGATAATTGATTTATCCTTTCTCCTTTTATTATATTATTTTCAGCGTACACTATGCGTGACATAAAAAAATTTCACTTCATCAAGTGACTTAACATCATCCCAACAATTGGTTTAATAGAAGTTGCTATACCATCAACATCATCAACACTAGAATAACATGCAACAAAAAAACTTAAGTTCAAGAAAAGTACATTAATTTTATAATAGGATTTAATCTGTTTTAAAATGTATAAAATTTATGAATAAAAATTTAACTAAATATTATATAATTAGTAAAATAATTATTTACACACATATATATAATAAAATTCTATTTTTGAAATTATAAATAATTTTTTTAATATATATTAATATATTTTGTTGTGGGAGTTCTAGTGGAGGTTCCAATGGCAGTTTCAGTAGAACTTTTTATAAAAATATTATTATTAACTTTAATTATAAAAAATATGAATTGTAATTGTTAAAAAATTATTATAAAAATGATTAAATATATCATTTAAAATTGTATAAACAATTTCAAATTGAATTTATTTTCCACTACAGGTTTTAGTGGATGTTCTAGTGGATGTTCCAATAAATGTTCTAGTGGAAGTTTTAGTGGAAATTCCTGTGGATGTTCCACACTACAAAGAAATATATATTTATAAAACTAATGAATATAAATTAAATTTAATAAAAATATTCTTATGAAATACTTAATTTATATAAATATTATTTAATTTAACATTTTTAAATGTATAAAATATTTGAAAAAAAACTAAAAATAAAAATTACATGATTTGGAAAATAATACAAGTTGATCTTCGAGTGTAACTTTTTATAAATATATTATTGTTAAATATAATTATACAAAATATAAATTGAAATTGTTAAATAATTATTATAAAAATGATTTAATTTATCATTTTAAATTATATAAACAAGTTCAAATTGAATTAATTTTCCACTTTATGTTCCAATGGAAGTTTTTTTGGAAGTTTCAGTGGAACTTCTAGTGAAAGTTCAACCCTACCAGAAATGTACATTTCTTAAACTAAGAAATATAAATTAAACATTAATATATATATATATTATTTTGAAATACTTAATTTATATAAATATGATTTAATTTAACATTTTAAAATGTATAAACTATTTGAAAAGGCATAAAAATAAAAATTACATGCTTTCGAAAATCATACAAGTGTAACCTCCTGTGGAAATTTTTACA
Source organism: Viscum album (assembly GCA_963277665.1). Lineage (NCBI taxonomy): Eukaryota > Viridiplantae > Streptophyta > Magnoliopsida > Santalales > Viscaceae > Viscum > Viscum album. Next base: position 284,456,805 of record OY728147.1, read on the forward strand.
TATATATTATAGTTAAATATAATTACAAAAAATATGAATTGAAATTTTCACATAATTATTTTAAAAATTATTTAATTTAGAATTTGAAATTGTATAAACAATTGGAAATTGAATTTATTTTCCACTACATGTTCGGGTGGAAGTTCCTATGGAAATTCCTATGGATGTTACAGTAGAAGTTCGAGTGGAAGTTCGAGAGGAAGTTCAAGTGGAGGTTTTAGTGTAAGTTCTAGTAGAAGATACAGTGTAGTGGAACATTCAGTGGAAGCTCTAGTGGAACATCCGGTAAATGTTCTTGGGGAACCTTTAGGGGAAATTTTGAACTTCCACTGCAAAGAACTAGTGGAACTTCCATAATGAAACAAAAATGTATATTTATTTAATTAGAAATAAACAAAAAACTTCAGTAAATAGTATTTTATTGATTTACCACAAACATAATAGTACACAAACTTCAAATATAATCTTCAGCACTATCACATGATTTATTATACAGTCATGGGTAGAAGCTAATTCTAGATTTACCAAAAAATATAATCATTATTCAAATATAATCTGTAATACCTTCATCAGTATCCATTATATGTAGAACCTAAATAAAAAATCCAAACTGTGACATGACTCTGAAGATTCGCACTATGATAAAACCCACTGATAATGCCTTATTTTCCCAAAATCACAACAAAACCCACTGAAAATGCTCCAATCCCTCAGACTGCCTGTGGTCATTTAGAAATCACCCAAAGAAAGCCAATAAAAAAATACCAAACTATGCAATGAAAAAACCCATCGTGAATAAATTGAATGCGATGAAACCCACTGAAAATTACAAACCACCAGGAAATCCCAGTGAAACCCATTGTAAATTCCACAATCCCTCACACCTTTCCCACAATTCTTCAGAGCATGACCGATGAAACCAAATAAAAATGTAAAATCCATGACTTTCAATGCCTCATTTCATGCCCGCACCTCATTTTCCACAAGATGAAAATTCCCTCCAGTAAATCAAAGCAATAGGATACTACCACTTGTAAAAATTAACACATGTTAAGATCTATGCACATCACTGAAGCATCATGTAAAATAGGGAAGCAGAGAAAATAAAACACGGTGTTCAAAGGAATTCATAGGGACATGTATCACACTTATATTATATGACACAAGAGTATTTACTATCTGTTCTCTCCATGAACTCGTCATGAGATTGTCATATGCTGTTCTTTGATAATGTTTTCTCCTTGATCACCATGTTCTTGAAATTAAATCCCCATGTAATCTCTCGATATATATTCATTTAAAATAATTTTCTTTATATCCTTTTCATAAAATATAATTGATAAGGGTTCCTCCCCACATTAAATACTCTTCCCTATAATAGACCATTTCCATATCATATCTCAAAATGTTTTTATTTTCAATAAGTCTACTTTGTGTAATTTTTTATTTTTAAGCATTCTGCATACATTAAATACGAATCTCCTTTACAGAATCTTCCCATTGACATTCTAATGCAGTCATCGACATTGTGTTATTGGTGATACGTTGGGGCTCTTTAACTCACTTCATCGAGAGGAAATAGGTAGTGATTTTTGTTTTTCTTCTCTATTTTTTTTGAAATTTGTTTCCATAAAATGCATTGCATGCATTGGGATAAATAATATGATGAAATTTGTGTTCAGCAATTGTGTACCCACACCTCTTATTTTATCTGGGGAAATGTCTTTATTTGGTTCATTGGTATTTACTTGAAGTTTCTTACTATTGAATTTTGATGATGGTGTATTTTTAGTTATTATCTGCTTTATTAACAAATCGTGTAATGTTTTTTGGAGAATGGTGAGGAGATTGGAATGGTGGGATGTGGGAATGAATATCATGGGGTGTGCGTAAAAATGGTTTCTCCTCAAGAATGTCCGACCCATTGGTAAATCATCCAGAAAGAAGGAATGATTAGAATAGTTTTGAGGCACAAACATCCTCAATGACATGATGATCTATTTTCCTTTGGATTTCATTCATTGGTTTGTGTTATAGGAGGTAGTCCTAAAAAACCTCTATTTTGTTTTCCTTCTTCCTTGATTTGGTTTTTTCCTACTTTTAACTATTTTTATTATTAAACTTTGTCAGATACATGAAATTAAATCAAATTTTTTCCCATTCATCATTTTATAAGTTCATGAAGAAATTTAAAATTCCAATAAAAATACTAGAGAAAAAAATGAAAACATCTCTAATGGTTACTTTAAATCCACTAAGGCACTCATAAATGATTAGTGTTTGGGGAGGTCACTCCCTCTCCCAATTGAAATACCATATAAGTGTTTAAGAACAACTAACTATTATAACAAGGGTAACTCCCTATTAGCCACATGGGTGACTCCCACTATACACAAAATGAGTGTAGAATTAGATTCCATCCTTCAGTTGATGCATTGGTTAGTCTCTTTATTCCACAACCATGTTTAACAACTTATCAACATCCTTATTCTCAAAACCATCATTGATATTTTTATAGATATCATCAGAACATCACTTATCTATACTCTATATCCTTTATTCACATATATAACAACTTATATTATCCTCTTTAATCTATCTATATTTTAGATATGAATTATATCCAAACTATTTCTTTATTTTGGACTCTTATTCCTAAATATAGTATCTGTACTTTCATATTCAAGAGGCATCTTCACACTGAGATCACTCCACAAATGATTCCTATTTATCATCTTTCCTCATGATTCCATCCAGGTGTAATTTGAATAATTTAGAATCACTCAAAACTATTTTTCATATTGACTGCATATTAATTTAAAATATTACACTTTCATTTATTTTTATCAATGCATATTCACTACCTAGAAATTAAGATCCAATTTTTTTATCTTCCCCTAATGGATTCTAATATGGTCCATGTTCCTTGGGTACATCATCATGTGGATGGTACACATGACTTACATCCCTCATGATTTCACAACAATGACTTGATTTTTTTCAGTTTCTCAGTGATCATGTTCATTCAATATTTACAAAGACTCTTTTATACTTTGTCATATTATGAAACCTTTTTCACCACATGGACACCTTTAGTGACATCATATTCCATAAGACTTATTAATTTATTCATAATTTGTATAATCTACTACCGTTAATATTCTATAGTTTAAACCATGAAATACAATAACTAATGTGCCACCATATGACATTAGTTGTTAACTATGATATGTGGATCTTGATTCCTGTAGTGACTCTTGATCTCATTGATAGTGTTATGTCATAAATGATGATCCACATGCATAGATTTTTTTATGTAAAACTAAGGGCTACAATTGATTTGTTACATCCCATGTTCTATTTGATTATTGTTTCATTGCTTACAACTGAGGGACATTGGTTCCTACAACATCCTCTTAACCTTTAATACATTTCCTCACATCTAAAAACACGTTATGTCTTTAGCAACATGATATTACTTCCTACAACATGTTACTAGATTATATTTCATCAATTAGGACATATTCATTCAAATTAAATTGATATGTTGAGGTCTAAAACATGTTATACCCCATTCTATGGTTTATACCCCCATAGAAGAAAAACACCTCTTATTACTAAAGAATCAAGAAAAAGAAGATGAGGAAAGTGGGAGACTAACATCGGAGGAAGGAAGCTGGAGACCACTAGTAGAAATCACTGAAATTTGGTAATGGTGATAGTATTTGTCAGTCACCCCACTTTTTTATTCTAAAATTCTACCCCACCCCCACTACAAACCTTAATTGAAGATCCATCACATCACCCCAACCACCCCACTAACTCACCTCGCCTCCACTACTTTTGTCATCCTGCATCCCTCCTTACCTATTAGGGGTTTATAAGGATCAAATAATAATCATTCAATGAATCAGAAGAAATTAAAATCCTTAAATCCCCAATATTATAATGAATGAAACTAAAACCATGTTCATGTATAAAATGAATAACTCATATACCTTTCACTACTAAAATATTTTGTTTCTTTCTTTAATTAGTGTGTTTGATGAAGATCCCTTAGAGGTATCAAAATAACTACTTCCTCTATGGAATTTACATAAGTTGAACTGAATCACCCATCACTCAGGTGTGATCCTTCCTTATTCGATATGATAGTATCTCATGTAGTAAATGGAAGGCGATAAGAGAGATTAAGGTATGGGAGAATTGGAGGGAGCATGGGCATGAATCCAAAGAAAGATTAGAGCCATCTCAATGCATTGAACTTCTTATATAGGCCTTATGACACTCCCATATCTTTTATAGATTTTACTCATACATTATATAATGTATGAGTAATGTGTTAGTTGTAACCTTTGTTAAACAAGGCATAAATGTATTCTCTCAATCATTTTATAGAAAAAATCCCATAATTAATGATAAAATTTATGTGGAAGAGGTAATAACGTCAAACAATTAACATTATACTACCAAGACCAATAAAAGGGTGTGATATGAAGCATATAATATTATTCTTCATTCCTTATGATATATCCAAGTCATTTAATAAGATAGGCTTGAGGTAGGTAGAGTCATGAGATCATTATTTCATGCTTTATGATGTATCCAAACTAATTTCATATTATATGCCTTGATTTCCTTGATGTCATACCATACATCATATATATATATATTATACATATCATACACTATGATATGTTCCAATTTACATTATATGTAAATACGACATTAGGGTATATCCTTCAACATTCACCCTATTCCCTACCCTATATCAGTCACTTATATCCCACCTTACATCTGCCACCCCACCTCTACCACCCCACCCCAACCACCTAACATCCAATGGCCTTATTTTTTTTCAATACATGATGATCATAATAATCAATTTTCAATACTCTATTAAGAACCCATGAATAATTCTCCTTCCATCGCTACCCATACTCAGTATATTTATTCAACAAATCCAATTTGTATAGTAAATATTTTCATAAATTAATTAGTTGAAAATATTTAAATATAGTTAGTGCCTCAACCATAACACACACCAACTTCATCATAATATAGTTTAACTATATGTGTATCATATATCTTATCATTCTTAATGATGCTTCCTAAATTTTCACCTTAAAAAACTATTACAAAACCAGTGTTCCATTTGCAATGTATATCATTAATCTTGTTTCCCATATGGAACATGGATTCCTGATCACGTTCTCATATATTTGTTTAGTATATAAAATAATTCTAACACCTTCAAATTTAATCTATGAAATATAACACTTATATAAATTTACATCCAATGTGTTACTAGAAATATTTAACTATTTCCAATATGAACATATCTATGGATAAAATTAAATTTTCTATTCATAAATAATTTTTCCAACAGACATTCCTTTGTCACTAAATTATTGGTAAAAACTTTGTCACTAAAAGTTACAATGATATACTATAATATTATTTTACAAATATAATAATACTAACATATAATATATCTATTATTGAAAATGTTTAAAAATATATTTATCTATTCATAATAACATTACCAACACTTATATTTTCATCAGTGACATTATTTACAATATCAATTTATCTTTCATTGAAAGTAATACAAACAATGATATCTGTTTGTAATGCATTTTTTAAATAAAAAAATACTTGTTTTCATTACAATTTCCATTAGTAAAAATTTATATTATATATATTAATTTTATTATATATATAATCTATAATATAATTAACATATAATTATTAAAAAAATTAATTTTAGTGAATTCTTATGGAGTAATGTGCAGCATGAGACTTTCGATAGAAGGTTTAGGAGTTGGGGTAGCCACTCAGTAAATGATCCAAAGTAAATATGAAAATATTATCTAATCAATGATTACACTAAAATTTTAATTAAATTATAATATTAAAACTATAAATAACAATAAAAACACCTCCAAAACATATATTTCCACATACCATGAATTTAACAGAAACCAACTAAACCAAAACACAATAATGTTTCACATCTGGTGGCCTAACACAAGTGAAAATTCAAAATGAACAATTTGAATAAAAAAATAAGTTCTACATCCTAAGAATTTATCAAAAACCCTCCAATAATAACAGGATGTTGCTCACTAAAATTATGTTTTTGGCATGCATGATGAAGTAGATGCTCAGATATCTCAACATAACACATGATGGGGAGTCTGAGATGGTGGTTCAATATCTTTTAGACACACTCAAATTGGGGTCACGCACATAGAGGGCATTAAGTCATTTGTATTTATGGCCACTTCCACATTAGTCATCTGGTTCAACTTCTAATAGTGTTTCCTTATTAATGTCACAAATTAGATAGTGTAGAAGGTGGTAGCCACAAATATGTCAAAAAAATACCTCGTAAAAAAAATTCTATGTTATTTTTCAAAAAAGATTTTAAAAAATATATTTTTTTACACTTCTTTTCTTAAATAAAACAATATTTTAAAATATATAAAAAATAATATCTCTATCAATTATTGGATATTATGATTGTGGAATTATATTTCTTATTGAAAATAAAATGAAAGTAAATTTGGGATCTTATCTATTTGAGTCCAATACACACAATATACAAGATATTGAGATAAAATTATTCCCTATTAAAGAGAAATAAATTTAAAGCAACACAATCCAACTAGTTAGATTGAATTAGATTTTTTTCTTATTTAAGTGAAAATAAAATGATGTATCTAAGGTTATTATCAATTTTTTACTCACCTATCAAATGAATGGACATCAATATGATTTCAAATTTATTTTTGTGACTTGAAAAAAAGTAAATTATGATAGAAAAAAATGATTAAAGAAAAATTAATTCATGATGGGTTTGAGTATGATTGGTAAAAATAATGAGTTTGAGTAAGATTGGTATAAATAATATGATGATATAATTTAAAAGAGTCTATTTTCTCATTTAATCCAATGTGTTTAGAAGTCATGCTCTGTAGCTATAATAATAAAACACTCGTAAAATGCACACAACTCAAAATTACCATAAAATAACCTCCAAGATGAATGTAAATATATATAATTATATAAATTATTTTAAAAAAGTGAATAAAATGATGTGAATAAATAAATAAAGGATCATTTGGTTCAAGGGAAAAACATTTCATTTTCATTTTATAGTGTCATCCTTAAAAGAAAATGAGTTGTGTATGGGGGAATATTTAGAAACCACCTATTCAAAATAGAAAAGGTAAAGACAAATAGTTAGTTAGATAACTGACCATACATCTATGCTAGAACCTTTTATGATGAAGGAAATAAGATTTTCCTCTCTCATTGTAGGTACTAAAAAATGAAATATAAAGAGTATAAAAATTTGTCAAAACAACTAAACCCTGATATTAGTTCACATATAAAAAAAGCGAGATCGAGAAAAATAGATTTAACTATATAAAATGGTATTATTTACTAATAAAATAGAAATTAATTTCAATATACATGTATATAAATAAATTACTAATTTAAAAATAATAATATTTAATTGACCAATAAATTTATATAGGACCATTTATTTGTCAATATAACTTCTTGGTATACATTTGATAAGAATAAGAAATATTTCAACCACATGAATTATTTATCATAAATTATAAGTGTTATAATAATTTTCAAAAAGGTTTTTCAATAAAATTATTAAATATTTACTATACATGGTAAGTGCTATAATAAATTTTTAGCAAGTGTTGTTAAATAGACTAAAATTTTCTTTCAAACTTAGGTGACACAAAATCACTTTCAATAAATCATTATAGAAGAAATTTGGAACCTTTATCCCATGTATAATATCCCCAAATTTACCATAAAATAAATAGGTTCCAATATTAAAAATACTGACATAAAATCTCTAGAGTAGATAGGGGATTCTTTTCATTGAAGAAATGAACCGCAAAAAATCTAATCACTAAATTTTTAGTATAGATAATGAAAACCAAGTTAATCCACACATTATTAAGGGTAATTACAGGTTTCATAAAAGTTTTTATTTGAATTATTTTTAGAAAATATTGGTAATGAATAAAGAAAAAAGGTTGAATTCACCACCTTTTCCCCATGTATAATATCCATAAAATCACATTTCAATTGGTGTAAGGGTCCTTGGTATAGGAAAATATTGGGAATTCATGCAAAAATATGCACATGGAAGGAAGTACTCTGCACCAAAATATTATATCCTTAAATAATTATTGGAGTGTTAAGGAGGAAATTACCATTTAATTCACACATGTCTGTCCTGAAATGGTGTTTAATTTTGTTCTTGATCCATGATAACTAGATAAAAATAAGGGATGTGTTCATAACAGAGGGAGTATGTAAGAGGTATGAAACCCCCATTCTCTTTTAATATAATATGACTTGAAGTATTTAATTACAAAATATTACAAAAGAAATCTTTTTCTCAAGTAAATTCTAGAATTAAACAAAAATATAATAGTAGAAATTATATATAATTTATAATAATAATAAATTAAAAAATACTTTAATATTTTGTATTATTAGCTCAATTTCATCATCCAAATAAGGGAAAAAACAAAATGAAAATAAGAAATGGGTATACTTTATATTTTTTACTCAAATGGTTGAAAGAAATGAGAATAAAATTCAACATGTGATAAAGTTATTGTAATCCTTGAAAAGTTAATCAATTCACAAGAGTCTTTTATAAATATCCCTCTCATGGTGTTTTAATGATAAAAAGTACTCACCTATGTTTCTAAATTTTTTCCTTTAAGTGAGATTCAGTGTTTTCATTAAATATAAAGTAATGGAATTCATGAAATGATGGATATCATTAAAGTCTTGTTAGAGGATTTAAAATATATATTATCATGATTTAAGACTATGGAAACTTGTTTAAATTTTATTAAAATTCATTATAAAGAAGTGGATTAGGATACTATTGAGGATGATGGTGTGTTGATAACACCATCTACCTAGTATAGGGCACCAGAAAGTCTGTGATATATGTAAAAAAAATGTGTTGCAGTAGATGACCCACCGTCCAGTCAGTGGATTCCCATTAGCTATTCGGTTGTGTAGTCATAATCTAATGCATCTAGTAGCAGTCCACCAGCTTGCCTATAGAGGTGTATTGGCTAGCCAGTAGAATATCCAGTATCGAGGATGTCTCCATCTGGGCCATCGACTACCTGGTGGGGGATTCTAGGTATCCTATGGAGTTAGACCAGCCTATCAAAGCCTAAAATAATTGTAGTAAAAAAGATCACAATGGAAGTCTTCTATGGATTCATGATCCCCAATGATTTCTGGAACCCTCCTGGCACACTTAGAACCTATAAAAGGATTCCCTTGGCTTCTTGGTTAATGAAACTTATTCCCATAATGATCTTGGATCATCCTAACAAAAAATATCTAGCTTTGTCAAAATCCTATCAAAGAGCAAATATATTCCTTATAATCACTCATGGATCTGAACTTTTATCTAAAATCATTAAAACAAATTTGTAATCATCCTTCAAGATATTTATGATCGGTATTGTATTGGGTTTTCTAAATAAATCTTATCTCCTCTCATCATATTTTCTCCTACAGGTTCCCACTTTGTAAAAGTGAGGTACAAGTGCCTTGGCTACCATCGAAGCTCAAGAGGTCACCCACAAGCCACTATTTTTAGGGACACGTTTCTTGATAACCACCAAGATATATGGATTATTAATAATATAGAAATCTCAAGTCAAGGGGTGGGAATGCAGGGGTTCACATCAAGCTATGGATGAACTCATTATCAATTGTGTTTGTCCTCTATTAACTTTACCACATTTCATCCTTTATAATCTATTCACATACTTGAATAAATTTTATTCAATCATTTTCATGTATAACTTTGATATTAAATTTTTAACTCAGAACAAATTTATTAACCATCACTCAATCAATTTATCTCTTCATTTTTCTCAATTTATCATTTTTTTTGTAAATTTAATTTTTATTTTTAATTTAATTTTAACAATATTAGTAACCCTTTATTTTTATAATTTATCTGAACAACAATTAGTATTAAATAGTTGCTTCCTGTTTTTATAAAAATTTCCCTTGATTTTAGAATTGTGTTTTTCAAATATTTAATAAATTTAAAATCTTGATCTATTTATGACATCTAATTATTATTTTCTTGCTCTAACTTTTGATAGAACTGACCATTCTAATTGGAAAAGTCCAATGTAAACTTTTCTCAATAGTATTAAATACCCTGTATAGAAAACGGTAATGAATGAGTAAGTTCTAACTAAATAATCTAAATAAAAATTGACTCCCAAAGATGTTAATAATTTTGAACATAATATAGAATATATGAATTCCTTACATTGTGGTCTTGATAGAAATTATTTTAATCGAATTTTAATATAAAAAAGTCTTTTGAAATTTGTAAATTATTATAAGTCATATAAGAAGGAACAAATAAGGTAAAAGACACTAGATTGGATATGTATCATCAAGATTTTTAAAGTTTCTCCATGAATCCAAAAAAATATATTTCTAGAATTTTTATAAGATTCTATGAAATTTTCATTGGTATAATTTTTCTATATGATGAGTTATCTATTGAAATTATGATAAGGAAAATCTTTTGGGTTTTACCTAGATCTTGGGCTCTTCAAGTCACAGCTATTCAAGAAGAAAAAATGTAAAAAATATGTTTTTCAAGGAACTAATTTTATATATAATGACATAAAAAATAATGATGAAGTGATAAGTGGTAAAGGTGGCCAATGAAGTCAAATAAGTCAATAAAGCCATCAAATTTAAAGATACAAATGATTAATGATCTGAAGGTGAGGTTCTAGAGTATTCTTAAATTTAAAAGAACATGAATACTTTCTTTGAGAAGAATAAATTCTCCAAATGATCCAAAAATGTAAGTCAAAAGGAGGAACCATAAATTAAATGCTATTAATGTAAAAAAAGGTAAAATAAATCCTAAGCAAAACATCTATAAGAAGAACATATAAAAGAAACATGGTAAGAAGGCTTTCAAATTCACAACATGGAGTGAAAGTGATGACTCCATGAAATCAACATACCCATACATTTAAAGTGAATCAACCTCAAGTTCCTTATGAAACATGTTTATGAATATGTCAAGGTTTATAACCCACTTCCTCTTTTTTCCTCTTCCAATTACTATTCTGATTATTCTCACCCCTCTTATTATTATTACTCTATTCAACTTATTTATAAAGATATATAAAATTTCCATGATCAAATTGAAAATGGTTTTCATCAACTTTATTCCTTATAAAAATGTTTTTAAAAGAAAAAATAATAAAGGGATTTAAGAAAAATATGAACTTAAAAAAGATAAGGATATTCTCATCAAAGGAAAATAAGAATGATCCATAAAGGTCCAAAATAAAATGGACATAATTAAACTCAAATCCAAAATTAAAGAACTAAAAATTTCTCTTTCCAAATTCACCCAAGGTGAAAAAAATTTAAATAAAATTTTGGTTTCTCAAATACATGGAAAATAATAAGTTATTCTTTGTTTCTCTAATCAGGAAAGAACCTCAATAAATAAATTTTAAACTATTTTTTTTAAGTTTTATCACAAGATAAATTTTATAATTATAGTAAAAGGATTGGTCATTTAATTAATCAACATGTTTGAAAAAATGCATGATATGGGAGACCAAAATCAATCCATCTTTTATTAAAAATTTTCTAAAATAAAATATAATGCTAATAAAATTTAGATTTATAAATATTTACTAGCCTACATTAGTAGACACAAGTTTTTTTGGGTACCAAAACCATTAGTTTTTTAGTTTAAGAGGAAGAGTGTATTTTGATTAAAATGGAAGAAGTATTGTGATATCTAGATAGTGGTTTCTCAAGACACATGTGTGACGTCCTTTATGAATTCAATAAAATTGATAAATTAGGTGGTCTTGTCAAATTAAATGAAAATTGTAAGTGTAAGATAATTAGTGAAGGTAACATTAGTTTTTCTACCTCAAATATAAAAAAAATTATTCATCAAAGGTTAGAAACAAAATTTAATAAGCATCAGTAAATTGTGTGATAATGGTTTTAAAATATCTTTAAAAAATTATTTTTAGATTTTTTTACTCAAAATAAAAACTATTATATACTATGTATCATATTAAAAATGTATATACAATTAATTTAAAATATCATGCTAGAAAAAATGTTAAATATTTGTGTGCTCAAGATAATGAGTCATGGATTTGGCATAGATGCCTTGGACATTGTAGCACACACGCACTTTTCAGACTCAACCGTTATCAATTAGTATGAGATCTTCCCAAATTTCATTTCTAAGATGACATGGTCTATGAATAATTCTAATATGGAAGCAACAAAAATAGTATTTTAAATTTTAAAAAGAAATTTATTCTTTTAATTATCTTGAATTAATTCATATTTATCTTTTTGGCCCTTTTAAAATTGAAATTTTAGGAGTAAAATCCTATAATTTTTTTTTATTGTTGATGACTTTATAAGATTTACAGGGGCTCATTTATTAGCTTATAAAATTGAAGCTTGTAAATACTTCATCCAGTATTATAAAAAGGCTAAAAATGAAAAAGGTTTTAAAATTATTTCAATTCAAATTTATGATGGTAGAGAGTTTTATGATAATGAATTTTAGTATTTATGTTCTTAATAATGCTACAATAATTCTTTTTTATGTTCCTTGAACCCCTCAACAAAACAAGATATCAGAGAGGTGAAATCAAACAATCTAATTAATCTCCCAAACTATTTTAAATGAATTTAATTTAACAAAATATTTTTAGTCTAAGACTATGAGTACTATATGATTTATCATTAATATAATTATCATAATACCTTTTATAAAAAATACCCCTTATGAACTCTGAAAAAATAAAAAACAAAAAGTCATATTTTTTTAAAGTTTTTGGTTAAAAATGTTTTATTTTAAACACCAAGGATATTTTTGTAAAATTTGATTCTAAATAAAATGAAGGTTTTTTTATTGGGTTTTATAACTCAATTAAGACATACCATGTATTTAATAAAAGGACCAAAATGGTGAAATAATCAATCCATGTTTACTTTGATGATAGTTTTCTAAAATATATTTCTCAAAATATTTTTGAAAATGATGTTTTAAAAGAATATTTTCAAACTAAATAAGTTTAATAAGAACAAGAATATATTTTAAATTCTCTTCTTAATGCTTTCAAAAAATCTAAAGACCATCCCCTTGAAAATTCATCGAATATTTACAAGTGGGAACTCATACTTGGTAGTCGATATTAAATGTGGTTGAAAATATTACATTTTTCTCCCACCTAGAACCCAAAAACACTAATGATACCCTTAAGGGTAAAAATTAGGTTCTTTAAATGCAAGATGAATTAAATAAATTCACTCTAAATGATATATGGAATCTCATGTAAAGACCAAACAAAAATCAAATTATAGGCCCAAAATGGGTTTCTATAAATAATCTTGGAAATATTTGAAATATTTCTAGAAAAAAATCATGTTTAGTTTCCAAAGGTTTTAACCAAGAAGAAGAATTAAACTATGGTTAAACCTTTATACCCTTATCTTAGTTAAAATCCATTATAATCATGTTGGAATTCTATTATCATCTCTATTTTAACCTATTTGAAATGGATCTCACATGAACCTTTTTAAATGGTTTTATTCTTGAAGTTGTTTTTGTGGAACAACCAAATATTTTTAAAATATAACTTTTTTAAAAATTTTGTTTTCCAATAAATAAATTCTTTTTATGTTTTAAAATAATAGCCTCTGCCTTGGTAGTATGTCTTTCAAATTATATTTTATCAAGTGGTTTCAAAATGGTAAAATAAAATTCAACTCTTTCTAAAAAATATCTTAAATGATTTTTTACTCATTAAAATTTATGTGGATGATATGATTTTCATATATACCAATGAATCCATTTGTTTTGAATTTATTGATTTATTGAAAAATTAATTTGAAATGATATTTATGGGTGAACTCAAATTCATTCTCTATTTTCAAATATCTCAAATAAATAATGGGTTTTTTGTAAACCAAGGAAAATACTCCAATGAACTCTTAAAATTATTCATAATGGATCATGATAAAAAAAATTCATTCCCATGATTAAAAATAGAAATTTAAAATTGGATTAACTTATTGAAATGGTCAATAAAAATATTTATAGAAGTATGGTTGGTAGTCTAATTTATCTTACTATGAACCGATTTGATGAAAAGTTCAATATTTGTCTTCTTGATCATTTTCAATAAATTAAAAAAGAATCTCATATCAAATAATTTGAAAGGATTTTCACCAAAAATATATCCCTTGATGATTTTAAATCATTAATGGTGAATTATTAATGGTTTTCTTATGACACTCTTCATTTTATCTATGATTTTCTTGAGTTATCTTTTAAAAATATTTTTCGGAAAAGCGTGATCTTATTTCAAATACTTTTAGTCTTGAATGTCCTATTTTATTTTATTTATTATATTTTATCTATGATTAATTTATCTTTAATGTGATATCATTGGTAGTGGGGTCCTTATCTCTTTTCTAATTTTGAAATTTTCCTTAGGAGAGATATTTTATTTTAAATTTAATTACTTTCAAAACAGGATTCTATTATTTTCATAGTTTTCAAAAGTATACTTTCTAAAGTAATTAGTTTTTAAAATTTATAAATACCAGTTTTTAAATTAAATTTATATTTTTAAAAAATAATATATCTTTATATTCTTTTTAAAACAATTTTTTATCTCTCTTAAATTAAGATTAATTATGAGAAAAAATATTTTTTATATACTTTTATTTATAACTTTATTTTTGATATGTCATTAATGAAATGGAAATAAAATGATGATTCATAAATATGTATTTTCATAAAGGACCTTTTAAAGCTATTTATAATGAATAAATCATTAAATGGATGAAAAATAATTTTTCAGAAATGTTTTGTCATAACAATGGTATGTATCTTGTTTATTTAATTTTTTATTTTTCTATTTTATTTTTATCTTCTTTTCTCTTCATATTCTTAATCTATTTTATTTTTCTCTATTATTTTAATTTACCTCTCCTTATCCATCCTTTAATGATATTTTGGAAGTTAATAAGTGTTTTAAAAAACAATTTGGTCTTTAAAATCAATATAATTGACAATTTTTTTCAAAGACTCGTTTCTTTTCAGCATTTTTTCTATATTGAAATCTATTTTCAAATATTTATTGACTATTATAATTCCTATCCTTATTTTTCTCATTTTTATAATCATAAAAGGGAATATTTTTCTGAAAACATTTACTCATGGGGGTAATTTTTGTTGATTGGACTTCAAAGGGGAATAAATTTTCTAAAAATTTTATTTTTATAAAGGGTTAAATGTTTTTGACCTTTATTGTTCTTAATTATTTTGAAAAGGGGGAGTTATAAAAGTTGAGTAAATTTTTTTATTCTTGAATATGGATTTTCATGTTTGTTTTGTCTTTATCTCTTAATATTATTGAATATTTTGTTAAATCTAGAATATCATTTCTAACTATTTATCTCTTTATTAATTATTAATGTTTTTTATATTAAGTGTTTTTTATCATAAAAAATGGGAAGATTATTGTACCTATATATTTCATGGTGTTTTCATGATCACGAACACTCACCATTTTCTATGTTTTTTATTTAAATTAGTTTAAATGTTTTAATTGAATACCAAGTGATGGAATTCAGGAAATATTGAATTACTTTTCAAGTATTGTTGAAGGTTTTGAAACATCTCTTATTATAATTTAATATCATTGAATATTGTTTTAATAATCCTAGAAGTTATTATAAATAAGTGTATTAGGACACTATTGAAGATGGTGGTGTGTATATTGCATGGGATACTCAGTGCATGGCTCTAATTAGTAGGTGAAATGTGTCAAGAAGCTATGTTGTAGTAGAAGACCCACATTCCAGATAATGGAGTCCCTCTAACCAATCGATGGTGAATTCACAATTGAAAGCATATATTAGAAGTCCAACAACTATTTGATAGAATATCTAGTACCTAGGATGTCTCTTAGTATGACACTGACTACTCAGTGGTGGATATTAGGTATTCAGTGGCATTGATCCATCCAATTTGAAGTTGTGTTAATTATGGTCAAAATACCATAATTTTAATATTCCATGACATCATAAACCTTGAGGATTTCCATAACCTTATTAGTCTTCTTGGAGACTATAAAAGGTGTTCCTTAACCCCTTGTAAGAGGAATCTTTCTCCCACAACACACTTGGATCATCCCAACACCAAAGTTATAGCATTTTCAAAATCCTCTAAAATAGCCAATTTCTTCTTCTCAATATCTCAAGGATCTCATCCTTTCTCTCAAATATTTCAACACAATTTCTAATCATCCTTAAAAAGAAAATTATGAATCTAATTTTAATGGGTTTTATAAAGAAAACTTCTCTCTTATCAACATCCATTTTTATAATGGGTTCTCACTCTGTAAAAGTGAGGGATGAGTTCCTTGGCTACCAGAGAAGCTTAAAAGGGTGATAAAAAACAACAATTTTGAGGGAATAATTTATTTATCACCAACAAGATCAAGGGATTATTAATAATATTGAACTCTTAAGTCTAGTATTATAGAATCAGTGGATCACATAGAGCTTTATATGAAATCATTATCAATTGTGTTTGTCCTCTATTTACTTTATTGCATTTCATAATTTACCATCGATTAAAAAACATGCATAAATTTGATTTGATAATTTTTATGATTAAATTTGATATTAAAATTTTAAATTAGATCAAATTTATCAAATATCACTCAATTTATTTATATCCTTATTTATTTCATTATATCAAAATCATTTTATTTTGTAATTATCATTTTCTTTCCACTTTAATTTTTAAAAAGAAAATTCACCCCACCACCACATATGGCCATAATTTATCTGACCATTAGATTCCAAATTCCTATTATATTACATGAAAATAAAATATTTATAATAAGGAAAATAGAAGATAAAAGTAAAGTAAAGTTTTTTATGTTATCAAATCTAGATATTTAGAACTTTTAACTTACCAAGATCACCTTTTATGGCACTACTTATGCCTTTCTATTCAATTATTCACTACCTAAACACCTGAAAAGAATATGGATATTCTATAAGCACCGCAATTAGCATAAATCATAGAATTATTTACCACTAAACTAGATATGAAAATTCTAAGGACCAATCAATGGAAAAATTATGGAACCACAACATGTCCATCGCACCAAAAGGATCTAGAGAACACCCAAAAAGTCTTAGAATAATAGACTATCAATATAAAACTTAATGGTATTATATATGATTAATGTAATAAAATGAATATAATGAATTTACAAATCAAGTGGAATGATAATTGTACATTGATCAATAAAAATCACAACATTGATTTATTATACAAGCCAAATCAAAAAAAGAAATTTAACCAAATACAAAACGCCAAACATTATTAAAAAAAATAAGAACGAATAACCATTTAATTATGTGATTGTGGGTAAATTCATATATAAAAACTTTACTATCCTCTAATTAAGGGTGTAATATTTAAATATAGATTTTATATTTTACTAAAATCTATAGAAATAAAACTTTTTAGTTCTATTAAAATGAAATTCACACCTATGATGAAACTTAAAAGGAGTTTGGTCAATCTATATTTCATAAAAGTACCCATTTATCATCATGGATCCCTTTATATTATTAAAAATCAAAATCTATGGGTAGAAAGTAATTTTCAATTTTAAAGAGTTAATTTTATTTTAATTTAACCAATATATTAATATTGACTAGATTAAAGTCAATCCTTAATATGAACTATTTATAAGGGTTTTATAACTTCCATGGTGACTAGTATGGTGTTTTAATTGGTGAATGTTGAAATATAAAATAATGTAATTCACAAAAACATTCACATCTAATAATTTTGAATTTGTGATAGGGGTTTCACATTTTTTTTCACTCCCAACATGTTCTCCATAACCCAGTTTGTTTATTTTTTTCCTAAAATTTAAACTTTACCTTATTTCATCAATATTTTGAGTTTAGTAGAAGAAAATGACCACATAAATAAATATCACCTCCCAATTTTTTTGATTTTTAAGATACAGTAAATAAGGACATGAGATAGGGAAGAATAGGATGAGAATTCAAAAAAATAGAGAAAGAGTGGAATTGATTAACCAATGGGGTGTCTAAAAAAGGGAAACATACCTAGTGATGAATGGTGTGTCATTAAATGGATCATGAAGAATCTTAGGGTGATGAATGGTGAGAAGAAAAATAAAAGGAGATAAATTTGACGGTGCATGATTATTTTAGGTTGATTTTTAACTAATCAATGCTATTAAATTTGGCTATTCATGGTTATTTATTTCTAGGGCGTGATGAATTTTTTTTGCATGTTAGATTATTTTAATTAATTTGAGGGAATGGGAAGGGGATAAATTTTTTTAAGAAATAGTGTATTTTTTAAAGTGTAGATGTGTTTTTACTATATAAAGTCATGTAATATTTAATTAATATTATCATTTTTATAATTAATTAAAAACAAATTTTTTTTTAAAAATAATTTATTTCTTAAATATTAAATTTAAAATTTAAATCATATGTAACATATTAAATATATATAGTTTTTATCATAAAAAAAGAACACACAAATTTTCAATTATCCAAAATTTATTTGTTATTGAATAATTTATTTGAACATATTTTTATAATGGTAAAATATTTATTTTTAATAAAAATTAATAATAACAAATTTACTTATTGGTGATTTTTTATATTAGTATGATAATGTAATAGGTTTAAATATTAGTAAAAAATTTGGAATTGAATAATTAATATTAAAAGAAACATTTTTTAGTGGAAATAATTTTTAATACTTAAATTTAATATCCAAAAAAAAACTTAGGTGACCTAGACCCAGACTCCCAGGTCCGGTGATAAAAAAACATAATTTACATAAAATCTTTGATACCAACTTAGGTGACCCATGCCAAATATATATTTATTTTAAATCATTTCCATAAATTAAACATTATATCTCATAAATTATTTCACAATCCAAAGCATGGAAGGTTTATTTTATTTTAAGACCAGTTACATAAGAAAATTATTTTTTGATACTTATGAATATTTATCAACAATGGAACCACACTAAACACCCTTATAGAATTTTCATAAGTTACACTCATCTGCATAACCTAGGAAATGAAAACATAATAAAGGGGTGAAATTAAATATGCAGTAAGGGAAAAATTATTAAAATTTCATCAATGGTAATATCATAAGCATATGAGAAAACATGATCATGTGAGAAATATATTTTTAAAAATGAACATATAACAATAATATTTTTCCATAAATTATGATAGCATGACCTGAAATCTCAAATAAATAAAGATGTATCATGATACATGGGTGCGTGATAATAAACATGAGCTATGAAGAATAATCTTAGAAGTATGAAATGTACTTGAAAAATATCATAAAAAAGAATTATAAAAAAAGTATAATAATAGGAAAATATTACATTGTGGTTTAGGCATCAAAATATTGTAATCCATTATATGGTGTCTTAAGAATTAATTATTGTGACCCATAATTGACTCAAGCATTATAACTCATGACCCATTATTTACTTCAATATCATAACTCATGGTCAATTATTGACTCAAGCAACATAACCGATGAACCATTTTTGTCTCATAAAATATAAAACCTTAAAAAATGCATTGGGGAGTGATATAGGAGCCCACCCATCATCATCCATATATATGCATTCTATAAGACATCAATCATTTTTCATAACATAAAAAACCCATGGAAAGAAAATGAGCTTCATATCTTTTCCAAACGCTATCATATAATGTGATATAAAAAGTAGATAGGTTGATACCAAAAATTCAATCACCAAAAACATTATTTCATAAAGACTTTAGAAGGTGTTTAATAAAATATAACTCCATATAAGATAAATATTTTAGAGTTAAAAAGGAATATTAAAGTGAAACTTAAATGTGACTTTAGAAAACATTTCCTAACATTGTCATAAAAATAATTAGTTATGTCTCAATTTTGAAAATATCAATTTTGAGAAATTGAAAATAAGGCATTTTAAAAATCATTATTTGGAAATAAATTTGAATAAAAAAACCTTTGAAATATATACAAGGTTTCAAAAAGGTAAAGTGAAAATATTTTGCAACATTTTAAAAAAAATAATCTATAATAATATAGCCTTGATAAATCCATTTTTAAAATCAATAATTTCATTTTAAAATAAAACTTTTACTTTTGAAAAAATATTTAAATATTTACCATTCTTTTAAAAATAATTAAGAGTCAAAATTGTTTGGAAAATGATTTTATAACCGTAAAAGAAAGATTTTTAAATATGAATGCTCATAACTATGAAAGAATATGTTCACATGGAAAGTGTTAAAAGGGGATACTTTTTCAAAATGAGACATGTGGAAAATGTAAAAAAATTATTCCAAACTATTGTAAATAAATTCAAATAGTAGAAATAAACCTTTATGAATTATTGAATCATGGGTAAGGACATTTATAAAATGAATGTGGACATAGAGGAGGAAGATTTGTGACCGTAAATAAGTGTTGTATTTGGTTTCAGATACAGAAATCATATTAATTAAATTATATATCGAGGAAATGAAAAGGAGATATGACATGAAAATATTCAATAATAACCAGAGGAGAAGAAAATGGTTTTGATTTTAGAGATAAAAAGTATAAGAATTCCCTATAAGGATTATCATTCAAAAGAAATCTCGATTTGAAAATGAGATTGGTGAAAAAACCATTATGGATTCGGTAACCCTTGAATCAAAATTTATTTCTAGATAATACTTGAGATGGATCTATAATACATTTTAAATTTTTAGGTGGTGATCGAGTAGTTAGGCGGTTGTTAAACATACTGAAATTCGTTATATGGAAGAAACATAAACCACAACCACCCTCTAACATTTTTACTATCATTCTTGGATGAAAATACTTATGAAAATGGAAGAGAAAACTGAAACATTAAATTTTGAGGTGGTAATCGATTAGTTAGGTGGTGGTAAGACTTGTGAGGAAAGCATAATGTAATCCATTTAACAGGGTGTTGTGGAATCCCTGATGGGTGGTGCGATGTGGTGTAGGGGTGCTGTACATGGATATATGGGGCATAAAAACATGAGGAAACTCCATCGATACAAATTAATTATCACTATGGAAGCTTGAGGGAGTTTGATTCAGCTGTATATAAGGTTGGATAATGAATATGACTGAAAAAACATCGAATACCCCCATTGTTTGAGTGATCATGGTTGAGAGTGACATTGTGATGATGGTGAAATTCCATGCTTGATGTGGTGGATGTTGTAGTGGGGATGAAATGCCCACAAGAATTCTAAAATTCCACAAAAGGATGGATGGGTCAAACAAGAACAGGATCAACCAAAACTGAATTGAATCATGAATCCACTTACAAAAAACAAAAAACAAAAAACAAGGAGGACTGAATCAAGACTCTAAGATTAAAGAAAACATAAAGATAAGGGGAAATAACTGAAGAATTGAGTTCAGTAAGGGAACAAATCCAAAGGTGCTAACAAAATAAATCGGAACATACCTTAGATTTGGAGAGGATTTATTTTTTGAGAAAGTAGATGAAGAGTTAGAGTGACGATAGTTGTAGGGTTCAACTAGAGCGACAGTGGCAGTAGGGTTCTACGAGAGCCTGAAGGCGTGAGATAAGAGACTATACTAGGGTTCTTTCCATAAGATTGGGTAATACTTTTATTAGTGATTTCAAAAAATGGCTTAAAATGTCATGTTCTATTAGCCCTAAAATAGTAAGTGCTGATAAAACTACTCTTTACCAGTGCTTTTTTAGCACCGATAAAGATATAATTTTAATAATATGTTTACTTATTTATAATTTTAATTATACATAGATATATTTAAAAATATTTCTATATATATATAAATATTTTCATATATTTATAAATATATATTCATAATTATATATTTTTATATTATTATATATATTTATAAAATTATAAATATAATAAATATATTTTTTATTTAAATATATATTATAATTTTATTATTATTTAAGTAAATATATATATATAGTTATAATTACAAATAAATATATTAATAAATTTTTGTATATAATTATAAATATATTTATATATTT
The DNA here is from genome assembly GCA_963277665.1 of Viscum album. Lineage (NCBI taxonomy): Eukaryota > Viridiplantae > Streptophyta > Magnoliopsida > Santalales > Viscaceae > Viscum > Viscum album. The sequence continues at coordinate 284,479,090 of OY728147.1, forward strand.
AAATATATATTTATATAATTATATATATATATATATATATTAATAAATAAATTTATAAATTTATAATAAATATATTTTTTATTTTAACATATTTATTATAATTTTATAATTATTTCAATATATATTTATTTATATCTAATTATAATTATAAATAAATATGTTTGAAAATATTTCTTTATTATTATAAATATTTTTCTACAATTATATATATTTATATAATTATATAAATTTATAGAATTATATTTATTTATTTATTAATGGGTTTTCAGGTGTTTCTTGCTCTAGATCGCCATGGCGATTGGGCCTTTCCTTCTATGACTTCAACATTATTGTCTCCTGCTGACCTCCTTTCTCGCAGGTGCTTTTTTCCCACAGGTATGTGGGTGCTGCAATAAATGGAATAGAAGTTAGGAGTAGAAGGAAGGATGTAGCTGCTTCGGTTGAGGTCAGAATTCACAGTCATTACGTGTCTCTATATAAAGGATCAGCGACCAACAATATTCAGTGTAAGGGTAATGTTTCCCATGTAAGAGATGATCTAGTAGTAGTCTCATAACATATTCAAATTGGAGAGCATTAAATCATTAGGTGTCTTGTTTTTCCAAGAGGTTCAGTGCTGTGTAAGGTTTTAGATATCTTTAAGATACTTTTAGTTATTTGGGGATTTACAAATTGGGGATACATCTCACTAAGAAGAGGGTTTTTCCATTTTCTCTCCCATTCTTTTAATATGAATTTGTAGACCTGGGGATTTGTATCAATCATGCTCACGTTGAGATTTCTCCACATCCAAGAATGGGATCGTAGATTCAACCCTTCAGAGGTAATCTGCTCGTCAATGCAGCTATTAGTTTTGGTATTTAGTCTTAATTGGGTACTCTTGCATCCCAAAATACTTCATGACATTAAGATAGCCATAGGGGTCCCTATTAAACTAGAAAAGAAAACTAAAATGGACCATTTTTTTTATTATGCTTGGTTTTTTTTGTTAAAGTTGATTTTTCTTCTATCTTGGATGATAGGGGTTTTCTTTTAACTAATATGATGAAATTTACTTGAGGATTTAATATGAAAAGGTTACCCATTTTTTTAAATTCGAATGTTATTGGTCATGAAATTTTGAACTATAAAAAATATGTTGTTTTTTCTTTCTTCTCCATGAACGGATATGATGACACTTCATGGTTTAAAAAGATTCAAAATGGGAAGCATAATGATTCAGTTGGAATGGGTAATGATGGCAATGATCTAACTCGAGATGGTGTGAACATGTTAGTTGATTTTTCTGGGAATAGACTTGGACGTGTGTCTGGTAGGAAGGTGGGTGGTCCTGATGATGATTCTATTAACGATTCTTTCATTTGGGGTGGTCATAGAGTATGAAACATTGTGGTTTTCCCTGAGTTTTATAGTTAGGATGTCAATAGGCAATGATCTAGATCATGGGTCGATATTTTGTAAGAGGGAAAAATTGGTGACATGGATCTGGACAATTCCTATACTTCTACCCAGATGCTGGTTCTTTCATAACATTCTATAAAATATGGAACTACTACTATACCAGAGGATAATGTAGTGAATTTTTTTAAATAAAAGTGCAGTGTCTTGTGGAGAGACTCTGAGCACTGATATCATTCCACAACTTGGTGAGGATGATGCTACAGTAGTGGGTGACTATCAATTAATGGATAGTAGACCTGATGAGACGTTAATGGGTGTCTAATATATTGATGATGATTATATTCAAGAGTTACATGATCAACATATAATGTGGGAGTAACTGATTTCGGCAAGGACTCGTAATGGTAAGAAACTTTCAGTGGATGAAGAGGTATATCAATTTGTCACCCCTCAGAAATTCAAAACACATAAGTCCCAAAATCATAATATTCAAGTCCCACATTCTATAATCCAAATGAAATATTTCCTTTTTGGTATCATGTCTTTTTAGATTCCCCCCTTGTAGGTTTATCATCAAAGCACTGGTGAGAATGTGGAGTGGTCTTATCCACCCAAATTTACTGATCTAATGAAATAGGCTTATGTATCTTTTGGAAAGGCCTTGGATGAGGATTTTGTTCTTGAATGAGAAATAAATTCTAATATCAAACCTCTTAAGGACAAAAAAGGTGAAATGCCCATGGAAGGAATTATTAAGGAAATGGTATATTGGTTTTTCTCATTGCATGAAGAAATATACACTTCAATGAAGCCAAATGTATTTGTCATTAATAACTATTTAGAATTTTAGAAGTTGTAAAAAATCAAAATTGAAGAGGGATTTTGACCCAATCTAAAGATCACTACTTCAAATTGTGGATTTAAAAGTTATAGTAAATGGGTTTTTTTCAGCACTCCAAAAGCACTTATACTGTGAGAAATCTTAAAATCCAGCCTTTAACAAAGCTAAAAAAGCGCTATTAATTTTTTTAAAAAATAATTTTTCACACACCCCGAAATCCCCCTTTGTCCCTAATTTCCACTACCCAACCACTGTCATGCACCCATCCCCTCTTCTTTAGTGCTCTAAGGCTAACCCAAATACTTTTGGGTGCCTAGATTTGATCCCCAGACCTCCCTTGTGCGACTGGATGCTCTTTAGCATTATGACATGCACGTTTTGTTGTATATTTATCAAATTTTTTATTTATTTGTAAATATTTTGAAATGTGTGATATATATATATACAATTATATTTATTTAAGTATTTTATATATTAATATTCATTTATATATATTAGAATATATATATATATATATATATTAATTAACGCACATATGTATATATAAAAATTCAATATACATATTATTTCATTTTTATAAGGTAAATAAAATGGATAGTTTTTTTTACTTTAAATAAAATGAATAATAAATATTTTTTTATATTTAAAAATATATTTTTATGTAAATATGTTGATATATCTATTTGGTGTTTGTGGGTACAAGTTCATTTAAATACACACACACCACAAAAACAGGCCATAAAGGCAGTCCATAACCCCCAAGGGATATATGACCCATCAAGCCTTATTTATTTTAGTACATGGATCGAAGGTCTAGTGGGAATGAAGCCTATTACATGGCCCAAAGTCCCACTAATTGGCCCGAAGGCCCCATTCACAACACTTCCACCCATCGCTTGACACAGCAAATCCTCACCCAACATTATTATCATTTCCATGGCTCACTGTTTTCATCACTTGGAATTACCTGCATCATCATCACCATTATCCGCCATAGACACATCATCCTCCCACTATCCACTACCTGCCCTAGCACACCATCACTGCCTTTTTCCACATTAGTGATATCACTACCGAGGCCCACCATCGCCATCTATCACCCTTCCGCTGGTTTCATCAAGTCCTCCTCCCACTGTCCTCCACTTGTTTCTGCAGTAGCCAACCCACAGTTGACGTCCAGTACCCACATGTTTTATTGAGTCCTCCTCCCACTGGCGACTACCCATCACCGTAGCAACCGACTTTACCAATGAACCCACCTATAGTATTGGGACCTCCTCCTATTTTCCACCACCCATTGAAAAAAAATATATCTCACCATTGACTCAACTTCACCACTGAGACCTAGCACACATCATTCATGCATATTTCCCCCATAGCCACTACCCAGAAATAGTTATCTGTAAAAAATATGCACATATTTAATTATAAATAAAAATAAACTATGAAAATTAATAAAATTTAAAAACTATATTATCAATATAAATGTATTCCCTTTGAATAAATTCAATCCCTAATGAAAACGTTTAAAAATACCCCCTTAAACAAGGCTGAAATTTCATTGAATGTTAAAAAACTAGGGTGCCCCGACTAATAACTCTGTTTTAGAGGCCTTTAGGGCCTTTTTTCACCTCAAAAAAATTTGATGAGGGATTTCCCTAGTCTCCATGGCAAAGATCTCACCGCAAGCTTTGATTTGATATATGTTAGATTGCAAACGAAAACCCGAATCAAAAGTTATGGTCATTTCATATTCAAGTTATGCTTTCAACTTATTTTAGATCTTTAGTTAATTTTTGATTTTTTTTACCTTTATATTGTTATTAAATCACTATTAATCGATAATAATTACCAAATTATTAATTAAAAAATAGTTTTTAATTGTTTTATAAGTCATTTTCACTAAATATCTTTAATATTAAATGTAAATTACAATTTATTCTTATCTAAAACTTATTAAAAAACTATATATTATATTTATATCAATATAAATATATTTATATATTAATATATTATTTTTAATTAAATATATATATATATATATTTTAAATATACCCTATATCAGTGCTAGTAAAAAAGCGCTGATAAAGGCCCCCTTTATCAGTGCTTTTTTAGTAGTGATGATAAAGGGCCCCCTTTAATAGTGCTTTTTTAGCACTATTAAACACCCCCTTTAATAGTTCTAGAAAAAGTGTTGTTAAAGACCCCCTTTAACAATGATTTTTTTAACACTAACTAATTGGGTTTTTAACAACACTTTTAGTTAGTGTTGTTAAATCCCTATCACTGAATAAACCCATTTTTATAGTAGTGGATGAACTTTTGGGATTTATCTTGGAAATTCTGGATTTTCTCCACCTTAGGGGACTTTATTAAATCATTATCTGATGAAGAATATGAGGCCTCACAAAGGGTTAAAACATGGTGGAAATGCTGATATCCAAAGTGTAGAAGAACACAACCTAGAAATATGTGATCTATAGGGACTTACAGTAGTTGAATTTCAATTTTAAGGTTCTTTCCTTATGATGTGAACACCTTGTGCATTGTTTGACCTATCATTTTACTTATATTTTTTATTTTTTCTAATAAATTTGGGGTCATGGATTTGGTTTCCAAATCCATGACTGAGTTGTCTTCATTATATTTATATCAATTGATATATATATATATATATAAATAATTATAAATACAATAACTACATTTATTATTTAAATATATTTATTATAATGTTATAATTATTTAAATATATATATATATATTTATAATTATAATTATAAATAAATATATTTAAAAGGAATTTATGTATAATTATAAATATAATAAATATATTAATTGTAATTTTATAACTATTTAAATATGTAATTTTTTATTTATAATTATAATTATAAATAAATATATATTAAAAAATATTTGTATATAATTATAGATATATTTATATAAATATATATTTATTAATATATAATTATAAATATAATAAATATATTTATTATTTAAATATATTTATCATTATTTTATAGTTATTTAAATATATATTTATTTTTTTATAAATATGCAGAATCTTGAGGATCTGCGTAGCCACCTCATTCAAATTTGGGGATTCAGCGATTGGAAGACTGCATCTCTCAGTAAGGGGTTCTTTCATGTCATTTTTATTTCTTCTGATATGATAGTAATAACTTAGGGAATGAGCTTTGTCCCTCTCAAACCTGATTTCCTTTGAATTCAATATTGAGATCCTAGTTTCAACCCAGCTTCTGTTGGAAATTCAACCATTCAGGTATGGATTCAAGTTTTTGGACTTAGTTAGTATCTTTGGCATCCTCAAATTTTGTGGGACGTTGCCACTACTATTGGGGTCTCAATCAAATTCTTTAATGAAAATCAATGGGAACAGTTTGGATGCTTTTCTCATATTCTTATTGAGATTGACATGTGGTTGACTCTTATTGATACATCAACATTGGTAGATTGGAAATTATAATTTTAGTTGCATATTGATGTTTAAAACTTACCAGATTTCTATTAAAAAGTGTTTCAATATTGGACATTATATTGATAAATGACAAAAAATTTTGTGACGTGATAACTGTAAGAGGTTTGGTCAAGTGATTGAGAAGTGAAAATTTAAAATTCCAAATGCATGATCGATAAATGATAGAGACATTGTTTGTACTGAAGGTAGGAACCCCAGTGATGGATTGAACTTGGATGCTATGAATTTTGTTGGATGTATTTGAGGTAAGGATAAATGTGATTTACTTATTTAGGATCCTGTTCCCATTACTGTTCAAGTCACACATGAGATTGGATAGGAATTATGATAACATAGGAAGGGGATTGAAGCTTCTTCTTCCTGCAAAGATGGAAATTCCATTTTTTTAGACTCTGGAGTTTGGGTTACTTCTTTTAATGATACAAAGCTTGAGCCAAATCCTACCCAACATGTTTTTCCAAGGTTTTCTGAGTCTCAGAATCATAATATGATTGATTCTTATATATTGGAGCATGTTTCTAAACATGCGAATCTACATGGTGTTTTTTATAATAAACAACATGATGTTTGTCTCCAAAAGGATTTTGTTGTCTTGGGTGTTTTTACTCCTATGGACCTGCCTGGTGTTTCTTTTGAGGTTTGTGTTTTGGGTGCTACAATTAAATAGCATGTTGTTTGTCTCCAGAAGGATTATGTTGTGTTCGTTAATAGACATCTTGAGGAAGGGTCATCAAATATAGCTGTTGGAAGTATTTATGGATTCAAAAGTAGTAGTACTTTTGTTTCAAGTTTATTGGTATATTCATTGAATTATAAAAACGATTTGTATTTTGTTTCATTGTAAATTTATAGGAATTTTGGATGTGAGTCAAATTTTAGGACTGGTTCCCAAGGAGCTGACAATGATTTGACAATGATTTGACATGTTTTTCAGTTCAATGATGAATACATGATTTCTTCTTTTGCTACTTCTAAAGGTGGTGTAGAGGATGTTGTACCATTGAAGGAGTTAATGGAGGCAGTCAACTCTTCATATGAAGTTCATGATCCATGGCAGGGAGTGAAGTATTGGAAGCAAGGACGACATCTGTGTGGAAGGCCCCCTTATTGTAGGGGTAGGTGGGGTCCTAAGCTTACACATGGAGTTGATTTTATAGTTTTTAGGGCATTTTTAGGTTGTTTGATTAGATTCATTTGACTCCTTTCTATTTTGATTTGGGTTGTTCTTCCTATTTGTACTTCCTCTCTTTGTTTCTTCTCTTTTAATTGATGGAATTGGGCATTTATGCCCTATATCTATTTTCCATATATATATATTAAAATGGATTTATTATTTAAATATATTTATTATAATTTTATAATTATTTAAATATACATATATATATATATATATAATTATAATTATAAATAAACATATTTATAAAATTTTATATAATTATAGATATATTTATATAATTAAATGTATATAATTTTATAAATTTATTAATATATAAGTATATATAATTATAAATATAATGAATATATTTATTATAATTTAATAATTATTTACATATATATTTACTTATTTATAATTCTAATTATAAATAAATATATTTATAAATATTTGTTTATAATTATAAATATATTTATAAAATTATATATATTTATATAATTATATATATTTATTAATATATAATTATATATAATTATAAATATAATAAATATATTTATAATAAATTTATAATTATTTAAATATATCTAGATATATATAATTTTATAAATACTTCTTTAAAACACTATACATAATTTTGAATTATTTAAAAAATTATATTAATATATCGTATTTATATTAATTATGTGTATGCATTTTTTAATTAATGTATATAAATAAGCATTATTTTTTCGATATAAATATGATAATGTTATATATATTAATAATATTTTTTATTACAAGTTTTTATCAGTGCTAAGAATAACATTGATGTTGATCTACCTTTATCTGTGCTTTATTTTTAGCACCGGGTAAGGCACGATATGTAGTATTGATGATTTTTACCCCTTTTGTTGGGGGAGGGGTATACATTACATCTAGTGTTTATTTATTTATGTATTTTTACACTTTATATTATATCAAAATTATCAATGTATTAGTGGACCAATCATTTCTGGTCCCAATAGTCAATGCCACATATTCAAGGGTGATAACTAATATAAGATAATTAGGCACCATACACTACATGGACATTTTTCAAGCATGGAACTGGAATATTAAATTAAAAACTTGTTTAATATTCATATAAACATCATTTACTATTATTATTGAAGCACTCTAATCCGTAACCCTAACTAGAGAAATTTTTATTAAATTATTAATTTTATATTTTGAAATAATAATAAAATATAATTATTTTATTTTATTTATGGTATTTTATTTATAAATGAATTTCAAAATTTTAATTTATAATTCAAATGAGTTCAGATATTTTTAAATAAAATAGTGTTGATATACAGTAAATATTTTAAAAACAAATTAATTATAAAAAGACCAAAATTTATAATCATTAAATGAGTTTAAGTTTGAATATTTCAAATTTTACCTATGTTCGCCCCTTTCCAACTATAAAATGATCATGCCACTCACCAAATCTAAAAAGGATAATGACACTTACAGACCAAAAGGGAGGTCTAGTTCTAGTTAAGGACCAAGTAATGAGAAAATTTCAATAGGGGACCTTCGTTTATGACATAGGGTATCCAAATGACCCTTATGCCCTAGAAAATTCCCTCTTCAGACTTAACTCCATCCATAGCCCATGGCCCTCTCCCATGCACATCCCACCACTGTATCCTCTTCAACACTCATCCAACTGCTGCATCCTCTCTCGAGATCGTCTAGCTGTCTACTCATCTACAATGCTTATCTCATCGCTACCTCCTCTCTAGCTCTCATCCCGTTGTCACCTCGAACCCTCTTCCACACTCATCTTTCCACCACATCCTCTTTAGTGCTCATCCAACCATCACATACTCTCCTATGCTCATCTAGCCACCAAATCATCTTTTAAAATTATCTCATCACCACCTCCTCTCCAGATTTCATCCCACTATTTCCTCCATAGTGTGTTACTCTAGTCATCCCTTAGTGTGATATTCTTGTCTTGCGATCATCGTGCTATCTTCTCATACTGTTATTTTTCTGGTGTGACAATGGGATTGCTCCTAGAAGTTCCATATTCCCACCATCATCTCCACTCTCACCAACAACCTATCGTTCTTTCTCTTCTCCTAGCACCTAGTGTAAGCAAAGCCATATTTTATATAAATTATATGTTGTCTATATTGTTTTTTATTTATTTTTCTAATTGATGTAAATATGAATTGATAATGAGTTTTAGTATCTTATATTCATAAATTTATTAGGTTGACAGATACAAGATGATGGAAAATTATTTTCAAAGAGAAAATATTTTTTGTTTTCATTTTGATAGAGAAATTATTGGTGATTCACAAGTAAAATTCATTATGAAGGTGGAAGATCAATGAGTTAAGATATAATAGAAATAATTTTATTTGATGAAATATCAATATTGGAATCGTCAATTTTGATGTGTGGTGTGCTTTTATTAGATTTAAAATGCATGTTAATGGTTGATAATGGTATTTTTTAGACCTTATAGGTGACCAGGGTGTTGAGAAATTGTTTATAATCAATGAAAGTTTTCTCATATCTATATTATTTTGAGGTTATATGAATGATTCTAGTCGAAAATGGATGTAGATCAAAGTTAATGAGATGTAAAAATTGTTTATATTAATATTTTTTTGACATTTGATATGTTTACATTTGATATTTAATTTGTATGGTTTAATTAGTTGGTAGGAATTCAAAACAATGTTTATCATCTGATGGTGATTTTCAAATGCTACCTTGTGAAATTAGTAGCATTCCATGTTCAATCCTGGAGTAAAATTCTTCAATGTAGAATGATTTTTTGGAAGATGTTGGCAATATTTTTTCCTTCAACAAAAGCATTAAGGGATAAAAATTTTCATTTATAGCATTTAACAGTGGTCTAACTATGAATATTTAATGAATAGTCCTAAAAATATTATTTCCAAATGAAAAGTTTAGATTTTCTTGTGGAAGTTAACAACATATGGCTTGGAGAACTAGAATCCTTTTCTTTATGTGATTTTTTTTTCAAAATGCTCAAATTTACTAAGATCAAGATAAACTAACAATTTTCAACAAATAAAGGGAATCATTAATGTAATATATCATTTGTGATGAGGTGACGTCAAATGTGAAAAAATATACCAATGAAATTAAAGATTACTTGTAAAGAGACTATGGTATATCCCTTACATACCATAAAGCGTTAAGAGCCAAGGTAAAATTAATTAGTGGAATATATGGGGTTCTAGAGAAGTCGTATATGTTAATCCCATATATATACAATAGATTAATAAAAGTTGATCTAGAAACAATAATGAAGTGGGTATCTTTATGAAATGTTAGATTTTAAATATTATTCATTTTATATGGGTGTTGTATAAATGGGTTCTTATTAGGTGCTTGACCTATGTTGTTTGTGGATGGGTTCCACGACAGTGGTCCTTGTAAAGGTACCTTGTTGGAAGCATCAATATATGCGTTAGATGAAAATATTTTTCTATTTTCATATTTAATTTTTAGTTGTGGGGCATATGATCATTAGACATGGTTTTTAAACAACATTAAATAAATTATAGGTTATATTCATGTAGTTATTGTATCTGATCACACAATGAAATTACATGGGTTATAAATTTTTTTTGGGGAGATCGATATGCATATTGTTACCATCATGTGAAAGAAAATTTTAGCTCTGAAATTAAAAATTTTCAGGGGAATGGGAAGAGGAACTAAAGAAAGAGCATTGAAATTATCGGATTCCATTTCTTATTCTCGGCTATACTATGATTTCAATGTTTATGTGAAGAATTTTAAAAGAACTTTTCCAAAATTTTCAAGATGGGTTTAAAAGGATAGTGATGTTGATAGGTGGGAAATGTCAAAATTTCAACACCCTCGATGGTATCATATTACAACCAATTTAGATGAATCATTCAATGCATGGATTGTGAAGGAGAGGAGACACAATATTTGTGTGTTGTTTAATTAACATAATGATGAATTGAGTAAGATTTTCTTTACCACCAAGGAATACATGAAAAGGTAGAGAAATGGAGTTGGTCCCAATGTTGAGGAAAAATTGAAGGTGAATGTGTCAAGGGATGAAACTTTGATAGTAGATTAATATGGACATATTTTTTTCTTAGTTCGGACCAGTAATGTGGATATCACTATACCACTAGGCAATCATGAATGAAATTTTCAACCTTAGAAAATGAGTGGTATAACTTGTTCTCATGCATGTTCAATAATAAGAAAACTACATAGTAACCTATATAGATATGTAAAATATTATTATCTATTTAACACCCAACTAAATATTTATCTTGGATTTATCCATCCGGTTGATACTAATGATATACCACATTTGAATTCATTGACATATAATGATTACATGGATCCAATTTTTTTGTAATAAATGAAGACTTATCATCATCATGGTAGATCATCTCTTAATATTATTGAGTCTCAATTTCAAAATAAGAAGTTGTATCATTATTCTCATTGCAAAGAAGTTGGTCACGTAAGAAAAAAGGGTAGAAATAACAATCCATATTGATGTAAAAATTTTGAGAGGGTGGTTTTTTGTTTATGATTCCTAATATGTTTTTAAATAGGTAAATGTTAGAGTGGACAATCATGTAAATATGAAAACAAATTAAATATGTTTTTGTGGAGTTATGGTGGTTAAATCCAATGAATTCTTATTTTTTTGGTTTTGTGTTAGTCATAATGATGTTGAGGTATGAATAATCACTAGTGTTTAAACAATAATTGGTGAATCAAAAATATGGATGATATTATAACATATAAACCTTGTCAACATGTTTAGATGGTATAATTTACTGATTTTAACACCAAATTTCTAGGTTTTAATAGCAAGCCTCCAGATTTTAACAGTTTTACACCATGTTTTTTGTTTTGTTTTTTGTGAAAAACAAACTAACAATCCAAGAATTTTACATAACATACTATTTATATTGTAAGACCTATATTACAATTTAATGTGATGATATATACCAATGACATGGATGAAAATTTTTTCTAGCCACCAATGATATGCCTTCATCATTGTAAAGAAGTTGGTCACACTTTGAAAAAAAGAGTATATATCTCAATATGAGTTTTTTTATGATTCCTAATATGTTCTTAAATAAGTTTATATCAGAGTGGACACTGAAGTAAATATGAAAAAAACTAAATACTTTTTTTGTGTGGAGATTGGGTGTTTAAATCCCATGAATTTTGGTTTTCTTTGGTCTTGTGTTACATAGAAAGATGTTCAGGTATGAATAATTACTTGTGTTTATAATTTCATTAATGGATTAATAAGATTCATGAGATTATAACATATAAACCACGTCAACATGTTTAGATGGAATAATTTAAAGATTTTAACACTGACTTTATAGGTTTTAATAGCGAGCCACCGAATTTTAACAGTCCTGTTCCATGTTTTTTGTTATGGTTTTTGTGAAAAGTCAGATAATAGTGTATGAATTTTACATAATATACTATTTATGTTGTAAGAACTATGTTATAGTTGAATGAATTGACATATACCAATGAAATGGATGATTGTTTTGTAGCCACTGAAGATTTGTCTTCATCCGTAAAAAGAAGTTGGTCACAAGTGAAAAAATGTATAGAAATGTCAATCCAAGCATGTCTATTCTGCCTAATATGTTTCTAAACAATGGAATATTAGAGATGATAATGATGTAAATATGAAAAAAAATTAAATATGTTTTTCCAGAGTTCTAGTGTTTAAATCCCATGAATTCTGATTTTTTTATCACTTACAATGATTTTGAGTAATGAATAATCACCAGTGTTTATAATTTAATTAATGAATCATTAAGATACATTAAATTATAACATATAAACCATGTAAAAATTATTATATTTCATAATCTAAATATTTTAACTCTGACTTTACCAGTTTTAATAGTAAGCCTCCATATTTTTAAAGTCTTGCTCCATGTTTTTTCTTTTGGTTTATGTGAAAAGTCAACTAATAGTCCAAAAATTTTACATAACAAACTCTTCATCATTGTAAAGAAGTTGGTTGCAATCCTACTCTAGATTCAATTTCACATTGGTTAAACAAACAAATGAAAAGTGACAATAGAATTGAGTATGTAATTGATTCAACTATTACATAGTCACAATAGAACTAAACACCCACAAAATTCAACCAAAATCCAGAAACTCACCAACAGTTTCCTTTACAACCATTTCCCTAACAAATTATGTGTATAACTAGAAAAATTCTCTAATTTTTTATTCCTTTCATTGTAGACATGGTTCAAAAACCACCACAGTAAATCAACCCTTTTCCTTTAAATCTAAATCTATAAAAATTATTGTGCAAAACATTCCACATATTATAGAAAACAAATATATAAATAGGTCTAAAATAAATACATCCATATAGTATTTCATCTTAATCATGTTGTCCCACTCATTAAGGTATTTGTTCAAGTGAATTACATAATCATTACTAAACAAACACCCATTAGATAACAAAACTAGATTTGGAACATAATGTAGTAAGTAATTTAGTCTACCAATTAAATTATAGCTAAAAAAATTCATACAAAACATCAAATTTTAATAGAAGAGAGAATCACCATTGTGAAAGATTCCAAAATATGGTAACAAGACATTCACCCTATATGAATGTCAACATATATAATAAATTACTACTTTCTAAACTACTAACTATGTTTGCTAACCAAAAACCAAATGATGAAGAAGGCCATTTTATATACCAGAAAAATAGACACTTGTTTTCATTTTTATCAGTGGAAATAGTACGTAGTGAGTTAAAAACATGAAATTTCTTTGTATTTAGGTCCACAAAATAGAAAAATCAGTTAAAATTCATCAAAGTGAAAAAAGAAGTTGACACTCAACTATATTTTTTTCAACAACATTAGGCATGACATAAATCAAAACATTAGTGACTTTTTAATCTTACTATCATGAGATAATCTTATCATACAATAATAGATTATCACAATATATAAAGTATAATATAAAAGTTTTTTTGTACGTCAATATATTACTAAAATTGTTACCATGAATAATCAATGAAATATGTGTCTAGTCACTATTTTGGATGATTTCTGATCATTCACAAGAGTTTTTTCAATCCAGGTCACTATCTGTGATTTCAAAATTTTCATTCATATGTTACTAATTTGTTATCATGAAATAGTTGATTATAAAGGAATCATTTAATAACCTTGTTGTTGAACAATTCCATAGGGCCCAAACAATGACACACATGTTCAGTTAGATGTTAATTATACATGTCAATAACAACTCTGCATTTCAATCGTAGTCCATAAGTACATGAAATACATTTTAAAACAGTTCCATTGTACAAAATATGTATATGATTACATCCTACCTCTCTTTGATTCCATGATTCCTTCCCAAGGTACATAAGCAATAAACCCTCCTTTTATAGTTTTCTCTACCTTTGAAAGGATTTTTCATGTAGGGTTATCATTTTTTCAGTATTTTTTCATTATGAGCCCCTAGGAGACATATGAGAAGATGGGTCTCCCAATGTTTGTTCAAATAATACTTTATTCACTTCCTCTTTATCTAACTCACTGACTTCCAATTCTCCCCCTATTATTCATCACCTTCATCACCTACCTCCAAAAAATTTTATTCATCTTCATCTTCCTCCACCTCCTCAACTTTATCTATCTTCTACACATTCTCATTGAAGTCCCCTATATGCTCCTTTGACTCTCCATCACCCTCTATTTCTTCAACTATGACATTATCAATTATTTCCACTTTAGTAGTATATAATAAATCTAACAAATTACCATGAAATCGAAGGATTTCATGAAGGTTCTCATTAACACCTTTCATATATCCATTGTATAAAACCTTGATATCCTATAATATATAATGGGGTGAAAAATGTTAGTAATAGATAATAGAAAGCATTACAATTAAAGAATCCAAATAAGAACACATGGGAATATAAAATAAGGCAGTCAAAGTATTTTAAAAAATATAGTTTATATTAACACATACCATACAAATTTTAACATCAAGCCTCTAGTTTTTGACAATAAAATTTTAGAAATTAAAACTAAGACTTTCAATAGAGCATTTTAAATCTTGTACAACTAAAATCACACATTTTATCACTCTAATTTCATATTTTTAACACTAATACTACACATATTAACACATGGTCATTTGTAATGAGTATGTAAAGTCATTTAACATAAAACTACTAGAAATTAACACTTCCCTACTAGATATTAACAACCAACATCAATATTTTAACATCATGCATCAACATTTTATCTTTAACAATAAGAGATTAAAATATGAATCTTTTTAATTTAACAATACTAATAAGAACCATAAAATTATAATATTTAATACTCTAATTCCATGTATTAACACTGAAAATCCATGAAATAACATATCAGCATCCAAAAAAATAAGTCAAAGTATTTAACTGCAATATTACAAAAATTAATATAGAACACCCATAAATTAAAATAGTTCCTTTGATTTTAAAACTAATTATTTAGAAATGAAAACTAATAATTTAAATGGATCATTTCAATGTTTTTACCCCTAAAATACCACATTATAACACTCTGAATTTAGGGTTTTAACACTAATATTAAACATCTTAACTGATGACCATTTCTAATGAGGATTTATTGGAATTTAACATAAACCTATCAGAAATTAACATTGCCCCACCAGAAATTACCAATTAGTATCCAAATTTTAACATTGGGCATCTGCATTTTATCTTTAATAGTAGGATATTCAAATAGAAATCCTTTTAATTTAACACTCCAGATAATAACACTTAAATTATAATGTTTAATGATCTAATTCAATATTTTAACACTAAAAAGAAATAAAATAACAAATGATCATGTAAAAGGAATAATTCAATGTATTTAAAAACAATATTATAGAAATTAACACAGACCATCTATATTTTAAAACTGAACCTCCAGTTTTTTACACTAATAATTTATAAATGAAAAATAATGCTTTCAATGGACTATTTAAAATTTAGTACCACTAAAATCCCACACTATAGCACTATAATTTAAATTTTTAACACTATGAATACATATATAAAAACATATCCATTTCTAATTAGGATTTCAAGTCATTTAACATAAACCTAATAAAAATTAACAGTGACCTACTAGAAATTATCAATCAATATCCAAATTTTAACATTAGACATCCACATTTTATCTTTAACCATTGGATATTCAAATATAAAGATTTTTAATTTAATACTTCTGATACTAACATTAAAATTATAATTTTTTACACTCTAATTCCATGTTTTAACACTGAAAATACAAAAAATAACATATAAACATCTAAAAGGAAGAATTCAAAGTATTCGAAAATAATCTTACAGAAATTAACATATACCATCTAGATTTTAATATTGCACCTCATTATTTTGATGTTAAAAATTTATAAATTAAACTTAATACTTTCAATGGACCATTTCAAAGTTGGTACCCCTAAAATCCCACATTATAACACTAAGATTACACATCTAAACACATGGTCATTTATAATGAAGATTTAAATCAATTTAACATAAACAAAACATAAATTAACACCGAACTACTAGAAATTAACAATAAACATATATATTTTGACATTGGGCATCCACATTTTATCTTTAATAGTAATATATTCAAATATGAAGCTTTTATTTTTACAATCTAGATGCTAACACTAAAATTTTAAGTTTTAACAGTCTAATTCTATGTTGTAACATTTAAAATCCATGAAATAACATATCAACATATAAAAGTAATAATTCTAAAGTATATAAAAACAATATTATATAAATTAACATATACCATCCATATTTTAACATAGAGCCTCTAGTTTTTGTCACCAACCCTCCAGATTTTAATAATACCAATTTAGAAATGAATACTAAGCCTTTCAATGGAGAATTTCAAAATTGAAAACCCTATAATTCTGGGTTTTTAAGACTAATATTATAAATTTTGACACCACACATCCATAAGTTAATAAAAAAACATATTTTAACACTGTAATTTCATATTTTAACATGAAACTTTTAAAATTATGCTTTCATGAATATAAATATAAGGTTTTTACCAGATAGATGAATAAAGAGAGATCAAAAGCCTGGTCCTTGATGAAGTAGTAGCTTCATATAGGATTCCTCTTTTAGTTGTTTTTTCTAATATTATTCTCCTTTGAATATTTTATTCAACCAAAAATTGTAAAAAAAATTCTACATAAAGTATGAACCTCACCAACTGGGAAGTTGATGAGTAAAAATAGGTACAATACAATGTCAACATATTCATATCAGTAAAATAAATTTACTTACTAATAAAAAAACCTCAAACATAGTTAATTTTTTTTAAAACATACCAAAAAGAAAACTTTGAAACCACCAACATGCTTCTTCTATTGGCTTTTTTGTATGGAATTCTTTTAGATATTTACCTCTCGAACAAGATTCATAAAAAAAGGTCCAATCCCATTCTCCAACATTTTGTTGACAACCACAAAAAATCCCAACATTTATTTCATTTAAAAAATAAATAGAACAACAATTTAACATTTTCCTCAATGTAAACAACATAAAGGTCATTAAAAACCCATTTCCCCATAAGGCATCAAAAATCATTTACTATAATGTAGTTAACCTCTTTCCCATGTAATGAATCTTTATTTTTTTATATTCATCACTACCCATTTCAATATAGACATTACTTCCTTCATAAGAAATTCCTAACATGTAATAAACATCTTCTATAGTAATAATCATTTCATTTCCTCTATATTCTATCCTTCATGTTGGAGGATCAAAGGCATATAGAAGATTCTTAGATAATTCTCTCAGTAAGTGTTGAAATTTAAATTCCAACAATACACCAAATCCCAATTATATGACCAATTGTTTTTTTATTCTCATGTATAATAATGAAATAAAAAATATTTTTAAATAATGTTGGAGAACATCTACAATTTAAAATCATTTTGGGTCTAACTTTTTGACACACACAAGCATCCTTTTCATCATTTTCCATGATATTATACTTATGATTTTGACATTATGAATGTTTTGTCCAAGAATATATTATTTCAGAATTTTCATCCCTAACATTTTTATACACACCCTTATTTTTTATAAAAGAATTTTTCTTGTGAATTAAAAAATAAAATAAAATCCCATCACAACCTTAATATTACATGATTTTATAGTAAAAATAAAAACATACCAGAAATAAAAGCATACCTAATTTTTTTCAGTCCTGATGATCCCTTCCACTCCATTGTAGTCCCTAGAAATTCTAATAGACAACATAAATGTAAAATAGTTATCAAAGATGCAAGAAATATAGAAAATTATATGTAAGGAGGAACAAACTGAGAGGAGGATATCAATATGTTAGAGAAAATTCAATGGTGGTAAGAGGGAGATACTAGGAGGAGGTGACGATCGACTAGAGTTTTCCTTAGAGTAGGGAAATAGCTTGGGAGTGGAGAGCAAGGGTGCATGAGTGGAGGGTGATGATATGGGAGTGGAGGGAAGAAAAAAATGGAAGGTGAGGAAAATAGTGTGTGATATTAGAGGAAGGTAGTGCATGCGAGTAGAGGGTGGTGGTGTGGGGGTGGTGGATGATGGCGGGATAACCTTGTGGGGGAGAAGATAGAAGGATACAATTTTTTAGAGAGGATAGAAATAACATGGGAGAGGAGGGTGATGCTACAGGAGTGATTGGAGAGGGCGGTGGCATGGGAGTGGATAATAATGGTATGTTTCACATGAAAGAGGAGCTGGTGATGAATTAGGGGTTTCAAGATAGAAGAGCAACGAGGAGAGAGAGGGCGATGGAAAAAAACTAAGGGGGATGGGGAGAAGAGTGTGGGAGCATTCCATTGGGGATAGGGATTTTAGGATAATAGGGAAGATTTTAGGGTATAAAGGTCATTTGGATACCTTGTGTCATAAATTAAGGTCCCCTATTAGAATTTTCTCATTGTTTGGTCCTTAATCCGAATTCGACCTCCCTTTTAATCTGTAAGCATTATTTTACCAAATCTAAAATGTATCAATAAGAGATTATTAATAATGGGTAATGGTATTAATTGTAAAGACCCGTAAAATTCAAGGAAATTTTTTTCTTAATTTTCTTTAGAATTTTACAAGAGCGTGGTTTCAGACGGCACCTGATTCCGAGGCCCGGAGTGCCCGGAATCAATTTCCGAAGTTTGGCTCGGGTACGTTCAGTGAACGAACGAGCGGGATTTCCTAACTTTTGATCCGGTGCTCGAAATTGAAATCCGAGGGCACCGATGAACTCGCAGCGCCGATATTCGCTTAAAGAGACCTTTTCGGGAGTTGCGTTTGTTGCGGGTTGAAAGTTAGTTTTGGGGATTAAAAGATAAGTAAAATAAAATTTTGTTTGAATTTTATTTTATTCGTGGTGGTTAGACTCTCTCATGGGAAGTTGTTGGTGGGTCCCACAACCACCCAACTTCCCATGTGTGGTTATGAGGGAGGTGGGGCCCACACGAGCCCCCACCTTTTCAAATTCCCTAACCCCTCTAAACCCCCTCTTAATTATGTGACTCTCCCCTACTTTAATTCTTGCCAACCTATCTCTTCATTTAATTTTGTCAACTCTAGATTTAATTAATGTAATGAATTCAACTTTTGAATTTTGAAAGGTTGGCAAAGTGAAAATAAAATAAGGTGTAGCTTATTTTATTTTGGGAGTTGCTGTGTTGTGTGGAGATTTGAGAGAAGAAGAGTTCTACACTTTGAAGAACTTCATCTTCCTCCTTGAAGAACGCGAAGAACACCGACACGCCGTTCTATCTTCTCTCCACGTCAAAGAAAGGGAGACACCGCTTCCTCCTCGGTTTTCCTTCGTCGACTTGAGAAGTTTCGCCAACGACGTATCACATCGGACGCATCCCTTCGTCAACGGATTTGACGAACGATGACCGCGACGCCCGACCTCCGCGGCGTCGTCTTCCGCGGAACGTAGACAAATCTTCGAACCTTATACCCGAGGTAGGGGTTGTTGATTTTCTTTTTGGTTTAACTATTTTATTCTTGATCGTGAATTTAGCAAGTCTAACGTGTGACTTTGAATTATTTAAAGTCGCGTTATTATTTTAACGTGAGGGGGCCGGACCGCACGAACATGGCCGAACCCCCTCCATCGTTCTTGTTTATTCTTGCGGGTGGAAGCAAGTGGCGTGGTGCCGTCGCACCACGCGGATGATCGTGCAAATATTTTTTACGCGGCGCCGTCGCGCCACGCCGAGGAAGAATCTTCAAGAACGCGACGCCGTCGCGCCGCGTTGAAAGGAATCAAGGCACGGGAAGGGGCGCGGTGCCATCGCACCGCGCCGGACGACGAACACCGCAGCCGGTTCCGGGCCGCGGCGGGACGAGGAGACCGCGGCCGGTTCCGGGCCGCGGCAGAAGAGAAGACTGGCGGCCGGGCCGCCGGCGTCGGAAGCCGAAGGGGGGACCGGAATTTTCGGTCCCGTTAGAGAAAACCGGCCGGCCAGCTGGCCGGCCGGATACCATTAAACCGGGGGAATTAATCCCCCGGCCAACTCATAAAACCCCCCCTCTTAATGAGGGGGGCAGATCTTTGAAGGGAGGGGGGAAGCCGGCCCCCCCGGTTCCGCACCAGCAGGCCCCCCACGTGGGGGGGGGCGCTTTTTTAACAAAAAACGGCGCGGCTATGCCGCGCCGCCACTTGAAAAGCGGGGGAATTGATTCCCCCGCGCGGCCTCCTTGCGGCGACAAGCCGCCGCGGCCCCCGCGCCGCCGCCGCGCCGCCGCACCGCCGGCCGGCCGTCCGGCCGGGCCGCCCCAGGGGGGGGGGGGGTCGGGCCGGGTCGGCCCGGACCCGGACCCCCCCGTTTCGAACCAGAATCGGTTTTTGTGCCATATCTTGAGCCTCGGACCTCCGATTGACGAACCGTCTGCGGCAACGCGATCCTTGGATCCAGACGGTCGTTTCGATATATCGCACTCAAGGTTTCGGTTTACTTTGAGTTCGGCCGGGTTGGTTCGTTCACGAAACCAACCGGGCCTTCGGAGCGGAAACGCTCATATCTTGAGCTACGGACGTCCGATTGACGTGCCGTCAGCTGTGTTGTGTCCCTATTAGTGAGACAAATCTTTTGGCATACTCCGCCCGAGGTTTGGACGCAGGTGGAGTACGGTCGGGTTGGTTTTGCCTTAAAAACCAACAGGGCCCCGGAGACGAAAATGCCAATAACTCTCAGACCGGGCGTCCGATCGACGCGCCGTCTGTTGCGTTGAGTTCCTGTTGACGATACGGAAATTTTGGATACATCAACTCTGGTCTTCGTGACAGTTGATGTATCAGCCTCTCGGCTCGTGAAGCGGACCCTCCGAACGAGCTTGCTGTGTGCGGGAACCCTAGTGCTGGCTGCGACTGTTACTGTGACTACTACTGCTACGACTGATACTGTGACTGCGACGACGACAGTACAGAGATCCTGTGTGGATTCGACGACGACGACTTCAGCACTCAGCGATCCTACGTGGATCAGTGCTACATGTCCTGTGTGGGCCCGATCCTGTGTGGGTCCTTGCGCTCAGCGGTTCTGTGTGAGCCAGCGCCTACAGGTCCTGTGTGGGCCCGATCCTGTGTGGGTCTTTGCGGGGGTTAGTTACCTATCGATCCTTCGTGGGTCCGACGACTTAGATGGATCAGTGATCATCTTTATCGTCCTTTAAAGAAGTATACCTGTGTGAGCTGAATCCTGTTGCTTTCCTGTGTGGATTGTGTTGTGCAATCCTGTGTGGATTATGTTTTGTTTTCCTATGTGGAATACGTATACTTTCCTGCGTGGACTGAGTTGTACTTGGGCTCGGAGGTTGGAGCGTATTTGAATTGATGACATAGGTATATGTATGGGCATATACCTAAGCAGTGTCGGTTGTTACTTCGTGATTGTACTTTTCTTCGTGGTTTATCCTTTGTGGATTTGAGAGACCTTCAGGGGTCTCGGGGTCCCTACTGAGTAGCTTATACTCACCCCTGCATGGGTTTTGCCCGCACTACGTTGTGTTGGTTGCAGACGACGGACAGCGTTGACCTTAGCTGAGGCTTGCAGAGCGGGACGGTACCCGGAGGTGGACCACTGGGCGGGACGTGCACGGAGCAGACGACGGGACCCGTGGAGCAGAGGAGCTATCTGTACCCACCCTTCAAGTGGGATTTCCTGTGGACAGCTCGGAGTAGCGGCTTTTACTTTTCAGTTGCTGTTTTTCCCTTTCGAGTTGTACTTTACTTTCAGTTTGGGTTTGTATACTTGCCCATTTACTTTTCCGCACTTTCTGTTGTACTCTGCTTTTGTTTAGTGTTTACTTTCCGCTTGTTTACTCTGTGGTGTGTGTTTACTTTTCAAAGGCAATGCCTTCCCTTTTTACCGGGATTTACGCCTTGGTGCTAGTCAACAGCCCCTGGCCTATGGAAGGCGGGCTTGGGGTAGTCACGGCACGGACCCCGAGGGCGGGTCGTGACAAATTGGTATCAGAGGAGTTCGGTTCTACCGCGAACTCTGATATTTTCTATATGAAGCAATAATGTTTAGCGTATTGAGTGTGGTTATCAGTCCAGGGAGTCCAGTGTCGGTGCGGCGGCCGACGTATCCGTACACCAGGACCCTGACTTCTGATTTCCGACTTAATGCACGAAAACATTGATTGCGTGTGTGTTTCAAAGTTTTCTTTGTGATTACTTATATCAGCTCACCAGGTATACTGTTCTAACCGTGGCGCACCTGTTTCCTTTTCAGGATGGCCCCACGACGGCAGCTAGGTAGGGTTCCGAGAGTCGAGCGAGACGACAGCCCACCGAGCGACGAGGCCTCGGTGCAGGGCCCTTTTCCAGTAGTGGCACCGACGGTAGCTTTACCCGCTGATCCCCCGATGCTTCCAGCAGCAGCCGCTGACGATGCACGTCACCTCAGCGCACTGCATGAGTTTCAGCGCCAGCGACCGCCCAGGTTTCGCGGGGAGACGGATCCCCAGGCAGCAGAGGACTGGCTGGAGGCAGTGGTTCGAGTGTTTAGGCTAGTGAGGACACCAGCAGACCTCATGGTGATCCTCGCTGCGAGCCTACTACACGCAGCAGCAGGACGATGGTGGAGCTTGATGCTCCAGGTGCACGATGAGGCATCCCTACATTGGACGGACTTTGAGAGCCTCTTCCGCTCGGAGTTCGTCCCAGCCACCCTTCGTGTGGTGCATATCCAGGAGCTTCTACAGCTGCGACAGGGCAGCATGACGGTCGCTCAGTACTCGGCGGGATTTACCGATCTCTCGCGCTACTCGACCGACATGGTACGGGACCCATTCTTCCGGGCCCGGACCTTCGAGCAGGGTTTGAGACACGAGATCAGGGCATCGCTGATCTCCCTCAGCATACCGACTCAGTCAGGAGTACTGGAGCGGGATCTTCTAATCGAGAGCTTCCTTGCTGAGTCTACACCAGCACAGCGACCCACCGCAGGGCGGCACGTGGCAGAGTCATCTGCAGCAGGCAGTCGACGGATGACTCAGGGGTCCAGACAGACCAGACCTTCAGGCAGACGATCTCAGGGCACTGGCTCAGCAGTGCGGGGCACACAGCGCGGAGCCAGTCTTACGAGAGGCAGACAGTGCTACTCGTGCGGCGGGCAGGGCTACATGGCTCGCGACTGCCCGACCCGCCGTGCCGAGGAGCAGCAGTCAGTTGATGGACCACCGAGGCAGAGGCAGAGGGTCGACCGTGGCGGTCCGCAGGGAGGAGGCGGATGAGGCAGAGGAGCTGGACGAGCAGCTGGTGGTGGCCGACGCATTGAGGCTCTACCACCACCACCACCAGGAGGTCCACCCCGACCACAGGGAGCTGGCGGGAAGCGACAGGCACAGCTCCAGGCAGCAGAGGCCTACGACCACGGCGCACCCGAGATGATTCGAGGTACTATCTGTGTCTATTCCACCCTTGATGCAGTTCTTATAGACACAGGAGCGAGTCACTCTTTCATAGCCGCTGCCCTTGTTCGGAGCTCGGAGATTCCGACAGAGCCGTTGGCTCGATCCTTACGGCTAGAGACTCCTACGGGAGCAGACTCGACGATTACGCACTGGTGCCGGCAGTGTGAGCTCACTCTAGGAGGCGAGAGCTTCGGCTGGGATCTTCTTGTAGCAGCGTCGAGGCCTTACGACGTCATCTTGGGCATGGATTGGCTATCTACAGTCCATGCGCAGATTGACTGTTTTAGGTGCAAGGTGCGATGTGTACGCACCGACGGGAGCAGGTTCACCTTCACCGGCGAGAAGGGAGCCTTAGCAGCACAGGATGGACTTCCGTGGAGGAGATGACAACCCATCACTCATCAGTTGGCTAGCCTCATCCTTGGAGCAGTTGACGTGCGGAGTCCTGGTTTTCCTGCAGTGGTGGATCAGTTTGCAGACGTTTTTCCCGACGACGTCTCAGGGCTACCTCCTCGCAGAGAGGTAGACTTTTATATTGACTTGTACCCCGGGACAGCCCCGATATCTACTCCAGCATATCGGATGGCCCCCGCCGAGCTTCGAGAGCTACGGGTACAGTTGGAGGACTTGCAGGGCAAGGGGTTCATCCGACCCAGTGTTTCACCCTGGGCTTCCCTGATATTGTTCGCCAAGAAGGCGGACGGGAGCTTGCAACTTTGTGCTGACTATCGTCGCCTGAACCAGGTGACAGTGAGGAACAAGTATCCGCTACCGAGGATTGATGACCTCTTTGATCAGCTCAAGGAAGAACGGTGGTTCTCGAAGATAGACCTCAGGTCAGGCTATCATCAGCTCAGAGTCAGGGATGAGGATGTGCAGAAGATGGCCTTCAGATGTCGGTATGGCCACTATGAGTTCATGGTTATGCCTTTCGGTGTAACCAATGCTCCAGAAGTGTTCATGGCTCTCATGAACAGGATCTTTCAGCCATACCTCGATCGGTTTGTCGTGGTCTTCATCGACGACATTCTGATTTACTCTACGACAGAGGAGGAGCATGCCTATCACTTGCGAGTTGTTCTTGACACACTCCGAGAGCACCAGCTTTATGGTAAGCTATCGAAGTTCCAGTTCTGGATACGTGAGGTCCACTTTTTGGGACACGTTATCTCTGAGGCGGGAGTTGCAGTGGATCCTGCGAAGATTGAGGCTGTGTTAGCATGGGAGCCACCCAGGAGCGTGACTAAGGTTCGGAGTTTCTTGGGACTAGCTGGATACTATCGGAGATTCGTGCCAGACTTCTTTAGAGTTGCGGCATCACTCACAGCTTTGACGAAGAAGGGGAAACCCTTCGTATGGACAGACAGATGTCAGCAGAGCTTCCAGGAGCTGAGACAGATATTGACTAGAATACCTATCTTGAGGTTGCCTGAGGAGGGAGTAGGGTACGTAGTCTACTGCAATGCATCAGGGACCGGACTCGGATGTGTTCTGATGCAGGAGCGGGCAGTGATCGCCTATGGATCACGACAGTTGAGGCCGCATGAGCAGAACTACGCTACCCATGACCTGGAGTTAGCAGTAGTGGTCTTCGCTCTGAATACATGGCGACATTATCTGATGGGCGAGCGCTTTACAGTCTTTTCCGATCATCAGAGTCTCAGGTATATCTTCTCGCAGAAGGACCTGAACCTGAGACAGCGGCGATGGCTCGAGTTCCTCCAGGACTATGACTTTGAGATAGTCTATACTCCTGGGAAGGGGAACGTAGTAGCCGATGCCCTCAGCAGGAGGACGGGAATTCAGTTACTTGAGGAGGCGACGGAGCAGCTAGCCTCTTTACAGATATCCTTCGTGGATAGAGATGGAGCAGCCTTTCTTCAGTCTCTCACAGTCACTCCTCCACTACTGCAGCGGGTCAGAGAGGCACAGCGTGAGGACGCTGACTGTGAGACACGGCGTGCACAGATATCCTTGGGACAGGCACCCGATGGTTTCTCCCTTGGAGCAGAGCACGACATCCTTTTCAGAGGACGTACCATGGTACCAGTCGCATTGCGAGAGGAAGTACTGAGAGAGTTTCACACTTCTCCTTTAGCGGTACATCCTGGAGTGGCGAAGATGTACCAGGACCTCAGACGACAGCACTGGTGGCCGGGCATGAAGAAGGCAGTAGCAGAGTTCGTTTCTCGATGCCTTACCTGCCAGCAGGTGAAGGCAGAGCATCAGGTACCAGCAGGCTTGGTACAGCCCTTGGAGGTTCCGGAGTGGAAGTGGGACGACATATCTATGGACTTCGTGGCTGGACTTCCACGCACTTCCAGAGGTCACGACTCCATCTGGGTGATTGTTGACTGACTCACCAAGTCGGCACACTTCTTACCCATCAGAGAGCAGGGCTCAGTAGAGAGCTTGGGACGTCTCTACGTTCAGGAGATTGTGCGGCTCCACGGCGTGCCATCATCTATCGTCTCCGATCGAGATGCCCGCTTTACTTCCCGACTTTGGAAGGGGTTACAGGAAGCGTTCGGGACACACCTACATCTGAGCACAGCCTTTCACCCTCAGACGGATGGTCAGACGGAGAGGACCATTCAGACTCTCGAGGACATGCTCCGCGCATGTGTCCTCGACTTTGGTCGTAGCTGGGAGGACCACCTACCCTTAGTGGAGTTCGCGTACAACAACAGCTACCACTCCACCATCGGGATGGCACCGTACGAGGCGTTGTACGGCCGACCATGTAGATCTCCTTTGTGCTGGACAGACCCTGGGGAGTCAGCACTGGTGGGACCGGAGATGGTCCAGGCCACGACAGAGAAGGTCCAGGTCATCCAGGAGCGGATGAGGACAGCTCAGAGCCGGCAGAAGTCATACGCTGACAGGAGGCGGAGGCCACTGGAGTTCGAGGATGGCGACCACGTCTTCTTGCGGGTCTCACCTCGACGTGGTATTCGGAGATTTGGCCGAGGCGGCAAGTTATCTCTGCGCTTCATCGGACCCTTCCAGATTCTCAGCAGGATTGGTGAGGTGGCTTATCGCCTGGCTCTACCACCTCAGTTGCACCGGGTGCATGACGTCTTCCACGTATCTCAGCTGAGGAGATACGTGCACGACCCGACGCACATCATTGATCATGGGGAGCTTGACGTTGACGATGGGGAGACTTTTACGGAGGTCCCGGTGGAGATAGAGGATCGACAGGAGCGGGTCCTGCGTGGGCGATCGATTCCTCTTGTGCGCATCAGATGGCAGCACGGGAATCTCCAGGAGAGCACATGGGAGCGGGAGGCTCAGATGCGTGCTCAGTACCCTCATTTGTTTCCCTAGTTTTTGATGTATCTTTACGGGGACGTAAAGCCCTGAGGTGGGAGTAATGTAAAGACCCGTAAAATTCAAGGAAATTTTTTTCTTAATTTTCTTTAGAATTTTACAAGAGCGTGGTTTCAGACGGCACCTGATTCCGAGGCCCGGAGTGCCCGGAATCAATTTCCGAAGTTTGGCTCGGGTACGTTCAGTGAACGAACGAGCGGGATTTCCTAACTTTTGATCTGGTGCTCGAAATTGAAATCTGAGGGCACCGATGAACTCGCAGCGCCGATATTCGCTTAAAGAGACCTTTTCGGGAGTTGCGTTTGTTGCGGGTTGAAAGTTAGTTTTGGGGATTAAAAGATAAGTAAAATAAAATTTTGTTTGAATTTTATTTTATTCGTGGTGGTTAGACTCTCTCATGGGAAGTTGTTGGTGGGGCCCACAACCACCCAACTTCCCATGTGTGGTTATGAGGGAGGTGGGGCCCACACGAGCCCCCACCTTTTCAAATTCCCTAACCCCTCTAAACCCCCTCTTAATTATGTGACTCTCCCCTACTTTAATTCTTGCCAACCTATCTCTTCATATAATTTTGTCAACTCTAGATTTAATTAATGTAATGAATTCAACTTTTGAATTTTGAAAGGTTGGAAAAGTGAAAATAAAATAAGGTGTAGCTTATTTTATTTTGGGAGTTGCTGTGTTGTGTGGAGATTTGAGAGAAGAAGAGTTCTACACTTTGAAGAACTTCATCTTCCTCCTTGAAGAACGCGAAGAACACCGACACGCCGTTCTATCTTCTCTCCACGTCAAAGAAAGGGAGACACCGCTTCCTCCTCGGTTTTCCTTCATCAGACGCATCCCTTCGTCAATGGATTTGATGAACGACGACCGCGACGCCCGACCTCCGCGACATCGTCTTCCGCGGAACGTAGACAAATCTTCGAACCTTATAACCGAGGTAGGGGTTGTTGATTTTCTTTTTGGTTTAACTATTTTATTCTTGATCGTGAATTTAGCAAGTCTAACGTGTGACTTTGAATTATTTAAAGTCGCGTTATTATTTTAACGTGAGGGGGCCGGACCGCACGAACACGGCCGAACCCCCTCCATCGTTCTTGTTTATTCTTGCGGGTGGAAGCAAGTGGCGTGGTGCCGTCGCACCACGCGGATGATCGTGCAAATATTTTTTACGCGGCGCCGTCGCGCCACGCCGAGGAAGAATCTTCAAGAACGCGACGCCGTCGCGCCGCGTTGAAAGGAATCAAGGCACGGGAAGGGGCGCGGTGCCGTCGCACCGCGCCGGACGACGAACACCGCGGCCGGTTCCGGGCCGCGGCGGGACGAGGAGACCGCGGCCGGTTCCGGGCCGCGGCGGAAGAGAAGACCGGCGGCCGGGCCGCCGGCGTCGGAAGCCGAAGGGGGGACCGGAATTTCCGGTCCCGTTAGAGAAAACCGGCCGGCCAGCTGGCCGGCCGGATACCATTAAACCGGGGGAATTAATCCCCCGGCCAACTCATAAAACCCCCCCTCTTAATGAGGGGGGCGGTTCTTTGAAGGGAGGGGGGCAGCCGGCCCCCCCGTTTCCGCACCAGCAGGCCCCCCACGTGGGGGGGTGCTTTTTTAACAAAAAACGGCGCGGCTATGCCGCGCCGCCACTTGAAAAGCGGGGGAATTGATTCCCCCGCGCGGCCTCCTTACGGCGACAAGCCGCCGCGGCCCCCGCGCCGCCGCGCCGCCGCGGCCGCCGCGCCACCGCCGCGCCGCCGCCGCGCCGCCGCACCGCCGGCCGGCCGTCCGGCCGGGCCGCCCCAGGGGGGGGTCGGGCAGGGTCGGCCCGGACCCGGACCCCCCCGTTTCGAACCAGAATCGGTTTTTGTGCCATATCTTGAGCCTCGGACCTCCGATTGACGAACCGTCTGCGGCAACGCGATCCTTGGATCGAGACGGTCGTTTCGATATATCGCACTCAAGGTTTCGGTTTACTTTGAGTTCGGCCGGGTTGGTTCGTTCACGAAACCAACCGGGCCTTCGGAGCGGAAACGCTCATATCTTGAGCTACGGACGTCCGATTGACGTGTCGTCAGCTGTGTTGTGTCCCTCTTAGTGAGACATATCTTTTGGCATACTCCGCCCGAGGTTTGGACGCAGGTGGAGTACGGTCGGGTTGGTTTTGCCTTAAAAACCAACCGGGCCCCGGAGACGAAAATGCCAATAACTCTCAGACCGGGCGTCTGATCGACGCGCCGTCTGTTGCGTTGAGTTCCTGTTGACGATACGGAACTTTTGGATACATCAACTCTGGTCTTCGTGACAGTTGATGTATCAGCCTCTCGGCTCGTGAAGCGGACCCTCCGAACGAGCTTGCTGTGTGCGGGAACCCTAGTGCTGGCTGCGACTGTTACTGTGACTACTACTGCTACGACTGATACTGTGACTGCGACGACGACAGTACAGAGATCCTGTGTGGATTCGACGACGACGACTTCAGCACTCAGCGATCCTACGTGGATCAGTGCTACAGGTCCTGTGTGGGCCCGATCCTGTGTGGGTCCTTGCGCTCAGCGGTTCTGTGTGAGCCAGCGCCTACAGGTCCTGTGTGGGCCCGATCCTGTGTGGGTCTTTGCGGGGGTTAGTTACCTATCGATCCTTCGTGGGTCCGACGACTTAGATGGATCAGTGATCATCTTTATCGTCCTTTAAAGAAGTATACTTGTGTGAGCTGAATCCTGTTGCTTTCCTGTGTGGATTGTGTTGTGCAATCCTGTGTGGATTATGTTTTGCTTTCCTATGTGGAATACGTATACTTTCCTGCGTGGACTGAGTTGTACTTGGGCTCGGAGGTTGGAGCGTATTTGAATTGATGACATAGGTATATGTATGGGCATATACCTAAGCAGTGTCGGTTGTTACTTCGTGATTGTACTTTTCTTCGTGGTTTATCCTTTGTGGATTTGAGAGACCTTCTGGGGTCTCGGGGTCCATACTGAGTAGCTTATACTCACCCCTGCACGGGTTTTGCCCGCACTACGTTGTGTTGGTTGCAGACGACGGACATCGTTGACCTTAGCTGAGGCTTGCAGAGCGGGACGGTACCCGGAGGTGGACCACTGGGCGGGACGTGCACGGAGCAGACGACGGGACCCGTGGAGCAGAGGAGCTATCTGTACCCACCCTTCAAGTGGGATTTCCTGTGGACAGCTCGGAGTAGCGGCTTTTACTTTTCAGTTGCTGTTTTTCCCTTTCGAGTTGTACTTTACTTTCAGTTTGGGTTTGTATACTGGCCCATTTACTTTTCCACACTTTCTGTTGTACTCTGCTTTTGTTTAGTGTTTACTTTCCGCTTGTTTACTCTATGGTGTGTGTTTACTTTTCAAAGGCAATGCCTTCCCTTTTTACCGGGATTTACGCCTTGGTGCTAGTCGCCAGCCCCTGGCCTATGGAAGGCGGGCTTGGGGTAGTCACGGCACGGACCCCGAGGGCGGGTCGTGACATTAATATTTTATTAAAAATAAATGAGAAATATTAAAAGCTTCATGGTGTCTAAACAAGTCATTTTCTTAGAAAAAAATTACCATAGGGTGAGGATTCGTTCACATAATTAGAGAAACAATGCCGTTTTATGAAGGTAAGTCAAGTTGGGAAACTTTTCCATTGATTGTCCTGTTGGAAACCCAATATTCAAAGGCATTCATAGGGACACGTATCATCCTTCTATTAGCTAATGAAAGAGTCTTTCCATTTATTTGGGGAGGGTGGTGGCTATATAAAGATCCCTTATCTTGGTTTTTGTTTCCTACATATCTAAGAGTTCTTATGACCGCTCCATGATTTCCCAGTGCTCTTTTCTTGTTATTTCTCTAAATATCCATCTGTTATATTCTCAATATATTTGTGTATTTTTTTTAATATTTGGTCCACAAATACCATTTTTATTTGATCAATTTTTCTATTTAATTGGGAATTTATTGAAATAAAATCCCAAAGTAATCTCTCCCTCAACCTCTATTTTTTAATATTTCCTTTTATTCTTAGATTGTAGTATTTGAGTAAATTTTAATTGTTAAGTATTCCTCCCCACCTTAAATATTGATTCCTATTATAGGTTGTTTTCCCATCTTTTCTAATTTGTTCTTTTGTTCTTAAAATCCAATTTTTTTCCAATCATTTTTCATTGTAAAAATTGTGTTTTTTAAGAGTTACACCACTTTAAATATGACTCCCTATTATAGGTTCTTACCTTATTTTCCTATTATCAAAGTTGTTTTGTTGGTTATATGTCAAGGCTCTTTATCTTGCATTATTAACTAGAAAGATGTAGGATTTCTATTTTTCTTATTTCGTTATTCTTCTTCTTATTCTTCTTCTTTTTTTGTGAAATTTATTTCCAATAGATGATCATTGTTCTATTTTATACCATTTTTCTAATTCTTCAAGCATTAAATATTTTGGAAAAATGTATTTTTGGGATGATCATTTCATGTACGGTGTTGGGGGTTCACATGATACCCCTTTAGCACCCACGAAATATGACAATGAGGTTCTTGTAATGAATGCTTCACCTATCTTCTATGAATTTCATACTTTCCCCTGGGGAATAGGGTAATGTGGTCATGGACATTTGTATCTACATGTGAATAGTATCAGTTGTGATGAATAAGGTCCTCATTTACCTTATATTAATGTTATCCCTTCATAGGATTCTTTATCCATCATCATTTTTATAAACAAAAAATATAATTTATGCAATTAGTTTTTCTTTATTTATCCATCCAATGGAATGATATTTTTTCTAAATGATATTGATTTTATAATATTTGTAGGGATTTTTCATACTAGAGGGTGATTTTTTATATGAGGTAATCCAGTACTGTCTCTGCCATTTAATTTCAATACTATAAATAATGATACAAAACATTTATTTAAACACTCTGAGTTCAATTGCAGGGTATTCTTGCTCTGGGAGGTAGGATTAGAAGAGTAGAAATCAGATGGTTAGAAGAAACCATTAGAATCTTCCTTGATCATAGAACATTTGGTTCAGGTGCCTTCACATGTGTTAATGGTAATAATGAGTATATAATTGAGAATAATTTCTATGTTGTATGTTAGGCTTATTTGGAGAATTGAGAGAGGATTGGAATGGTGGGGTTTGTGCACCAATATCATTAAGGGTGTATAAATAAATGGATATTCCTTAAGAATGCACGTCCATACTCACATCATCCACAAATAATGGATGTTAAGAAGTGTTTTAAAACACAACATGCAGTAATTCCATGATGATCAGTTTTCCTGATGATTTCATACAATGGGTTGTGTTGAGAGTGGAAATTTTGTGAAACCTCTATTTTATTATTTTCCTTATTCCTAGATTTTTTTGTTTTCCTACTTCCAACTATTGTTGTTGAACGTTTTCTAATACATGTAATTAAAGAAAATTCTTCCCATTTATGAGTTTATAAGTTCATGATGAAATTTAAAATGAAAATATAACTACCATAGGTAAAACAAAAATCTCTAATGGTTACTTTAAATCCACTAAGTCACTCACAAAATATTAGTAAGGGGGAATTAGGTTATGCCCCAATCTGACTAATTTTAATTTTTTAGATTACTTTAAATCTCACAATTTAATCAAATATAGTAAGGTCACCACCTTGATTGATCCTAGTTAATCTATTCAGTTGGTTCATTACATGTTCATCACAACACACACAATGAAAAGTAAGAGAGATAAATTTACTTAGTCTATACATTATGGGCTACATCTAAGGTACATGACACCCCACTATCCTTATACACAATCTACTAAGGCACTCATAAGTGATTAGTGTTTGGGGAGGTCTCTCTCTTAAGAAACTATTATGACAAGGTTCACTACTTATTATCCATGTAGACCACTCCCTCTACATAAAATGATTAAGTTTCCATTCAACAAGTATACACAAAATGAGTGTAGAAATAGATTCCATCATCCAATTGATTCTCTTGTTAGTCTCATTGTGCACAACTATGTTCAATAACTTATCGACCTCTTTGTTATCAAAATCATCAACGATATTTTCATAGATCTCATCAGAACATCACTTTTCTATACTCTCTCTTATTATTCATAGATATGAAAACTTAGATTAACCTATTTGATCTATCTATATTTTAGATATGCATTATATTCAACCTATTTCTTCATTTTGGTATCTTACTTATAAATGGGGTATCTCAACCATGATATTCTATAGGTTTTTTCACACCAAGATCACTCCAAAAATGATTCTTTTTTATCATATTTATTAATTATTCCATCTAGGTGTAATATGAAAATTTTGGAATATACCAAAACTACTTTCCATATTGACAACATACTAAGTTAACATCTCGCACTTTCATTTATTTTTCTCTATGCTTGTTTACCACCTAGATTTTAAGTTCCAATTTTTTCATCTTTTACTAATGAATTCTAATATCAACCATGTTTCTTGGGTACATATTCATGTAGATGGTACATATGATCCACATTCCTAAATTTTCATACCAATGGCTTGGGATTTTTATTAGTTTCTCAATGATCATGTCCATTAAACATATCCAAAAAATATTTTATACTTTGGCATCTTATGAAACCTTTTTCACCACTTGTAAACCTTCAGTAAAATCACATTCCAATAAAATTATGCATTTCTTCACAATTTAGATAATACTCTACTATCAACATGCTATAACATAAAAGATTATAGAAAATAACTAATGACATACCTTATTACATGTATAATTGTCACCTATGATATGTGGATCTTGCTTCATGCACCAACACTTACTCTCACTGATAGTGATATATTGTAAACAATGATCCCCATATGTACATTGTATATATAGAACCAAAAATTATGGTTGTTTTGTTGCATCCCATATTATATTTGACAATTATTTAATTTCATAAAATTGAGGTATGTTGGTGCCTAAAACATCCTCTTCACCTTTAGTAAATTTCCTCACACCCAATAAAACATGCTATCTTTAGCGACATGCTATTACTTCTTCCAGCACATTACTAGATAGTATTTCATCATCTATGACATATACATTCTATTTTAGATTTCTATATTTATGTCTGTAACATGTTCTATCCCATGATATGGTTCATACTACCATAGAAACAACAAACCTCTTATTTCTAGTGAATAAAAAAAAGTAGAATAGAAAGGTGGGAGACTGCTAGTGGAGATCACTAAAAGTGGAGACTGGTGATAACCTATGTCACTCACCCCACTTTTTTCTTTTAAAATAATTACCCTACCCCCACCAAAAACCTTAATTGAAGATCCTTTGCATCACCCAAACCACCCCACCAAATCACCTCACCTCCACTGCTTTATTCATACTATATCCTACCTTTATTATTATGGGTTTACAAGGATGAAAAAAATACTCATTCAAAGAAACAAACGAAATTAGAAACCCTAAATTCCCAATATCACAGTGAATAAAACTGGATCCATGTATATAAATAAAATGAAGAACTCATGTAACTTTAATTGATGAATGATTCCACTAATTTATTCAATCATTATGCCTAATAAAGATACCTTAGAGGTATCCAAATAACTAATTCCTCTATGGTTTTCTCATAAGTTGAATTGAATCACCAAACACTTGGGTGTGATCCTCCTTCATTCCTTGATAATCTAGTATCTTAACTAATGAATGGAGGAGGATGAGAGAGCTTTAAGCATTGGAGAATCAATAGGATCATGTGAATGAAAGGTATAAAATATCACACCCATCTTAATTTCTTGGCCATATTATATAGGCCTTAGGACACTCCTAATACTTTTTATGGCATTTACTCACACATTATATAATGTATGAGTAATGAGTTTGTTGAAACCTTTTTAACTCAAGGAATAAATGTATTCTCTCAAACATTTCATAGAAAAAACCCATAATAAATGATATGATTTATGTAGAAGAGGTGTGAATGTTATAAAAATTAACGTTCGACCACCAAGACTACTCAAAGGGTTCCATATGAATCGTATAATATGATTCTTCGTTCCTTATGATATTTCTAAGTCATACATTATGATAGGATTAAGGGAGTGCCATGAAATCTTTATTTCATGCTTCAAAATATAATTAAACCAATGGAATATGATATTCCTTGGTTTCCTTGATGTCTTTCCATACATCATATACATTATATATATTATACACTATGATATGTTCCGATTTACATAATATATAAATATGACATTAGGGTATACATCCTTTAACCTATGTCATATATCCTACCATATATCCATCGCCTATATCCCACCTTATATCCACCACCCCACCTATGTGGCCCCACCACAACAACCTAACATCAAGTGGTTTAATTTATTTAATAACACGATGATCTTCATAATCTGTAATCAGTACACCATTAATGACCCACAAATAAATTTTCTTCCATCACCACTCAGACTCAATATATTGTTGAGTTAATAAGGTTACCTTATGAATTTTCCTTTACCCTATGTTTTGAAAATCACAAACACTCTATCTTAAGGGAAATTATATTTTCCCTAAGAATTATATTAATGAGGAAAATTTTCAATATCTAAGAAAATTTTATTCTTAACGATGTTTTCATTGTTATTTTATTGTCTCTCTAAATCTAACTCATTTTATTCCTAAGTCTAAAAATAGGTTTCACATATAAAACATCGAAATCCTATAAATATATAGTTATAGAGTATTCTATTTTTAGGATCTGAATTCTCTGAAATTCAGACTATGCATTCTCTAAAATTCTGTCTCTGAATTTGATGAAATTTATACTCCAAATTCCACAGACATCAAACTTTGAATTCCTTAGAATTCAGACTCCTAATTCCTTAAAACTCAGACTCCGAATTCCTTAGAATTCAGACACTGAATTCTTTAGAATTCATACTCCTAATTTCATAGAATTCAGACACCGAATACCTAAGAATTCAGACTTCGAATTCCTCATAATTCAGACTCTGAATTCCATGGAAAATAGAATCCGAATATCCTTGTATTATAGCCTCCGAATGTTTATTTGGCTAGAATATGAAATTTATTTTTCCTTAGAATCTGAAAATTAGATTTGGTTAAGTGTAACATCCCAGGTAAATAAAGAATAAGACATATTTCATAATTATTAATATTTTTGAATTAAATATTAATTTTACTTTAAAAGGGTAGCAATGTTCGATAGCGTACCCGATATGCAACAACGAGTTTCTTTGAAATCTTACGTTGCACACTAATAATATAATATTATTTTTGTAAACAGCAGTCAGCTCCTAGACATTGTATTGGTAGGAATGAACAAAACTAAATAAAATATGATTATACATGTTTGTTAAATGTATTTAAATTTATCCTATAAAAGTTAGAGGCTTAAAATGTGAATAAATCTAATTTTAAGCATAATTTACATTAAAAGGCGCATTTATCATATTTTAATAGTGAACCCTTTTTAAATCTAGTTTTTGTCACTTTAATACATTCTATATGACCAAATAAAATTCTTCTTTAGAATGGGGACATCAAAATTTACTTTGTGTAAAATTTTGGATTTTTTCCGACAAAGTTCATTTTTAAATGAATAGTGAAAAATATTGTTTTTTAATTCAAAAGTGCCTTTTAATATAATTTATTTATATGGTTAGATTATCTTATTATATTGTTTTAAAGTTAAATTAAAATATATTTTTACCATTTAATCCAATGTTAGTCATTGGAATAAATTTCACTTTGAAATTGGACTTAATCAACTGTCCATCTTTTGATAGTTATTGTTTCTTAAAAATATGCTATTTGTTTTAACAACGGGAATTAATTTTTAAATTAATTAATTCCACTTTAAGGTTTTGAATTTGGAAAAATGGAAATCATTTTTGAATTCGGAATTTCAAATATATCTTAGGCTGAATTTTTGGTATTTTTCTGAAAAACATCAATTTTTGATGAATAGTGAAACCACTTAGTGGTAGTTAAAAAACTGCCTTTTTCATTTAAATGAAATTTTACCACTTCTGTGAATTGAATTTCAAAAATCCGACATACATGGTTGTTATCAAGAAGTAAAATGCGGTTCATTAAGATGAAAATAATTTTTGGTGAATAGTAACTTTTGACTTTTATTTACCGCGGTTAAAGGTAAATAAGGTAATTCAAGGTTAAAATAATATTATAATAATTCAAAATTAACTTAACACTTGTCCTAAACTTATTGGTTGAGTCATTAACGACCATGTACATCTTTGGGTCTATTTTGGGACCCCTTTTATCCACTTGGAAGTGATAATGACAATTGAGATTAATTAATTTAAAGTAAAGGCCCAAATGACATAAACAAAAATCTTATAGTAATTAGTTTTTATATGGTGTTATATAAGTCCTATTTTAGACTATAAATATTATTTGTAAATCTAAAAATATTTCCTATATCATGGTATTTTTTTATAATTTTTAGACATCAAATAAATTAAATTATTTATGACACAATAATGATGCAGTATTTACCTCATTAATAAATGATTTAAATAAGTAAGATTATAATTATTAAAATATTGTCCAAAACATGTCAAATTCTGATTGGATGATTTTATTTCTACAATTACTCATCTTAAATTTGAATATAATGATTTTTGGACCATTAGAAATCGAATATGATTATATAATAAAATAATAGTTTCACACTTTCCTAAAGAGCCCCTCATCCCCCTTATAAAAGGAGACCAATTCTAACCAATTCCTGACACATCTCAATTCATTTGGATCATCCAAACTCTACCCAATTAAGCTCTCAAAATCCATCTACTCCTCTTAGAATCCTTACCTTAGGCATAAGGCACTTCAAGAAGTCCTTTGGTTCAAACCAAAGGAAGTTACCAAAATTAAAGGTAACAGTTTCTCTTAAATTGTTTTCTTTTATTTTACATCTCCAACCCCTAAACTATTTTTATTTCTTTATTTTGTAACAACAACATTATCATAAATATACTACCATGTTGTTATAATAATGATTATAACTACACTTATACACACCTCCATCTAATTGATGAAGAACATAATGTTTCTGTGGATGGAAAACTAATGCCTCACGAAACGGTGATTGTTCAATTACATCTTACCACCTCTCATGGTGGCCATAATGATGGAACTGTATTTATATATGATACATATTATGTTTATGATTTCATTATGATTCTGTAATTCCCATTTATAATATGCCTTTATGGTTTCCACAGTGGGTAAATACGATAATCTCATTTGAGGAAGTGTAGACTACCGCCCCTCAAAGTGATTTGATTCGTTAATGCATTATATGGGATGTATAAAGGATAGAGATAACAATATTATTTATGATATTATACTGTAATTATAATATAACTATGTATCATTATGATTTACTTCCATTATAATAAGAAATATAAATGAAAGTAGCGTTCATGCGTACGTACGGCTTACCGTCTCCATGAACGGTGCATTTCATTTCTTACCTCTAAATGTTATTTACTATTATAAATACATATATATATATACTGGATATATATGATATATATGATATATAAATCAGGAATATAATTCTGGATATAATGAACCTTTGACCACATGAACAACATGTAATTATAAGAAGTCCATTTTTGACTCAAGTACCAAATATCCACAAAACAAACATTATTAACTTAAATGATTAATTTATGTTTATGACATGGTAATAAGTGATATAAAAGGAATAATAAACTTGAAAAAGGTTCATAATCAAGTATAAATTAACTTTATTATATTATTCAGGAGATTAAAGAATGACCGAGTCAAGTTGGAGATGAGGTAAGGGATTCTACCTCTCTCTTTCTTTTAAGAACTCTCTTTTATGTCACTTATTTTAAGCTCTTATTTCTTATGTTGGGGGATTTTATTTTATATTAATCTTACTATAATTTTTATGTTCATATGATCAGATACCCTATTTTATCTCATCAATCCATTTTTGGAAGTTTTAAGTGGCGCTGTTAGGCTGCCAAATTTTCGTAAGGGATTTCTTATCTCACTTTCAAATCCATGAGATTTCCATTGTTTTCCACTTATTTATTGCATGTGGTGTATGTAATGCACATGAATGTATTCCCTATGTAATAAAATTGAATCTATGGGTAATTACATCTTCATTTTATGATCGTTCTTTCATGTGGTGTATGTTTCAAAAGTTACCAAATCGGTAAGGGAACCTTTCACCCTCCTCTTTTTAAAAGACTTCTTTTTGTTATGACTTTTAATTTACATATTA
The DNA here is from genome assembly GCA_963277665.1 of Viscum album. Classification (NCBI taxonomy): domain Eukaryota; kingdom Viridiplantae; phylum Streptophyta; class Magnoliopsida; order Santalales; family Viscaceae; genus Viscum; species Viscum album. The sequence continues at coordinate 284,518,668 of OY728147.1, forward strand.
TTATGTTGGGATATGTTCTTATACATCCTTATTGATGTAAATTTTATTTCCATGTGATGAGATACCCTTTTCATCTCATAAACTCATTTTATGAATTTTAAAGTGACACCGATAGGCTGTCGAATTTTTGTAAAGGGAATTCTTAACCCAATTTCAATTCTTTGGGTTAAACTTCTACATGTTGATTATGTCATGATATAAATATGTGTGAATGAACTATGATTATTTTACACTTAATATACACTTATATTGGGTGTATTTATATTTTTCACACATAAATTATGTCATTGATTTATCCTTAATCTAAGGATACCGTCTTTATAAGGGATTGCGTCTCAATTTACATTCCATTGAGACTTCATTATTTTTATGCACCAATTCACTCTTATATGGTGTATATACTGTCCTTTGACATATTATATCATGAATCATTTTATTCTCATGATATTATAAAGTTATGATTAAATTTTATTTCTCAATTATTTGTATTCAAGCGTCTCTCATTTTGTTAAAAACTCTTTAACTAAAATATCGTTTTAAATTTTTTAAAGATTTATTCTTCTAAATATTTATCAACAATGTACATGTTTTCGAAATGGTTTTGGGATTTATTTATATGGACATTAATGTTTTAAAATGTTATTTTTTTTAAAATCTTCAAAGTGGTATGGGACACTTTGTTCCAAAAATCTATTTATTAAATGTTTTAAATGGTTATGAAAATGGTTCGATAAAGCATTATTTATTTCAATATCTTGATATGATATATTGTGATTGGAATGTGGAAATTTTATCTATCCTCTATGATTGTTTTATGTGTTATGTTATGGTTATTGAGCATTGTTTACGTATACGGGTGGTTCCGTGATAAACCTAGGGTGGGTGAGCCCAAGATAGCTCTCCAATGCATTGGGTAACATGACGGAGGTAAACATGAATGTTTATCCTATGAGATTTAGGGAATATACCATGATGGGTATTCCAAATGTGACTCCCTATGTAGCTGTGATAGCTACAATGTAAGTATGTTATGAATTCCATAAGTTACCTTTATGATTTATGATTTCTATGTGTTACTCATAAATCTTATGATTTTTTAAGGTATGTTATGATTGAAAAGTATTGGTTTCATTGATTTGTAATTATTGATGGAATAATGTTTTCTTTCCTTATTTTATAACCCTTAATGAGATTTTTATGCTCATCCCAAGTTTTTGAAATGTTTTTCACAGGACTTAAAGATGAATAGGGTCAAGGAATGGATCAAGTAAAAGTCATGCTGTCTAAAACATGGAACTAGACATGTTTGTTTTCAACAGTTTTTATTTTATGATAAAATGGATACTGAGTAGTATTGTATACATGTAATATTCATGTTTTTATATATTAGTTATGGCCTAATTTTCTAAAAATCTAAACCTGAAAAGATCCTTAATGTGAATTATTCGTTTAATTCAAGATTATGTAATGTTTTAGGGCCAGGTCCTTATAGTTGGTATTAGAGGTTGGTTTAGACAACTTTAGGGATTAAGAGTTTTTTTTAGACACATGGTTAGTTCCTTTGACTATTATTTCAGTTAAATCCTTGTTTTATAACTTTTTTCAGATCAAGGAAAGTCAGTTACAAATGGAAGGAGGAGGATCTCAAATGACATTTCTATCTCTTCCTGATGACATGCTTGTAATAATTATTGAAAAGTCATGTTCAGATGATGGTGAAACTTAATCTAGCATATAACTCACTTGAAAGCAGTTGTTTGAGATATCAAACACCTCCACTATACCTCATTATCATCATGGATCATGGGTTGTATTTAGAAAAATAATATTTTAACAATATTCTCATATTTTCAAGAAAGGTAAATATTATCAAGTCATTTTCAAATATTTTACCTTATCAAAAGATTTTAAAGCATATTATGATTTTAAAAAATGTGCTTAAGAAGGAGACCCTTGTGAAACCTATTTATATTTGATTTTAAAATATAGTCTCTCAGCACATACTTATGGTATTTTAGAAGGACCGTTAATTGAAAGTTTTAACTCAAATTCGGTTCAACTGTTTTATAGAAATCAAGTTTTATCAGATGTTTTGAAATTATATGTCATACATGATTATTTTCCAAAACTGTTTTTCTGTGAAAACCCATATGACCCATGTTGTACAAGGTGTATTAGGATGGAGGAAGCAAATGATTTTGAAGGATCTCTAAATCATTGTTTCAATGCATGGACCTTCTATCTACGTGAACAAGGTGACGATGAAACCAAATGGACACCATCATCAAGGTATGATGTTTTTTATTTTGGGGATTGTTTTATTTTATCATTTGGTGGTGAAATAAGACTTCAAGAATTAAGATGTTGAGATCACAATGAATTTTGATGAAAATGAGAGGTATAATGAAACCATTTAGGTTAAAACATGTTAGGGTTATTTTTGAGTTTTATAAAAAGGACAACCCGTAGGATGGGTGACAACCCGTCGCATCCGGCAAGGCTGCAGGAATCGAACCCACAACCGAAGGGTGACAAGGGCGCATCTACTACCACTATCATACTTGAAGTCCCTAGTTAGTATGACTTATTATTTTTTAGTAAAATGTTTTTATGGAATAAGAATAAGTTGATTTTTGGAACTTATGTTTTATCAAATGGATATACTTAGTATTGAAAAATGATTTAGTGATTAAGTAATAAAAGGTTGTTGTGGAAGATATTCTCTCTTTTGAGGAAACACTATATGCCTAAGGAAGATAGAATACTATGGGATTTCAATTTTGGAATAATGGTTAAAATTATAGTTTGTAAGAATATATGTTTTTATTATGGATACATGATGATTTTATTTATTTATGAAAATGATTAACCTATCATGAAGAATATGTGATTAGGTTAAATACTTTTCAATATGAGAATTTATGAGTAACTGGTGTTAAATGGAGATAAATGTTAAGATGTATCTTGGAAGTCTATGTAATTAAATACTTATGATATTTGGGTTACAATCAAAGTATGGATTAATTCTGAAGAATTTTAGGGACAATTGTTTATTTAATGGTCTTTGTTGAACTTTGGGTTTTGGTTAGACAAATTTTGGAGATTAAGTGTAGTTTTTCTTTATGTAAAAGTTTATCTTTTTAGGGGATTATCTGATATTATACTAAACGTTTTGGTTTTAGTTAATATCTAAAGACATGGGAAATATATAGTTCATATTTTGTGGATTATGTGATTCTCTTGAAGTTGGTTATATCGCTCTTAATGTGAAAAATGTCATCCTGAATATTCATCGTTTGGAGAAAATATGAGTTTGTGTTAGAAATATAGTAAAAGTTGAATGTCTACATGACAAGTAAGTATATTTCCTTATGTTTTTGGTTAGGATCATTAATAAATTACTCAACGAAAATTAACTTTAAACAAAAACCTTGTCCGTTAAATTTTCCTACTAGGGAATCAAAGACTGTTTAACCCATCACAAGTTTGTGATTTTCCAGTGGTTAACATTCTCCTAAACATGTTTTCTAACACTCTCCATTAGAACTTGACCCCTTGTTTTACCCTCTATATCCATGTTTTCATGGAATCTTAGTATGGGTTAACTCTGGTGACTTTTGTGCTTCTCTTTCTTTCTTTTAAAGTGATAGTTTTACTGACTCTTTTTTCTGATGTGGGACTTTCAATGAAGTTTCCGAGCCTTTTTTTTTAAATTTCGAGGACGCAATTCCCAAAAGGGGGGAAGGATGTAACATCCTAGGTAAATAAAGAATAATACATATTTCATATTTATTAATATTTTTGAATTAAATATTAATTTTACTTTAAAAGGGTTTCTATGTTCGATAGTGTACCCGATATGCAACAACGAGTTTCTTTAAAATCTTACGTTGCACACTAATAATATAATATTATTATTTTAAATGGTAGTCAAATACTAGCCATTGTATTGGAAGGAATGAACAATACTAAACATAATATGATTATACATGTTTGTTAAATGTATTTAAATTTATCCAATAAAAGTTAGAGGCTTAAAATGTGAATAAATCTAATTTTAAGCATAATTTACATTAAAAGGCCGATTTATCGTCTTTTAATGGAGAACCCTTTTTAAATCTAGTTTTGGTCACTTTAATACATTCTATATGACCAAATAAAATCCTTCTTTAGAATGGTGACATCAAAATTTACTTTGCGTAAAATTTTGGAATTTTTTCGACAAAGTTCATTTTTAAATGAATAGAGAAAAATATTGTATTTTAATTCAAAAGTTCCTTTTAATATAATTTATTTATATGGTTATATTATCTTATTAATTGGTTTTAAAGTGAAATTAAAATATATTTTTACCATTTAATCCAATTTTGGTCATTGGAAGAAATTTCACTTTGAAATTGGACTTAATCCACTGTCCATCTTTTGATAGTTATTGTTTCTTAAAAACACAATATTTGTTTTAACAATGGGAATTAATTTTTAAATTAATTAATTCCACTTTAATGTTTTGAATTTTTCAAAATGGAAATCATTTTTGAATTTGGAATATCAAATATAGCTTAGGCTGAATTTTTGGTATTTTTCTAAAAAACTTCAATTTTTGATGAATAGTGAAACCACTTAGTGGTAGTTAAAAAAACTGACTTTTTCATTTAAATGAAATTTTACCACTTCTGTGAATTGAATTTCAAAAATCTGACATACATGGTTGTTATCATGAAGTAAAATGTGGTTAATTAAGATGAAAATAATTTCTTGTGAATAGTAACTTTTGATTTTTATTTACTACGGTTAAAGGTAAATAAGGTAATTCAAGGTTAAAAGAATATTATAATAATCCAAAAATTACTTTAACACTTGTCCTAACCTTATTTTTTGAGTCATTAACGACCATGGGTATCTTTGGGTCTATTTTGGGACCCCTTTGATCCACTTGTAAGTGATAATGACAATTTCTATTAATTAATTTAAAGTAAAGGCCCAAATGACATAAACAAAAAGCTTTTAGTAATTAGTTTTTATATGGTGTTATATAAGTCCTTTTTTCTACTATAAATATTCTTTGTAAAGATAAAAATATTTCCTATATCATGGTAGTTTTTTTATAATATTTAGACATCAAATAAATTAAATTATTTATGACACAATAATGATGCAGTATTTACCTCATTAATAAATGATTTAAATAAATAAGATTATAATGATTAAAATATTATCCAAAACATGTCAAATTCTGATTGGATTATTTTATTTAGACCATTAATCATATTATCTTCGAATATAATGATTTTTGGACCATTATAAACCGAACATCATTATATAATAAAATAATAGTTTCACACTTTCCTAAAGAGCCACTCCCCCCCTTATAAAAGGAGACCACTTCTAACCAATTCCTAACACCTCTCAAGCCATTTGAATCATCCAACCTCTGCCCAATTAAGCTCTAAACATCCATATCCTCCTATTAGAAGACTTAATTTAAGCAGAAGGCACTTCATAAAGTCCTTTGGTTCAAACCAAAGGGAGTTACAAAAATTAAAGGTAACGATTTCTCTTAAATTGTTTTCTTTTATTTTACTTCTCCAACCCCTAAAGTCTTTTTATTTATCTCTTTTGTAACAAAAAAAATATCCTAAATATACTAAGATTTTTTTATAATAAGTATTCTAACTACACTTACACACACCTCCATCTAATGGATGTAGAACATAATGTTTCTGTGGATGGAAAACTAACGCCTCGCAGAACGATGATTGTTCAATTACATCTTACCGCCTCTCATGGTGTCCATTATGATGGAACTGTATTTATATATGATATATATTATGTTTATTATTTCCTTATGCTTCTATAATTTCCATTTATATTATTCCTTTATGGTTTCCATAGTGGGTAAATATGATAATCTCATTTGAGGAAGTGCGGACTACCGCCCCCTCAAAGTGATTTGATTCGTTAATGACTTATATAGGATGTATAAAGGATGGAGTTAACGATATTATTTATGATATTATACTGGAATTATAATATAACTATGTATAATTATGTTTTATTTCCATTAAAATAAGAAATAGAAATGAAAGTAGCGTTCATGCATACGTACGACTTACCGTCTCCATGAACAGTGCATTTCTTTTCTTACCTCTAAATGTTATGTACTATTATAAATACATATATATTCTGGATATATATGATATATATGATATATAAATCATGAATATAATTCTGTATATAATGAACCTTCGACCACATGAACAACATGTAATTATAAGAAGTCCATTTTTGACTCAAGTACCAAATATCGACAAAACGAACATTATTAACTTAAATGATTTCATAATGTTTATGACATGGTAATAAGTGATATAAAAGGAATAATAAACTTGAAAAAGGTTCTTATGATAGTAGAAATTATATTTAGTTTGTTATTCATGAGAATAAAGAATTATCGAGTCAAGTCGGAGACGAGGTAAGGGATCCTACCTCTCTCTTTCTTTTAATTACTCTCTTTTATGTCACTTCTTTTAAGCTCTTCTTTCTTATGTTGGGGGATGTTATTTTATATTCCTATTACTGTAATTTTTATGTTCATATGATGAGATACCCTATTTTATCTCATCAATCCATTTTTGGATGTTTTAATTGTTGTCGTTAGGCTGCCAAATTTTCGTAAGAGATTACTTATCTCACTTTCAAATCCTTGAGATTTCCATTGTTCGCTACTTATTTATTGATTTTGGTGTATGTACTATCCATGAATGTATTCCCTGTGTAATAAACTTGAATTTATGGGTAATTAAATCTTTATTTTGTGATCCTTCTTTCATGTGGTGTATGTTTCAAAAGTTACCAAATCGGTAAGGGAACCTTTCACCCTGCTCTTTTTAAAAGGCTTCTTTTTATTATGTCTTTTAATTTACATCTTATTATGTTGGGATATGTTCATATATATCCTTATTGATGTAAATTTTATTTCCATTTTATTATATACCCTTTTTATCTCATAAACTCATTTTCTGAATTTTAAAGTGACGCCGTTAGGCTGTCGAATTTTTTTAAAGGGACTTCTTAACCCAATTTCAATTCATTGGGTTAAGATTTTACTTGTTGATTATGTCATGCTATAAATATGTGTGAATTACCTCTGATTTTTTTACACTTAATATCCACTTTTTTTGGGTGTATTTATATTTTTCACACATAAATTATGTCATTGATTTATCTTTAATCTAAGGATACCGTCTTTATAAGGGATTGCGTCTCAATTTACATTCCATTGAGAATTAATTAGTTTTATGCACCATTTCACTCTTATATGGTGTATATACTGTCCTTTGACATATTATATCATGAATCCTGTTATTCTCATGATATTATGAAGTTATGATTAAAATTTATTTCTCAATTATTTGTATTCAAGCGTCTCTCATTTTGTTAAAAACTCTTTAACTAAAATATCGTTTTAAATGTTTTAAAGATTTATTCTTCTAAATATTTATCATCAATGTCCGTGTTTTCAAAATGGTTTTGGGATTTATTTATATGGGAATTAATGTTTTAAAATGTTAATTTTTTTAAAATCTTCAAAGTGGTATGGGACACTTTGTTCCAAAAATCTATTTATTAAATGTTTTAAATGGTTATGAAAATGGATTGATAAAGCATTGTTTATTTCAATATCATGATATGATATATTGTGATTGGAATGTGGAAATTTTATCTTTCCTTTATTCTTGTTTTATGTGTTATGTTATGGTTATTGGTCATTATTTACGTATACAGGTGGTTCCGTGATAAACCTAGGGCAGGTGAGCCCGAGATAGCTCTCCAATGCATTGGGTAACGTGATGGAGGTAAAAGTGAATGTTTCTCCTAAGATATTTAGGGAATATACTATGATGGATATTCAACATGTGACTCCCTGTGTAGTTTTGATAGCTACAATGTAAGTATGTTATTAATGCCATAAGTTACCTTTATGATTTATGATTTCTATGTGTTATTTATAAATCTTATGATTTTGTAAGGTATGTTATGATTAAAAAGTATTGGTTTCATTGATTTGTAATTATTGATGGAATAATGTTTTATTTCCTTATTTTATAACCCTTACTGAGATTTTTATGCTCATCCCAAGTTTTTGAAATGTTTTTTCACAGGACTTAAAGATGAATAGGGTCAAGGAATGGATTAAGTAAAAGTCATGCTGTCTAAAACATGGAACTAGACGTGTTTCTTTTCAACAGTTTTTATTTTATGATAAAATGGATAATGAGTAGTATTGTCTACATGTAATATTCATGTTTTAATATATTAGTTATGGCCTAATTCTCTAAAACTCTAAACCTGAAAAGATTCTCAATGTGAATTATTCGTTTAATTCAAGATTATGTAATGTTTTAAGGCCGAGTCCTTATATTAAGAAACCTTATTTTTCTTACACTTTTTATAGTTATGAAATGATGTCATACAATCTATTTCTAACTAACCCTTGTTTGAGTGACATGTGTACAGGTCCCACCGAGTTTCAAGGGAAAATATGACCATTGGAGGAGGGAACAGACTATAAATAGGATATCATTTGAATGAGCTCAACACCCATTGATCAGTCTCGAGATTACATGACGCTGAAGTGATTTCTAGAGAGAGATACTCTCACGCCTTGTGTGTACTAAACATCTTGTTCATATTGCTTTGTGCGACTCTGATTGTTGTTCTGATCAATCAAGGACATTTGGGGATAAGAAGATAGAGGTTCTGACTACATTAAAGTTGGAGGGCTTGTGGGGATAACAAGAAAAATTCTGATATTCCTATCGTGGGCTTACCCTAATGTGGGTAAGAGAGACTTTCTTGAAAGTATAAATAAAGGGAATTTTATCCAAGGTTTTTGGATACCTTTCTCTTTGGGTTAAAATATTTCATACTTGTTAATTGTTTTGTTTAAAGTTTATTTTTATTGTATTTTGATAAATGAAGAAATTATAACCTTATTATACTTTATTGTACTTTAGTATAATCTGATTAGTAAGATTCTATATGCTTTAAGGTAGAATATCTTCTTTGTAAACTTTTCTTAAGTTTCATTTATAGAACCATATTTTTGGAACCTAGAAAGTTTTTAGAACTAAAATAGGTCTTGTAAGTTTACCTTTTTTAACATTTTTAAACATAGTTTTTTCAAGGTTAAAAAATGAAAGTTTTTAAACTTACAATTCACCCCCATCTTTTAAATTGAGCATTTACATCATTATTTCGATCCTACAATTGGTATCAGAGGAGGTATTGTAAATACTTATATTCACACATAAGTTTTCTTTCTCAAGTTTTCATTGTTCTTAATTTTTCCTTTCTTAGGAATTTTTATCTTTGTTTACAACCCTTTACTATTAACAAGTTATTGTTGAAAGATATTTTCTTCTAGAATGGAAAGAATGAATATTGGTTTGATTGAAAATATAAATCCTACTAGACAACCTATAATTAATGGAAATGATTATGAATACTAGAGAGATTGTATGAAGACTTTTTTTTATCAATAATGTAGTGGAAAATTTTGTTATGCTTACTGAAGATTACAAGATTCCTGATAAGGATGTCAGAAATTTCACCAATCAAGAAAAGTCAGAATATCAACTAAACTAAATGGTACATAATACTTTGTTATGTTCCATGACCAGGAAAATATATAGTATTATTTATTCTTGTAAATATGCTAACTGTATCTAGAAGAAATTGGATGTTACTCATTTTGGTACATCTAAAGTTATAGAAACTAAAAGATCTATGCTTAGAGTAGAATATCATGGATTTATATTTCCCTATAGAGAACCAGTTTGAAAAGTGCAACAAAGGTTTATGAAAATTGTTAAAAGTTTACAATCTATGGTTGAGAAAGGTCTAGATGATGAAGTACTTGTGGAAAATATTATAGATATCATTCCTAATGAGTGGGAATCTAAGAGAAAATCTATTGATGCAAATATGAAAGTATCTCAAATTACTCTTGACGAGCTTTTTGGAACTCTTATTCAACATGAGAAAATAATGAAAAGAGATGATGATATGAATAAGAAGAAAAAGGGAAATGGAACTGTAGGATTTACTACTACTAAATCCAAAACTTGTGAAAGGGTTACAAGATCCAAGTCTACGAAGGTCATTGTTTTATCTAAATCTAGTAAAAGTGAACATTCTAAGAATGATCTAGCTAATCTTTATCAAAGTATGAACAAGATAGTTGGAAAGAAATACTTTCAATATAGATATAATAAGAAATAAAGAAAATACAAGAATGAAATTGAGGTCACTTGTTATGAATGCAAAAGAGCAGGGCATATCGGGCCAGATTGTCCCATGCTTAAGAAAAATGATATGAATGAAACACATTATGAAAGGAATAGAAATAAGTACTACAAGGATAAACTTAAGAACGTATTGAAAGACAATGACACTAGGAGGGCTAGTGGTGGAGACTTTTTTGATGAATCCTCAGAGTATGAATCTTCTGGTCAAAAGAATCTTAGTCTACTAGCCAAGTTACCCATTGAAAATCATTGTCTAATAACTATGGTACACAATGACGAATCTAGCACTAATGCATCTTTGAATGATAATTATAATGATAATAAATTCTATAAGTCTTCAGATGATGAATCTTCTTCTGATGAAGATAATACATTACCTTCTTTCAAAGAAGCGTTTTGGTTTTCTAAACTTATTAAGAATGAAAATTCTAAACTCAAGAAAAATATTAATAAGGAAAATTCTTGAATTTTTATTTTAACTAAAGAAGCATCAGATATTTCTAAAGATCTTGATAAGAAAACTTTCTATTTTTAATGTTTTTCAAAATACCTTGAAGAAGTTAATTCTAAGAAGGATAAAATTTCTAAGGATCTTGAAAATTTAATTTTTAAGAAAAATATTTGAGAGACTAACTCTAGTTCTAAAACTATTGTTTTTTAGGATAAAAACTTGGTTATAAAACTAAAGTCATAAATATTTTCTTTGAGGAAGTGTTTGTCAAAATTTACCCCAAGTAAGGAAAACTTTAACAAGATGTATTCCAAAATTCGACCTCTAAGGAATAGTTCTAGATTTGGTTATAGTTATTCTAAAATAGGTTTTATTAATAACTATTTTGTTCCTCAAAGTGATCCATTCTACACCAAATGTTTGTGCGGTGGACATTGGGAAAAAAATTATTCTTTAAACAAAACCAAATCTTTAGGTTTTCATAAAGCTTATTTTTTTATGAAAATGTGGATTCCTAAAATCTAACTTTATGAAATTTCCAGAATCAAGAAAGTCTAGATTCAGAAAGTCTAAAAATCTTATTTTCATGAAAATAAAGATAGTACCCACAAAAATACATTGTACATGGATAATGGATGGTCTTAGAATATGACCGCTTAAAAAAATTCTTTGAAAATATTATCAAGACAAAAGGAGGAAAATTAGATTTTTGAGATAATACTTTGGGATAAATTATTAGTATAGGTAACATTGTTCTTCTTGAAAAAACTTTTATTTCAAATATTTTATTTGTTAAAGGTATTAAGCACAACCTCATTAGAATAAGTCAATTATGTGATGAAGGTTACCTTGTGAATTTTAAGAAGGATAAGTGCTCAGTACACAATTCCAAGGATGAGTTTATTCTTTCTGACTACAGAAAAGAGAATATATACAAAATAAACTTAGAAGACCTTAGGAGACAAGATATACCTTGCCTTAGTGCAATGGAAGATCAATCTTGGTTATGGCATAGAAGGTTAGGACACCATCATGAACCAACCCATGTCGACCCTGAAACGGTCACCCGAGCTGACCCACGACAAGGACCGAGGGGCGTTCCTGATCCCCACGGGTTGGAAACTAGTGTCGGGCATCAAAACTAAACAAGAGGGAATGATTTGGCCCATAAATGACAGACAAGTAAAGCAGCAGAAGAAGTAAAACAACGCAAGGCAAATAAATGACATGAAAAAAAAGAGGAACAACCAACAACAAAAAACTAACCTGACCACGACCAAAACTCCTTACGACTTCGAGAGTTGCTCACCAGTACACAAAAAACTCTCTCCCATAGTGAGAGAGATCATGTCAAACCTGCAACAAAACTAAAAACAAGAAAACACTATAGGTGTGTGTATTAAAACTCAGTAGGCATTCCCAACAAACTATTCCCAATTCACTACCTTTAAACAAAGAAATATACTAATTCCAAGTTTGAACTAAATTATACAAAATATGGGTTTCCACACACACACTTCCATTTCTAAAAAAAGTAACATTCCATTACCCTTTTTAATATAAAAACAAGTTTAGTGTTTGAAAGAAATAGGTGCATTGATTTTTAAAACATTTTTGTGAACAATTTAGAAATCCAAATTTTAATTGTTAGTCTAAGGTAAAACCACACACAACACACAACACACACTAAGGGAAATGGGAAAAGAGGCACACAGGGGCCAACAACCAAACTAGACCTCTCAATCATCCGCCACATACAAATAAACACTAAAGAAAACATGGGTCGAACCTAGGAGCTCGTGAACAATCCAGAATGTACTATACATCTGACTCATCCTGAAGGCATGCCTACTCTCGATGACGTCATAACACCCTAACGCCCGACATAGCCCTACATGGCCTAACCGAGGGGCCCAATCCCCATAATAGCAATAACTCAGTATTCCCTTGCTATGGGGCCACTTGCCAGTGCATAATGTAAACTAGTGCAGCAATCGTTCTCAGAAGATTCAATCACTATGCCAGGTTCCCATGTCAACACATGAAATAAAAAGGGTGCATCCACAACGTAAATCAATCAGTCACGAGGCAAAAATATCACACACAACTCATGCAATCAACACACACCAACAATCACCACTGAGTAACTCCAAATGTGAGTTTTTCCAAAATAATCTATTTTATTAAAGTGACAAACGGGTCCTCACAAACATTAAAGAAAAATCTCATTTCTAAAGAAAACCCACATCTATTGTTCAGAAGAAATCATTTATCTTTAAAACCAGAACTAAATTTAAAATTATGTGAATTATGTTTAAAGACCAAATGAGCATTCTTTCACTACTGGGTGTCCGCTCATCATGAAAATGTTTCAAATGTCATGTATAAAATAAACGGCTCTTTTTACACCAAATAAACATTTAAAAATTAATTATATTATATTATTTCCAATTTATTAAAATTAATAAAATATAAAGAAATTAATAAATTCTAAATTTAAAGGAGAGTATAGTGCGGGACCTACCTCAATTTACAGCTCGAACACGATGACGTGACACGCCTCGCAAATGCGTGCAAGCACGGACATGCCGATGATCGTAGTATCGCAGGTTTCCCCACCGACACGCTACAACAACCGCACAAACAACTAAAAACACATAAACATGGAATTAAAATGATCCAAACGAAAAAACAATACAAAATGACTAGCTCAACATGTTTTGAAAATATCATATCAAAACACGTATCAAAACACAACCAATCTCCTTATTAGAATCCAATCACGACCTTTAGACACACCAACCACTTTACAAACACCATACACACCACATGATTAAAGTAATAAACATTTTTAATAATTTATAAAACATCCTCAAATGCTGAAACCAAGGTTCACATCAAAACATACTCAGTTTCACATAATAAAACACTTTAAAATAAAACACACAACATCATCACACCAAAACATGACTTTCACCTAACAACCAACCCATAAAACACTTTATAAAATAACCCACCCGTTTGCACACAAAAAATATCACCACTTTCCATTAAAAAATTTGATCCCAACACTTAAAACAGGTTCACCACCTTAAAAATATAATTCACACCCAATAAAAAATTGATTAAACACTTCTATAAAATAACCAAAACAAAACCAAAATGAAAAATACACCATTTCTAATAGAAAATACAATTTCATCACACATGCATACCAAAACATTTGTAAAGCTCATTTCACACCATCCAAACACTCTTAAAACCCACTTCTCTGAAATATTACATCATGAAACACATAAAAACACAGCAATTTCCTTCACTAAGAGTCCATTCTCAAACAATGAGAACCCAAACAACTTCAAAACATCTAACGCACCACAAAATAAAAACAAATAACACATTAATAGATTCACCCAAGTATATTAAGAACAACCAAATAAAATAAGTCATGGAACACCTACCGATTGAGTGCAAGAGCAACGAAGCCGCACTGGAAGGGGGTACGACACCCCGCAAACTGATTGAAATCCCTAAAATCCAAAGAAAACGAGTCACATGTCAAACATGGATTTTAGGGTCCGGATAAATTGAAGGAAACCAAAAAAGTCTTAAAACAAAATAAAATTACATTGGAAGAGTAGGATACTAGCGAGGGAGGTGCGGTCGGAGAAAAGGAGGGGGAGAGGGGGTGCCGCTAGGGGGAGGTGCGGAGGTCGAGCACGTCGTTGGCCGGCTAGTGGGGTGGCCGGAGGCACGACGGCGGGGGGGGGGGAGGGAGGGGTCGAGGGTGAGGTTGGGTGCACGAGAGGTCAAAGGAGGAGTGTCAGTTGGAGCGCTGGGCAGAAGGAGACAGTGAGGATTTAGGTCTGGTGCATTGGGCTTGGATGCGGGAGGCCAGGCGGAGGTTGGGTGGCAAGGTGGGGGCAGCCACTGGGATGGGTCAAGGAAGAGTCACAGGGCTTCAGGAGGTGAGGCAAGGGCCTCAGTGCGTGTGACGTCCCAGACCCGGCTCCCCATCAACCCGAGACCCGAGCCTGGTTGGCCACATGACCCTTGGCGTGTCTCCCCATAGGCCAGGAGCTGCCGACTTGCAGCGGGGGTGTAATGGTAAGTCAGTGGGGAGACTGTACCCCCTTGTCAGAGTACACAGTGGAATAACAACAAAGTAAATAGATAGTGGAAGCACAACCAATGGATAAACAGGAGAAAAGGTAAAACATACAAACCAAGCAACAGAAGTTGGAAAATCCCTGATAGATATACAAAAGCCTCATAGGCAGTGTCTGATACAAAATGGCTGCATGGCATACTGATACAATGGAAATAGAAGACAAGCATGATAGGCAGTAATACAAAAAGATAACAAAAGTAGTCCATGAGCATCTCTAGCCAAGCTCGATCCTCTTCTCTAGATCTTCCAGCTAGAACATACATGTATCAACAACCAGACACTGGGCCTTTCCCCCTACTAGTCCCTACAATAGTAAAGTCTACACGGGTGCCCAGGAGGCCGCCCAGGTAAGGTGTGAGACAAGTCTCAGTAGGTCACCACCAACAGTGTCTACATGTAATCCTAATAGGTGTTCTCATTTAACAATGGGTAATATACTGCAAGTAAGTAAAACAAAGTAAATAAACTACCCTCCCGCTCAGGTTCCAGAAGGACACCTGGCAGGTCTACCTGCTTCAGCTCAAGGATGGAAATTTGAACAAGTCACCAGAATATAAGTACATACATATAGGTTATAACTGACATGAGGTAAGCATGCCTCTTGTCCATAAGCACTATAGCTGGTGTGGGGTAGAAATTCCTCCCACCCGTAAAGGTTATATAGGCATGAGGTATAAATTCCTCTCGTCCTCAATCGTTATAGCTAGCGTGGGGGTAGAAATGCCTCCCACCCGTCATGGTTATTTAGGCACAATGTATAAATACCTCTTGTCCTCAATAGTTATTGCTAGCGTGGGGTAGAAATGCCTCTCATCCATCACAGTTATATAGGCATGAGGTATAAATGCCTCTCGTCCTATTTCACGGAGTTTCATCTAGCATGGGGTAAGAATGCCTCCCACCCAACACATGGAGATTCATCTTGGCATGGGGTAAGAATGCCTCCCGCCCAACCACGGA
The DNA here is from genome assembly GCA_963277665.1 of Viscum album. NCBI lineage: Eukaryota > Viridiplantae > Streptophyta > Magnoliopsida > Santalales > Viscaceae > Viscum > Viscum album. Next base: position 284,534,560 of record OY728147.1, read on the forward strand.
TTATCACAAGCATGTCAACACAGCAAGGCATAACCATTCACATCACATTATATAAGGAATTACATCATATATCATATCACATTAATAAAGCATAGCATTTCCATCTTATAATGTCACATAAGCAAATCATGGCATATACACATTTTAATTCATTCAAGGGGTTCATGATATCTCATCCTAGACAACCTCTAACCAAGTCATCTAATTTTCCTAACATGGAAAATTCCCTTTTAAGACATATCGTTTAGGTTCAAAGTTGAGAAAGGGAAAAATCTCAAGGAATAACACCTATGGTTGGCCACTCCCGGTCCATACCTCCTCTAAACGCCCTAACAAGGTTATATTCATCAATCCCATCCCATATGGGTCATTTAGATAGTAAATGGTCAATATAAAATAAGGGGTTGGGGAAAAGACAACCCACCACATGACGTTATAAACCCAAAGCGATGGAAAACCCAAAAGGAGAACACATGACCATTTACCTTAGGGCTGTAGGCGTAGGCTCACTTAATATCAACCTCAGATTCGTAGTAGATTGGGAGAGATCTGAGTTTTTTTTCCAAATCCATATAAATAGGGCATATGAGCTTGAATTAAAATAACACAACAGTAGGAATGATTTGCTGATGAGAAAGGGGTGCGTGAGGTTAGCCTTACCAAGGGTGATCCAACGCCTTCTATGGATCGAAGAACGGACACCGGGGGAAGAAACGAAAAGAGAAAGAGTGAGGAGAGGGTTTTGGAGCTCAAAGGAGGCTCCCCTCTGGTTCTATCTGTGGGTAGAAGAAAGAATGGGTTTTAGGCTTAAATAGAATTAAGGGAAAAATTGTAATTTTTTTACCCAGATCAGGGTCGCACGGTTTAGGTGAACGGTTTACCAAACCTCGCACAAACCGTGTGCTCCTCACTACCTCAGGAATGCAGGGATGCATGGTTTATCCAAACCGTGCGACTTTACTATTCATGTAATGTGCAAACCGTGCACCTGAGCCTGCAACTCCAAATCTCAAAATCCGGGGCTCCGAACAAGCCCCGGACACTCCCCGAACCTTCCTTAGAATGTTACACACATTAAGAAAGCTTAAAGGAAAGATTTGAAATCAAAACTAATGATCCGTACCTTTTCCAAAGAGTCATGTCGTTACAACCTACCCTCCTTAAAGTAACTCATCCCTAAGTTGGCCTTCTAAGGGTAAAGAGGTGTCACCAGGGAAATGCCTCGGCCATTGAGATCGTATATCAGCCTCCTGCTCCCAGGTCTCGTCCTGTACCCGGTCGTGCTTCCATAACACCCGTATAAGAGGAATGGACCTGCATCAGAGTGTCTCCATGCTCTAGTCAACAATTCGCATCGGATACTCCTCAAAGGAAGCATCCATATCCAGTTCAACCTCATCAGGCTGAAACACAGGAGTAGAAACTGAAAAGTACGGGAAAAGATGAGATACATGAAAAAAATTGTGCATGGCCTGATATCTTTGTGGAACTGCAAGATGGTAAGTTACTGGCCTGATCTACTTCACCACCTTAAAGGGTCATACGAACCTCGATGAAGGCTTACCCTGCTTCCGAATACGTCTCTACCCTAACCTAGGTGAGACCTTCAAGAAAACCCGGTTCCGGACCTCAAACTCAAGAGGTCGTTGGTGCTTGTTAGCATAAGACTGCTTTCTATACTGAGCTATCTGCATATGCTTCCTGATAAGCTCTATCTGCTCGGTAGTCTCCTTCACAAGACGTGGTTCTAGAACAGCTTCCTTACCTGTTTCAAGCCAACACAAAGGCGAGCGACAAAGCCTACTATATAAGGCTTCATATGGAGCCATCTCAATGGTAGCCTGAAAGCTGTTGTTATAACTGAACATGACAAGAGGAATGTGTTTCTCTCATGAACCTCCAAAATCGAGAAAACATGCATGTAACATATCCTCTAGTACCTGTATGGTGCGCTCGGTCTGTCCGTCAGTCTGCGGGTGATAGGCCGTGCTCAAAAGTACATGCGTACCTAAGGCCTTCTATAAAACCTTCCAAAACCGAGACGTAAAATGAGGATCTCTGTCTGAGATAACAGAACAAGGTGCTCCATAAAGGCGCACTATCTTCTTAACATACAACCTTCCTAATTCATCAAACGTGAAGGTCTCCCGCACTGGTATGAAATGCACGACCTTCATCAAACGGTCGATGATAACCCATACTGCATCGTTTCCATGAGGTGACATGGGTAATGTAGTTACAAAGTACATAGAAACATCGTCCCATTTCCACTCTGGAATGGACAACAGCTGCAAAAGCCCAGACGGACACTGATTTTCCACCTTCACCTGCTGACAGGTGTAATAACGCGTGATGAAACCATCTGTCTCCCGCTTCATGCTAGGCCACCAATACTGTTGTCGCAAATCACAATACATTTTGGTGATGCTTGGGTGAACTGCCCATACTAAGGCGTGGAAATCCCTCATTAGCTCCTCTCTGATGTATTCTGGGACCCATACCCGCCCACAGTACAATAAAGTATCACTCTCATCCATGGTCCAATCTATAGATGCATCATCAGTGACACTTTCTTATAAAACAAGGCCATCCGGAACCGATAACTGTCTAGACCTGACCAATTCCAAAAGAGTGGATGTCACCGCTAAGGCTGAGAGAACAGTCTGAACCTGGCCCTCCTGAACCTCAACGTGCATCTCTGAAAATAGGGCCATCAGTTTCCATTCCTCATCAGATTACCGAATTACTTGGGACTAGGTTTTCCAACTCAGTGCATCTGCTACGGAATTTCCTTTCCCAGGATTGTAGGCCAATTCGAAATCAAAGGATTGTAGGTACTTGACCCACCTACGTTGCCTGAGATTTAGATCCCGCTGAGTGAAGATATATTTGAGGCTTTTGTGGTCAGTGAATACCACAAAATTCTATCCGAACAAATATTTTCTCCAACAGCGTAAGGCATGTACAACTGCTCTGAGCTCGAGGTCGTGCGTTGGATAATTCCATTCATGATGCTTTAACTGACAAGAACCATACGCAACGACTCGCTCATCCTGCATCAATACAACTCCAAGCCCGATACCTGACACATCATAATAGACCGTATAAGCCCTGCCCAGCTCCGGCAAGATCAGTATCGGCGCCGAAGTCAGTCTGCCCTTCATTTCCTGAAAAGCTGTTTCACAAGCTTTCGACCACTCAAATCTCACCCCCTTTTTGGTCAAAGTTGTAGTCGGTGCTGGTAGGTGTGAAAAGTCCTGAATGATTCACCTATAATAACCAGCAAGCCCCAAGAAACTCCTTCTATTGAATACTTTCTTGGGTTGCTCCAAAGAGACTATAGCACTCACCTTCTCAGGGTCAACTGAAACTCCAGACTCAGAAATAATGTGATCCAGGAAGTGAACATTATTTATCCAAAAGTGGCATTTACTGAGCTTAGCATAAAGCTGATGCTCTCTTAGTTTATTCAGCACGATCTCAAGATGGGTTTCATGGTCGTGTCTCGATCGTGAATAGACTAAGATATCATCCAAAATTACCACCACAAAAGAATCAAGGTATCGGTGAAAAATCTGATTCATAAGAGCGATAAACACTGTAGTTTCATTCGTAAGCCCAAACGGCATGACTAGGTACTCACAGAGTCCATACCTACTCCTGAATGTCGTACGAGGTATGTCTGAAGTCCTGACATGCACCTGGTGATAGCCCGACCTCATATCTATCTTGGAAAACACCTTCTCTCCTCGGAGCTAATCGAAGAGGTCATCAATTATAGGCAAAGGATACCGATTCTTGATCATCAGCTGATTTAATTTACAGTAATCCACACAAAGACGAAGGGTACCATCACCCTTCTTGGGAAAGAGGACTGACGATCCCCATGGAGAGGTACTGGGACGTATAAAACCTTTTGCTTCGAGGTCCTCCAACTGACTCTTGAGCTCCAGGAGTTCTTTAGGTGCCATCCTATAAGGATGAATGGTCACTGGTGCTGCTCCTGGTATAAGATCAATAGTAAACTCCACCTCTCGCACAGGAGGTAGACTAGAGAATTCATCAAGAAAGACATCTCTAAAGTGCTCCAATACAGGAGGATAAACAGTGGGTTGTAACCCTTGGTCATCGAGATAAAGACTGGAAACCTGTGCCATGACACCACCCAAATTCTGTTGTTCCGGTCTTGCTCATGTCACACTAAGATCCCATTCTCCCTTATGTACATGTGTGTCTCCCTCTGGTGATGTAAACATCACCATCTGACGATAGAAGTCAATGTGTGCTCTATAGGGAACTAACAAGTCCATCCCAACTATTACATCAAAACTTGTCATCTCCAGAACATACAAGTTCCAAATGAAAAGGTAACCCCCCACCTCGAGGGGAAAATTCTGACAACGGAAAATGCCCTCTGAACGGACACCCAATGGGGTCTCTAGTGTAATCACACCATGATATGAATCAACGTTGAGGCCCAAACTTCCAATAATCGCCTCCGATATAAAAGAGTGAGAAGCTCCTGTGTAAAAAAAGCAGATACCAACGTAGAGGCATCTAGAATCGTACCTCGTACATTAGATGGTCCGGTGTGCTGATCCTGTGGCGTAGACTCAACTGCATACAATTGGCCAATACCACAACCCTGAGTCATGACCTGGCTACCCTGAGCAGACCCGCCCTGCTAGTGCTAAGAGTCATACGCTTGACTACCTCTTCCTCGAATAGCACTACAGCCTAATCGACCGGCAGTATTCCAGCCGCCTGACTGACGTGATCCTGCCAATCCAGTGCCAGATCATGGAGTAGGTAAAGATCCCTGCTCACTGGACCCTGGGGGAAAAGTCCTGCAGAAGCAGTGAAGATGACCGAACCTACCACAACCTCTGCACTCCACTGGGTTTCATGTACACTGCCTCTTCATATGTCTTGGCACCCCACATTGGTGACAGATAGGAGTACCTCCTGAGAAAAGGGTCTGACCACCACTCATACCACGAGATTCCTCAAAACACCGCTTTTTCCTAGAATAAGATCCACTAGAACCCTTTGGTACCGAACCGCCCTGGTTCACACTGTCCTCTTCTCTCAAGTTCATCTCTGTGATCAAATCCTGGTTGACGATCTCTGAAACGGTCATCAGCCTAAACACATTAACCTGCAACCGGATGGTGTAACACATCCCATCCTCAAAATGCCTTGCAGCCATGAGATCATCAGCAGCTAGCGTAAGAGAAAAATGCTGTAACTCAGTGGAACGGGACGAATACTCCATGACTGTCATGGTCCCTTGCTACAGATTCATAAACTCCCTAGCTCTGTCTTCCCTCAAAGTCTAGGGAATGAAATAATCATAGCATACGGTTTGGAAATCTTCCCAAACCATCTCTCTCTTCTGTCCCGACTGGGTGATGAAATCCCACCACCTCCTGGCTGAACCACATAGCATATAAGCTGCGATCTTGACCCTCCACTCTGGAGGCGTCTCAAGGTTCTCAAAGATGGTCAAAATAGCCTCCAACCAAGACTCCACAGCAAAAGGTCTGCCATCTCCCATAAACGTAGGAGGATGTTGTGACTAAAACTCACGGGTCAACTCTTCCATACTCGGGGCAGGTCGCACTCCACCTTGCACACTCTACATAAAATGCAAAAATATCTCATGGGACTAGGTTTCAGCACCCATCTCAGGAATAAAAAGAGGTTCCACAGGTGGCTCAACAGGAAGATCAACTGGCGGCTCAGGGATCACCACCTCAGGAATGTGATCGTTTCCGCCTTCAGCACGCGCGACTCGAGGACGTCTCAGAGGCATAGTGCTACAATGCCAAACGAATGTCTCAAAAAGAAGAAACCCAAAAAATTAAAGGTTGAACTCTAGAATCTAGGACATGTACTAAGTCAACCTACCCCTAAGATCACCTATCCACACCTACAAGGGTTCTTAGAAAAACAAGCAAACATCCAAAACTTTCAAATCCAGTGATATGGCATTTCCCAGCCCATAAGGGCCCAAACTCATCATGAACTGAAAGATGAAACAGACAAGGATGTCATTTCTCATTTACTAACACTAATCAAGCATTTGAATTTCTTTTAAAGAAAAGGATTGGTTCAGTTGGAATGTCTTTTTCCGATCCATAAGGGCCCATACAACTTATAAACCAAAGAGTGACACCCACTAAAACCACATAATTTCTCAATACACAACAAGAATAAAGGGTTAGCACAAAGGCACACATATAAACAAGGCATGGAAATAAAAAATAGGCAATGCTTGCTGAAAATTTAAATGTGGCATGGCAAGATGCATGACCTAACTATATTGTGCCTATCGTGATGCATGCTCTAATGCATAACCCTCATTTCATCGGGTTGAACCATGAAATCCAAATTTCAGCCTCGCAAATGTCATTAACATCACAAATCATGTGAATCACAAAATGGTGAAACAATATCAACAGTAATAGCAAAATCAATAACATCATAAGATAGGAAACTTGGCCCATACCCCGTACATGGGTTCATGACGCCCAAGCACGGCTTATGGCTAAGTCCCTAAGTGTTCCCATTCTCCAAGTCTATCGTCTCCAAATAGTAAATAAAGAACGAAAGAAACCTCTGATACCACTTTGTGACATCCCAGACCTGGCTGCCCATCAACCCGAGCCCCAATCCCAGTTTTCCACATGACCCCTGGCTCGTCTCCCCATAGGCCGGGGGCTGCCGACTAGCAGTGGGGGTGTAATGGTAAGACAATGGGGAGACTATATCCCCATGTCAGAGTACACATCAGAAAGCAGAAATGTAAATAGATAGCAGAATCACAACCAATGGATAAATAGGAGAAAAGGTAAAACATAAAAACCAAGCAACATAAGTAGGAAAATACCTGATAGATACACAAAAGCCTCATAGGCAGTGTTTGATACAAAATGGATGCATGGCATGCTGATACAATGGAAATAGAAGACAAGAATGCTAGGTAGTAATACAAAAAGAGAAAAAAAGTAGTCCACGAGCATCTCTATCCAAGCTCAATCCTCTGCTCTGGATCTTACAGCTAGAACATACATGTATCAACAACCAGACGTAAGGCCATTCCCCCTACTAGTACCTACAACAGTAAAGTCTACACGGGTGCCCAGGAGGCCGCCCGGGTAGGGTGTGAGAAAAGTCTCAGTAGGCCACCACCAACAGTGTCTACGTGTAATCCTAATAGGTGTTCATATGCAACAATGAGTAATATACTGCAAGTAAGTAAAACAAAGTAAATAAACAACCCTCCCGCTCAGGTTCCAGAAGGACACCTGGCGGGTCTACCTGCTTGAGCTCAAGGCTGGAAATCTGAACAAGTCACCAGAGTATAAGTACATACATATAGGTTATCACTAGCACGGGTAATCATGACTCTCATCCATAAGCACTGTAGCTGGCGTGGGGTAGAAATGCCTCCCACCCATCACGGTAATTTAGGCACGAGGTATAAATTCCTCTCGTCCTCAATCGTTATAGCTGGCGTGGGGTAGAAATGCCTCCCACGCATCATGGTTATATAGGCATGAGGTATAAATGCCTCTCATCCTGTTTCACAGAGTTTCATCTCGCACGGGGTAAGAATGCCTCCCACCCAACACATGGAGATTCATCTTGGCACAGGGTAAGAATTCCTCCTGCCCAAACTCGGATTATCAAATTCATGTCAACACAACAAGGAATAACCATTCGCATCACATTATATAAGGCATTACATCTTATATCATGTCACATTAATAAAGCATGGCATTTCCATCTTATAATATCACATAAGAAAAGCATGGAATATACAAATTTTAATTCATTCAAGGGGTTCAGGCTATCTCATCCTATCCAACCTCTAACCAAGTCATCTCATTTTCCTAACATGGAAAATGCCCTTTTAAGACATATCGTTTAGGTTCAAAGTTGAGAAAGCGGAAAATCTCAAGGCATAACACCTATGGTTGGACACTCCCAGTCCATACCTCCTCTAAATGCCCTAACAAGGTTATATTCATCAATCCTATCCCACACAGGTCATTTAGATAGTAAATGGTCAATATAAAATAAGGTGTTGGGTAAAAGACAACCCATGACACGACGTTATAAACCCAGAGCGATGGAAAACCCAAAAGGAGAACACATGACCACCTACCTTAGGGCTGTAGGCGTAGGCTCACTTAATATCAACCTCATATTCGTAGAAGATTGGGAGAGATCTATGTTTTTTTCCAAAACCCTGGAAATAGTGCATATGAGCTTTCATCAAAATAACACAACGGTAGGAAAGATTTTCTGAGGAGAAAGGGGTGTGTGAGGTTAGCCTTTCCAAGGGTGATCCAACGCCTTCGACGGATCGAAGAACGGACACCGGGGGAAGAGATTGCAAGAGAAAGAGTGAGGAGAGGGTTTTGGAGCTCAAAGGAGGATCCCCTCTGGTTCTGTCCGTGGGTGGAAGAAAGAATGGGTTTTAGTCTTAAATATAATTAAAGGAAAATTTTAATTTTTTTACCCAGATCAGGGTCGCAGAGTTTAGGCACACGGTTTACCAAACCGTGCGCAAACCATGCACACCTCACTGCCTTCGGAATGCAGGGCTGCATGGTTTATCCAAACCATGTGACTTTAATATTCATGTAATGCGCAAACCATGCGCCTCAGCCTGCAACTTCAAATCTCAAACCCATGGGCTCCGAACAAGCCCTGGACACTCCCCGATCCTTCCTTAAAATGTTACACACATTAAGAAAGCTTAAAGGAAAGATTTGAAATTAAAACTAACGATCCGTACCTTTTACAAAGAGCTGGGTCGTTACAACGCGATGAGGGAGGGTGCTGACGGCTGTAGGGCAGAGGGAGGCAGAGAAAAGAGGGAGAAATCGAGGGCGGTTGGTTCGCGCAGAAGGAGGCTGTAATAGGGTGGCACACAGTGCTGGACAGTGAAGTGGGGGACCAGAGGCCTGGAGTGCGGCACACAAGAGAAAAATGGGGAGGGGGGCGCCACACTGGTAGAATAGGGTTTTGGGTTTTTTTCATTCACACAATAATAATATTATTACAATAATAATAATATTAATAATAATAATAATAATAATAATAATAATAATTTAAAGAATAATAATGATAATACAAATAATAATAATAATAATGATAATAGTAATCATAATATAAAGAATAATAATAAAACAAGAAAAAAATGATAATAACCATAAAATTTATAATAATAAAGATGATAATAACAAAAAAAATAATATAAATAAAAATATAACAATAATAACAAATTATTGATATTAACATTATAAATTACATAATAACACTATTATTATTTAAATTGAACCATTTAACCCACTGTATTTAAATAAACATTATTTATTTTAATCGTTAGATACTTGCACGGACACCCGACTAACTATGCGACCACCGCCTGCTGTGCAGTGACCACGCACATGTCTGAAACCCACGAAAGATATTAAATGGCAAAAAAATTAATCCAGGACCCATCCCGAACCTTGGCGTGAGGACCCGAATCCAAGTAATACAAAAATAATAATTAATTAAAAAGTCGGGGTGTGAAAATTCTCCCCACCACAGACACTTTCTGCCCCCAGAAAGTCACCCAACCGAACAATAGATTAAACAAGAGACCATGACTGGTTGAAACTGAAAGAAACTTCAATATAAGAAAATGGGAGAACACGAGATTGTTCTCCCTACCACAAGAATTCAACTAGTGTGGAAATTTAATAACCAAACATACCACCCCGGGAAGGGGGGGTCAATGCGGAAACTCCCAACCGATCCCATCTGTTGAAACTTGGAACTCTCAACTCAAACCAAAGAAAGCCCGAACACTAGAGAAAAACCTTCGAGCAAAACTTAACCCAGGCATTAAACCCAAGAATAACCACTAGCCTTGACTCCTCCGCAGGCACTTACATCTCCAAACTAACACCGCTAAACCAAGATCGACCCATACAAGGGTCAAGCACACTCATAAAGAAAACACAAACTTAGAAAACCCTAACCAGACAAACAAAACTGTTTAGATTAAACTAGAGCAAGTCCATCAAACTCCATGGAAAATCAATGATCTTATAGAAACATTAAACTTTAACAACAGAAAAACAATAATGAAAAGTCTTTAAATGTTCCACCACAAACATGGAACACGAAACCCAAACCAAGGCTTCACACCCCTGACAACTCCTGACTGTGTGCGAGCTTCACCCCAAGAATTGTGGTTGGGGCTCTAATGGATGAATCATATCCTGCCTCATAGTCAGGCACTATAATTTCTCTGGTCACAAAGTATTCTTCAATCGATGCTTCCTACAGAATTTCTCTAAATAACCCAGGTACCTAAAAAAGATGACACATCTTTGGGGGGATGCGACATAATGGTTTCGCGTTCCTGAACCGACCACACTGGTGGCACACCACTGAATGGTCCAACGAACTGGAAACCAGAACCACTGCTGATGACTCTTAAAAAAACGGGTTCCACTGGCATGCCCTGCTCGCCAGATGGAGAACTTTTTCAAGCAACCGAACACACTGGATTTCCAACCATCTGCGGTCCAGATACCAAATCTGCTAAAAACGCCTCATCCACCAGCTTCTAAAAACAATGGTCCCTTGAAAATAGGACATGCTCCTTGATCTCTAGACGAAGACCCCTATTGAAGAGGGAAGTCTTCATCAAATCCTGTGATGCTACCTCCAGAGAAAAGGACACAAGTTCCTTGAAATGGTCAACAAATGCCTTCACCGTCCGTTGGCCTTGTTGAATGCGCCTAAGGTATTCCATTTTCTTCATCTTCACCTCTTCAGGTATAAATCATCGGACAAAAAAAATTTAAAGACATCACACATCATCCTAACTTGCATTGATGGTGGGATGAGAAACTCCCATATGTCCAGTGATGGACCTTCAAACAGACCCAAAACAACACACACACTGATCACTTCAGGAGTTCCCAACATCCTAAAAGAATACTTATAACGACCCATACTTTACATACATTGTTAATACTTCGAAATTGAATCACACTTATTACAACATATGACAAAACCACAAAGGACCGTATAGATATACTGTCTTTAGAAACTGGGAAACATAAACAACTGGTTCATAAATCTTCTACAGTGTCTCCCATTTATTTCATCATATCTAGGGTCCCTTTTAGCATATTCTACTTAATATCCATCTTCCTGACCTGGGGAAAAGAAAACATAAAAGGGTGAGCTCAAATGCTCAGCAAGGGCAAATAAAGGAAATAAAAATCATATCATATCTTTTTGAAAATCAAAACTTGCAAAAGAGATCATAATATCTTAACATGGAATAAATCATAGAAGTGAAAATGAGATCCCCATAATCATAACATAAAACTTGAAACTTTGTGGCATGCACACATAATCATGGAAAATCATTTCTTGTTAGTCATGACTCATTGCCAAGACTATCTTAGTGGACAAAGTCCCTTTCTGAACCGAGTTCACTCCTCGTTTCAGTCCTGTATCACTGAACCGAAATAATCTTCCGTTCCAGCCATGTCTATCTCATGAGATATAAAATCTTTACCCAATGCATTGGAGGGAGATATAGGTCCCACCCATCTTATAATGAATCCTTTCTTATGTGTTCCACATAATCATAAACCATACATCATAGCGTAACCCATGTAATAAAAATGGGATTCTTAAACAACATGACATCATAAAACAATTCATATAAGATAAAGGAATTCATAAAAATGTTTCCATCACAACATAATCAAATCCATGTAATAATAGGGATAAAAACAGAACCCTTTATTATCTTAGATGGAAAATAATTTTGATAAAACACTTGAACTTTATTCTTGAGGAAAATATCCTTTCTACTTCAAAAATACTTTTCCTTTCTTAACATGTCATACCGTTTTAAACTAAAAGAAGTTGATTAAAAATAAACATGAAAACTTGTAAAGGAAGTTTCTTGGAAATAATGTTTTAAAAATCCATTCATGCCGTATAAGTTAAAAAAACATTCTTCGTACTTTTGTCGGAAAAGTCAAAAAGTACCTCGTATGAAAAAAGATTCCTTTCATAGATATTACTAAAAACTCACCGAAGGGTAAAAATGGATTTAAACAATTGTAGGTGGATGGAAATAATATTACATATTGATGAAACATGGATGTGGATGATAAAATACACCCTAGTAAATACTTATGAATAAACAATCTCGGATAAAAATGAGACTGTGATATTTACCTTACCTTAGGTCCGATTTGCTTTGTTCGTGTCCGAAGCTCCTGTATAATGGTTTAAATAATGTTATTGACTTATTCCAGAATCATACATATTGATATGATATCATATATGGTCATATTATTAGCTTCTTGTTAGTAATATTTCATTGTTACTTGTTACTCGGGTCTTTATAACTTTTTGTTCTTATGCGTGTTTTGTCGAATAAATTCTTATTCTTATCATTAGGTTATAGATAATTCATTTACAGAATGGTATTAGTGTAGTATATACCATATTCATTCATTCAATTCATTTATATAATCATTATGAAATGAAGATCATGTAGAACGAGTCGCATCACATCGTGGAGACGGTATTCCGTACGTACGCACGAGTGATGATATCGTTCCTATGATCGTGGAATTGTATTGGAGTATATATATATTATTTCAGTATCAATATTACTTCATAATAATCATATATAGTTACTCATTACACCATTATACCCATCCTTGTAAGGTGATGGTGGAAAATAGATTACACCACGGCGTGGAGACGGTATTCCGTACGTACGCACGCGCGGTGATTTCATTTTTCCGTAGGATGGATAGAAGGTGAATTAGGGTTGTTTAATATTTATAATAACATATCAGTATGTAAGTAATACTGATGTTATTACTTTATCATGAAACAACTAACGAAGAAGAAGTTGAAGAAGAAAGAAATTGAAAAGATCGGTAATGGATATTACCTCTTCTTTGGAACGCCTCTTTGAATCCTCCACTTAAGGAACTAAGATTGGTCTTTTGAGAAGACCAGGACCTCTAGGATTATTCTAGGGAAGTGGAGAGGAGAAAATGGCAGGGGTTGGCCGAGCTTGAGTGCTCAAATTGGTGTGAGGAGGAGGGGGAGGAGGTGCCCTTTTATAAGGGAGGAGAGGGGCACCTTAGGAATATCTCAAAATATTATTTTATATTAAAGTCAAAATCGGTTTATAATGGTTCCAAAGGGTCTTATTTCGAAGCTAAAGTGGGGAAGGGTCGAAATCCTATCAACCAATAAGATTTAGACAAGTTTAGGGTATTATTTTAACCTTATCAATTAGATTTAACTCTAAGTTAAATAATTTAACTTTTACCATGTCTTTTTGTTTTCTTTCACTATATGGTTAATACACTTACTATAACATGCCAAAAGAACCCCAAATTGTTTATTATTAATATATATATCCTTATCTAAGTCATTTGGCCGAACCTTAGATTTTTAGGAATAAAATAACAATTAATAATATAATATTTGATTTAAAAACTATTTTGTGTCAATTTTGACACTATTTGATATATGATTTTTGTGAAAGTCATAACAGAATTATATGTTCGAACCAAGTTGATTAAATCAACACTAATATATCATAGTAACCTAGAAAATTTGTGTAATTCATAAAAAGTCTCAAATTAAATTTATTTTGGTGTTTATAACATCAATTATGTCAATATTTCATTAATAAGATAATTACTGCATCATCATTGTGTCATAAATAAATTAAATTATATAATGTCTAAAAATTACAAATAAAATACCATTATGTAGGAAATCTTTTTATATTTCTAATGAATATTTATAGTCGAATTTATCTTATGTATAACCCCATATTAAAAATTATTTACTTATTAAACTTTGATTTTAACTATTTTAACCCTTCTTTAAATAAATTAATAATAAATGTCCTAATCTAATCCAAGTGGGCCTAAATGGTCATATTTTATTCCTAAGTTTGTTTTTGGTCGAATTACACTTGTCCAATAGAATTAGGACATGTGTTAGGGTAATATTGATATCATATTTACCCTTAGTTACCCTATTTACTATTAACCGCGGTAAAAATAGTAAAAAGTTACTATTCACCAAAAAATTATTTTTATCTCATTGAACCACATTTTACTTACTGATATCAACCGTGTCTGTCGGATTTTTGAAATTCCATTCACAGAAGCGGTAAAATTACGTTTTATGCAAAATTCAGTTTTTAACCTACCACTTAGTGGTTTCACTATTCATCAAAAATTGAAAGTTTTCAGAAAAATACCAAAATTTCACCCTAGGCTAATTTCGATATTCTGAGTCCAAAAATGAAGTCCATTTTGAAAAATAAAATTTATAAAATTTCAAAAATTGGTTATTACTATTCATAACGGCTAGTTTTAATAGCATATTGTTGTTTAGTGAAACTCGGTATTGCGTACGACGCAAGCTATCGAGGAAGGTCGCGATTGCGTGTAAAGCAATCCAAGAAAGTGTTGTGTAGAAAAATATTCCTTTGATGATTTATATAAAATAAAAGTCTCGGGTGTTACATTCTACACCCCTTAAAAAGAATTTCGCCCTCGAAATTCGTCACTTTGTAACAAACAGATGAGGATACTTCTCCCTCATCATATCCTCAAGCTCCCATGTAGCTTCTTCAAGTTGGTGGTTCCTCCATAAAACTTTCACCAAGCGAGTGGTCTTGTTTCGTAGGAATTTTTCGCTACGATCCAGAATCTCTATCGGCTGTTCTTCATAAGAAAGATCTTGCTCCAGCGGTACAAATTCTGAGCTGAGTACATGTGAAGGATCTGGTATGTACTTTCTCAGGAGAGATACGTGGAACACATCGTGAACTTGAGAGAGATTCGGTGGAAGCGCCAATCGGTAAGCTACCTTCCCAACACGATCCAATATTTCGAAAGGACCGATATATCTAGGGCTCAACTTCCCCTTCTTTCCAAATCTCATAACCCTCTTCCAGGGAGATATTCGTAAGAACACTTTATCGCCCACTTCAAACTCTAGGTCTTTTCTTCGGTTGTCGGCATAACTTTTCTGTCGACTCTGAGCTGCTCTTATGTGTTGTTGAATAGATCTAACCTTTTCTGCCATTTCATCAACGAGATCAGGTCCTAATAGCTTTCTTTCCCCAACTTCATCCCAGCAAGTTGGAGTCCTGCATTTCTTTCCATAGAGAGCTTCATAAGGAGCCATCTGAATACTGGAGTGAAATCTATTATTATAAGAAAATTCCACCAAAGGTAGGTGTTGATCCCAACCTCCTTTGAAATCCATAGAGAAAGCTCTCAACATATCTTCTAGGGTTTAAATTGTTCTCTCAGACTGACCGTCTGTCTGGGGATGATAAGCAGTGCTGAAACTCAACTCTGTATCTAGAGTATGCTGAAGACTTCACCAGAACTTCGAGGTAAATCTCGGATCTCGATCAGATATAATAGAAAGTGGTACTCCATGCAATCTTACCACTTCCTTTACATATATCCTGGCAAGCTGATCTAGAGAGAAATCCTCTCTAATAGCAATGAAGTGTGCAGACTTTGTAAGACGATCAACTATGACCCAGATAGCATTATTGCCTTTGGATGTTTTAGGAAGTCCTGTGACAAAGTCCATAGTGATGTTTTCCCATTTCCATTCGGGTATGGGTAATGGTTGTAACATCCCCTTAGACTTCTGTCTCTCAGCTTTAACTTGTTGACAAACCAAGCATCGAGAGACATATTCAGCAACATCTCTTTTCATGCCATCCCACCAGAAGTACTCTTTCAGGTCCCTATACATCTTCGTGCTTCCAGGATGAATAGAGAATGATGAACTATGAGCCTCATCCAGCTGCTCCTTCTTTAATTCGGGGATGGGAGGAACACAAACCCGATTCCTGACCTTTATTATCCCATCACAATCAAGGTTGAATTCAGGAACATTTCTCACCTTCTTTTGTAACTCGACATCTTCTTTCTGTGCCTCTTTAATCTTCACATGTATAGATGGTTGAACATTCATTTGAGAAAGATAAGATTTTTCCCCTTCCATTATAATTCCAAGATCAATCCTTTGTAAATCCATAAATATTGGATCTTTTGTGATCCTCATCATGGATAAACTAGCATGGTCTTGTCGACTTAATGCATCTGCCACCTTGTTTGCTTTCCCAGGGTGGTAATGGATTGAGCAGTCATAATCCTTAATCAGCTCCAACCATCTTCTTTGACGCATATTCAACTCCTTTTGTGTTAAAATATACTTTAAACTTTTATGATCAGTATAAATATCACACCTTTCACCATAAAGGTAATGCCTCCAAATCTTTAATGCAAAGATTACCGAAGCCAACTCCAAATCATGTGTTGGGTAATTTTGCTCATGGATTTTCAACTGTCGTGAGGCATAAGCTATCACCATATCATTTTGCATAAGAACACACCCAAATCCCTTCTTGGATGCATCACTGTAGATCACAAACCTTTCTCCACTACAAGGCAGTGTGAGCACTGGTGCACTGGATAACCTTCTTTTCAACTCCTTGAAATTCTCTTCACATTCCTCTGTCCAGACAAACTTAACTCCCTTCCGAGTCAACTTGGTGATTGGATTAGATAATCGCGAAAAATATTTTACAAAACGTCGATAATATCCATCCAAACCAAGAAAACTTCGGATCTCAGTTACTGTGGTTGGTCTCGACCATCTTTCGATAACTTCTGTTTTTGCTGGATCCACAGATATCCCCTCTTTTGAGATAATGTGACCCAAAAATGCAACTTTTTGAAGCCAAAATTCACACTTGGTAAATTTGGCATAAAGCTTCTCCTTTCTCAGGGTCTTCAATATAATTCTCAAGTGATCTTCATGCTCTTCCTTGCTCTTTGAATAGACAAGAATATCGTCTATAAAGACTACCACAAATTGATCAAGATAGTCTCTAAAGACTCTATTCATTAGATCCATGAAGATAGTAGGGGCATTAGTAAGACCAAATGGCATCACTATAAATTCATAGTGTCCATACCTTGTACGGAAAGCCGTCTTTGGTATATCCTCCCTTTTGACCCTTAATTGATGATACCCTGAACGAAGATCAATCTTGGAAAAGTATTGAGCTCCGCGTAGTTGGTCAAATAAGTCATCAATGCGAGGGAGAGGATATTTGTTCTTGATAGTGATCTTGTTAAGTTCTCGATAATCAATGCAGAGTCTCATTGATCCATCTTTCTTCTTAACAAATAGAACAGGTGCTCCCCAAGGTGACGCACTAGGGCGTATGAATCCCTTATCAAGATTCTCTTGGAGTTTCTTCTTCAATTCCTGCAACTCAATTGGGGCCATTCTATAAGGTGTCTTTGAGATAGGCAAAGCACCCGGTACGAGTTCTATTGAAAACTCAACTTCACGATTTGGTGGAAGACCCGGTAATTCCTCCGGAAAGACATAATCAAACTCCCGTACAATGGGCATATTATTAATCGTGAGTTTCTCACCAACCATTTGAGATAAATAAACTTCATTTAGTGGAATCAATACCCATAAGATGGAAGAAATTTCCACTGGAAGGTTATATTCATCCTTGCATCGATAGACGATCGTAGATTGATCTGGAATATGAAATGTGACTTCCCTTCTTTGGCAATTGATATGAGCTCCATGTAGGGAAAGCCAATCCATGCCAAGAATCACATCAAATTCCACTAAAGGAAGGATCACAAGATTTGCAGGAAGCACTTTCCCACAAACTTCGATCGGAGAAGAATTATAAACTTTTGATGCGATTGATGTGCCATTAGGTGTTGTCACAGCTAACTCAACATCTAATTGTTGAGGTAATACAGTGATACCCTTAGAAAATTCTTTAGAAATAAAAGAGTGGGTGGATCCAAGATCAAATAAAACATTTGCTACTTTAGAGTGGATGGTAAGTGTACCTTTCACCACTTCGTTATCGTACTCCACATCGCTGATAGAAATTGCATGTGACTTTCCTTTGTCTTTAGCCTTAAGATTTTGTTGACGTCGACCATCATCATCAACCCTTGGATTTGGGCATTGATTGGCATAATGCCCCATCTCCTTGCACTTGAAACATTGAAGTGTAGTAGGTTCATTCTGTGTATCCCTTCCTTTGTTTGCATCATTAGACATCTTCTTCCCATTATCACGGCATTCAAATGCCCGATGACCTTCCTTTCCACATTTAAAACATTTACTTGTCCCTTTAAGACAACTCCCTCCATGTTTCTTTCCACACTTTGAGAATAAGGAAAAGCTCATCTTCTTTTCCGTGTGCTCTTTAGATTTTTCTTTGAATTCCATCTTCCTCTTCTTATCAAACCCATGTGACTGATGGGTTACTCCAATCTCCATCTCGACTTTGAGATCACATCGAACGATTTCCTCGTAGCTATTGAAGTCCCTTATGGCTAACGCCCTTCGAAGACTTGGTTTTAAGCCACTAAAGAATCGATCGATCTTACTCTCAGGTTGGATAATAATACCAGAAGCGTACCTTGCAAGTCTTGTAAAATTTGCTTCATAGGTACCATCAGATTCATCATCCCTTTGCTTCAGTTCAAGAAACTCTTTCTCCATCTTTGTTCGGAGAATACGAGGGAAGTACTTATTGAAAAATAAGTTCTTGAACTCGTCCCATTCCATAGACTCAATTTCATCCCTTTGCCTCATATTCTTAACAAGATTCCACCATTGATCAGCATCTCCTTCCAAACGATACACTGCTAGGATGACTTTATCATGTTCAGAACATTGAAGAACTAAAAATATCATTTCAGTAGTACTAATCCATTGTTCAGCAACTAATGGATCAGTAGACCCGCTGAAAGAAGGTAGACGCTGCCTCATGAAGGATTCAACAGAATGTTGCTCCCTCCTTTGCTCATTTGGAAATCCTGCATGATTCATAGCTTGGGAAAGTTGTGTGAGCATGGCTACAAGATTTTGCATTCCAGCTCCCATATCGTTTGGTTGCTCAGGGGGACAATCATTGCATTGCCCATCGCATTCCGCGTTAACACGGTTCCTTCGGGTTCCATCCATTGACTAAAACCAAGAAGAATAGTGTGAGCAACACTAATTATAATAGGAAACCACATAATTCAAGAATAAAATTTTCATGCTTAAGGTCTTATCCTAGGTTATTCAAGTCCATTTCTAAAACACTAATATTGTGTTCTATGCTTAGACTTATCCTTAGGGTTCTTACTAAGGCTTTCACATCCTAGTTTCCAAAGGTTGACTATACCTTTCCTCTGATACCAACTATAACGACCCATACTTTACATACATTGTTAATACTTCGAAATTGAAGCACACTTATTACAACATATGACAAAACCACAAAGGACCGTATAGGTATAGTGTCTTTAGAAACTGGGAAACATAAACAACTGGTTCATAAATCTTCTACAGTGTCTCCCATTTATTTCATCATATCTAGGGTCCCTTTTAGCATATTCTACTTAATATCCATCTTCCTAACCTGGGGAAAAGAAAACATAAAAGGGTGAGCTCAAATGCTCAGCAAGGGCAAATAAAGGAAATAAAAATCATATCATATCTTTTTGAAAATCAAAACCTGCAAAAGAGATCATAATATCTTAACATGGAATAAATCATAGAAGTAAAAATGAGATCCCCATAATCATAACATAAAACTTGAAACTTTGTGGCATGCACACATAATCATGGAAAATCATTTCTTGTCAGTCATGACTCATTGCCAAGACTATCTTAGTGGACAAAGTCCCTTTCTGAACCGAGTTCACTCCTCGTTTCAGTCCTGTATCACTGAACCGAAATAACCTTCCGTTCCAGCCATGTCTATCTCATGAGATATAAAATCTTTACCCAATGCATTGGAGGGATATATAGGTCCCACCCATCTTATAATGAATCCTTTCTTATGTGTTCCACATAATCATAAACCATACATCATAGCGTAACCCATGTAACAAAAATGGGATTCTTAAACAACATGACATCATAAAACAATTCATATAAGATAAAGGAATTCATAAAAATGTTTCCATCACAACATAATCAAATCCATGTAATAATAGGGATAAAAACAGAACCCTTTATTATCTTAGATGGAAAATAATTTTGATAAAACACTTGAACTTTATTCTTGAGGAAAATATCCTTTCTACTTCAAAAATACTTTTCCTTTCTTAACATGTCATACCGTTTTAAACTAAAAGAAGTTGATTAAAAATAAACATGAAAACTTGTAAAGGAAGTTTCTTGGAAATAATGTTTTAAAAATCCATTCATGCCGTATAAGTTAAAAAAACATTCTTCGTACTTTTGTCGGAAAAGTCAAAAAGTACCTCGTATGACAAAAGATTCCTTTCATAGATATTACTAAAAACTCACCGAAGGGTAAAAATGGATTTAAACAATTGTAGGTGGATGGAAATAATATTACATATTGATGAAACATGGATGTGGATGATAAAATACACCCCAGTAAATACTTATGAATAAACAATCTCGGATAAAAATGAGATTGTGATATTTCCCTTACCTTAGGTCCGATTTGCTTTGTTCGTGTCCGAAGCTCCTGTATAATGGTTTAAATAATGTTATTGACTTATTACAGAATCATACATATTGATATGATATCATATATGGTCATATTATTAGCTTCTTGTTAGTAATATTTCATTGTTACTTGTTACTCGGGTCTTTATAACTTTTTGTTCTTATGCGTGTTTTGTCGAATAAATTCTTATTCTTATCTTTAGGTTATAGATAATTCATTTAAAGAATGGTATTAGTGTAGTATATACCATATTCATTCATTCAATTCATTTATATAATCATTATGAAATGAAGATCATGTAGAATGAGTCGCATCACATCGTGGAGACGGTATTCCGTACGTACGCACGAGTGATGATATCGTTCCTATGATCGTGGAATTGTATTGGAGTATATATATATTATTTCAGTATCAATATTACTTCATAATAATCATATATAGTTACTCATTACACCATTATACCCATCCTTGTAAGGTGATGGTGGAAAATAGATTACACCACGACGTGGAGACGGTATTCCGTACGTACGCACGCGCGGTGATTTCATTTTTCCGTAGGATGTATAGAAGGTGAATTAGGGTTGTTTCATATTTATAATAACATATCAGTATGTAATTAATACTGATGTTATTACTTTATCATGAAACAACTAAAGAAGAAGAAGTTGAAGAAGAAAGAAATTGAAAAGATCGGTAATGAATATTACCTCTTCTTTGGAACGCCTCTTTGAATCCTCCACTTAAGGAACTAAGATTGGTCTTTGGAGAAGACCAGGACCTCTAGGATTATTCTAGGGAAGTGGAGAGGAGAAAATGGCAGGGGTTGGCCGAGCTTGAGTGCTCAAATTGGTGTGAGGAGGAGGGGGAGGAGGTGCCCTTTTATAAGGGAGGAGAGGGGCACCTTAGGAATATCTCAAAATATTATTTTATATTAAAGTCAAAATCGGTTTATAATGGTTACAAAGGGTCTTATTTCGAAGCTAAAGTGGGGAAGGGTCGAAATCCTATCAACCAATAAGATTTAGACAAGTTTAGGGTATTATTTTAACCTTATCAATTAGATTTAACTCTAAGTTAAATAATTTAACTTTTACCATGTCTTTTTGTTTTCTTTCACTATATGGTTAATACACTTACTATAACATGCCAAACGAACCCCAAATTGTTTATTATTAATATATATATCCTTATCTAAGTCATTTGGCCGAACCTTAGATTTTTAGGAATAAAATAACAATTAATAATATAATATTTGATTTAAAAACTATTTTGTGTCAATTTTGACACTATTTGATATATGATTTTTGTAAAAGTCATAACAGAATTATATGTTCGAACCAAGTTGATTAAATCAACACTAATATATCATAGTAACCTAGAAAATTTGTGTAATTCATAAAAAGTCTCAAATTACATTTATTTTGTTGTTTATAACATCAATTATGTCAATATTTCATTAATAAGATAATTACTGCATCATCATTGTGTCATAAATAAATTAAATTATTTAATGTCTAAAAATTACAAATAAAATACCATTATGTAGGAAATCTTTTTATCTTTCTAATGAATATTTATAGTCTAATTTATCTTATGTATAACCCCATATTAAAAATTATTTACTTATTAAACTTTGATTTTAACTATTTTAACCCTTCTTTAAATAAATTAATAATAAATGTCCTAATCTAATCCAAGTGGGCCTAAATGGTCATATTTTATTCCTAAGTTTGTTTTTGGTCGAATTAAACATGTCCAATAGAATTAGGACATGTGTTAGGGTAATATTGATATCATATTTACCCTTAGTTACCCTATTTACTATTAACCGCGGTAAAAATAGTAAAAAGTTACTATTCACCAAAAAATTATTTTTATCTCATTGAACCACATTTTACTTACTGATATCAACCATGTCTGTCGGATTTTTGAAATTCCATTCACAGAAGCGGTAAAATTAAGTTTTATGCAAAATTCAGTTTTTAACCTACCACTTAGTGGTTTCACTATTCATCAAAAATTGAAAGTTTTCAGAAAAATACCAAAATTTCACCCTAGGCTAATTTCGATATTCTGAGTCCAAAAATGAAGTCCATTTTGAAAAATAAAATTTATAAAATTTCAAAAAGTGGTTATTACTATTCATAACGGCTAGTTTTAATAGCATATTGTTGTTTAGTGAAACTCGGTATTGCGTATGACGCAAGCTATCGAGGAAGGTTGCAATTGCGTGTAAAGCAAGCCAAGAAAGTGTTTTGTAGAAAAAGATTCCTTTGATGATTTATATAAAATAAAAGTCTCGGGTGTTACAATACTCGACCTCTTCAAACCACATAACTACCTTTAACGAACCCCAATGACCATTAAGTACAGACAATGTACAAGAAGGACCAAAAATTGGGCATGACTTATTAGAAACTATGGGGACCTTTCTGGGCGTCATTTTCTGAAGAACATGTAAAACACAAGACCAAAACCCATATCAAGCTGAAGCAATATCATTGAAAGCGTTTTCATCAAAAAACATCCAACTCAAAAACCAAAAAAATACCAACACAACACAAAAATCCATTTTTATTTTATATTTCAAAATCTACTTATTTGAAGGCCATTTTCCTAATACCAAACCCACTTTTCAAAAAAATTTCAATTTTTTTTTTCAAAAATTATTTCCCTTTTTAAAATCACTTTAGAAAAAACAGGTCAAGACTTTACTTCCAAGTGAACACCCCAGTAATCCCATGAACCATTGGACATGTCTTCATCCGCTTTAATCCATATGCACCAACACACATTTCCCATGCATTCCCTCACATTTGCAAAAGTTCATAAATATTACTCGAGGTTTCACCCAAACCATATCTCCACCGGTTCTAAGCGACCACCAGATTTTTAGACCAAGATCATTGAGATTTAAAAATCCCTTTCACAAATCTAAATCCATTTAAAAGAATCATTCTAATTTCAAAACCCCTTTTTCATTTTCAAAAGTCCACTTACACCCACAAGAACCAAGACAATACAAAACTTGCATCAAATCACCGAAGAGAGGGACTAGTAGTCATGCTTAGCCTAGAGACATGGTTGTGGGCCATTCCCCAAGTAAGCGTCAACTACTAGGAAGAACTTAAACAATGTACATGGACTCCACATGGGTCACTATTCCATGTAAAATCACAATGTAACATCGGTTTGCCTCCGTTGTCATCCCTCAATCCAAAACAAATCAGAATGAGACAAGAACTCAATCCCTAGACAACCCCTAGCGACTCAAGGTTCAGAACGGGAAAGGGTTCATGAGATCCTACCCATAACTACCTCTTGGGTCCCGACAATCCTAATTTCAATCTACCAGATACCCCAAATAACAAGGGCCGCTCTGATACCATTTTTTCAGGAACCAACCCGGGTCGACCCTGAACCGGTCACCCGAGCCAACCCGCAACATGGCTCGAGGGGCGTTCCCAATCCCCACGGGGTGGCAACTAGTGCTGGGAATCAAAAATAAACAAGATAGAATGATTTGGCCCATAAACGACAGACAGGTAAAGCAGTGGAAGAAGCATAACAACACAACAAAAATAAATGACACGAAAAAAAGAAGAACAACCAACAACAACAAACTAACCTGGCCATGACCAAAACTCCTCGCGACTCTGAGAGTCGCTCACCAGTCCACAACCAACTCTCATCCATAGAGAGAGAGCTCAAGTTAAACCTGCAACAAAACTAAAAATAGGAAAACTCTATAGGCATGAGTATTAAAACTCAGTAGGTGTGCCCAACAAACTATTCCCAATGCACTACCTTTAAACAAAGAAATTTACTAATTTCAGGTTTGAACTAAATTATACAAAATATGGGTTTCCAAACACACACATAAATCTCTAAAAAAAGTAACAGTCTATTACCCTTTTTAATATAATTTTTTTTTAATTTTTGAACGAAATACGTGAATTTGTTTTTAAAACATTTTTGCGAACAATTTAGAAATCCAAATTTTAATTATTTGTCAAAGGGAAAACCACACACAACACACACTAAGGGAAATGGAAAAATAGGAACACAGGGGACAACAACCGAACTAGACCTCTCAATCGTCCGCCACATACAAATAAACACTAAAGAAAACATGGTTCGAACCTATGAGCTCATGAACAATCCAGAACATACTATACATCTGACTCATCCTTAAGGCATGCCTACTCTCGATGACGTCATAACGCCCTAATGCCCGACATATCCCTACATGGCTAAACGAGGGGCCCAGTACCCATAGTAGCAATAACTCAGTATTCCCCTGCTATGGGTCCACTAGCCAGTGCATAATCTAAACTAGTGCAGCAATCGTTCTCAAAAGATTCACTCACTATGCCAGGTTCTCATGTCAACACATGAAATAAAAAGGGTGCGTCCACAATGTAAATCAATCAGTTACAAGGCACAAATATCACACACAACTCACATAGTCAACGCACACCAACGATCACCCCTGAGTAACTCCAAATGTGAGTTTTTCCAAAATAATTTATTTTATTAAAGTGAAAAACGGGCCTTCACCAACTTTAAAGAAAAATATCATTTCTCAAGAAAACCCAAATAACTTGTTCAGAAGAAATAATTTATCTTTAAAACCATAACTACAATTAAAATTCCGTGAATTATGTTTAAATGCCAAATGATAATTCTTTCACTAGTGGGTGTCTGCTCATCTAGAAAATGTTTCAAGTATCGTGTATAAAATAAACGGCTCGTTTTACACCAAATAACCATTTAAAAATTAATTATCTTATATTATTTCTAATTTATTAAAATTAATAAAACATCAAGCAATTAATACATTCTAAATTTAAAGGCGAGTTCAGTGGGGGAAATACCTCAATTTGCATCTCGAACACGACGACGCGACACACCTCGCAAAGGCGTGCAAGCACGCACACGTCGATGATCATAGTATCGCAGGTTTCCTCACCGAAACGCTGCAACAACCGCACAAACAACTAAAAACACATAAACATGGACTTAAAACGATTCAAACGAACAAACAATGAAAAATGACTAGCTCAACATGTTTTGAAAATATCACATCAAAACACGTATCAAAACACAACCAATCTCTTTATTAGAATCCAATCACAACCTTTAGACACACCAACCACTTTACAAACACCATACGCACCACATGATTAAAGTAATAAACCATTTGAATAATTTATAAAACATCCAAAAATGGTGAAACTAAGGTTCACATCAAAACATACTCAGTTTCATATAAGAAAACACTTTCAAATAACACACGAAACATCATCACACCAAAACATGACTCGCACCTAAAAACCAACCCATAAAACATTTTATAAAATAACACACCCGTTTACACACAAAAAACATCGCCACTTTCCATTAAAAAATATGTTCCCAACACTTAAACATGTTCACCACCTTAAAAATATAATTCACACCCAATAATCAATTGATTAAACACTTCTATAAAATAACCAAAACAAAACCAAAATGAAAAACACACCATTTCTAATAGAAAATACAATTTCATCACACATGCATGCCAAAAAATTTGTAAAGCGCCTTTCAAACCTTCCAAACACTCCTAAAACCCACTTCTTTGAAATATTACATCACGACACACATAAAAACACAACAATTTCCTTCACTAGGAGTCCATTCTCAAACAATGATCACCCAAAAAACTTCAAAAAATCTAACGTACCACAAAATAAAAACAAATAACACATTTATAGATTCACCCAAGTATATTAAGAACAACCAAATAAAATAAGTCATGGAACACCTACCGATTGAGTGAAAAAGCAACGAAGCCTCACCAGAAGGAGGGAAAACACCCCGCAAACTGATCGAAATACCTAAAATCCCAAGAAAACAAATCACATGTCAAACATGGATTTTAAGGTCCAGCTAAATTGAAGGAAACCACAAAAGATTTAAAAAAAATAAAAAAACATTGGAAGAGTAGGATACCGGCAAGGGAGGTTCTGCCAGAGAAAAGGAGGGGGAGAGGGGGCACTGCTAGGAGGAGGTTCGACGGTCGGGTGCTTCATTGACCGTATGGTTGGGTGGCTGGAGGCACGAGGTGGGGGGGGGGGTCGAGGGTGAGGTTGGGTGCACGAGAGGGCAGAGGAGGAGTGTTGGCTATTGGCTGGAGCACTGGGCGCAAGGCGGAAGTGAGGGTTTAGGCCGGGTGTACTGCGCTTGGATGGAGGAGGCCAGGTGGAGGTCGGGTGGTGAGGCGGCGGTGGCCACTGGGTTGGTGCAAGGAAGAGTCGCAGGGCTTCAAGAGGTGAGGCGAGGGCCTTGGCGCGACGAGGGAGGGTGCTGGCGATTGCAGGGCGGAGGGAGGTGGAGCACAAAGGGAGAAATCGAGGGTGGTTGGCTCATGCAGAAGGAGGCCGTAACAGGGGGGTGCACAACATTGGACAACGAATGGGGGGACAGGAGGCCTGGAGTGCGGTGCACAGGAGAAGAATGGGGAGGGGGGCGCCACACGGGTAGAATAGGGTTTTGTTTTTTTTTCATTCACACAATAGTAATATTATTACAATAATAATAATAATAATGTAAAGAATAATAATGATAATACAAATAATAATAATAATAGTAATAATAATATAAATAATAATAATAAAATAATAACAAATGATAATAACCATAAAATTTATAATAATAAAGATGAAAATAACAAAAAAAATAATATAAATAAAAAAATAACAATAATAAGACATTATTGATATTAACATTATGAATTACATAACAACATTATTATTATTTCAATTGAACCATTTAACCCACTTTATTTACATAAACTTTATTTATTTTAATCGTCATATACTTGCACGGACACCCGACTAACTACGCGACCACTGCCCGCTGTGCGCTGACGGTGCACGGGTCTGAAACCCACGAAAGATATTAAATGACAAAAAAATTAATCTAGGACCGAGCCCAGACCTTGGCGTGAGGACACGAAGCCAAGTAATACTAAAATAAAAATTAATTAAAAATTTGGGGTGTGACAGGAACTGTAACCTTACGAACCTATGCAAACTCTCTAAGAAAAGACTTGTTAAGGATCTATCAGAGCATAGATTTGATTCTTCAAAAGTTTGTGATCCTTGTAAATATGTAAAGAAACATAAATAATGTTTTAAATCAATCAGTGAAGTCTCAACTTCTGATGTATTATAGTTAGTACATATGTATATTTTTAGTCCAACACAAATTGGAAGCATTAGATGCAAATATTATGTATTTTTCTTAGTTGATGATTACACTAGATTCACATGGGTCTATTTTTTAGCAAATAAATATGAAGATTTTTCTTATTTAAAAAATTTTGAACCCAAGTTAAAAATGAAAAAAAACCTTCCATTGATAAATATTTATAGTGATCATGGAGGAGAATTTCAAAATTCAGATTTTGAAACTTTTTGTAATAGAAAAGGCATTACTCATAACTTCTCAGCTCCAAGAAATCCTTAACAAAATGCTGTTGTTGAAAGAAGAAATTGAATTCTTCAAGAGATAATTTATAACCATGTTGAGTGAATATTTGATATCTAAACACTTTTTTGAAGAAGATTTAAGTACTTCTTGTTATACTATAAATCGAGTTTTGATTACACCTTTTCTTAATAAAACCCCCTACGAGTTATGGAATGGTAGAAAACCTAGACTTTCCTACTTCAAAGTATTTGGTTGAAAAGTATTAATTAGAAATAATAAAGACAATTTACATAAATTCAAACCCTAATATGATGAAGGAATTTTCCTAGGCTACTCCAAAACTTTTAAGTCTTATAGAGTTTTCAATAAAAATACTTGTACTGTTGAAGAAATAGTACATGTTAAATTTGATAAAACTGATCCTTTTATTTTTAAGAAACCTCAACCTACATCTTCAAATGTGTTTTCAAAAAATGATTATCATCCCTTGATAGAAGATCCTTTTGATTAGTAAAATGCTTAATAAAATTTTTCTGAAGCATTTACCCCATAATATTTCCTACCATATGCTGATGAACAGGTTTTACAAAACCCAAATCAGTTGTTTCTTAAGAATCATCCCAGTGATAGTATCATTGGAGATGTAAATAAACCTATAAGGACTAGAAGTTATATAATAAATAAAGTAGAACATCTAGAATTCCATTCTAAATTAGAACCAAAAAGTACTGATTAAGATTTAGGTGATGATGATTAGATTAATGCCATGCAAGATGAACTAAATGAATTCAAAAGG
This sequence comes from Viscum album, assembly GCA_963277665.1. NCBI lineage: Eukaryota > Viridiplantae > Streptophyta > Magnoliopsida > Santalales > Viscaceae > Viscum > Viscum album. The sequence continues at coordinate 284,563,473 of OY728147.1, forward strand.
AATACAGTCTGGACCTTGGTTGATATACCTAAAGAAAATTCTATTATTGGAGTAAAATGGGTGTTCAGAAATAAGTGTGATGAAAATGGAATCATTTTATGAAATAAAGCTATATTAGTTTCCAAACACTATAATCAACAAGAATTAATAGACTATGAATAAACCTATGCTCCAACAGCTAGACTTGAATCTATTCATATTTTACTTTCCTTTGCAGCATTCTTTACTTTCAAACTTTTTCAAATGGAGGTTAAATGTGTTGTCCTTAATGGATATATTCAAGAGGAAGTTTTTGTTGAACAACCTCCTAGTTTTGAAGACAAGAAACATCCTGAACATGTTTTCAAACTTACTAAATCTTTATATATACTTAAACAAACTCCAAGAGACTGGTGTGATAGACTTACAATATTTTTGTTACAAAACCATAATGTTAATGAAAATGATGATCCAACCCATTTTATAAATAAAGATAATAAAAATGTTTTAATTGTTCAAATTTATGTTGATGAAATTATATTTGGTTCAAATTAGCAAACTTTAACCAATTCATTTGCAAATTTAATGAAATCTGAGTTTGAAATGAGTATGATGGGTGAGTTAACATTTTTCACAGGTTTTCAAATTTCTCAAAAACCAGAAGGAACTTATATATCTCAACAAAAGTATATTAAATTTCTTCTCAAAAAGTTTGGATATGAAAGCACTAAGAGTATATGTACTCCCATTGGTACCTCAAATTCACTTGATCTTGATGAAACTAGGAAATGAGTAGATCAAACATTATTTAGAGGTATGATAGGAAGTCTACTATACTTGATATCTAGTCATCCAAACTTTATGTTTTAAGTATGCTTATGTATAAGATATCAATCCAATCCTAAGGAATCTCATTTAAAATTAGTGAAAATATTTTTTCACTATTTTAAGGGAACAGTGGATTTAAGACTCTTTTATTCTTCTGGAAATGATTTTGTTTTAAAGGGTTTTTCAGATGCTAAATTTGGTTGATGTAGAATGTATAGAAAAATTATATCTAGAACTTTTCATTTCTTAGGAGATTCATTAGTCTCTTGGTTATGAAAAAATAAACACTTAGTAGCACTCTCCACTGCTGAAGCAGAATATGTAGCAGCTAGAAGTTGTTGTGCCCAAGGGTTGTGGATTCAACACACACTCACAGACTATGGTATGATTTTTACCAAAAAAAATGTTGGGTGATAAAACTAGTGCCATTTCCTTATGAAAATATCCTACACATCACTCACATAAAAAACATATATATTAGGCACCACTTTCTTTGGGATCACACACAAAAAGAAGATATCATTCTTTAATTTATCAGAATGCAAGATCATATTGTTGATATTATCAAAAAATATTTACCCAATGATAGATTTAAATAAATTAAACAGAAGTTAGGAATGATAACCGTATGGTAATATCACATATTAACTTCTTTTTTAAACCTATCTTCTTGCAGTAAGAAACTCCTTTTCAAAGGGGGAGTACATTTTCTTGTGAGTAAAAATTTTTTCATTCAAAATTTTCCTTCCTTACATTTTTTGTAATCAATATTTTCATAATAAATTTTTTTTATAAAAATTTTCATAATCAAATTTTTTGTAATAATTTTTTTTAATCATATTTTCTTAATCAAAATTTTTGTAGTCAATTTTTTTCTTAGTCAAATTTATTTTACAGAGTCTAAAAACTATCAATTTCAAAAGTTTTCTTTAATAAAAGTTTCCAGAATATAAAGTTCTTTAAGAAGAATTTTCCTTATTACTGATATTTTTTCCTAGAATTCTGAAATTTACATTTCATTACGTAAATTTTCATAATCAGTTTTTTATATGTTGGTATTTTAATCTTGTTTAAGAAAATTTTTCTGATTAACTTTTCCTTAAATAAGAATTTTTTATCTTAAAAACCTCAAAAGATTAGAATGTACCAAATTCCTTCTTCGGATATCATCTGAACCATCAAATCTGATCAAGAGTGTTTCCACTATTGGATCTCTTTGGGAAGATGAATCATTGCCTCAAACGCCTATGTGAAGACCCCCGATGGTTGTCCCATATCGGTTTTCAATGCTTTGGCGTGCTGAAACCCTGCTTATTTACTTATGGTCCATTCCAAATTTCCAGATTTTCTCAATTCCGAATGTATTTGGAATCCTCTCCTCAAAAGAAAATTTCTTCAGTAAAAGAAAAATATGAATGGAAGATCTAAATGGAAAGGTTAGTAGATCCGAATTTCTTTACCAAATATGATTCTCTTATTTCAAAGAATATCACGCTGAATAACTAGTAGAGTTTGTGTATATCCAAAATGAAGGTATACGATCTAGTTTATCCAAAATTGTTGGTTGATTTTTATGAGTTGGTAATGTTTTTCAATGAAGGTGGGAGAGACAAGTTTTCCTTTAAAAGTTATTGGAAAACCTATTCCCTTTCCTATAGTATGGCATCTAACTTACTTCAAATTCCTTATGAGGGAGAATCTAAGTTCTGCACTCACAAGCTTCTAGATGTTTTATGATATTTTGATAAGGAGAAATCCATAAAACTCTTTGGTCTATCTATGGTTAAGACTCTGAAGATTAATCATATTTCTACAAATCTTTGGATCTTAGAGTTATAGGTCCAGGTATTTCTCATTCAGAGAAAAGTTGATAAGGGTATCTTGAAGAAGAGTGATATTTATGATTTGGACTTTTTGGTGAATCTAAGAAAGATTAATTTAGTAAAGTATATTTTGCTGATAATCATGAATATCAAGAATGGTACTCTCAAATCGCATATAATCATGTTTCCAGTTATTATCTTCAAGATTATAGTCCTTTGTCTAGAATCGTTAAAAATACCTTGTAGTTCTAAGCCAAGGAATTTCAAGGTCGTTTTTCTTAGTGATGAAACACTCAGAAGTATGAAGGTTGGATTCAATAGTGAATCTGGAGATTTTTTTGATTTATCTGATGTAGAAATAGAAGCCCTATCAAAGAAACCAGAAGTGTCTAAAACTTCCAAGAAGAGTGGTAATAAGAGGAAGGTAAAAGAACTTGAAAAGAAAGAAAAATCTTCTGCTGTTAAGGAAACTCAATCAGCACCACCTAAGACAAAGAAGCAAAAGGATTATATGGATGAATTAGTTGCCAAGTGGATAGAAGAAAAGAATAATAGGAAGGAAGGGGAGCCTAGTTTTGTCATGGAAATTGCTAAGGAAAAAACATTAAAGTTGAATGCTGTTGAGGATGATGAGAAGCAAGAAAAAGAAAAGAAGCTAAAAAAGAAAATGTCTGAAGCCGAGATTGTTCAATATCTTCTCAAGGCTGATGAGAAAGCCTCTAAACAAGTCCAGGTACTGAAATAATTTTTTCAAGAATCACTTCTAGTGACTCTGATAAAGAATATGGTGATTCCAGAACCAGAATAAGAAGAATAAATAGTTTAGGAAGAAGAATTCGAAGAAGAAGAAGAATAACAGAGTGATTTTAGAGATGACATGATAAGACAAGTGGAATAATATATTAAAAAAGAGAGTTCCTCTGAAATGTTTTCAATCCAAACTTATGAATCTGAATCAACTAAAATTATTTCACAAGGAAAAGAGGATAAGGAACAAGAATAAGTGAATAAACCATGTAATGATGAAAGAATCAACCATGACTTTATTCAGCAAGAGGATCTAGTGGAAGATGATGAAAAAGAAAAATTTGAGGAAGATAAGATAGTTCAGCTATCATATAGTGAACTTGAATAACCAAAAGTATCAGAGAGAAATCCAAAATATGATAATGGAAAACAGGTGTTGGTTGATACCCCTCGAAAATCGTTAGTGAAAAATAAAGATGTTGGTGGTTCTTTGAAGAGAAAAGATGAAGAGATAGAAAAATAATCCTCACCAACCAAAAAATATAATTAAGAATCATCCTCTCTTGGACATAACTTTGTAGTCCAATCATTGAAGAAGCTGGTTGATACCATTCCCTTATTTCTGAGTACAGACTCAAGGTTCCAGATGCTTCAGCACTCGATTAATCATAAATTGGATATAGTTACCATGCTTATGGATAAGTTTTTCAGGCTTGAGGCCAATTTCAAATCCTTCTTCATTGGATATGAAGCTAAAAAAATATCTTTCAAAGAAATCCCAAAGTGTTCAAGGAAAAAAATCAAAGAGATGATAATCCTTGATGACTTTCAAGAAAGTGATAAGGATTATTTTGACACCAAATATGGGAAGATCAAAGATCTCACTAAAAGTTTTGAGGAAAATATATGTCTCGAATAGAGAACTCAGAAGTAGGAATTCAAAGATCTCAATGGGAAGCTTAATTCAGTTACTTTGAATTGGAAAAGGAAAAAATATCTTAGAATTGAGTTTGAAGAAAAACTCAATAAGCAAGAAGATCTTTTGAAAGCTCAAGTGGAAATTTTTATAGCTTAGGAAGAAAAGATCAAAGCCTTAGAGAAGAAAATGAATATTTGGATCAGCTTCTCAAGCATGTTGAAGAAGATCACAAGGAGCTTAAGAAGTTAAAAACCATTATAAAGAAGTTAATTATGAAGGATAAAGAAGGATAATTTTTACCAATCTGATCTTTTTTTGTATTTCCTTCCTTGTAAAAATCCTTTCAATCATATAGATTTTTTTGGTTTTTCTTCATATATTTTGTTATATAGTACTAATATTTTAGGTACCATATTTTTTCCATTCCTGTTATTCCTTTTTGAAAATCACAAAGGGGGAGAAAGGAATGATAAAAAAAATACTAAGAAAAGAAGAGAAGTACCTAAGGGGAAGTCAATATAAGGGGGGTTTTATCAAAGAAGATTTCATTATACAAGAAAAAGAAAATTCTCTTTAAGGAAGTCAAGAATATGATCCTTAGGGATTTCAAAACCTAAGGGGGAGTTAGTTGTATTCACCATAATCTATAAGTAATGGTAGGTAAGTTTTTCTTTTATGTTCATAAATAAAATTTCTAAGCCCTTATATTCTTTTTTCGCAAGGTTCTTTGTGCTTTCCAAAAAGGTGGATATTGTTGATTCAAAAAAGTTTCCTTATGAATTTTCCAATACTCTATGTTTTGAAAATAAAAAACACTCTATCTTAAGGAAAATTATATTTTCCCTAAGAATTATCTTAATGAATAAATTTTTCATTCACTAAGAAAATTTTATCCTTAACTATGTTTTCATTGTTCATTTTATTGTCTCTATAAATCTAAATAATTTTATTACTAAGTCTAAAAATCTGTTTCACATCTAAAACCTAGGAATCCTAAAAATCCTTAGTTATTGAGTATTATGTTTTTAGGATCTGAATTATCTGAAATTCAGACTTGAATTCTCTAAAATTCAGACTCTGAATTCTATGAAAATCAGACTCCGAGTTCTCTAAAATTTAGACTCCAAATTTTTTAGAATCCAGACTCTTAATTCCTTAGAATTCAGACTCTGAATTACTTAGAAATTAGACTCTGAATTCCTTAGAATTTAGACGCAATATTACTTAGAATTTAGACTCTGAATTCCTAATAATTCAGACACCTATTACCTCAAAATTTAGACTCTGAATTCCTCTGAATTCAGACACCAAATTCCTTGGAAACCAAAATCCAAATATCCATGTATTATAGTCTCAAGATGTTTATTTGGTTAGAATATGAACTTTATTTTTCCTTATAATTCCAAAATTATATTTGGTTAAGAAACCTTATTTTTCTTACACTTGTTATAGTTATGAAATGATTTTTTACAATCTATTTCTAACTAACCATTATTTGAGTGACACATGTACAGGTACCTCCGAGTTTCAAGGAAAAATATGACCATTGGATGAGGGAGCCGACCATTGGAGAAGTTCCTATAAATATGAGCTCATTTCAATGAGCTTAACACCCATTGATCACTCTAGATATTACATGTTGCTGAAGTAATTTTAAGAGAGAGAGAGAGACTCTCATGCCTTGTGAATACTGAACATCTTGTTCAGATTTCTTCGTATGAATTCGATTGTTGTTGTGATCAATCGAGGACTTCCGGGGATAGGAAGACAGAGGTTCTGACTACCATAAAGTTTGAGGGCTTGCGGGGATGGTAAGACAAATTCCGAAATTCCTATCAAGGTCTTACCCTAATGTGGAGAAGACAAAGTTTCATGAAAGAATAAATCAAGGGACTTTTATCCTAGGTTATTGGATACCCTTTTCTTTGGGTTAAAAGATTTCATACCTGTTACTTGTTTTGTTTCAAGTTTATTTTTGCTGTATTTTGATAAAGAAAGAAAGTATAACCTTATTATACGTTCTTTTAATTTATTATACTCTGATAAGTAATATTTTATACATTTTAAGGTAGAATCTTTTCCTTGTAAACTTTTCTTAAGTTTCATTTCCAGTACCATATTTTCAGAACCTAGAAAGTTTGTAGAACTAAAAGAGGTCTTATGAATTTACCTTGTTTAACCTTGTTAAACATAATTTTACATAAGGTTAAAAAATGAAAGTTTTTAAACATACAATTCACCCCTATTGTAAATTTATAATCTACATCATTATTTCGACCCTACATATATTTTATCAAAAATCCAATCTATACAAAATATATTTCATCACTTCATTAGTTGAAAATATTTAAATACAATTACTGCTTCATCTATAAACCACAACAACCTTATCCAAATGTGGTTTCATTTTGTGTTTTATATAACTTATCATGATTACTAATGAATCATGGTCACTCCACCTTCAAAAAGTATTGCAAAACCAGTTTTTTTATCTAAAACATATGTCATTAATTTTTTTTCTATTTGAAACTTGGATTCCTGATCACATCCTAATGTATATTTTTAGTATATAAAATAGGAACACCACCTTTAAACTCAATCTATGAAATTTCACACTTATAAAACTTGACATCCAATGTGTTACTAAAAAATATTTAACTTTTTCCAAAATGTAAATATTTTTAGATAAAAATAAATTTTCTATTCATAAATCATTTTTCCATTAGATATGTCTTTATCACTAAATTATTGGTAAACAATTTTCTGCTAAAAGTTATAGAGAAAAATTATAATTTCCTTTACAAATATAACAATGAAAACATATAATATATACATTGGTCAAAATTTTCATCAATATATTTATCTGTTGATAATAATATTACCTACACTTATATTTTCATTGGTGATATTAGTAACAATATCAATTCATCTTTCATTTTAGGTAATTCTAACAATGATATTTGTTTTTAATGCATTTTTAAATAAAAAAACTTGTTTTCATTACAAAATTCATTGGGAAAAAATTATATTATATATATTAATATAATTATATATATATAAAATATATTTTAAAATTATCATATAATTATTAAAAATTTAATTTGAGTGAAATCTTATCAAGTGATGTGCCGCTTGAGACTCTTGATGGAAGGTTTAGGAGTTGGGGTAACCACTCAGTGAATGATCTCAAGTGATTATGACAATCATATTTAATCAATATTTACAATAACCTTTTCCTTAAATTTTACTTATTAAACTATAAATAATGATAGAAACACCTACAAAACAAAAATTTAAACATGACATGAATTTAAAAGAATCCAACCAATCCCAAAAGAAATAATGCCTCACATATAATGCCTTAACATAAGTAAAAATTGAAAAATAAATTTGAATAAAAAATATTCCACCTCCTAAGAATTTATCAAAAAACCCATCAGTAGTAGCATGATTTTTTTACTATAATTTAGTTTTTGGCATGCATGATGAAGTATATGATCAAATGTATTAACATAACTCATGTTGGGGAGTCCGAGATGGTGGTTCGGTATCTTTTAGGTTTACTCAAATAGGGGTAACCCACACATAGAGGTCATTGAATTAGTAGAATTTATGGAAACTACCACATTAGTCATCTAAGGTATCTTCTAATAGAGTTTCATTCCTAATGTCACAATTTAGATAGTGTCTGAGGTAGTATCTATAAATACATGAACAAAAGTATCCATAAAACAAATTTTTTCTAAGTTATTTTTCAAAAATGATTTCAAAAAATACAATTATTTATATTATTTTTCTTAAAAAAAAATATTTTTAAATATCTAAAAAAATAAATCCCTTTCAATTATTGGATATTATACTTGTGCAATGATATTTCTTATTAAAAAGAAAAAAAATTAATATTTGGATCTTACCAATCTGATTCCAATACACATAATATAATATATATTGAGATAAAATGATGCCCTATCAAAGAGAAATAGATATAAATAAACATAACACAATAAGTTACTTTGAATTAGAATTTTGTCTCTTTAAGTGAAAAAATGATGCATATAATGTTCTTATCAATTTTGTGTTCACCTATCATAGTTCTGAACATCAATGTGATTTAATATTTATTTACATGACTTAATGAAAGGTAAAATATGATAGAAATAAAGGATTAATGAAAAATGAATTCATGAAGAGTTTTTGTATGATTAGTACAAAGAATGATTTCGAGTAATATTGGTGTAAATAATATGGTGATATAATTTAATAGGGTAGCTACTCACTTTATTCAACATATTTGTATGTGATGCGCTATAGATGAAACAATTCAACACCCATAAAATGAACACAACTTAAACTTATAATAAAAAAATCTTATATAAATGTAAATATCCATAATTATATAGATTAGTTTGAAAAATAATTGAATAAAATGATGTGAATAAATAAATAAAGGCTCAATTTGTTCATGAAAAAGAATTCTCATTTTCATTGTATAGCATGATCCTTCAAAGAAAGGGAGTACTATATGGGGGAAGAATTAGAAACTAACCATTAAAAAACCAAACTGGAAAGACAAATATCTAGTCCGATAACTACCAATACATCTATACAGGTTCATCTGATACTCAAGGAGATCAAATTATCCTCTCTCATTATAGGTGCTAAAAAAGGCAAGACAAAGAGAATATAAATCTATCAAAATAAGTAAACCCCATTATTAGTTCAAATATAAAAAAAAACCTAATAAAAGTAGATTTAAATGAAAAAATGGTATGATTTATATGACAAATGGTAATTACATTCAATATACATGTATATCAATAGATTAATGATTTAAATTCACTAATACTGAATTGATCAATAAATTTGAACATGCCCATTTTTTTCCCAATATCAATTCATGGTATACATTTGATATGTATAGAAAATACTTCATCTAAATTAATAATTTATCATAAATTATAAGTTTTATAATAATTTTCAAAATGTAATTTCATACAAAATATTAACTATTTTTTATACATGGTAAGTGCTACAATCAATTTTTCGTAAGTGTTGTTAAACAAACATAAAAATGGTTGAAAAGTTAAGTGAAAAAATAACATTTCAATAAATCATTATAGAAGAAATTTTAAACCTTTATCCCATGTACACTATACACAAATTTACCCCAAACTAAATAGGTCCTAATTTAAAAAATACAGACATAAAACCTCTAGAGTAGAAATGGGATTATTTACTTTGCATAAATAAAATGCATAGAAGCTACTCACTAAACATTTAGTATAGAGCACAACAACCAAGTTAATCCACACATTATGGAAAATATAGTAATAGTAATCATAAAAGTTTTCATGTGTATTGCTTTAAGAAAATATTGGTAATGATTAAAATAAAAAGGTAGAAGTTAGCCCTAACTTCACAATTCAATTGGTGTAAGATTCCCTTATTGAGGAAAGTATTGGAAATTAATCCAACCATAGGAATAAGGAAGAAAGTGATATGTACCAAAATAGTATAACCTTAAATAATGATAGGAGTGGTAGTGAGGAAATTACCATTGAATTAACAAATGTCAGTTATGACATGTTTGTGCAATTTTCTTCCTGAGCCATGATACCCAGATAAAGAATAAGGGATGCGATCAGATCATAGGGAGGATACGATAGGGTTGAAACACCCATTATATTTTAATATAATATGACTTAAATAATTTAATTACACAATATTACACAACTAGTGGATCCCCAAAAGCCAATTGGTGGTGAAGGTGGAACTGAATGCATCCAACAGTAGTCCAATAGCTAGTCGGGGGAGGTGTACTATCTAGTCGTAGAATATCTAGTATCAAGGATGTCTCTAGGAAATATACATAAAACATGGTTGTGTCTACCAGGTATTTGGTGTAATTAGATAATCCAGTTATAGTGTACATTATGTATAGTAAAAAAGACCATAATGAAGGTTTTCCATGACTTCATGAACCCAATAATTTCAAAAAACATTCTGATCCACTTGGAACCTATAAAATGAGTCTATTGGATACTTGGTTAATGAAATTTACTCCCATAATGATCTTGGATTATCTTGAAACGAAATCACTAGATTTATCAAAATCCTCTCAAAGAGCCAATTTATTCCCCACAATCTCTCAAGTCTCTCAACCTTTCTCTTAAATATCTCAACAAAATTTTTAATCATCATTGAAGATATTTGTGAGCAGCATTGTAATGGGTTTGTTAAATTAAACCATATCCTCTAATCATCCTTTCTCTAATGGGTTCTCACCTCACAAATGTGACAGACAAGTTCCTTGTCTACTATCAAAGATCAAGTGGGTTCCCACCAACCAAAATTTTGAGGTACAAGTTTCTTGATCACAACCAAGATCAAGGGATTATTAATAATATAGACCTCTTGTGTTAAGGGGTGGAAATATAGGGGCTCACATCGAGATTTGGATGAAATATTCATCAATTTTGTTTTTATTATATTTAATTTATCACATAATATCATTTATCATTGATTAATATAATTTCATAAATTTGATTCAATCGTTTACATGCTTAAATTTGATATTAAAATTTTAACTTAGATCATATTTATCAACTATTTATCAATCAATTTAACTCTTTATTTATTTATTTTTATCAAAATATTTTTATTTTGTAAATTTCCTTTTATTTTTTATTTAATTTTTAAAACTTAATTCACTCTATATTGCAATAATTTCTATGACCAATAATTAGTATCATATGGGTGTTTGTTGTTTTTATCAAAATTTCCCCTGATTTCAAAATTTTGTTTTCGAAATTGTGTTTTTCATTCTTAATTGATTTAAAATATTTATCTATTTATGAAATATAATTATTATTCACATGCTCTAATTTTTGATATCACTAACCATTCTAATTGGAAGAATTGAATGTAAACTTTTATAGATAGTATTAGTTTATCTGAATGGAAAATTGTAATTCATGAGTATGTTCCAAATAAATAATCCAAATAAAAATGGAATCCAAAAGATGTTTAGAATTGTGAAATTAATAGAAAATCTATGAATTCCTTATGTTGTGGTCTTGATAGAAATTATTTTAATCATGTTTCCACATGAAACATGACTTATGAAATTTGGAAATTATTAGAAGTCACACAAGAGGGCACAAATAAAGTAAAATACACTAGATTGGATATGTATCGTCAATAGTTTGAAATATTATCCATGCATCCTAACAAATATATTACATGAATTTTTATAACATTCAATGAAATTTTTAATGTTATAAAGTTATTAAGTGACTAATTATATATAGAAACACTCATAATGAAAATAAAATTTGTTCTACCTAGATCATGGGCTCCCAAATTCACAACCAATCACAAAGAAAAAGATATGAAAATGATGATTGTTGAGGAACTCATAGAATCCTTAATGACATACATAATAATGTTGATGTGAAAAGTTGTAAATGAGGCTAATTAAGTAAAATAAGTCAAGAAAACCATCACCTTCAAAGGTAAAAATGATAAATTATCTTTAGGTGAGGTTTTGGACTATGGACAACTTTTCAAGGACATGGAGAATTTCATTGAGAAGAATAAATTATCCATCTAGTAAAAAACGGTAATTAAAAAGGAGGAACCAAAAGTGAAATAATATGAATATAAAAAAGAAAGTTCACATCAATCATGAGTTCTCTATCTATAAGAAGAAGCTCAAATACAAGAAACAAGGTAATAAGGCTTTCAAAGTCAAAAAATGGAGTGCAAGTGATGACTCCATGGAATCAATATCCTCATCCACTTTAAGTGACTCCTACGCAAGTGTCTTATGACAAAATTTGAGGAATATTTCAGGTTTAGTAATCCTCTTAATATTCCTTCCACTTCCTCTTCTTATCCTAATTCTTCTTGTTCCTCTTTTTCTTACTCAACAATTCAACCTAATTATGAAGTTATAAAATATTTCCATGATCAACTCAAAAATAGTTTTCATCAACTTGATTCATTATATAGATATATTTAAAATAATAAAATAATAAAATTATTCAATAAAGTTATCAACTTAAAAAAGATAATGATATTCTCATAAAATAAAAATAATAATTATATATAAAGGTCAAAAATCAATTTGGCATCATTAAACTCGAATCCACCATTAAATAACTAAAAATATCTCCTTGAAAATTCACCCTAGGATAAATAAATTTTAATAAAATTTTTGGTTATTGAATACATATAAAATAATGGGTTGGTCTTGGTTTATCTAATCATGAAATCACTTCAAGAAATAAATTGAAAACTACCTTTTCAAAACGTTTCTTGCAAGATACATTTTGTAACTATAGTAAAAGGTTTGATTATTTAATTTATGAATGTGTGTGAATAAATGAATGATATAAAGACCAAAATCAATCCATATTTTATCCAATTTTTCTGAAAGAAAATATCATTCTAAGAAAATATATATTACTAAATCTTTTCAAGATAACATGAGTAGACCCAAGTTTATTATAGCACCAAAACCCTTAATTGATTAATTTTGTAGGAAAAGTGTCTTATAAGAAAAACCCAGGAAGCATTGTGGTAACTAGATAGTTATTTAAAAAGACACATGTGTGATGACCATTATGAATTCAAAAAAATAAATAAACTTTATGGAGCTCATATCACATTTAGTGATAATTCTAAGGGTAAGATAATCAGTGAAGGTACCAACATTTTTTGTAACTCAATAGAAATAAGAAAAATTATTCATCAAAGTAGAGAAACAAAATTTAAAAATAATTAGTAAATTTTATGACAACAGTTTTAAAACATCTTTCAAAAGTGATTTTTTGATTTTTTTGACCCAAAAGGAAAATTGTTATTTACTGAGTCTATATTTCAAAATTTATATACAATTAATGTAAAATCTCTTACAAGAAAAAATGTAAACAATTTCATCACTCAAGTCAGTTATTCATGGATTTGGCATAGAATCCTTGGTTATTATAACACACACTCACTTGTAAAACTCAGCCATTATCAACTATTATAAGATCTTACAATATTTCATTTCAAATATGACATGGTTTTAGAATCATGAAAATATGTTAAGCAACAAAAACCATCTTTTAAATCTAAAATAGGAATTAATTATTCAAAATCATTTGAATTAATTCAACTTTCTATTTTTAGTCCTTATCAAATTGAAATTAAAATAGGAAAATCCTATACTTTTGAAATTTTTGATTAATTTACAAGATTCACATGGGTTTGTTTCTTTACTCCTAAAAGTGAAGCTAAAAAATCCTTCACCAAGTTTTATAAAGAGGTTTAAAATGAAATATGTTTCAAAATTATTTCATTTTATAGTGATCATGATAGAGTATTAGATGACAAATAATTTGATTATTTTCGTTCTTATGATATGTATAGTAATTATTTTTCTATTCCTTGACCCCCTCAACAAAATGGGGCGGTATATAGGTGAAATCAAAAAATCCAAGAAATCACTTGAATTATTTTGAATTATTTTAATTTACCAAAATATTTTAGGGCTATGACAATGGGTAATACGTGGTTTATTATTATTCATGTTATAATTAAGACTTTTATAAAAAATAACTCTTATGAAATCTGAAAAAAATAAAAATCCAAAGTCTTATTTTTTAATGTTTTTGGATGAAAATATTTTATTTTAAACACCACAGACAATCTTGGAAAATTTGATTCTAAATCCGATGAAGGTATCTTTATTGGGTATTATATCTCAAGTAAGAAATGCCTTTTATTTAAAAAAGGACTAAAATGGGAAAAAATCAATACATTTTGTTTTTATGAATGTTTTATAAAATATATTTCTAAAAATGTTTATAAAAATGATAGTTGAAATGAAAATTTTCAAACTAAAAAAGTTAAATAATAATAAGAATATCCATCTAATTATTTTACTAAATCTTTAAAAAATATATAAAACCATCCCATTAAAAATTTCATTAAATATTTATAAGAAGGAAATCATAATTGTAGGTCAGTCTTAAATGAGGTTGAACATATTGTCTTTGTCTCTCACTTAGAACCCCAAAACCTTAACAATTACTTTAATAATGAAAATTAGGTTCTTTCCATGAAATTGGAACTAAATAAATTCACTCAAAATGATGTATGGACTCTCATGGAAATATATAATGGCCATCCCATTATAGGTCATAAATGGGTTTCTATAAATAAGCTATTCAATCTTGGAAATATTACTAGAATTAAAACTTGTTTAGTTCTAAAAGGTTATAACCAAGAAGAAAGAATTGACTATGTTAAATCATTTACAATTTTCTCTTGGTTATAATAAATTATAACATTGTTGGAATTTTATTCTCATATCAACTTCAAAATATTTCAAATGGATATCTAAAGAACATTTTAAAATGGTTATATTTCAGAACTTGTTTTTTTTGGAACAACCACCTGGTTCTAAAAATACTCTCTTTAAAAAATTTGACTTCAAATTATCAAAAGATATTTATTTTTAAAACAATCCTCTCATGCTTGGTAAGAATGTCTTTCAAATTATTCTTTATCAAATTTTTTTAAAATGGGAAAATAAAATTCTATTTTTTTCTATAACACATCTAAAATAATTTATTACTCATGAAAATTTACATAGATGATGTGATTTTTGGATCTAATAATGATTCATTTATTGATTTTTTGGATTTTATTAAAAATGAATTTGAAATGAGCCTTATGGGTGAACTCAAATTCTTTATTAGTTTTCAAATTTCCCAAATAGAGGATGTATTGTTTCTAAACCAACGATAATAATCCAATTAACTATTAAAATGATTAATAATGGATCATGCTAAGGAAATTAACATGACAATGTGTAAAACTTTTATTTTAACGTTGGATGAAGTTGGTGAAATGGTATATAACAAGATTTATAGAAGTTTTATGGGAAGTCTACTTTATTTTACTTCTACCAAACTTGATATCACTTTCAGTATTTGTCTCTATGATCATTTTTAATCAAATCCAAAATAATTTCATCTCAAATCCTTCAAAAGGTTTTTTCATTACTTTATAGGAACTAAAATTATTGACTTTTTTTATCCAAAAGAATCATATTTTGAATTAACTTATTTTTTTATTTATATTTTTGAGGATGCTAACTTGATAAGAATAGTAATAGTGGGACATTACACTAACTTGGAACATTAATCATCTTATGGAGTAGTAAGAAGTAGAACTCAATTTCTCTTTCTATAGAGGAATTAGAATACATAGCCACCGATATTTATTGTTCCCAAATTATATTGATTAAACACACTCTCTTATATTCCAGATTTAAATTTTATCCTACCCCTATTATGTGTGATAACACCAGTGCCATAAATATCTCTAAAAAACCTATTCAGTACTCTTACACCAAACACATTGATGTTAAGCACCATTTATTAAGAGATCACTTCAAAAAGGTTGTTTTATTATTGGAAATTTTTATAAAATAATATTAACTCAATGATGATTTCACCAAACCTCTAGTACTTGATAATTTTGAATCCATTAAAGGTGAATATGGAATCATTTTCTTTTGATTCTATTTATTTTGTTCTATGGTTATCCTGAGTTATCTTTTAAAAAGATATTTTTTTAAACAATATATTTTTTTTAAATATATATAATCTTGAAATTTTATTTTATTCTACCTATTATTATTTAGATATGATACCTTTATATCTCATGTTCTATCATTTGAGGGGGGATCCTAATCTATTTTCAAAATTTGAGATTTTCCATAAGTAAGATATTTTATTTTCAATTTATTTACTTTTGAAATGGTTTACCCTTATTTTCAAAGTTTTCAAAATCATACATTCTAAAGTAAGTACTTTTTAAAATTATAAAATACTAGTTTTAAAATTAAATTTGTTTTTTAAAATCACATATGTACATACTATTTTTTTTTATTTTTTTTACCAATATTAAAAGAAGATTAATTATGAGTAAAAATTATTTTATATATATTATTATTTATAACTATATTCTCTAGATGTCATTGATGAAATATAAATAAAAAGATGATTATTAAATATGGATTCTCCATATTGACCTTTTTCTAGATCTTTCAAATGAATAAATCAGTAAATGGTGGTAATTTTTTTTTTGAGAAAATTTGTGCCATAGAAAAGGTATATATCATGTTTATTTTTTTTCTTCTTTTTATATTAACTTTTTATATTATTTTATCTTATTATTATTAATATATTTTATTTTTATCTCTTAATTTTACCTTGACTCTATCTCTCCATCCATTAATGGAAGTTTGGAAGTTAAAAAGTGTTTTAAAAATATATTTTGTCTTTAAAATATGATTTTTTTTCAAAATATATATTTTTTTAAAAACTTTTTTACTTTAGTTTTTTCTATATTGAAATATATTTCCAAATATTTAATGAATATTATTTTTCATGTAACGCCCCGACCCCAGCTACCCAGAGTCGGTGCATTATTACATAACATTGGCATGATCACAAGAAAGATCAAATCTCGAAAGACCGATTGGTTTAGTAGCCTTGGAAACACTAGATATATTCATAAGTTTTACATTACATCATAAAATGAAAAACTACTACAACAACATAATGTTTCCACAATCCACACTATTAACCCCTCATAAAATCCCTGAAGGTCATTCATAACTTACTTCTTCACATCCTGGGAAAAATAAAACATAGAAAAGGGGTGAGCTCAAATGCCCAGTAAGGATAACAATATAGCGGAACATTCAAAATAATCATAAACATTTAAGGCAATGAATTACTAAAACAAAAGCCTTTTAAAATTGAACTTCAACATAGTATGGCAAAAGTAAAATGAAATAATGCCATTTACTTATTCACATTGATATTCTACTAATCAAATAATCACATGCAATATCAATAACCACTTTCATAATGTTGGAATGCATAATGCCAGACTATCATAACCACATAGCCAAGGCCTCGTGCCAAGAATACAAATAAGATTTTGTCAAGGCCTTGTGCCAAGACACTAGTTTGTCTCATGAGACCTACCGATGCATCGAGGAGCTATAGCGGGCTCCACTCGTCACTTATTAAGTCCAATGCATTCCCATATGAAAAGGTTTAAACATAACATAAACATTTGTATTAAAACTAGCATACGAAATGTCAATAATTTCACCATAAACTATGAATGGTATAAAAATAGCACATCCATAGTCAAACATGTCACAAAAACTTCAATACAATATAGAAGTTTTGTATCATAATAAATCAACTTCGAATAATCTTAAAATCCATCAAAGGATGTTGACATAGATGAAATCAAAATTCTTTTTAAAGAAGTATCTCCTTTTATTTTGAAATCATTTAAGATCCATATAAAATAAAAAATTTTCTTTGAAAATATTCTTATAAGCTTGTATGGAAAGCTTCGACGATTTTATAACGGCGGAAAATAACTGCACCCGCCGTATAAGTTAAAAAAAACATTCTTACCTCAATTCAGTCGAAAAGGTTAAAAAGGACCTTGTTTTGAAAACGACGGAATGATTCTTTTATAAACCTCTTATAAAAAGTCAAACAAGGGTATAAATGACTTTAACCCATATTCTTGTAAATAGTAAAAATGTTTTGAAATACATTTCAAAGAAACATGGATGTGGATGATAAAGAGATCCCAGTAGATTATTACGTATAATACAACCTCGGATAATGAAGAGATTGTGAAATAACCCTTACCTTGTACTTTTCCTTGGTTGGGGTAGGTTAACCTCCTGTATAATGGTGAAATAATTTTTATTAAATTATACAAGAATCATATATATCAATATGATATCATATATGATCTTTTAACATTGATTTGTTAATAATATCTTAGTATTATCGTTGTTTCGGGTGTTAACTTACTCGTTTGCTTTTGTATGTTTTGTTACGTAAGACATGTTTGTAAGGGATAGGTTGTATATTATTCAAATCCAGAATGGTATTAAGTCCATAAACATCATTTTTAAATCATCAAATGATAATTATACTTGAATGGATACGATGGAGAATGAATCTCATCGCGTTCGTGGAGACGGTAGTCCGTACGTACGCACGAACGCTACTTCCATTTAATTTTTAAAAGAATCAAATCCAAATGATACATAGGTATATTACTATTCCAGTATAATATAATATTTTATATATGTTACTTAAGTTCATTAACACCATCCTTTATACGTTCCATGTGTGGTATGAACGAGTCATATCATTTTAAGGGGGCGGTAGTCCGCACTTCCTCAAATGAAATTATCGTATGTATATACAACATGAAACGAATAATGGTATGAAATAAAATGGAATTACAGAAGCTTATATATAAAATATATATCATTAATATCATATTTAATTACAGTGCCATCATAATGGCCACCATGAGAGGCGGTAAGATGTTTTTGAACAATCATCGTTTCGTGAGGCGTTAGTTTGCCATCCACATAAACATTATGTTCATCATCCATTAGATGGAGTTGTGTGTATGTGTAGTTTGAATCCTTATTATAACAACATCCTAGTATATTGTGGATACTGGTGTTGTTACAAAAGAAAGTAAATAAAAAGAGTTTGGGGGTTGAAGAAGCAAAATAAATGAAAATAATTTAAGAGAAATCGTTACCTTTAATTTAGGTAACTCACTTTGGTTGGAACCAAAGGACTTCTTGAAATGCTTTCTGCCTAAGGGGAAGCTTCAAGGAGGAGGATAGGGATGTGGGGAGCTTAGTTGGGCAGAGTTTGGACGAGCCAAGTGGCTTGAGAGGTGTGAGGAATGAGTAGAAGTGGTCTCCTTTTATAAGGGAGAGGAGGGGCTCTTTAGGAAAG
Organism: Viscum album; assembly: GCA_963277665.1. NCBI lineage: Eukaryota > Viridiplantae > Streptophyta > Magnoliopsida > Santalales > Viscaceae > Viscum > Viscum album. Next base: position 284,582,636 of record OY728147.1, read on the forward strand.
TGTGAAAGTATTACTTTATAATATATTTGTATTCGGTTTATAATGGTCCAAAAATCATTGAGGTCGAAGATAAGATGACTCATATTCTAAATAACATCAACCAATAAGAATTGGACAGGTTTTAGATAATATTTTAATCATTATAATCTTATTTATTTAAATGATTTATTAATGAGGTAAACATTGCATCATTATTGTGTCATTAATAATTTAACTTATTTGATGTCTAAAAATTATAAATAAAATATCATCATGTAGGAAACTTTTTAGCTTTCTAATGAATATTTATAATCGAAAATCCAACATGTATAACCCTATGTAAAAATTTTTCTTCTAAAAGATGTAAGCTTATGCCATTTTTATTTTTATTTTAGCTTTATTAATATAATGTGTCATTATCACTTACAAGTGGATCCATGGGGTCCCAAAATAGACCCAAAGATGCCCATGGTCGACCATGTATCAACCAATAGGGTTAAGATACGTTTTAGGGTAATTTAGTATTATTATAATATTATTTTTTTAACCCTTATTTACCGGATTTACCCTTAACCATGGTAAATAAAATATTTACCGCAGTAATTATTCAAAATTTCTAAAAATAAAAGTTACCTATTTACACAATTTGAACATCCTGATTCCAAATATGGAATCCATTTTTCTAAATTCAAAACACAGAAGTGGCAGAAATTAATTTAAAATTAATTCCCGCTGTCAAAACAAAAAACGTGTTTTTAAGAGATAATAACTATCAAAAGATTGACACTTGTTTATGTTCGGTTTAATTGTAAAATTATGTCTAATGAACAACATTATATTAAATAGTAAAAATATATTCTAAATATACTTTAAAACCACTCAAATTCATAATTTATTACTATTAATTATTTTGATTAAAAAAGTTGTTTTTAATTAAAATTTAGTAATTTTTACTATTCATCAAAATATGAAAGTTATCCGAAAAGTACCAAAATTTCACCTTAGGCTAAATTTGATATTCCGAATCCAAAAATGAAGTCCATTTTAAAATATAAAATATATATAACTTCAAAAAGTAGGTATTACTATTCATAACAGCTAGTTTGATTGGTTACGGTGTGTTAGAACTCGAAGTTGCGTACAACACACGCTACTGTTTTATTCAAAGGAAAGCGTACCGTGGAAGCTTGGGATGTTTCATTTTAAATTTTTTGATGTCTCCATTTAGTCAAAAAGTTTAAAATATTGTATTTAAAAAGGTTTCACTATCAAAAGTTGATAAAAGTGCAATACTGAAAATGAATCTGTTCTTGCATTATGACTTAGAAACTCATAATATGGATTCTAAAATTATAAGGATTATATAAAGTTTAAAATTTAGTTAATACTATTCATGACCTCTTTTAATGGATTTTTTTTTGGTAAGTCATGGTTCAATTGAACTCAGTGTTGCGTGTAGTGCAAGTTATTGAATTATTTTGAAGAAATAACACACTATGAAATCTTGGGGTGTTACATTTCATCTCCTTATTTTTATCTTTTTAATAATTATAAAAAGGGAGAAATTTCAGAAAATTTTTATCTAGGGAGGAATATTTGTTGATTGGACTTAAAAGGGGTATATATTTCATAAAATTTTTATTTTATTAAGGGTAGAATGTTTTTATACTTTTTGTTAATAATTATTTTTGAAAATGGAGAGATATAAAAAATTGATTCAATTTTTTTATTGTTGAATATGTAATTTCATGTTTTTTATCTTTATATCTTGAGATTATTAAATATCTTGTTAAATCTTGACTATCATTTATTTATCTTTATCTCTTAATTTATTCTTAATTTATCTTTTTATATTAAGTGTTTTTTATAAAAAAATAGAATATTGTTGTACCTATAGATCTCATGGTGTTTTCATGATCACAAACACTTACCAATGTTTCTAAAATTTTCATTTAAATGAGTTTTAGTGTTTTAATTGAATACCAAGTGATGGAATTCATGACATCTTTAAGAGATTTTAAAGTATTGTTAGAGGATTGGACATCTCTATTATCATAATTCATGACCATGGACACTTTTATGAATAATATTAAATATCATTTGAATGAATTAGAGTATAATACCCACTAACTAGGTAGTAGAGTCCCTTTGACCAAATGGCTGTAAAGGAATAATCAAAGGCATATATAAGAAGTCCACCAGATAGTCGATAGAAGATTCAATACCTATGATGTCTCTAGGTAGGCCAACTACTACCTGATGGTGGCTACAAGGTACTCGGTGGTAGTGAGCCATCTAGTTTGAGCCTATGTTAATTATGGTACAAAAGACCATAATGGTCATATTCCATGGATTCATAACCCATGATGAATTCCATAACCTTACTGGTCCTCTTAGAGCCAATAAAAGGAGTCCATTGGACCCTTGGAAGATAAAAGTTTCTCCTATAATGTTCTCGGATCACCCAAATTCCAAATCACCAACCTTTACAATATCTTATCAAATAACCAATTTATTCCTCTTAATATCTCAAGGCTCTTAAACATTCTCTCAAATATCTCAAACTAATTCATAATCATACTTAAAGATAAATTTGAGAGGCATAGTAACAGTTTTGATAAATCAAACCTCTATCTTATCATCATCCATTCTCCAAAGGATTCTCACTTCAAAAAATTGACGGGTGAGTTCCTTGGTATCAGCAAAGCTTAAGAGGGTGCTGAAAATGATAATTTTGAGGGAAAAGTTATTTGATCACCACCAAGATCAAGGGATTATTAATACTATATACCTCTCATGTTTAGGGGTAGAGACTTGGTGGCTCAGATCGATCTTTAGTTTAATTATTTATCAATTATTTTTTTCCTCTATTCAATTTATTGCATTGAACCATTTATCATTAATTTGAAAACATTCATAATTTCGATTTGAACATTTCTTTGCTTAAATTTGATAATAACCTTTTAAATTAGATCAAATTTATCAACTATTAACCAATTTATTTATCTCTTTATTAATTTCACTTAATTTAAATTATTGTATTTTGTAATTATCCTTTCCATTTGACTTTAATTTTTTAAAAGGAAATTCACTCTCACTCTAGACAAAATTTATTCAACCAACATAGTCCAACTTATTATTCCACTATAAACAAATAAACTAATTATTATAATGGAAAATAGAATACAAAAGTAAGGATAAAATGTTGGTTTTAATGGTAAAAATTTAAGAAATTTATAACTCTTGACTCACTTAGATCACCTTTAATGAAACTACTTATTCCTGCCTATTCAATTACCCATAACCTGAACACCTAAAAAAGAATAAGCATGGAATATAAGAACCTAAATTAAAATTAATCATAGAAATATTTACCACCAATCTATCAATCCAAATTCCAAGGATTGACATTTGGTGAAACCATGGAACTACAACATGTCCATTGCACCAATAAGGTCCAGATAAAACCTACAAAATATTAGAAGTATAGAATCTCAATATCAAATTCAATGGTATTATGAATTATTAATGCAATAAAATTAATATAATTCATTTAAACGTCAAGTGGAATGAGATTTATTCATTGATTAAAAAAATACAACGTTGATGCATTCTTCACAAAAAAAAAACCAAAAAAAGGAAAAAAGTTATTTAAAAAATTAGAAATGAAACCCCTTATAATTATATGATTTGGGATAAATTCACATATACAAAATTTAATCTACTCCAATTAAGGGTGTAATATTTCAATGGGGAATGTATATTTTACTGAAATCTAAAGAATAAAAATATTTTACTTTAATTAAAATAAAATTCATACATAGAATGAAACAAAAAACAGATTCTTATTAATCTATATTTCATAAAAGTATCCATTTATCATCATGGGGCCCTTTCTCTTATTCAAAATCAAATTTGGTGTGTAGAAATTAATTTTCAAGTGTAAAGGGTTAATTTAATTTAAAATTAATATATATATTAACATTGACTAGATTAAATTCGCTCCTTAATATGAACTATTTATAAGGGGTTCATCACTTTTATGATAAATATCTTGGTTTCTTATTCTGTGAATGATGAAATGTAAAAGAAAGGCATTCAAACAACATTCACATATAGTAATTTTGAATCAGTGATAAGAATTTCACATTTTTTCACATCCAACATGTTCTCCATAACCCAGTTTATTTATTTTTTTCATAAAAAATTTAAAATTTCCCCTATTTAATCAATATTTTTAGTGTAGCGGAAGAAAAATATCACATAAATAAATATTACCACACAAATATGGTTAAATTTTTGGAGAAAACAGATGAGGATGTGACATGGGGATTTACATGATGATAATGAAAAAAATATAGAGAATGAGTGGCATCGTTGATCTAATGGGGTGGATGACAAAGGGAAATATACTCGATGACGAATGGTGTGGCATTGAATGGGTTTTGATGAACCATAGGGTGATTAATAGTTATAAGAGAAAGTGAAGAATGTGAATTTATGGTGCATTGTTATTTTAGGTTGATTTTTAACTAATCAAAGTCGATGAATTTGGGCATGCATGGTTATTCATTTCTAGGGCATGATTAAAATTGTTTGGGGAGGGAAATACCTCTCTAAAGTGAAATACAATACATGTTTTTAGAAAAAACTCAATATTATGACAAGGGTAACTCTATCTTATCCCAATGTCTCACCCCCGCTATACATGAATGAGTGTAAAAATAGATTCCATCCCCAATTTGATGCTTCAGTTAGTCTCTTTGTGCCACAACCATGTTCAAAAACTTCTCAACCTCATTATTCTCAAAAAAATCATAGATATTTTCTTGAATCTCATCATAACATCATTTTTCTATACTCTTTGTCTCTTCTTCATAGACATGGAAACTTAGATTATCCTCTTTGATCTATCTATATTTTATATATTCATTATATTTAACCTATTTCTTCATTTTGGGATCTTATTCCAAAATAGAGTATCTTGACCTTCATCTTCCATAGGCTTGTTCATATTGAGATCACTCCACAAATGATTAATTTTTATCAACTTTCATCATGATGCTATCTAGGTGAAATATGAATATTTTGTAATCTCTCAAAACTACTTTCCATATTGACTATATACTAAGTTAGAATCTTACACTTTCATTTATTTTTGTCCATTAATATTCACCACCTAGACATTAATCTTCAATTGTTTCATCTTCTCCTAAGTAATATTGATATCAACCATGATCCTTGGGTACATATTCATGTGGATAGTACATGAGACTTACATACCTCAAGATTTATTACCAATGACTTGTGACTTTTCTCTGCTTCTTAATGATCATGTCCATTCGATATATCAAAAAACTATTTTATACATTGGAATCTTATGAAACCTTTTTTCAACACTTGAAAACTTTAGTGACATCATATTACATTAGACTTATGAATTTCTTCCTGATTTGGATAATCCTCTATTGTTGATATGCTATAGTGTAAACCATGAAATAAAATAACTAATGGTGCACCATATGACATGTATAATTGTCACCTATGATATGTGGATATTCCTTCATGCACCGAAGATTTATTCCATTGATAGTTTTATTCTATAAATGATGATCCCCATGCACACATTCTTTTGGAAAACTAAGGGGCATGGTCATTTTTTTACATCCCATATTATCTTTGACGATTCTTTAATTATATACAACTGAGGGATGTTGGTTCCTGAAATATCATTTTCACCTTTAATACATTCCCTTATTCCTAAAAACATGTGTTATTTTCAATGAAAAGTTATTACTACTTCCTCCAAGTTACAAGATGGAATTTCAATGTCTATGACATACACATTCTACTTTATATTTCTATGTCGAGGTCTACAACATGTTATATACCATGATATGATTCATACACCCATAACACCAGCACACCTATTATTACTAGTGAATCAATAAAAAGTAGATAGGGAAAGCAGGAAAATGCCAATGGAGGATGGAAGTGGGAGACTGATAATGTAAATCACTAAAAGTGGGTACTAGTGATAACCGATGTTGGTTTACCTAAATTTTTAATTTAAAATATTTTCCCCACCCCCACCAAAAACCATAATGGAAGATCCTGTTCTTCACCTTAGCCACCCCACCAACTCACCTCACATATATTGCTTTAGTCATCATGTGTCCTACCTTACCTCTGACTAGTTTCTAAGCATCGAACAATACTCATTAAATATAGAAGAAGCAAATAAAATCCTTAAATCCCCAAGATCAGAATGAGTTAAAATGAAACCATGTATATACAAAAAATTAAGAACTTGTGTACCTTTCACCGATGAAATATATCTCTACATTATTCAATTAGTGTGCCTAATGGAGAACCCTTGAAGGCAGCCAAAGAACTACTTCCTCCATCGTATATCCACTAGTTGAACTGAATCACTCAACACTCGGGTGTGATCCTCATTCCTTCACCGATATGCTACTATCTTAGGCAGTAAATAGAGGAGGAGGATAGATATTCAGTTATGGGAGAATCAGTGAGAGCATGAGCCTAAATCACATGAAAGATCACACCCATCTCAGTTGCTTTTCCTTCTTATATAGGCCTTGGGACACTCCTGAACCCTTAATGGAATTTACTCATACATTATATAATGTATGAGTAATGAATCAGTTGAAACCCTTGTAACCTAAGGCATAAATGTGTTATCTCAATCATTTAATTGAAAAAAACACCTATAATAAATGAGATAATTTATATGGAAGAGGTAATAATGTTAAATAGTTAATGTTTGATAGCTATGATTAATCAAAGGGTGTCATATTAATAAAAAAATATCATCCTGGTAACATGATCATCTATCCACCATGGGTCCCTTTCCCTTATTTAGATCCCTATTCATGAAATCTATATGTGTACTGAAATTTCTACGTAGAGTGTGAGTGAAAAAATCAGTAGGAAACCAGCAATGGTCATTAATATTAGTGCTTAAGATATAAAAGTGCATTCCATGAAGTAAAAATGGTAAAAATATAAACAAAAATATATCACACAAGTACAAACATAAGTGGGGTTCTTAGAGACCATCTATACCTCCTTCAACACCATAAATGAACGAACAAAAATCTACCACCTGAAGCATCCCCCTCGATGGGATAACCCAAAAAAATTATTGAATTATCCCCCTTGATAGGATAGTCTAATGAATGTCGACCATGCACCTAACACATCCGACTTAGGGGAATATTTCATAAGGATCAACCTGTACTCTCAAAAATAAGATAGAAGAATAGCACAACACAGTACCAAATACCATAAAATATCAACATCACATCAAATAAAGTATCATAACTAGTTTAATCCACATACAATCAAACCAAGAATAGTTCTCACAAGGCTACACATGCACACTGCTATCTGTATTTCATGCATATATTTTATGTCATTTTAATGTGTTGATTTCTATATTTTATTGATTATTCCTTCCATTTTTTAAAAAATTTAACATGTTCCATGATTTATGGTAGGATACAAAAAATATTGGAAAAGGAAAAAACAGGTAAATGTTGGAGATTCACGATGTGACACCAGATTTTTGGGGATGATCATGGAGCACTTCTAAGGTGTAGAACTAAAGAACCAAGAAAAAACAAGGCTTTTAGAGAAGAAAAATTGAATTACATATCTTATAAACATTAAAAATTGTGTACTAGCACATGTTGTGAAAAGTGGGACATGTTGTGAAGTAAATAAAATCATAATTAAAAATTACACATGGTGTAATAAATTACACCAGGTGCAAATTTTCAGGATGGGATTTAAAAATCTAGATTTATCATTTCAACAAATTTTCAAAGAATCTATGATATGAGACCTACCTCAGACCACCTTTGGACCAATTATTAATGATATCCATTAATATCAGAGCCCATATAGATCCTATAAACTGATTTTGTTGGAGAGAGGCTGGAAACCAAAGCTTGGAGTGGAAGCTATGTTGTGGAGGGTCTTCCCTGAGTTAATATCCCTTTTTATTATGCATTATTTTTCTTTTATCCTCCCATATAATCCTATCATCACTAGGATGAGGGGGTAAATTCACGCTGTTCTAGGGTAATGTAAATAGAAGGGGGTAAGGTGTGTTGGATTTATTTTATCTTATTTATTCACATATTTAGTTTCTTGTAATTCTTCAATCAACTTCCAATAACTTTTTCTCTTCTATCATGAACATTGATATTTTAATCTAAAAGTAACTTTAAAATATAGAAACAAAAAAACCTAAAGAATTCATGACCATTTTCAACTTTAAGAGAAATCAGTTTTAAATATGGTATTGAGACAAACATGATTCAGTGAAACCCTAAATTATAGGAAAAGAGAAATATGGTATTTCCACATTAATGAAGGGATACCATGACCATTGGATCTTCCTTGTATCAACTACAACACCAATCATAACTTAGTAAACCTATTTTATGGAATAAAATTGTACAAAAACCATGAAATTACAAAACCCTGACATGCCTTTCAAATCTTTTTACAAACCAACCAGTAAATTTGCTTCATTTTCATTTCATTTTCTCAAAATTAAATTAAACCAATATTATCTCACCACTTTCTCCGAATTCATAAAATTAAATATTTTGAAAATCTAATCAAAATAATTTCATCTCCCCTATAGACTGATCTCAACTTAGCGATTTATTCATTTTAATTAATTAGTTGCATCTATTGAGTTTTTATAAATTTATCATTTGTATAGAACAATAGGTAATTAACAATGTTGTTTGTGTCCTTCTGACACCGCATGTGATCAAGAATCAAACATATTCCTCTAAGGGATAAAAACCCATTCTAAAAAACATGCCAAGACCCCATATAAATATGCACCAAAGTCATGTGATTCCTACCGTAGGTGCAACAATGAAGATCAAGGAATGGGTCACCATCCAAGTTTAAAAGAACCACTGAATCCTAGACCGATTCATGGGTTTACATGTTTAGAAATTTAGGATTGAGGGAGGAGAGGAACCACACCCAAAAAGGCTAGGACATGTTCAATAAATAATATGCAATGTCGATAAAAGTATTGGTTCAAGCATTGACCAGAAGCCAAATCCTTGAATTTGGATGCTGATTCTATCAACTATCATCCAAACCCTCGTTATATCATTACAATATCCTTAGATCCAATAATACATCAAATATATAATTTATTTTGTTCGAGGAGAGGAGAAGAGAATTGATCACTCTCCAGGAATAACTCACTAGATTGGATGTGCATGATCCAATGGGTGTTCAGGCATCAAAAAGAGGAATTGGAAGGGGATTGGAGCACTGCAAATCATGAAGTGATCATATGTAGTTATAAATCCAAAGAGAAAGGGAGAATGAGAAAAAAATGAGTAGAGGGTCAATTTTATAAAAAGTTACACATAAAGAAATGAGCCTACCAGGCCCTGCTCGATGCCTCTCGCTAGCCAATAGCCTCTCCTAGCTATAAGGTGGCTTCTTGGAAAAACTCCTTCTTCCTAGAAGCACCACCAGCTGGACAACTGAACTACTGTAGCTCAAGAAGGTACAATAAGTCCACTAGCCCTACCTCATTCAGTTTTTAGCCTTCCTAACACATCCAACTCACCTCTAACCACTTAAATACATGATCTAAAATCATTGTAAATGTTCAAAAGAGGCATACCCAGAATAAATGTTTCACACTATGAATGTAGAATGAAAAAATATTAAAGAGGGAATATGAAGATAGGAGAGGGAGAAATTAAATTTCAAAGGGATAATGAAAAAATGTTTAGGTGAAACGTTAGATTTATATACTCAAAAAAACTCAAAAGTAAAATCTCAAGGAAACTGGGAGAGACATGAGGAAAAAATGAACAATTGGAGTTAGGGTTAGATATATTAATATACCTTCTCATGTTAGTTATTGAAATAACTAATGTTAAAAATTCCCATGATGTATTTCTTACCATCGGTTATTTTAATAAATGAAGTTAATTTTTTTAGAATATTTTAAAAAACTTTTTATTTTAATAATCGATATTAAAAATAGCCATGTTTTAGGTATTAACATTGGTTATCAAAATAACCATTGTAAAAAATATTTTTCACATCGCTTAGTTAATAACTGGTGTTAAAACATTGATGATATTATAAATTTTTTACTAGTGATTATTATATTGAATCCCAAGAGAATGGGGTTTGGTTCCTATGAGAAAAAGGAAAGTGAGTTTAAAACTCTTGATGAACAAAGGATATCAAACAAGTGTTGAAACATGAGAACAATTTTTGGCTCACCTATGTGAATGTACTTGTGGGGACACTCTTAAGAGTTCCTAAATTTGGATCTTAACCATTCAAAAACACTATTATAAAATGTGCTATATACAACATTGTCCTTTATCAGCACTAAAAAAGTGCTTCTAAAGAGCACCTTTTAGCAGCACAAAAAAAAAGAATAGGTAAAACATACCCTTTATCAGCTCTTTATATTTAGTACTGATAAAGAGTACCCATTATGACTGCTTTATTTTTAGCATTGATAAAGAGTATCTTTTATCATCATTTTTAGCACTCATAAATGTCCCGATCATCTGGTGAGTCCCACATCGAAACAATGAATGAGAGACAACTTCTTTATATATCATCACACCACATCCAATCCTTAGAATATTTCTATAGGTATGGGCTGCTGCATTCAATGCACACACTTATATGGGTCAACCATGGGGCCATGTGGTCCATAGCCCACCCTATGCTTAATTGGGGATGTGGCCCACCTTCATATTCGGGACCTACACGACTCGACCTGGTCTATTCCGATTTTTTTTAAACAAACCAAAAAATACAAGTATTAAAAATAATAAAAAATTGAAATAATTCAAAAAATAAAAAATAAAAATGAATACATTTAAAAAATATTTTTAATTAAATAATTATTAATAAATTTAATATATTTATATATATATATAAATTATACATATAATATGTATATCTATATTTAAAAAAATTAAATAATTAAATATAGATATTTAAAATGAATAAAATAAAACAAATAAACAAATAAAATTAAAAATGAGTATATTTTAAAAAACATTAAAATTTCTATTAATTAAATAAGTTTTGATAAACAAGAAAAAATTTAATATATATATAGAAATTATAAATATTATTAAATATAATATATTAAATATAGATATATAAAATGAATAAAATGAAATAATTAAACAAATAAAAATTAAATATGAGTAAATAAATAAAAATATTAAAATATACATTAAATAAATAATTATTGACAAAAATACATTAATTAAATATTCATAAATTGCGATTATAAATATTGGTAAATAATATATATTAAATATAAATATATAAAAGGAATAAATTATAATAATTATACAAAACAATAAAAAATTAATAAATTTTAATAATTAAAAAACTTAAAAAAGAATAAATTCCAAAATTATTAAAAGAATTATTAATGAAACATTTATTAATAAAAGTCAATAAGTTTAATATATATATATATATATATATATTAATTATAAATAGTGATAAATAATATATATTAAATATAAATATAGAAAATGAATAAAATGTATTAATTAAAATCATATTAATGTCTTATTCATTTTTATTGTTTTTATACATAATTTTTATTTAATACATTTAATATATAAATATATTCATATATATATATATATATATATATTTCTATATATATATCAATATATATAATATTTCCTAAAACACGATTTATATAATAAAAATATGTATACTTATATTAAATAAGTGATATATTTAGTGAAGAATAGTTTATAATTCAAACTTAATATTAATTAAAAATAATGGCTAGTTATATTGAGTAATGAAAATTAATTGAATATTGTTTAATTTATCAATTTGATATATATCAAATGCATGTTACATTAATTTAACACATACATATATTTAATTAATTCATTTTTATATAAAACACACATACATAAATATTTACGTAATTAATGAAATCTTATATAGAAACACATATACCTAATATTTATGTACTTTTTTAAATTTTAATATTCATTTTAGAATTTCATTTAGTAACATGATACATTTAATATATTATTTTTTAATTGGTAAATTTTATGTATTTATTTTTAATATTAATACAGTTAGATATTATTTATTCATTTTTTTTATTTTTTTGGATTTTAATTATTTTCTAATATTTATTTATATATATTTATTATGTTTTATTATTTTCAATATGTATGCATAATTATTTCAATATATATCCATATTTTTTACTAATTTATATTTAATTAATAATACTTATCACTTTTTTTAATATTTTTAAAGTGTAATAATATTTAATTATTTAATTTCACATATTTTAAACATGCATAAATTTAAGATTATATATTCCTGAAATGTGTTAAAAATATATTTGTAAATAAATATTTATAAATAAACATATTTATAAATTTATATTTACTAAATTTATATGTTTATAAATTTATAATTATAAATAATTTATAATTATTATTATTTAAATGAATTTATATAATTATAAATAAATAATTATATATATATTTAAATAATTATAAAATTATAATAAATCTAACAAAATAATGAATATATTTACTATATTTATATTTATAAATATTTATTAAATATATATAATTATATAAATATATATAATTATATTAATATATATAATTATATAAGTATATAATTTTTTTAAAAAGTATTTATATAATTATAAATAAATAATCATATATTTAAATAATTATAAAATTATAATAAATATTTTTAAGTAATGGATATATTTACAATATTTGTATTTATATTTATATATATTTGTTAAATATAAATATATGTAGTTATATATATATAATGATATAAATGTATTTATAATCAAAAATATATTTACAAATATATTTATGTTCATAAATATATTTATTTATAAATATATTTATAAAATGTATATTTATTATATTTATAAAATTATATATTTATAATTATAAATAAATAAATATAATTATTTTTAAAATGTATTTATATAATTATAAATAAATAATTTTATATTTAAATAAATATAAATATAAGATTAATATATTTAAATAATGAATATATTTAATATATATATATATATATAAATATATATATAATGATATAAATACATTTATAATCATATACAAATATTTATAAATATTTTTAAAAATATTTTTATTTATAATTTTAATTATAAATTGTTTATCAGTGCTAAAGTTTTCGCATAGATAAAGGTAACTTCTATCAGTAATTTTTTAGCGTTGATAAATCTATATCTTTATCAGTAGAAAAGAAGCACTAATAAAGATAGATTTTATCAGCACTTATTGGAAACACTAATATAAACCTCCCCAATATATTTAAAATAACCCTAACCGCACTAATTTCAATCAGACTCTCAAGCTTTTGTAGAAGTCCACTATAGCCGACACTCCTCCTTGATTTTTTATCACATTAATCAATCCTCGAATCCAAGATATATTATTTTTTTCTCCTCCTATCTCGTTGATTGCATGTTCGGGTTCCTGATTTCATAAGCCTTGATGATCAAAACCTCACCCTTCAAGTTCAATAAGACCCCTGCAATTGCGCTCCTCGAATTTATCCTCTTTTTTTGTTTCTTTTTTCCCACTCATTATCGACCTCTTCACCATTGTGCAAACACTAGGAAAAACCTTAAGGGGTTATGGCTTCTTTTTTTGTATTCCGACATTGATTTCTAGGGTATGTGATCATCCCTTGGGGTCCTTATCTCGTTGTTCTTGAGGGTTTCTTCATTTTCTATTGGTCCAGGTTGTTTTACCCCCTGATTGACTCTTTAATTTTAGAAACATTGATTACATGATGCTTATATTGGAATTTTAATTATTGAATAATAGTATTAAATAAACTCATTGGGTTTTTAGGGAAGAAATTTGATTTTGACATGGTTTTCATAAATAACAATGTGTTTTACTATCTTTAAAGAATGGTTTGAATATAGTTTCAAGTTCATCCCTTGTCAAATTTCCCAATTGGACCTTTAAAATTTTATTTTAAATTTAAAATGATGGATCCGGTTTGAAATTTTTTTTATAAGGACTTTTCTTGACATTTCAAGTGATACTTGAAATGAAAAGCATTATGAAAATGTTTCATGATGGGTTTTAAATAAAATATGAAGCTAATAAAATTTTAGACCCCATTAGGGTCCGGGGATAAATTCAGGAATGGCATATCAAGCCTTTATCATTTTTATGATATGTAACCACAAGGCCTGTTTGGAAATTTTATTTATTATTCTTAAAATATGCTGTTTTTGAATGAGGTATTCAGGCTGATTCTTAATAGAGCTTTTTAAAAGAATCTTATATTATTTCTTGTTTTTAAATGTTGTTTTGAGTTGTTTTAAAAATCACGACCCACGATCTTTTGGAAAATAGTTTTTAATGTCATGGATATTTGTAAAAAATTATTCATTTTCATTCTTGAATAAATTGCATGGTATGTAAACGTTGATATTTGTGCCTTATTGTGTGATATTTGATGAAACTACTTTTGATAAACGAATAGTCATTTGGTTGTATTTTTAAAGAATATCATGGGAATATCGGTATTAAGGCTAGTATTCTAGGAAAATCTTTTTAATCATGTTTAGATCTACCTAAAAATAAAATCTATAATGACAACACTGACTTAATATTGGTGAGGTAGGGAGACACTTGTAGTGATCGAATCCTACCCACAAGGCACATAGAACTAAGGTAATGTACACACCACGTATCCATGATTAATGATAGTGTGAAGATCCATCATCCTTGACCCAAATTACCTAATTAATCCTTTACCATGATTCTAGGATATAAATTTTTAATTTACTCCTATCTTTTACAAAATGGTGTATTCATGTAAGCTTTATAAAGTGTTTATGAAATATTTAATAATTATGCTTTGATTTAGACTTGACGGTGGCTTACTTATCATTTTTTTGCCCATGCCTATTCTAAATTTTAGTTTTGGTCACGGCCCTCCTTCGGCAAGACGATGGAAGGGGCGACAAAGGCCCACGACCTTCCTTCTTCAAGTCAAAGACGGGATAATGACCCCTAAGTCCTGCCTCCAACAGGACCTGGAGTGGCGACTAGCACCAAGGGTGCAACATTTTCATAATATGCAAGGCATTACCCTTTTTAGTTAACCAAGATTGGGAGAAAGAACGAGTCAACACCAAACACCACCAAGTATAGAAAACTCAAAGAAAACCAAACTACATGCATGTTTTAATAATAAAACTGAACAAGGTACAAGAACTCTAAAGTAAAAACCAATAAGAAAAGAAAAAGGCGAAGCAGAAAACAACAACGACCATCCGAAACTCCAACATCCAGACTAGTAAGGTCTCGCACAGCCTCAGATTCAAAACCAGTGAAAGTATAACAATAGGGGATCCCATCCAAGAAAACCATAAGTTAGGCCCACACAAGTATTTTCAGATTTAAAAGTTTTAACACACTCCACAGTTTCAATTCCACTGTGATTTAACCGGGGTTATCACAAAAAAGGGTTAATCCTGGTGCTTTCAATTTTTTAACCGAGTATACAAAATTAACCAATTCCATGTTACGGTTATTTAAACATCTAGGAACACCAAGGTTCATTAGTGCACAGAGAAAGACCACCAACGGCTATGATTTTCAGTGAGCATAGGCCCGTATAATTCACAACACACATCAACAATAAAAGAGCACATCGATCACAACCCCTTTTAATTCTTTAAAGTTCCATTCATTATCTTCATTAAGTTGGGTTTCGTCAATTTCCATAGAGACAAAAGCATGCCCTCCCCGCATGATACCCAGAAAGGAGAGATGAAGGTAAGATCCCTACCTGATGGATCAGGGATCGATGTTAAGTCGTCGCCTGAGTTACAGGAACTCCACAGAACACAATCAAGGAAAACTTCGCGGGGCTACAACTCGTCGGGAGGAAGGGTACTTCGAGCGCAGGGTGATCGATAAAAAGAAACATAGGGAGAAGCCATTAGGTTATAGAGGCCGAGATACAACATTCCCGAGATGGTTAAGATACAGATAGAAAAACTCGAAACCGCGTAAGAAATGGGATCTTGGGTTGACCATGCGGCTGGGACACCCCACACGCCACTTAAAAAGGTCCCTGCCTTTAGGGGTGGTTTAAACCGATTCACACCTAATGGTTTTTCATTTAAGGAGGTAACTCACCAATCATTTAATTTAAACACCATTAATGGGAATTAATGGGATTTAAAATAGGCTTAAAGGGGTCAAAACATGGTTTAAAATCCAATTTGCGCAAAAAGTAGGCGCTACTGGAAAACCCGTGGGGGGTAGGCGAGAGCTACCAATTGGCGATATATACTGGTAGCCAAGAGCTACTGGTAGCTGAGAGATACCGGTAGCCGAGAGCTACCGGTAGACGAGAGCTACCAGTTGGCGACAGCTACCGGTAGCTCTCGGCTACCAGTACCCCAAGGTCACCCGTAGGCCGAGGCTACCGGTAGTCAGAGGCTACCGATAGGCCAAGGTTGCCGCTAGGATTCACCGAGAAGCTTGGTTGGCCTTCCAGACCACCCATAACACCTCAAACATCAGATTTTTACTATGTAATGGACCCAAAAACCCAGGCCATTACATCAGATACTTCTCCAACTATTCTCGTCCCCGAGAATATAAGAACAACCCAGGAAGGAAAAAAGTGGGGTCCAAACAACCAACCTCTAAAGATACTTCTCAGAGGAAAGCCCCTGAGTTGTGTGAAAGCTGGAACAGAACCCTCCCCCTACATCCAGGAATACTCCCCCAAGAGTTATCAACCACAAAAATTCACAACAAGCACCAGAATCACACTGTCCAACACATGAGTTAGGGAGTCCCCTTCTACATGTCATGATATTATCCGCTTTGGGAAGCACTGACTCGCCCGCATGGGTTTAATCGCATCCACATTATTGCATCATAATTAGCAGTTAGGTTTTCTCATCATCACACATTCAGACACACACACATAGAACAGGGAACATATCATCTAATAGCTAATCAAAATAAGAATTTCATATATTAAAGCACAAGGTACAATATCTCTACAAGGATCAGAACAAAAACAACCAGGAAGTCAAAACAGCTCTGGGTAATGAACGCGTAACTGGGCCTCCCGCTCCCAAGTGCTCTCTTCCAGGCCACCATGCCTCCACAACACATGAACCAAGGGTATGGTTCATTCACGAAGCACTTTCTATTTACGATCCTCGATCTTGATTGGTTGTTCTATGAAGGTCGCATCGTCTTCGACATCTAACTCTCCCCAATCTATGATGTGGGAGTCGTCGTGTAGATATCGACGAAGTTGGGAGACATGAAATACATTGTGAACTTTCTCCAACTGAGGGGGAAATGCAAGCTGATATGCCACCTCAACAACTCATCCCAACACCTCGAAAGGTCTGATGAACCTAGGGGAGAGCTTACTCCCTTTCCCAAACCTTCGCTGCCCACGTCGAGGCGAAACCTTCAAGAACACATGATTCCCAACCTTGAACTCCAAGGGCCTCCTCCAATGATCGACATAAGACTTATTCTACTCTTGGGCTGCCTTCATCCTCTCACGCACGAGTTGAACCTTCTCAGTGGTTCCCTACACCACTTCTGTCCCAAGAACAACTGCTTCCCCTTTGAGACACTACGTGTCCAAGGAAATGTACCTCTTGTGTTATGAACTTGCACTTAGACCATTTCCCATAAATATGGTGATGTCGAAGGACTCCCAAATCTACCCTAAGTTGTTCAACATGATCTTCCTTTGATCTTGAGTAGATAAGGATGTCGTCGATGAACACCACAACAAACTGGTCCAGAAACTCTCAGAAAACAGAGTTCATGAACATAGCTGGTGATTTTGTAATGCCAAACGACATGACAACGAACTCAAAGTGTCCATTTATGAACCTGAAATCCATCTTTGAGATATCAATTTCCTTCACTCTCAACTGGTGGTATCCAGACCTCATATCGATCTTAGAGAACCAACCTTCTCCCCTAAGCTGGTCGAAGAGATCGTCTATCCTCGGGAGGGGGTAACGATTATTGATCGTCACCTAATTCAACCTCCGGTAGTCTATGAATAGTCTTAGACTACCATCTTCCTTCTTTACAAACAACACTGGAGCACCCCATGGAGACACAGTGGGTCGAACAAATCCCTTATCCATCAGATCGTCAATCTGAATCCGCATCTCCCACAACTCAGAAGGTGTCATCCGATAAGGAGCAATCGAGATCGGGTAACCACCGGGATGTAAGTCTATCCCAAACTCAACGTCACGTTGGGGGGGTAGAGTCACAACCTCATCGGGAAATACATTAGAGAATTATCTTATGACCTCTGGGACATCCATCATTCCTGTGTCTGCTGACTCGGCTGACATCCCGTTCTGCATAGAAAGAAGTGTCTCCACGTGTTGACTCTCTTCTTGATAACTCCGCTCCCCCAAAAAAAGCCACACGCCATCCATCCTCATTGGAGAATTCAATCCTTCTCCGATAGCAGTCGATGATGGCATGCACGGAGAATAACCAGTCGATGCCTAGAATGACATCGTATTGCTGCATCTCCAAATAAAGAAGGTCTCCACTGGACTGATGCGGTCCCAACATCGGTCGACATCCCCGAAAGATGTAAGATATGATGGCCTGACCCCCAACTGGTGTTCTCAATACTATGGGAAAAAAATTCTCTCAGCATCCAGACCCAGAGCATAGGCTAATTCCGGCGTAACGAAGGAGTGCGAAGCTCCCGAATCAAATAAGGTAGAAACAAGTGTGCTGAATAAACTGATCGTACCTCGAACGACCTCTGGTCCCATCGGAGCTAATAACTTTGGGGCGTGCAACTGTCCATGCCCATCTCCTCTGCCTCACTGTTGTCAACCACCTCCTCGACCGCGCCTGGGTCGAGGTCCCTGAGGAGCACCCTGGTGTCGATCTCCTCTCGCACGACCCTCCCTTGGAGGTCCAAGGGCCTGCTGCTGGTGTTGGAAATGCCTCACCGGCAACGGATGGTGCTGAGGTGGGTGCTTAAACTACCCACCTCCATCTGGTGGAGCTCGAGTCGGACACCTGCTCTAGACGTGCCCGAAAACTCCGCAAGAGAAACACTTCAGTTCTGGACCTGTAAAAAAAGGGCGAGGGCCATAAGCTTGGGACTGGAACTGATGAGGCCTAAACCCTGCTTGTTGAAACCTGAAAGGCCCTATCACTGGAGTCCTTCTGTTGACCACCTTCCCCTTTGATGAACCCAACTGGTTCACCTCTCGTGGTGTTCCTCCCTTCGAGTGCATCCTATCTACTATCTCGGAATTCTTCTGTACTATTAGGTACGTCAGAATATTGAAGGGAGTGACAAAGTACTGAAGAGAAGGACATAGCTTCTCCTTAACCGTCTTGCCCGAGACACCTCATCCGGAAAGAGATCCAGGGAAAAATGCAAGAGATCATTGAACTTGATACCCAGCTTCCTAAGTAACATGATTACCTACTGAAGGGAGAGCAACTCTTGTCTCTTCTCAGCCTTTGCTGTAGAGGAGAGGAATTCCTCATGAAATTACTTCTCGAAACTGGCCCATGAAACCTCTGTCTCTATCTTCTCTCCCAAGAAAATCATCCACCACTGACGCGGTGCTCCTCTCAGATGACTGACAGCCAACAGAACCCAATACTCCCTCGGAGCATGGATTACAGAAAAGGTGATGGATAGCTCCTAGATCCATCCCTCCATTACTGAGTCAGAAATGCTTCCCTCGTACTTCTCGAGGGTTTGTTGCTGTAATGAGTGCAGAGTCCTCTGCCACAAGTCATCCTAATCATCTCGGTCAACTCTCTACTGGTTAACTACCTCGATCTACTGGGCCTCAACCGCCCGGGTCGCTCATGGATAACGTCTGGGTGCCATAGCTGCAAGGTAAACAAATATTTCCTAAGACCAAGTAGTAAGGAAATTATTATTATTATTAATTTTTTTCTCCACAAGGTTCCCTAAATAAAATAAAAACACAATTAGTGTGATGCATGTACCTTCCCTAGGGTTTCTACTGAGTAATAAATGTAGTCTCACTTGGTCATTTAACAGGCTCAGATTTCTTGCATCGGATCACGGGGGGCCCTAAAATCCCATGTCCTAGCTGGTCCTCCCTGGCCTATTTCATGAACTAAGATCACCTAACATTGTTTCCATACCATCCCATGAAATCCTCAATGTGCCTAACTCTAGACTCCATCATATCCCTCAACCTCTCCATTGATACCATTCTGTCATGACCCGCCTTCGGCAAGATGATGGAAGGGGAGACAAAGGCCCCCACCCTTCCTTATTCAAGTCGAAGACGATATAATGACCCACCGAGTCCCACCTCCAGTAGGCCCCAGAGTGGCGAATAGCACCAAGGGTGTAACATTTTCATAATATGGGAGGCATGAACCTTTTTAGTTAACCAAGATTGGGAGAAAGAATGAGACTACACCAAACACCACCAAGTATAGAAAACTCAAAGAAAACCAAACTATATGAATGTTTTAATAATAAAACTGATCAAGGTACAAGAACTATAAAGTAAAAACTAGTAGGAAAAGAAAAAGGAGAAGTAGAAAATAACAATGACCAACAGCAAATCCAACATCCAGATTAGTAAGGTCCTGCACAGCCTCAGATTCACAACCAGGGAAAGTATAACAAAAGGGTATCCCATCCAAGAAAACCATAAGGTAGGCCCACACAAGTATTTTCAGATTTAAAAGTTTTAACACACTCCACGGTTTCAATTCCACTGTGATTTAACTGGGGTTATCACAAAAAAAGGGTTAATCCGGGTGCTTTCAATTTATTTAACCGAGTATACATAATTAACCAATTCCATGTTACGGTTATTTAAACATCCAAGAACACCGAGATTCATTAGTGCACAGAGAAAGACCACCAACGACCATGATTTTTAGTGAGAATAGTCCCGTATAATTCACAACACACATCAACAATAAAAGAGCACATCAATCACACCCCCCTTTTCATTCTTTAAAGGTTCGTTCATTATCTTCATTAAGTTGGGTTTCGTCAATTTCCACAGAGACAAAAGCATGACTACCATGCATGATACAAAGAAAGGAGAGACAAAGGTAATATCCCTACCTGACGGATCAAGGATCGATGTTAAGTCCTCGCCTGAGTAGCAGGAACTCCACGGAACGCGATCAAGGATAACTTCACGGGGTTACAACTCGTCGGGAGGAAGGGTACTCTGAGTGCAGGGTGATCGATAAAAAGAAACGTATGGAGAAGCCTTTAGGTTATAGAGGCTAAGATACAATATTCCTGGGACGGTTAAGATACAGAGATAAAAACTCGAAACTGCGTAAGAAGCGGGATCATGGGTTGACCACGCGGCTGGGACACCCCACACGCCACTTAAAAAGGACCCCACCTTTCGGGGCGGTTTAAACTGACGCACACCTCATGGTTTTTCATTTAAGGAGGTACCTCCCCAATAATTTAATTTAAACACCATTAATGGGAATTAATTGGCTTTAAAACAGGCTTAAAGGGGTCAAAACATGGTTTAAAAACCAATTTTCACAAAAAGGAGGCGCTACTGGAAAACCCATGGGGGGTAGGCGAGAGCTACTTATAGTTGAGAGCTACCAGTTAGCGACAGCTACCGGTAGACAAGAGCTACCGGTAGATGAGAGCTACCAGTTGGCGACAACTACCGGTAGCCAAGAGATACCGGTTGGCGACAGCTACCGGTAGCTGAGACCTACCGGTAACAGAGAGCTACCGGTTGGCGACAGCTACCGGTAGCCGAGAGCTACCGATAGCCGAGAGCTACCGGTAGCTGAGGGCTACCGGTACCCCAAAGTCACTGGTAGGCTAGGTCTACTAGTAGGCCGAGGCTACCGGTAGGCCAAGGCTACCGCTAGGAGTCACCGAGAAGCTGGGATGGCCTTCCAGACCACCCAGAACACCTCAAACATCAGATTTTTACCAATTAATGGACCAAAAAAACCCAGGCCATTACAGTTTTTTAAAAAGGAAACTTGGTTTTAAATGTTAAAGTGGGGTTTTAATGGAAAAAACAAGGTTTCCCCTTAAAATAAATTAAAATGGATTCGGTTTTTTGAAACACATGAAGTGATATCAAAGTGAACATTTAAAGTTTTAAACATTTTAAAGTGTATATCTTTCCAGGAAAATGGTTTTAAACTTTTAATTTATTATTGATGGTTTTTGAATATGATTTTAAAAATTTTCATTTGATGTTGACGTTTTTTATAGAAAAGGGGGTTTGTATCCCATTAAGTATTTGGAAAAAAATTGGTTGATTTTAAAAAGGAATTAAAAAAAATATATTTCAATTAGGGTTTTAAAAATTAAAAAAACACCCTTTTAAATTTTGAAATTCGTTTTGAGATGATATATGAAATATTAAATTAAAATATGGTGATTTAAAAAGGTCTGGTCTCTTGAAAAGTGTTTTGTAAAGCACTTGGTTTCAATATGGGTTTTAGATAATGTTTTTTTAAATAATGGGTTTGGTGTTAAAAAAAATGTGCGAGTGATTTCATAAAGGGGCATAGAAAATGATTTTAAAAGAAGGAGGTTTATTTTGATACATTGATATGGATTGACCATATTTTGGTTAAGGTTTATGATATTCCATCATTTTGTGATTTTTTTGTGGTGTGCCTTTTATTAGTGGTGTGTTTTAATTATTTGCATATCATGAAAACTAATTTTATAAAAGACTAACATCGAAACTAATGTAACCTTATCACAAAAAAAGTCTCTTTTAGTTTTGTAGAAACCTCTAAAGTCTCTCTCAATACTCTTATAGTTATGGAGAAAAGTTCCCCAAGGAATTCCAACTATACTGAAATTTTTCTCATCTTTATTTCATATTTTTTCATTTTTCATAATATGTAATCCTTCTTTAACATCATATTCAAAAGATTGTTTAATATTTCAATTCATATTCATAATATCATTAGTTTCTTATTCATTAATATATTTCCTTGGACATAATTTTTTTTGGAAGTCTTACACTTATTATTTCATTCATTCCAGGGTAGATAATTTATAAGTTATGTATGTCTTCTTTAGTTATTTTGATGAAGTCCCACACTCTTTATTCATTTCACGATATGTTAGATTAAATGATCTCAAAGTTCTCTAGGATAATTTCAATTATATTGTCATTCTCTGTTGATGTTGGGTGCTATTTCTCACTAATAAAGGTGGATTATTTTGCTCAATTTGGAGTGGTTTGTTCAAAGATGCTCATTCTTGTGAGAGATTGGACTTCTAAGATGCAATTGAGATAATGAAAACAAGGAAATGGGTTAATAATGTATACAGACATCATGAAAAGGTGAATTACTAAAACTTATTTATTTAATTTTATCGACATTTTAGCTACTATTTTAAAGTTAATTTCACTATAATTTTTTATAATAATTATTTGATTTTTATCATATATCTTTTGGGAAGTAATATTTTTATTTCATCTATCTAAAAAAAGAAAAAAAACGAGAGAACATATTCTTTGTTTTTTGTATTATTGTAGATAGTTAAAAGAGAAAAACACATCATATACTCAATCAATCACACCTAAATCTAAAACCCAATGTGCTCTGCATGGCTCAAACTATATGTTTTTAGTTTATAATTTACATTTTAGTTCAAAACACACATCACATACGCAAAACTAATAAAAAACATTAATATTTTTTTGATACTTTAGGAAGATTATCCATAATTCATTTGACATGAAGGAATTACACTCATCTTAATAGGATACATGATGTGACCAATATGAATCTAAGTGTATCTTTTTATTTAAAATCCACATTAATTTTTGTAAAAAACACAAGTTACATACTCAAAACCAAGAACAAACATTTTAATTATTTTGATACTTTAGTAAAACAATCCATAAGTCATTTTGAAGAGTAAAAATTAGTAGCACATCAATATGATTCATGGTGTGACTGGTAGGACTCTAAGTGTGTCTTTTTATTTACAATTGGCATTAATTTTAGTAAAAAAAGCAAGTGGCATACTAAAAAAATAAGACAAAAAATATCATTTTTTTGTACTTTAGGAAAAAGATCCATATATAATTGTTTATGTTTAGTAATTATTTGTATCTCAATTTGATGCATGGTGTGACCGATATAACTCAAAGTGTCTATTATCGGTTTAAAATTGACATTTTAGTTCAAAAAGTGTCACTCATAAAAAAATGAGAAAATGAATTTATTATTATTTTGATAATTTAGGAAAAAAACTAAAAATTCATTTTTCTATATAAGAATCAGTCTCACATCAAACTGACACCCAATGTGACCGATAAGACTCAAAGTGTGTGTTTCGAGTTTAAAATGACATTTTAGTAAAAAAAATAATTAAAATACTCAAAACCGATTAAACCCATTCAGATTATTTTGATAGTTTATTATAATGTTACATAAGTCATTTTTGATGTTTAAGAATTAGACACACCTTAATTGGACACTCAGTGTTACCACTTGACTCTAAGTGTGTGTTTTTATTAGAAATTGATAGTAATTTTAGTCAAAAAGACAAGTGACATAATCAAAATTGAGAAAAAAATTAATATTGTTTTAATAATTTAATAAAATAATCCATAATTCCTTTTTTATGTGTAGGAATCATTCAGATATCAATACGATACATGGTGTGCTCGGTAAGAATCCAAGTGTATCTTTCTATTTAAAATTGACATTAAATTTATTAAAAAAGACAAGTCGAATACTCAAAATTGTGAAAACAGATTTATATTGTTTTTATACTTTTTTAAACTGATCCATAATTCATTTATGATGTTTAGGAATTATAAAAACCTCAATTTGATGCATTATGTTCACGGTATAACTCAAAGTGTCCTTTCTGAGTTTAAATTTGACATTTTAGTTCAAAATGTGTGTTACTCACTAAAAACTAGAAAAACAAGCTTAGATTGCCTCTATATTTTAGTATAATGATTCATAAGTCATTTTTTTACTTGTAAGAATCTATCTCAAATCAATCTGACACATGATGTGACTATTATTTCTCAAAGTTTGTGTTTCCAGTTTTAAATTACATTCTAGTAAAGGCTTTGTAAAGATATCAACTAATTGATGTTCAGAGTTAATAAATTTTAGAGAGATATCACCTTTATGATAATGATCTCTTAGAAAATGATGTCTGACATCAATGTTCTTAGTCCTAGAGTGAGACACAGGGTTCTTAGATATGTTAATAGCACTAGTATTGTCACAATTAATTGAAACATGTTTAAAATCAAATCCATAGTCCAATAAAGTGTGTTTCATCCACAGAATTTGTGCACAACAACTACCAGCGGCGATGTATTCTACTTCAGTAGTAGATAATGAAACTAAGTTCTGTTTCTTACTACACCATGATACTAGCTATTTTCCAAGTAAGTGACATGTTCCAGATGTGTTTTACCTATCTAACTTGCATCCAGCAAAGTCAGCATCTGAATAACTAGTTAGGTCAAAAGATTGTCCTTTTGGATAAAACAAACCTAAATTTACAGTATACTTAAGATATTTAAAAATACTTTTAACATCTAGTAAGTGTGACTCTTTAGTATTAGCTTGAAATCTAGCACACATACACACACTAAACATAATATCTGGTCGACTAGCATTAAGATAAAGTAAGCTCCCAATCATACCTCTGTAATTGGTTTGATCAACTGGTTTCCCTGTTTCATCAACATCCAATTTGCAGGTAGTACTCATGGGTATATCAATTTCCTTAATACTATCCAAACCAAAACGTTTTAACAAATCCTTAGTATATTTACTTTGATTTAGAATAATGCCATCTTTAGTTTGAAATATTTGAAATCCAAGAAAGTACTTAAGCTCTCCCATTAGGCTCATTTCAAACTCATTTTGCATAACCTTTGAAAAATCAGTACATAAAGAATTTTTAGAAGATCCAAAAATAATATCATCAACATAGATTTGTACTGTTAAGACATCTTTTGAAAACCTTTTTATAAATATAGTGGGATCAGATATTCCTTTTGTAAATCCTTTGAAAATAAGAAAGTTTGAAAGTCTTTCATACCAAGCTCTTGGAGCTTGTTTTAAACCATATAAGGCTTTAGAAAGTTTAAAAACATGATTTTGAAAATGAGGATTTGTGAAACCAGGTGGTTGTTCTACAAAAACATCTTCAACAATAAAACCATTTAAAAAAGCACTTTTCACATCCATTTGATATAACTTGAAATTCAGATGTGATGCATAAGAAAGTAAGATCCTAATTGCCTCTAATCTAGCTACAGGTGCAAAGGTTTCCTCATAGTAAATTCCTTCTTCTTGATTGTAACCTTGTGCAACTAGCCTAGCTTTGTTTCTAATGATGTTTCCAGATTCATCTACTTTGTTTCTAAACACCCATTTTGTGCCTATGATTATAGTTTCCTTAGGTCTTTCTACTAATTTCCAGACTTTGTTTCTTTCAAATTGATTTAGTTCTTCTTGCATAGCTATTACCCAAAATTCATCATTGATGGCATCATTGATATTCGTAGGTTCTAGATGTGATAAGAAGGCTTGATGTTCAACCTGATTTCTAAGAGAAGCTCTAGTCTGTGTCCCTCTATCAAGATCTCCTACAAAAGCATCTAAGGGATGATTTCTCAGAATCCTAGTTGATCTAGAAAAGGTAGGACTCAAGATTTCAGGTTCATCTACAGGTTGAGGTTCAACAGAAGCAGGGTCTAGAGAATTTCCATAGCTGGATGTTTTAACTTCAGGTCCACTGTTTTTATCATTAAGGTTCAAACCAGAGAGATCATCTTCAAGATTTTCAAGAGAGGTCTTAGGTTCATGTGGATCAGTTTCATCAAATTTGATATGAACAGATTCTTCCACACATTTGGTTCTTTTATTGAAAACTCTATAGGCTTTACTAGAAGTAGAGTAACCTAGGAAAATTCCTTCATCATTCTTGGATGAAACATGTCAAGATTATCTTTAGTATTAATAATAAAGGCTTTGCAACCAAAAACTTTGAAGTAGTTAACTTTTGGTTTCCTATGGTTCCATAACTCATAAGGGGTCCTCTTAAGAACATGTCTAATCAAGACTCTATTAATAACACAGCAAGTGGTATTGACAGCTTCAGCCCAAAAATAAATAGGTAGGTCATACTCATTGAGCATAGTCCTAGCAATTTCTTGCAGGGTTCTATTCCTTCTTTCCACTACACCATTCTGTTGAGGTGTCCTAGGGGCAGAGAAATTGTGACTATAGTCACTGTGTGAGCAGTAAGATTCAAACTCATGATTTTCAAATTCACGGCCATGATCACTTCTCAGGGTCTTAATCTTAAGTCCACTAAGGTTCTCTACAGACTTGGAATATTTAACAAAGTAAGAACAAGCTTCACTTTTGTGAGCTAGAAAATATACCCAAGTATATCTAGAAAAGTCATCTACAAGAACATAGACATAGTACTTCCCGTTTAAACTAGAAACTCTAGAAGGTCCAAATAAATCCATGTGAACCAACTCGAGAGGTTGAGAAGTTGACACTTCTTTCTTTGATTTTAAAGAAACTTTATGTTGCTTTCCCTTTTGAAAGGGATTACAAATTTTGTCTGCTGGAAATTCATGTTTGGGTAGGTCTCTTACTAAGTTCTTCCTAGCAAGTTTTCTAAGTGAATACACATTGCAGTGTCCTAATCTCCTGTGCCAAAGCCAAGACTCTTTTTGAAAAGCATTTAAACAAGTAATGTTTTGATTATCCAAGGAATTTAAGTCGACATCATAAACATTTTCATTTCTTAAAGTAGAAAACACTAAAGCATTTTTAGAATTAAAAACATTGCAAGAATCATTTTCAAATTTAACATAAAAACCATCATCACATAATTGAGAGATACTTAATAAATTGTATTTAAGGCCGTCAACAAATAAAACTTTAGAAATCAATACTGAGTTTGTGTTACCAATCTGGCCTAACCCGATGATTTTCCCTTTAGAATTGTCACCAAAGGTAACAAAACCTCCATCAACACTAACTAAGATTTTAAAGCATGAAAAGTCTCCTGACATATGTCTTGAACATCCACTGTCCAAGTACCAGGTCTTTCTACAGGAGCTCTTTAAGGAGGTTTCCTACAAAACAGATTTAAACAGGAAATGATTTTGGTACCCAGATTTTCTTGGGTCCAGACAGGTTAGCCAATAATACTTTAGGTACCCATATTTGTCTAATAGGTATTATATAATTTTCAGAATCACCATACATTGAAAGATAAACCTTATTAGATCCATAACTATGAATATAACTGTTTGAGGCGTATGAAGTTCCAGAGCTAGTTACATTCTGTCCAGATTTAGGAATAAATCTATTCGTGGTCAACTGTCTCTATCCAGGTTTGTAACCTATTCCAGTAGTGTATTTTGGTGCAACTTGTTTTCCTAGCACTTGAGTTAGAGTTTCCTTACCATTGGTAAATTTCTCTAAATCCTTTCTGAGTTTCTCATTAGATAATTTCAATTCAGTGTTCTCCTTTAACAGTTGAGGATTTTTCTCTTTTTCAATAGTGAGTTCACTTTTAACTGTAGTGGTGAGAGCATGCTGTTTCTTTAATGATTTGTATTTATCCTTAAATTCATTTCATGTCTCTTCTAACATATCACAATATTCAAACAATTCAGATTTATACATGTTATCACATTCAGAATCATCTCCAGAATAATTTGAATTAGAAGCAGGAGTTTCTGAAGTTACCTCAGAAGTGTTTGTCATAAAACACATGTTTGCTTTATTTCTGTGTTCTGTTTCAGAAACTTCATCTGATTTATCAGATTTATTCCAGTCCTTTTTCCAATGTCCCTTGTTACCATACTTACCTTTGTAGTTTGACTTTCTGAAAAACTTCTTCTTCCTATAAAACTTTTTAAATCTTCTGGCAATGTGAGCCATCTCAGCATCACTATCAGAGTCACTCTCACTGTCTTCAAAGCTTGAGCTTTCCTTTATAGTTTGAAGTGTTTCCTTATCCTTGTTCTTTGAGTTTGTAGTTTTGAAGGCAACAGACTTTCTTCTAGGTTCATCGTCTTCTTCTTTATTCACCTTGAGTTCCTCTTCATACATCACCAGTTTTCCAATTAGTTCTTTGACTGGCAGTTCTCCAATGTCACATGATTCTCTAATGGAGACAGTGGTTCCTCTTCATCTTTCAGGTAGACATCTAAAAATTATCATGATTTGTTCCTTTGCTGGAACATCCTTTCCCAGAGAGGTCATTGTGTTGACAATTTCATTGAACCTGAGATACATATCAGAAATGGGTTCATCAGGCTTCATTTTAAAATTATCATACTTAATAGTATAGGTATTCAATCTCATCTCCTTAACATTTGTTGTTCCTTCATGATAAACAGCTAAGGTATCCCAAATTTCTTATGCAGTTTTACAAGAAGAAATTCTATTAAATTCTTCATCTCCTAGAGCACAGTATATGGCATTCATAGCTTTACAATTATTATTGTAAGCAGTCTTTGTAGGTTCATCCCAAGTAGATCTAGCAGTAATGGGAATTTTATATTCAGATTCAATAGCAGTCCAAATATCAAAAACTATGCTTTCAAGATGAATTTTCATTTTGAGTTTCCACTGAGCATAGTTGTTTCCATTGAAAAAAGGTGGCCGGTTAGTAGCAGCACCCTCAAGTCTATTATCCATGATATCACAAAAAGAATTTTAAAGAGATAAAAATTTAGAAATAACTGAAATTTTAAGAACTTTAAAATAAAACTAAAATCACAGTTGAAAAGAAGAGTACTTTAGAAAATATTTTCTACCTTTGATACCAAATGTTGGTCGGAGTGGATACTCAAGAGGGGGGTGTGGTGAATTGAGTTCCAATTAAAATTTCTGTTAAAAACAATTTCTATTAAAATCCCCCAATTTCAAAAACAAATTAAACTGTAGTGAATTTATACAGATTATAAAGGTTCAATTAGTTTCTCAAAGATTTATTAGTTCTCAGTTAACTTAATCTTATGATTAAAGTAACTTTTGAAACTAACTTACTGGTTTACAATAAATATAAACACTTGTGAGTTTAACTATCAAAGTATCTTTCAAAATAAATTATATTTCAAAGTTATAGCAGTGGAATATGAAATAAATATATATAGTATGGATATAAACTTTAACTAAAAACACAGAGGAGGTAACCAAGAGGTTCAGTCTCAAGCCGAGACTTAGTCCTCTTAAAAGTTTATAAAGATGATCCACACCTTGGATCGGGGTTCAATAGTTTACAACTGTCCAGGTCCAAGACCTCTACCACTGTTATTCGTGGGAAACAAAACAACAGCAACCAGCTGTCCAGGTCACACATGACCTCTACAACTATCCACAGTGGGAAATGAAGTATAAAAAGGGTTTGCTGAGGATTTACAGATCCTCCAGTTAGAGTACATGAGTCAGTGTGTGTGTTTAATACATCAGATAACACACACTGCTCAAAGTGTAGAATAAATGAATCATAGAACAGAGAAGTAGAGTTTAGAAATGGCTCTGGTGATTTCAGTGCAGCTCTGGACTCTTTTGAATTTGATCAGAAGTAATTCTGAGTCCTCTTCTCGTTTTTGTTTGAGAAGCACAGTGTCGTATGCTTCAGGTTCAAAGGCAGTGATATGTAGTCGATGAAGTTCTTCAACGTTCTTTTGTATGCACAGAACTCTTCTTGAGTAGGCTTGATTGTGTATGAGGTTCTGTGTAATCTCTTGATATGTATCTTCTATTCTTCTTGGATCTTCCTCCTCTTTCTTTTCCTCTTTTTGTTTTCTTCTGTTTTCTTCTATGTATCCAGTAGCAAAATCTTCTTGTATTTATGTCACGTGCTTCGGAAGACAGAAAAGGTTTCCTTTCCACAGGTACGAGGTACGGTTTCCTGACATCCGACAACCTTTATTAATTAATTGACAGAGCATTAAAATATACCTGATATGACCATTGGTTAGATTAAATAAAGATAAAGATAAAGAAATTCAAACAGCTGTTTATGACTATCGATGAGTTCAAGTGATCAGTAGGTCATCAACATCAGCATTGGTGGCTAGACATCGGTGTGTCCTGACCGGTGACTCAGATGATTAGCATCAGTGTGTTATTTGATCGGTGAGTCAGATTGATCAAAATCGGTGACTCAGATTGATCAGCATCGGTGAGTCATATTGATCAGTGACTCATTTGCATCGGTGTTTCATTCGATTAGCATCGGTGAGTCAGATTGATCAGCATCGGTGACTCAGATTGATCAGCATCGGTGACTCAGATTGATCGACATCGGTGAGTCAGATTGATCAGCATCGGTGACTCAGATTGATCAACATTGGTGAGTCATATTGATCAGTGACTCATTTGCATCGGTGTTTCATTCGATCAGAATTAGTGAGTCAGATTGATCAACATCGGTGCGACCGTTGTCTTGATATTGGATCGGTGAGACCGTTGTCTGTTTGATCCAGAAGACTTCCACAAAACTTGTAAATCAATAAACACATAGATAAAAACATGATAGCAGATTCACTTAATAGATTGAGATTAAGTTTATGAGAAATCAAACCGGATTAAACAATAGCGATTTGTGATTATTAAAACAACAATCATAGGAATGAATTCAACAATCTTCCAGAGGGCTCAACATATAGTAATCAACATCACCTCAATCAGATGTATGATGTGATCAGTATGACTCAGTGCGTATTTTATTTAAAATTGACATTAATTTAAGTAAAAAAATGTCAAGTGATATACTCAAACCCATGATAACACATTTAGATTTTTTGGATACTTTAGAAAAATGATATTTATGTCATTTTTGACATATAAGAACCATTATCACCTCAATATGATGCACAATGTTCCTAGTATAACTCCAAGTGTGTATTTTTATTTAAAAATTAAATTAATTTCAGTAGAAAAGAGAAGTGACATGCTCAAAACAAATAAAATGCATTTTATTATTTTTATACTTTAGGAATATGACCAATTATTCATTTTTTGACATGTAGGAATCATCCCCACATCAATAAAATGTACAGTGTGCCTGATATAACTTAGAGGGTCCTTTATGAGTTTAAAATTGACATTTAGTTCAAAAACTGTCCCTCATTGAAAACTGGGAAAACACAGTCGTATTGTATTGATAATTTTATAAAAATAGTCATATTTCATTTTTTTACAATTAGGAATTAATATCACTTCAAAATGACATACAATGTGACCAGTATGACTCAAAGTGTGCGTTTTGAGTTTAAATTGGTATTGTAGTACAAAAGATAAGTGATATACTAAAAACTGAGAAAACAAATTCAGATTTGTTTTTGTACCTTGGTAAAATGATACATAAGTCATTTGTGACATATAGGAATCATTTTCACCTCAATATGATGCATTGTGTGACCAGTATGACTCAAAGTGTCTCTTTTTATTTAAAACTGATATTAATTTTATTAAAAAGGACAAGTGTTATACCCAAAACAGAGAAAACACATTCATTTTGTTTTGATACTTAAGTAAATTTATCTATATGTCATTTTTGAAATATATTAATCACATTCAATTCAATCTCATACATGATGTGCCCAATATAACTCAAAGTGTATTTTTAATGTTTAAAATTGATATTTTAGTTCAAAAAGTGTCACTCATTGAAAACTAATAAAACATGCTCATATTGTCTTTATAATTAAGGAAAATGGTAGATTATTCATTTTTGACATATTGGAATTATTCTCATGTAAAACCAACCCATGATGTGATTGGTATAACTCAAAGTGTGTGTTTTCAGTTTAAAATGACATTTTAGTAAGAAACACAAGTGACGTACTCAAACCCGATAAAAATCATTTTTATTGTTTTGAAACTTTAGGAAAATGATCCATAAGTCGTCTATGATGTGTAGAAATCAACCAAATTTAAATCCAATTCATGGTGTGGTCGGTATGAATCAAAGTGCATGTTTTCAATATAAGTTCCATTTTAGATTAAAACATTCATCACATCGCAAAACAGAGAAAACGAGCTCAGATTGTTTTCTCATCATTTTACCTACTATTTATTAATTAATTTCCCAAATTTTTTTATCTTATACTTATTTATTTAATCTTCACAAAGTAAATTCTTCAATACAAATAAGAAATGGGTTGATGTGGAAGTATCGACCACAACTCAATCAAATACATGGTGTTCCTGGTATGACTTAAATTTTAGTTTTAAATTGACACATTCTGTTTAATTTATTTCTTTATAGTCTCACTAACATAAGAATTTTTTTCTTAAACTATTGAATTAATTTTCTTGATCTAGAGTTATTTTTTTGGTAGTAGCATGAGTGGGGATTGAGGACCAAAGATAAAGGAACATTAATGTTTTTAAATGTCTATAATTATTTATACTTACTCATATAACTGTACAAACCAATGTTCTAAATATCTATATTATAGTGTTTTTTTCTTGTATTAGTGTTGTAATTTTTTTTCATTTAAAATATATATTTTCACCTGTTTTTTACTGTAGTTTATGTTGTTGTAGTGTGATGTAAATTTAACAGCACACTATAACATACCCCCTTTATCAGTGCTAAAAATAGAATTGATGTAGGGCCCCTTTATCATCACCACTGAAGGTGCTGATAAAGGATCCACTTTATTGATTCTTTTTGTAGAGGTGATAAAGGAAACCTTTATCAGTTCTAAATAAAAGTGTTGATAAATGGGGTCCTTTATCAGTGCTACTGAAAGCTTAGGGATTTTAATGGCTCTCCGATAGTTAGAGATTCTTTTTCATTAAAAATGGCTAATTTTAGTGTTGTTAAAGGTATTTTTTAGTAGTAAAAATAATAAATGACACATGGACATAGTGGTGTCCTGAATTATATTGATAACCAAAGAATTTTAACAATCTTTTGTAGGATGAATTTAGATGTTAATAAGAGTTACATGTTCAATCCAATGTCCACATATTTCTCTATTTAGTTTTGATTTTTCTATATTATATAAAGCTTCAAATTGAGATATATGTTTATTTATACCAATTATTTACAAGGTAACATGAATCTTGTTTTTAAATTTTTTTTTTCATTTTTCTTCAATAGTTGGGGGATTTTTGGATTTTAATGTTTTTAAAAATGTTTAAATTGGTTTTATTTTTTTTAAATGGAAAGACTAGTTGGAATTTTACATTTGAAAATCAAATGTAGTGGGGTTCCCTTTTATTTTGAGGAATGTTATTATCATTATTTAAAATGATAATGTAAGAGGTAAAATTATATGGGTGACTATAGAGCATCCATGTGCATGCACCTTCATGCATGAAATCATACAATTTGATGCTTTTATGATGTACTTTTCACTTCATGCATCACATCAATGTGAGGTTCTTAGAGGTGATTTTATTTAGTCACTATGTGGTTGCGATTTGGGGGGAAATATTAAATCTATAAAAATAACTTATTTCAAGAAAAGGTTCCTATCCACTACTAAGGGGTATTGTAGATTATCTATTTCGACACTTCCATTACTATAAAATAGAGTCTCCATTAGATAAAAAATTCAATTAGACAAACTTCCAAGCATTCCATATCCCGATCTCAAATTAATATTCATATCAAGTATTCAATAAGTATCAAATGCACTTTATTAATGCGCATCAATAATGGACATTACATTAATATCATAATTTCAATGCTTATTTAGAAGATACTCTTCACTAGGTACAATTGTGGATTAACATGCCCTAATTGTGTCATAATGAGGATTTTATG
Organism: Viscum album; assembly: GCA_963277665.1. Lineage (NCBI taxonomy): Eukaryota > Viridiplantae > Streptophyta > Magnoliopsida > Santalales > Viscaceae > Viscum > Viscum album. Next base: position 284,617,565 of record OY728147.1, read on the forward strand.
GCATCCCATTGTACTTATAATTTTTTGGGAGAGAATATACTCTTAATGATAGAGACATCGTAATGTGTCTCAAAAATCTTCATCTACTATCATTCAAATAAGTCTATTCTATATCCTTATCCACCCAAGTCCAAAGAAAACAATTGAATTCTCTTTTTTTTCAATGTTTTCACCTTTAATTGGTCAAAGGGGGTGGCTCACCCATTTGATTTACCCCTATAATTGTCCTAGTTTTATTTGGTAAAGGAGGGAGGGTCCAAGAGGGTGAAGGATACCAATAAAAGGAGACTCTTCCCTCTTCGTAAATCATCATCTTGAACATTAATCATCTCCTAATTATAGTTGTGTATTTGATTATTTTTTGTGAGGTGTTTCCCTATTTATTCAAGAGGTAATATTTTGATTGTTTTCTATTTTTAATATTGAGAGAGGGTCTTCATCCATTTTTATAATAGCGATCCTTATCTTTTATCATGGGTTTTTACCCCTTCATTTTGGTTGTTTTTTCATATTACGTCTGGAGTTTATTTATTTTCATATTTTTTCACATTATTTATATTGTAATTATTACAACACTAGTGACCCAATCATTTCATAACCCAAAAATTGGTATCAAAGGTAGTTTATATCTTGCGGAGATTTTGGACTGACGGTGTGTCCAGATGGGTGAAATTAAAAATCAAAAAATTAAATAGAAATAATTTTCCATTATAGAAAATGAAGATACAATCGAAACTGTAGAAAGATAATTTCTTACTGATGATTGGTGAAACAATAGTGTGTGTGATATAGGATGAATAAAATTACATGGATAGGAATGTTATTTCCAACATCCATTTGGATTTGTATGTTAGGGTCTTATTAATAATTATAGGGAAAAATATAGTGAATAAAATTTGGGATACATGGATGAAGCTGTATGAGGCCAAGTCATTACACCAAAAAATTTTCTTAAAGGAAAAAATATACACTCTTTGAATAATAGAGTCATCATTTGTGACCAAACACATCAACACCCTCAATAAATTTTTCTCTTATCTTTTGATGTCTGGATGTAAAATTTGGGATAATGAATGTGCAGAAATTATCCTCTATAGTTTTCTAGTTTCGTATGATCAAATCACCAGCAACCTCACAAATAACATCCTAACTAATATGTTTCTCTTCAATGATACTAAAGATGTGGTTCTTGAATAATAATTTTAGTGATAGAACAAGGAAAACTTAAAACAAACTTCACCCCAAGTAGATACTCTATCAGTGGGAAGAGTAAGAACAAGGGATCATGGTTCTATTGAGAGCCAATGTAATGGCCTAAAAGTTTACAAATGAAATTCCCTTTTTGATTGAATAAAATCATTATTAAGAAATAATGTTATAGAAAACATATTCACTAATATTATTATTTTGGACCATTATATGGTATTTCCAATTTAAAATACCATTAATCCTTATAAACATTGATAATATAGTCTTTGTATAGTGACTATTAATATTAGTATATTAAGGGTTGTGATAAAGTCCAATTGACACAAATAATGGAAGCGATGGCCAAAACCAGTATAATCATACCCAATTAGAACCATTTATTGGATATTCCAAGAGAGATAGTGTCACTATACATTCATGATGAGATTCAATAACTAAATAATGACTGAAACCATTTACGAGAGATGTTCAAGCTCATCGAGATCACAACCCAAACTAGGTTCTTTGAACCAACCCATTAAAAATCACCATCACAAACCTTACCCCTAGGGTATCACTAGTGTAATATAGAGCTATGTATCTATACCCTTATAGTATGAATTTTTATATACTATTTTTAATAAAACATTGATTATATTTATCTTTTTTAATATTACTTATTAAATTGTTAAATAATGAGTTTGAAATTTTTATAATTTGGATATGATAATACAAAAATTGTATTTTTCAGAAATATATAATTTCATTCCAAAAAATCTTTATGATGAATTAAATAATTTTTTAAATATATTATATTATAATAAAAATATTATTATTTAATAATATTTATTATATACAAATTATTATATAATTTCATGAAGACAGATATAATTTTCATAAGGGTTGGAAAACCATTATTGTCAAAAAATAGTATTTTCAATAAATTTGGATTTTTTTTAAATTTTAAATTTTCATATTTATATAATTATTTTGATAGATTAATTATTAATTTTTAAATCATCACATTGAAATTATCCAATGATGAATTTTTAACATTTTTTTGAGACTGCTGATTTTTTGGGAAAACATTAAATACAACATAATTATATGACATGCATTATGACATCATAAAAACCCAAAAGTTCTATAATAAATACTATAAAGAGTATTCAAGACCAAATTTATGTTTGAAATTAAAAATAATGTGTTTTTTAAGATATTTTATTAATTTTTAAGCCCTTAATGAATCCTCCAAAACCTATATTATATTTCAAGGTTTTAAAATGAACTCTTTATAAACCTGACTCAATTACACATCACCAAGGGTATTTTAAATTAATCATATATTAGCCTTATTAAATAATTTAAAAAAAATCTCTTCTTGGGTATAAACCATGTGAAAAATAATTGAAAATTTTATGTTTTTGAATAATTTATCTTATAGAGTCCAAAACCGTTGTTTGGTAATCAATAAAGATTTATCCTCTATTTTTCAATATATACCCACTGAAAATCTCATTCTTCTTCACTAAAAAATATATAAGAATAAAATTTATATACTCTTCCCTCTCTATATCCGTCCCAAGGTTTCCCTAAGATCTAAATAATCTCTTACCAAACATTTAGAAGTTCTCTCTGAAGGCATGGAATCCTCTCAATCTCCATATTAATCAAGAATGATATTTATGTCATGACTTTTGATTTCTAATTGTTTTAGTTGGCATATGTATTATAAAACCATATTAAAATCCTTATGATTACCTAGTAATTAGATACCCCTTTTTTCTCTCATTCTCTCCTCTATAAAACATTATATACACCAGTTATGCTGCCATATTTATCCTATGATTTTCCATGCCAAACATTTGCATAGTGAATAACAAATGTCCTATATAGTGTGTGTGAGGTTATCATAAGAACACTATGTTATGTTTTATTAGAATTTATACTTGATTTATGTTTATTATGTCACATTTTATGTTTTTGTCACATTCCCCTCTTGCCTTTATCCTATCATGTGATATCACACCTCATTGTTCAAGATTATGATTACAACCCACTTATGTTACCTTTATATGACTCTTGGATCACATATACTAATTAACTCATGTTATGATTTGATTATTACCATAATGGGATTTATATCTCATTCATTTATTATGTACATTCCCAGGTTATCTCATGCAGTTTTAGAAGAATGATGGAATTTTAGGAGCATGTTAAGGAAGTTTTCAATAATATTATTGTATTTATGTTTTATATTGTTATGATATGTTCAGAAATTCTCAAATACCCAAGGATTCATGATCTTATGGTGTTTTATAATGTGTAACTTTATTCAATAAATCATGAAATAAATTGTATTCAAGATATGTGCTTTCATATCCATAATCATGGAAGGTCCAAATCAATGAGAAGGAATAAAAATATCAAAGTTTACAATTATAGAAAGAAATGGAATATTAGAAATTATTAATGTTAGAAAAGGTGTTTGGAAAGAAAAATCAAGAAAATTTGGAAAGTACTTCTGAAAATGGAGACGTACTGGTCAGTAAAGCGATGACAACATCTAAAGGTTGGAAAATTATCAATATGTAACATGACTTATTTTCAAATAGGTACACACAATTTTTCTACAATTCAAAGCCTATATTTTATATTAATAATGTGACTAAGAGGATAAGGATTGGTTTTGGAGAGTTTGGGTCTTAATCAGAGCCTAGATCTCTAGAAACTAGAGAGTCATATTGAGCCATATGGTTATCACATAGTTTGGACTAACTGTATGACTCAACCATATGGGTTACTTAGTGAACACAGGGGGTGGAAGTTGTCTAAACCATGAAAACCCAGCTATTTGACCATGTGATTTGTCTCATATAGGTGATAGAGACATTTCACAGGGGCTGTGTATAGTTATTCAAATCGCGCACCTAGCTCATGCGAAGGATGTCTTGGGGTAGTGCAGGGTGCACAGTTTGCCCAACCGTGTGTGCAAACCCTACAATTTTTTTCAAAATAAATATTTCCTCCCTCCTTATATTTAAATACTCTCCCTTTCTTTTTCTCCACCAGTAGATAGGAATCTCCATCATGATGATCTCCCTCCCAAACTATATCTAGGCATTACCATTTCTCCCTTGTCCAAGCTTAGAATAAACTATCGTTCATATCATTAGATTCCTCTCAGGTTTTCTTTCATTATTCATATTTCTCTCATTCTATCTCAATCCATGGGATGGAACTAGATGATGAGAGTACTAAGAGACTATGGTAGGTGGTCTAGTTATTTTTTCCTGAAATTATAGTTGTATTTTAACATGAAATGTTGTGCAGCGCACTGTACTTTATGGTGTCACCTCTTTTTTAAATAATTATATTAAATGTTATTCTTATATGGAATGGGATCATGGATACCCATGAATCAATATTGTGTGGTTTTTACATTGAAAAGCGACACACATATGTGTCTTACCCTATCTGAAGTCATAAGATAATTATGCTCTGGAAATGATATTTATTAAATATTAATTAGGCTGTATGAATTTACTTGTAAGAAATTTATTAAAACATGAAAAGATACAACCAAATAGGTTTAGCTATGTGTTTGGTCCCTATGATTTATTCCAAAGCTAGAATGATTTAAATAAAATGAATTAGATAAATTTATTATGTTGGTTATAATGAATTGTTGAAATTGTATAAATTATTAATAGATAAACCATACCTTTATGCCAAACCAATGGTGATACAGGGGTCTCAATTTAAGGACGCCTTGGATGGTCTCATCATGCTTCACAATTAAGAATTGTTATAGATCTTAAATATTTTAGAAGTGATATGTGGATTATTTATAAGATTTATTAGATGGTATTAGAGAGAAGATTAGTTACCTGCCCCTAAGTGACACTAGTTCCCTAGGGTAGTCACCATTGACAGGCTCAGTGGAAAGATGGTTATACCATGCCATGAGTGATACTCGGTCCCCTATGTGAGATACCCAGGATGAGATTTGAGTGTTATTATTTACAACACATTGAGATTGACACATGGGATTCCTATATGGATCTCATTTGAAAGACTCTTATAGTGATGGGTATTTAGAGTTCTCCTTGTGTGATACTCAGGCTATTTTATGAGTTTTCCTTAGAAGGGATGAAGATACTGCTTTATTAAGTTCTAGATATGCCTTATATGAAATTCCATAAATTCCAACCTATTAAGTTAAAGGATGAATCCTTAAAGAAAAATAAAATTCTTGGGGATCTGTCCTTCTGTGATACCTATTTTTTGATGACCCATTATTACACCCTTAACACATTTTCATAGGTACACATTAGTTCAAAGATATCTGGCTTAAGCGGAAGAAGGTAGTTTTTCTTGGGTATCCATGAGAAACCCAAACCGATATGTTTTATTTATCTATTTACTTGATATTATTTTATACCCACACACTTATCATTACATATTCATAGACTGGATCTTTATAGACACCATTAATGGTGTCAAACTATGTATATATCGCACCTTTCTCGGGCTGCCCTTGGTACCCGAGTAGACTTTATGAATGCCGGTGTAGATAAAGGTAAGTGTCTATCTTCCAATGTTTTATTTTGATGATAGGATAGAGTATGGGAGCAGAGTAACCAACCTATACTTGTGATGCTATTATTGGAAGCTTTTGGTATTTCAGTCTTTTGGTATAACATGTGGTATATTTATGATCCTATATATCCCATGTAAATCATTTTTGTATAGATAAATGACATGATCATCATCATTTTTTATATACTTATGGTTTAGATTTCACCTGATTATTTATATTGGATGATTTATTTTTCTTATATCGAAGATTATTTTCTTTTGTTCATTTTTTTGCTTATCGTATTTATACATCGATGTGATAATCTCTGAATCACGTGGGAATAATCACCCCACAAACATACTCAAGTCCCTTGCTATTAGTTGGTAGCCTCTGACATATGGGGAGGCATGCTTGAATTCATGTGGCTTATCATCTTATGAAACCTCTTAATGGATTCTGAGGTGGAATGCTACAAAGTGGGATCAAAGCCATTATTTAATTTTTTTCTTAATGTTTAGGTATTATACAATAGGATAGGATGTATTGGAATTTATCAAAAAACCTATGCCTTGGAGTATCTGACCTAGGTATAGGGGAAACCAAATTTTCTAGGATGGGTTATTTTTGTTTTCGTTTTCCCCTGTTGTAGTTGTACTAATTTCACCATTGGGTGACACATATGTTTTTTGATGTTATTAATATTGATATTATTAATATTAAGTATTTATTTACTTCAATTTCTATGAAAAAAGGTGTCATTTCATGTATCATACTAGGAAATTTAGGACTTGTATGCCTTTCATTCTTAAATTACAGGTTTACTTTCTGTGTGCATTTCCTGCTGTATATAGTTAGTTCATGGATTATTTTATGTGGAATATAAAAAATTTATTATAAGGATAACCATAATTGGTTTAATAAAAGTTACTAAATCAATATAAATTGTGTTTCCCGCATATATTGGTGATGAAACCTTAATTAACCTATTATTCCACATTTTATTCATGAACCACAGGTTCTATGGACCAAAATGTTAGTTGATTTGATTGTTGAATTCTAATTATAATTTATCAAGTAATTATATAAATTGGTAATGATAGTTCATTTAATTATATCATTATATATGACATGTTACATTCGGATACTAGACGTAAAGGTGAGGTCAGAGTTACTTGATATACCAATTGCAATTTATAAATAGTATGGGCCTTTATAAATTTGGAATGGTGGTGAATCTATCTGGATTGAGACATCAATATGCATATAAATGAGAACATACTCAAATGAAATTTAAAATTTTAATGAAATGATTAATGATAAATGGGGATGTAAATTGAAAATTAAAGGGTGTTTTCCTCTATACCTGGAAATGGACACTCCATATACCAGAACCTTTGTTACTTGATGGGATAGCTTGACCTTGACACAAACTTCGTACTGGGAAGTAGGTAGTTTATCCTATGGTTAACTATGACCTTCCTTATATCCTATACCTAGATTTAGGTGCAAGAAGAGTAGCGTGGCTTGTTTATAGAAAGGCAGTATACCTATCTTTTTCTACATTAGTTGATCCCATCGATTGTTAAATATTATCTGATGTGTGTTTTTTTGGAAATTGTAGATCTATAAAACCATGAATTCTTCAATCCATATTCCAGGTGGGTGGTGATGACCATGCTCCAGAGGTGGTGGACCCTGAGCCACTAGTATTACCTCCTATAGTTCCACAAGAGGAAAATCTTATTGGTCCTTTATTTAGAAACGATACATAGTTACAAGATAGATTCCTTTTATTTATGTAGTCCGTATATGTAGCTCAATGAACTACCCCTAATATGGCATAGTTTATACATGAATCCTTGTAGTAGAATCCTCCCACTTCTTTGGAAAAAGTAAATCCTCTAACTATATAATAATGGCTAGATTCCATGTTATTAATGATAGAGAACATAGAGATTCCTCTAAAGGGGATGGTCAAGATTCCCATATCTATGCTCTCTGACTCCACCAAGAATTAGTGGGATGTCATCTCTTTGGTTGATTGTCATCAAGTTATGTTCTAGGTAGACATCTATATGACCTTCTATGACTACTTCTTTCCACAGACCTTTAAAATTGGCCACACCAGAGAGTTTATTATCCTTTTATAGGGTTCCATGTATGTGATAGAGTGTTCATCTCATCTTACCGAACTCCATAATTTTTCACCAACTTTGATAAGTGATGAGACAACTAAGAGATTATTTGAGGATGGGATTGTGTACTCTAGCTGATCATAGGTTAATGTCTTGTGGTTGTACACTATTTTTGAGATAGTGAACTAGACCCTCATCATAGAGTAGAACCTGATGGAATCTAGCTATATGAGCTAGGGCGGTTCAACATCAAAATAGAGAGAAAATATTTCCAATGATAGGAAATGTCATTTTGAGAGTGAATGCAGGGGTAGTTCCAGCTGGATGACATGCACCGAAAGCTATGTGGTGTGTCACTAGTGTTGTATTACATGACATAATAATCCCCATTATATGAGGAACCCAATTGGGTGCTGATATTGTTGTAAGATGGGTCACCTACCATGTTTCTGTTGAACATTCCCTCTAGTACCTAGTGAGAACAGATATATACCAACACCGCATTAAGGTACATGATATATAGCTTCATGTTAGGATGGGAGATGGTATACTACTGGATGATCTAGCTGAGGGGGTGGATGTGGATGAGGTAGTTAAGCTTCAAAGGTGTAGTGAAAAAAGATAAGGTCTACTCAGGGAATTCATATTTCATCTCAAGGTCATGGATCAAACTATATTTATATAATTCATCCTACTCCTAAGGAGAAAAGTTTGGGGAGTTCTATAGTATAAAGTATTATTCTAGTCTCCTCTATTTTAGTTTTTGATTTTTTTATATAGGTGATTTTCACTCTTTCATATGTGTGAAAATTTTGGATTTTTTTGGCCTATAGATAAAGTAATTTTAGGACATGATGACTCTCAACATGCCATTGGGGGTTTGATCAGAGAGTATAAGTTAGTTCAAGGAGTGCCCCTTATGATATGTGGGTGTAGTTTCTTGTGGAATTTCTTTTTCCTTGAGATGACTAGATTTTACATCATACTTAGAATAGACTAGCTAGAACCCTACCATGCACATGTTGATTTCTATCACTGGAGTATGTCCTTTAAATCATCCAAGGGTAGTGCTTACATTCATAAGGGAGAATGGGATATCCAAGTGATTTGAGTTAGACCAGAGCATCACGGGCTAGGTAATGTGACAAAAACGATGGATAGTCTCTTTATAAGAGATCAAGGAACAAAAATTATTGTATTTTATCATATGTTGGATTATTTTAGGGATATATTACCTGATGAATTATTTATATTACCTCCTTCAAGAAATAAGAGTTGACTATTGATCTAGTGATAGGAGTGACACCAGTGTCCATTCCTCTTTATAGGATGGAATCTATAGGAACACTAGGAACATAAAAATCTATTGAATTACTGAGATGAAAAAGGTTTTATATGACCTAGAACATCTCTATGGGGATCACCCATCATTTTCAAATGTAATGTGTATGGTAAAATCAAATTGTGTATGGATTACTAACGGTTAAACCAACTTATGGTAAAGAACAAAGATCCACTTCTGTGTATAGAAAACCTCTTCAACCAGCTCAGAGGAACAAAAACTTTTGCTAACATTTATTTGAGGTCAGGTTACCATTAGGTTCATGTGAGATCATTAGACATTACATTTATAGTGTTATAGAGTAGATATAGATTTTATGAGTATCTGGTTCTGTTGTTCAGCCTTTCAAACATGCCCACCATTTTCATGGCTCTAATGAATATGGTTTTCTACCAGAACCTAGATTTATTTTTGATAGTATTCATGGTTGAAATATTGGTTTATTCTCATACCCTAAACAACCATGATAATCATTTTGAGATCATTCTGAATACAATGAGAGAGAACTAGCAATAAGATAAGATTAAAAAAAATCCATTTTGGAATGATAAGGTTCACTTATTGGGATATATTATTTCATAGGAGGGAGTATATGTTGACCCAAAGGCGGTGATCATTCTAGTTTACTGGGATCTTCCCAAGAACATATTCAATATAAATAGTATCTAGGGGTTGGATGACTATTATGGACAATTCATTCAGGTATTCTCACACCTATAAATGCCTCTTATGAGATTGACTATGAATAGTGTAGAGTTTTTGTCATATGAATCTTGTGAGAAAACATTTAAGGAGTTAAAAGGGTGACTGAATTTAGTGTCAATATTTATTTTTCTTGAGCTAAGTAGAATCTATACTATTCACTGTAATGCTTCAAGAATCAGTCTCAAAGTAGTTCTAATGCTGGTTGATCGAGCTGTGGTGTATGAGCCCTATTAGTTGTGATCTCATAAGCATAAATACCTGGAAAATGATCTCAATCTAGCATATTTGGTTTATGCTTTGTTATGTTTGATACATTATCTTTTAGGAGAATGGTTTTTTTTGTTTATATGGAACATAAAAGTCTCAAATACATTTCCAAACAATATGACTTGAATCTATGATAGTGCAGGTTGGTAGAATACCTATAGACTTTTTAATTTGAGCTTGCTTATACACCAAAAAATGGGAATGTAGTAGCTGATGCCCTAAGTCAGAAAACTCAGACATAGGTATTCCATGAGTCTAGTAGTGATTGGAAAAGCACTTGAGACCTTCCAAACTTCTACATCCTTTTTCCCTCCTGAGTGGAAATGAAATGATGTTACTATGACATCATTTGCAGAATTTATAAGATCCACATGAGGTAGTGATGTAGCATGGGTGATCATTGATAGGTTGATTAAGGCCTCACACTTCCTTCCTATCCAATTGAACTTCTTAATTGATGAGATCACGAGGCTTTATATCCAGGAGATAGTACACCATCATGGTGTTCCCCATTCTATCATATCGGGCCTAGATTCATGGTTTATGTAATTATTCTATAAAGGGTTATACAAGGCACCAGGTTTATAGGTTATCATGTGTAAAACATATCACCCTTAGATAGATTGGTAGTTATAGTAGATGATATGGGTGTTAAAGGACTTTCTTCTTGAATGTGTTCTTAATTTTGGAGGTTATTGGGAAAAAACATATACCTCCATTTAATTTTTCCTATGATAACAATTTTCATTAAATGATTCATATGGATCCTTATGAGGCCCTTTATGGTAGGCTATTATGTTCCCCTATATACTGGTTAGAGGCAAGTGAGGAGGAACTATTGAGTCCTTGTCTTATTCAGGAGACTATAGAGTAGGTACAGTAGATTCAAAAAACCTATAGCTACAACTCAGTCTAGGGGGAAGTCTTATACCAATATTTTCTATAGACCACTAGAGTTTGAGTTGGGACATAATGGTTTTTATGATTTTTTCCTATATTGGGTCATAGATGGATTCAGAAATAGGTAAAGATATTGTCTCAATACATAATTCCTTTTGAGATATTGGAGAGAGTCAGGCCAGTAACCTATCAGTTGGATTTACCTCAGAGGTACTCAGACATGCATGATGCCCTCCATGTACTAAATCTCTTTCATTATAATTCTAAACTATCTCATTCATTGTATCCTCAGGATATTGAGCTAGAGGTGGATGCATCCTTTGGGGAGCATCTAATACACATTGTTGATTAGAGCATGAAGGCTCTCCGAGGTAGCTCAGTTCATATGCTTTGGGTGATATGGAATCATGGTTGTGTAGAGGATGAGAACTAGGAGTGGGAGGCTGATGTATGTGCTCAGTGGTCATAACATTTCTCTGATGATGCATTACCACCCTCAGAAGGACAACTCAGGGACAAGCTATTTTAAGGAGGAGAGGTTGTAATGTAGCGTATTTTATAAGTGATACAAACACTTATGATATAATTAAAAACCTATTTTTTATATTAAAAATGTGATTAAGAATATAAGAACTAGTTCATGAGATATTGGGGGCTTGTTCGAATCCTAGATATCAAGAAACAGGGGAGACAGATTGAGCCACATGATTAGCACATGGTTGGGGATAACAGTGTGACTCAACCATGTAGGGTACTCAATGTATATCAGGTGGGCGAATAGTTTTTCTAAACTGTGTGACCCAAGCTGCATGGCCATGATATTTTTCTTAAGCATTTAACATAGCCATTTCGCATGGGCTACTCATGGATACTCAAACAATGTGGCTAGATCATGTGAGGGATGTCTTGGGGTAGTGTTGGGTGCACAGTTGATGCACAATTTGTCCAACCGTGAACCATTAAAATTTGGGAAAAATAACAATTTCACCCCTCCTTCTATTTAACTCATCTCCCTTTATTTTTATTCTCCAGTGGACAATAATCCGCCTCATGATGATCTCTATCCCATTCATAGTCTAGGATTTTTCATTTCTCCCCCATATAAGCTCATAATCAACCTTCATTAATTTTGTTGGATTTTTCTTGGGTTTTTCATCAATTCTTCCAAATTTTCATGTTCTAGCTTGACTTAAGTGCCAAAACTGGACAAGGAGAGTATAATGGGCCTAAGATAGGTGGTATAGATTTTTTCCCTCAAAGTCTAGTTGTGTTTTATCATTCACCATTGTTCCATTCACCGTAATTTCCATCATCTCCTCTGTTTTCTTTAACTAATTAAATTAAAGGTTATTCATATGTTTAACAGGACCTTAGCCACATAAAAATCAATATTGTGGGGAATTTACCTTGTCATGAGCCACCCCTTTGGGTGTTCCCCTATTTAAAGGCTTAAGATAATTATACATTGGCAATGACATTTATTTAATATTAATTAGGGTGTATGAATTTCCTTGTAAAAAAATACATTGAAATATGATAAATATAAAGAAAATAATTGTTCTATTTTGTACCATGGTTATGAAAAATCTTAATCAATTGGGTCAGAAAATGATTGTTGAATTATTGATAAATCAGATGATAATTATTCTATTTTGGATAAGTTGTTTGTTCATCGTTATCATTTGATATGAACAAATACCAACTTCCCATCCTTGGGCATAAAATATATTCTTTATTAGGCATTAAATATTTTGAGAAAATGGAGCAATGTAATGCTAATTTCATTTAAAAAAATACCTAATTTGATTACCCTAGTTCCTGCATGTAAATAGATACTCAAAATAATCCAATATCATATATAAATTTATATGTCTATCATAGTATTAATGTCTACACACCTCTTCCATAACCCAAAACTCATCAATGCCCAGATTCTTAATCACCTTATACATAACCTACATCATATCAATTTTTAGATTCTTATGAACCTCATATAAATATATATATCATGCATCATTATTGATTCCAACCTACAAATAAATGCATGGTTTGTCCAAAAAAACATGAATATAGTGCATCAAAATTGGCCATGATAAAATAAAAGAAACCTAGTCACACCCATGACATACCTCTAGATATCATCATCTCCCCATCCTACTTTGAACCTAGAAACTCAACAATGTACACCCTTCCTGAAGCCTAACTACTTGAGGGCTGGCCTACCTATGGAGTTGAACTCGCTACCTTCCACCAACCCCACTAATGGGTTTATCTATATCATCCATGACCTCTACATGAAGATAAATCATTGATACCAACTCCTAGTACTATACTTGGTCTGACATCAAATCTCTTATTCTAACCCGGTTCCTGATTCCTAGCTATCCGAGAAGGATTACTACAGAACCTCTCCAAATGGCCCCTGTGGCCACATGCCAAACACTCTTTGGAATCTGATCTCATTGGGTTTGAATGTTCCTCGACCACCCACACATAAAGAATACTACTAAAGACCCACTCCTTAGTGGTCTGCCTGAATCTCTGGTATGACTTCCCTATTGAGACTCCTCACTACCTCACTTCTTATACAATAAAGAATCACCACTTGGCTCCCCTGAAATTGTCACCTAGATCATATAAGATCATCTCATCAAGTTTCCCTAAACTATTAGTGCTTTATTCACCACCTCAGAGAAAGATTTCAGTTTCAAGATGTTTATCCAACCTCTGATAGCATGCCTCAAGTCATCCTCGTAATGCCATGCCCAGGGGATTTTGTCGTCCACCATATCATTTGAAAATCAGGATAGGTCAGTGAGATTCACCACATAGACCATAACAGTTGCATATCCATGCTGGAGGTTTATGAAATCATGGGCTCAATCCACCCTTATCATCTTTGAAAATAATTTCTCAAAGAACATGGCCTTGAAATCCTTCCATGATAGTCCCTCACGTCTTCCATCCTGCACCGATACATCCCATAATTTTTTTTCCAGTCCTCTAAGAATATAAGTTTCCATCTTCACCCTTCAACCTGGGGGTGTCTCATGCTGGTCAAAGATAGTATGCACTGACTCGATCAAGATCTCTAACAATGGTAGTCCACCCTCACCCTGAAATAAAATTGGGTGCCGAGACTATAACTCACGATTGAGATATTCCATAGATGGCTCAGCTCCCTAAGCTCCCATGTCGATAACGAGTGTGACCCGAACCAACCTCTCCCTGAGATGATCGTCTAACCATGGTCCTAAATCATACATATTTTTTAGTTTTCCCCATCTATATCTAAGCCTATACATATGACTAATGATCATCCCAACCCTTCAGGGCCTCATACTAACCCTCAGGTTACTCATCCCATTTACGCTTATACGACACCATATCACCACCATCTGGATGCTCCAGTAGAAGCCGTGTCTCGCTAACATCATGCTGGATACCAATCACAACGGTAAAACAACTATAGTATAATATATATATATATACATATATCATAGATATGGAAAATTGTAACATGAAACACATATCACCACCCTTACAGTCCCCTACTGCACTATGTCACATGACATCCAACCTCATGCCCCCCCACCTACCCATAACAGAGTCAATTATCATCTATCATTTGGTCACATGGCCCCTTTTCTACCCCTAACAGAGCTAGGAATCAAATATAATACTTCTTAATGGAACCTTTACTACCCATAATGGAGTTAGAAGTCACATATAATGCATTATCAATCTTAGGTAGCTGAGTAAAATTCCACAAAAGAGGATATATTAGAAATCATTTTTTAGCTTCCTCGTTGACACCGTAAATAAATCCCCACCTTTTAATAATCTATTCATACCCAAACCAGATTCAGGACCATATATCACATATCAATCTCACCAGGAACCACATTATCAGATTAGGCGAGTAGAATGACACTGAAAAGGCTAAGATGGAAAATGCTGTTTAGATTCTTTGTTAACCCTTTAAATAAAAAAACCCCTCTTAGAACATTTTAGGTTCTAAGAAATTATTCACAAGAACATACATATATCATGTCACCCTATGTACCTATCATGATTCTAAAACAAAGCTCCCTTGTTGTACCTAACCAAGGTTCAAAACCATATAATAGGTAAAAATCATACCCAAGTGTTCCACATGAGATGTAAGTAAAATAAACTTTAAAATCACATATTAGAAGATAAATTTACCACCCCTGAATATTAGTCTATCTTCTATGCATGGGGTTTCCAGCACCCAGACATGAGCTCTTACCCAGTTTTGAATTCATATTAGTCTCTGATCTACCATAGACCAAGTAGTGAAACCAAAAAAGAAAAGAAAACTCATTTGATACCATTTGTATCATCCCATTCAAGAAACCACTTTAAACAATGATCAGGGCTGATTGGCCACTTGGCCTTATGCATGCCTCCCCATATTTCAAAGTCTACTGAATAGTAGAGGGAATCCAATGATGTGATTATGGGGAGATTATACCCTGAGATGGTAATAATAATAGTGGTAAATATATAAATTTAGTAGTGTAAGAAGAACTATAAATAGTATAAGTGAAAGAACAGACTTAGTGGAAGCATAAATAAATATCAGAATAATAAATAATCCAAAAAAATTGAATACCTTTTATAGATAATAAAACATGTCAGGCCATACATGAAAATATAAAGGAAAGTTCACCCATGGATAACCATATAGGTACATACATATAAATTCTGAAACACTCAAAAGGAAAACCCATATGATGTAGAGGAACCACCTTGGTCCACTGCCATCCAACCCATGCTAAAGAAGCATAACTCTAATCATTAAGGTACAACTCCCAATCCTGATACATTACCTGATCTTAGAGAGATAAAGTTTTCACATGTCCCAAAGGGATGATTTACGGTGTAATAATAAACTCAATAGTCCACCACTAATTTTTTTTCCTGTCTTGCAAAAATATTTATGTAGTTGTGTGAAAAATATAAATAAAAGGCAACATGCAACCAATTATTAAAATGCATGCTTCCCTTGTGCTCAACAGCCACAAGGAAGCATTTACCTACTTCATCCATCACTGGTATAAGTTTTAATATGTTTCCCCAAATATATATGTCATGCAATTAATTTCTACATATATATATATATTTAGTAGTGAGGATCCTTGGATTATCACACAAGGCATCCCCTGATGAAAAATCATATATAGAGAACCCTCATGTTCCACCCATAACATGTCACCCAACACATCATTCCATTAATCAAACATATATCTTCCTAACAGCATGCACAAGTAATATGTCCCTAGTACATTAGACCTCCAGTCAAAAAGTCCTTGTCGGCTAAAAATACAGACATCCCAAGGAACAACAATATCTATCTTCCAATATATAATCACCATCATCTCAATAGCTGACAAACCAATTCACAATCAAACCCATCCTCCAAGTCTCTTATAGGAATGACCTCAAGCATAACAGTGAGCCAAAACCCCCCACTATTGTTATGAACACTATCAATCGATGGTCCATCACTATCCATGTGGCATTATACAATAATCACCCCCTTGAAGTCAAATGGTAAACACCATCTCCTAAGTTGCATAATCTATGGGGGACTCCACCCAAAACGAGTGGTCAAAACCACCTCAACTAAGCCTTATATGTGTGAACATGACTCTAACAACATGTCAAACAAAAATGGAGTGCATCAATCACCAAACAAACTAAGAAACCTCATTCAACACCTCGTGCCCCTATGACTATGATGCTAAATCATGATGGCTAACACCATATCAAGTCACCCGGACCATGCTCTTATCCTAGAAATCTCATCACCTCAAATCTCAAAAACCATTTCACCTCAACATGGTCATCATTATTACCTCAAATATCTTGGGCCACATTCTCATCCTGACAACCATTTTTCCTCAGTCTAGGTGATCAAAATCACATCAATGCCCATACCTTTCCCATTATGTTCCCATTGAACCAAACATATCATATCACATTTAATTTAATTAAAATAAAGCTACTAGCCTAAACTACCCAAGTGTGATAAATCCCCTTTCCAAGATTATAATATAAAACTCAACTAGGGAATACCCAATGAAATCACATGGAATCACTTTATTAAATTTAAAGCATCAAATGAATTGTGGGGGGGGGGGTCCCACAAGGTTACACTCCCTAAGAGAATTTAAGTATTCAATTATAACTCTCATAAAATCAAGGATAAATATATAAACCACTAACCTTATAATCTCATATGTTATCTCATTATATATCATCCTCTAACTCGAGTTGAAATTAGAGAAATCAGGTTTTTAGAAAAACACCCTAAAAAAGTGAAAATGATCTCACACAAATTTAGCACTCCATATTACGAGATAACAAAGAAATGGATGCTAATGGATTGAAGGAATTACCAAGAATAATCCATAGACACTAATAGAACTTGATCCAGAGCTCAGACAACAAAGTTATGCTAAAGCCTAATTGGGAGAGAACATGGAGGAGGACCCCCTCTGCATATGAGTGAAGTGGAGGGCAAAGAGAAGGAAAATAAGATAAAGGTATAAGGGGAATTTTTTTAATTTTTTACAAATAAATGATATTTATAGTTTGGACACATGGTTTGGATAAATGTGCACCAAATGTATGGTTCCCACTTCCCAAGCATCGCACACACATGGGTAGGCACACAGTTTTCCAAACCATGAGTAGACTGTGCTATCACACTTTGTTAAAAACTATAGAGGTGTTGAGTGACTTTATGCCACCACCTTTACGGTTTCTCAAACCATGACTAGTGTTTCAAGAGGCATGCATAATTACTCTTGTTAGGATTCATGGTTAGATAAAACCATGCAACTCTATCTGTGATTTCCCGAAATTGATTCTCTAACATCCCGTGCACCCGAAACTCACCTAAAACCTTGAGGTTGTCGAGCCTTAAAACCTATCTATAAACATGGACTTAAGTCAATAAAAATCTCAGAATTAGGTTCTAAATATCAAAATAATATTTGGACTTACAACCAAACATAAAACATCAAACCAATTGAGGAATTTTGAGCTTCTCTAAAAACCCAGGACATTACACAAAGGCTATGGTGATTTATATTTTTTTAGGTGATTTTGATCAGATGAATGCCACCAGTGGTTATGAATTTACTTATGTAGGAGGAGATGTGAGATAAATTTCATTGTTATAGTTATTCATGGCTTTATCCACTCCCAAGGTGAAGTACATGGAAGCTACATAGTCTTACAATGAGATGATTTATTTACAAAGGTTGATGGAGGATCTCAGGTAATAACATGATCATTTTTTATTATTTTGTTATAGTAAATAAACCTTGAACATTACATGAAATATATTTTTCATTATTAGAAAAAAAATATAGAGAAACAACATTTAGTTCAAGGTATGCATGGATGAAATAATTCTGAATATGTAAAAAATTCATACTAAATAAAATTTGGTAGATTTCTTGATGAATATGTTTAACTCTGATAAGTTAAGATGCTGAAAATTCTTGAGTAGCCTCCTAGATATGTGAGTGGAATGGTTTGGTAGACAGAGAATATGCATGGATATGTGATTGATTTTAAATGAAATCTTATAATGGTCTATATTTAGAGAGATGTGAAAAAATTAAAGTAATGCTTCCTTTAATTTATTCATAGGGGGTGACACTCTTCTTTGATTTCCCCACTTTAATTTATCAAATGGGAAACAAACCCCCTTTAATTGGACTAATTTAATTTTTTTATGAGGGAGGAGGAAAGGGGTTGAATGTTCCCTATAAAATGAGACTCTCCTCTCTTCAAAAAATATCACCTTTGACATTTACCATTCACCAATTGTAGTTCAGTATTTGAGTAGTGACTGTGAAGTGCTTATCCATTTATTCAAGAGATAATATTTTAAGCAATTTATCCTAAATTTTTTGGATACTGAATGTGCATAAATTATACTCTGGATTTTTCAAAATTTGTATGATCAACTCATCATCAACCCCATCAATAATATCTTAATGGATACGTTTGTCTTTAATGATACTGAAACTCTGGTTCTTGAAGAATAAAGTTAGTACAAGAATAAGGAAAATAGATAGAAAACATTGAAAAAAGTAAATTATCTATCAATGGGAAGATGAATAATGATGGATCATGGTTCTAGTGCGATACCATGTGACAATCAAAACTTTTATAAATGAAATTTTCTTTTTGAATGAATTAACAATTTGTTAAGAAAAGATTTTCTGGAAAACACATGAACTACTTTTGTTATTTTGAATGTTATATCGTATTTAAATTTTAAAATACCATTATGCATTAAAAATATTTATAATATAGTAATTTTATATTGACCACTAATATTCATATATTAAGGGTTATGCTAATGTTTAATTAACAAAGAAAAAGGAAGTGATGGGCTTGACGAGTAGGATCTTACCCTATGAAGCTCATTTAATTGAATTTCGATGGGGGATAACATCACTAGGATTTTACATCGACCAATCCCAAAATAATATTAAATAACTAAATAATGAGTGAAACTGTTTATGAAAGAAGTTCAAGATCATCAAGATTAAGACCCAAACCATGTTTTCCGAACCACCCCATGAAAATATCACCACCGCACACCTTACCCATAGAAAATTTACCAGTGTAAAAAAAGAGCTATGTATCTATAACCTCACAATATGATATTTTATATATTATTTTAGTTAAATAATGATTATAATTTTCCATTTTTAATATTACTTTTTAAATGATTAGATAATGAGTTTGATAAAAATTAGATTTTGATACGATAATTTAAACAGTATTTTTAGGAAATATATAGTTTCAATGAAAATACTATTTTTGATGAGGTACATAATTTTTGAAATAAATTATATTTCAATAAAAATATTATTATTAAATAATATTTATTAAATATAAATGATAATATAATTTTATGAAGTCCAATATAATTTTTATAAGGGTCAGAAAACTATTTTTGTCAAAAAACCAATTTTTTTCTATAAATGGGGATTTTTTATTTAAAAGTCTATATTATCATATTTATAGAATTATTTTGATAAAATAAATATTATATTTAAAATCATATTTTCAAAATTATGAAACTATGATTTTTCCAAAATTTTCTAAAATTGCCGAATGTTGGGGTAAAAATTATATATGATATAATTATATGATATGTATTATGACATCATAAAAGCCAAAAAGTGATGTAATAAATAATATAAAGAGTATAAAAGACCAAATTTTGTCCCCCTTAAAAATAATGTGTGTTTTAAGTTATTTGATTAATTTTATTAACCCTTAATGATTACTCCATAACCTATATTATAGTTTAAAGTTTTAAACTGAATTATTTATAAAAATGACTCAATTCCACAACACCAAGGGTTTTATTTTAATGTGTTAGGTTATTAGAATTATAAAATAATTAAAACCACTCCTCTTTGGTAGAAAACATGGGAAAAATCCTTGGTAAGGTTTTTTATCATTGATTACTTTATCATATAGAGTCCAAAACCTATGTTTCGAAATTAATAAAGAGTTATCCTATATTTTTCTATATAAACCCACCCAACCACTCATCCCTATTAACTCAGAACTTCTGTATCATGAAGTTACTCTACTCTTACCTCTCTATATCCCTCCCAGGTATCCAATAATCTCCAAATAATCTCCTCCCAAGCTTCTAGAATCACCCTCTCAAGGTAAGGGATCTTCTCCTTCTCTAATTTATTAAAGAACCTTCTTTAAGTAATGACTTTTTATTTCCAATTTTTTTTGTAGGGATATGTTTTTACACATCCATAATACAATAGTTACAATTTCAATATAATTATATACCCATTTATCTCTCATTAACCCTTCTATAAACCTTTATATACAGCAGTTATGTTGCTGAATTTATCCTATGATTTTCCATGCAAAACATTTGTGTAGTGAATTACTATATCTATTTCCACTCAGTGGTATTCAACTTTTTGTTCTGACCATTCATTGATTGAGGATTTACATTTATCTAAACCACACTCCTTAATTGTGGGGATAAAATTGATGAAATATATCCTTATGTTGTATGATCTATATGTAACACTTATGCATGTAAATGATATGTAAGTGATGTGTGGTCCCAGAATTATATACACCTAAATGTATTAGGTAATGTTTTTATCTCATGATATTTCAAGTATGTTTAATGTGAGTTCATCCTAAAACACTATGTTATTTTTCCATGGTGGTTATCCTTGATTTATGTTTATGATGTCATGTATTATGTTGTTTTCACATTCTCATGTTGCCTTTATGCTCTCATGTTACATCACGTCTCATTGTTCATGATTATGATTATAACCCCCCATATGTTACATTAACATTAATCTTATAACACATAAAATAAATTAACTCATTCTATTCTTTGATTATTACCTTAATGGGATTTATAGATCATCCCTTTTTACATGTGTCCCTGAGTTATCTCATGCAGTTTTAGAAGAATTGTGAAATTTTAAGAGCAAGTTAAGGATGATTTAAATAATGTAATTTTATTTATGTTTAAATTTGTTATTATATGTTCATAATTTTAGGATTCACAAAGTTATGTTATTGTATAAAGTGTACCTTTATATAATAAATCATGAAATAAGGTGTATTAAAGATATAGCTTGTCATAGCCGGAATCATGGTCAATCCAAATCAAGGAGCAAGAAGAAAAATATAAAAGGTTAAAATTATAGAAAGAATGTGAATTTCATAAAATATTATTAGTAAAAAAAGGGTTTTGGGAAGAAGTATCAAGGAAATATAGGGATTACTTTTGAAAATGGAGACATACTGGTTAGTAAAGTAGAGATAACTACTGAAGGTAGAAAACTTCTTAATGTGTAACATCTTGGTTTTTAAAATAGGTACAAATAATTATGATACAATTTAAAACCACTCATTTTATGTTAATAAGGTTCTTATGAGGCTAATTAGTAGTTTAAGAGATGTTTGGTCTCATTTGGAGCCTAAATCTCTAGAAACTGGAGAGACAGACTAAGTCACATAGTTATTGCTTACCGTGACACTCAACCGTGTGAGGTACACATTGTACAAATAGGGAAACATGGACATGCAATTTTTTAGATAGATGATATATCCATTTCACATGGGCTATACATGGTTAGTCAAACCATGTTCCAAGCCCATGTATGGGATGTCATGAGGTAGTGTTGGGTTCATAGCTAGTGCATGGTTTGGCCGACCATGTGGCCAAACTGTGGGACCATTAAAATTTAATTTAAATGAAATTTTTTTGCCACCTTCTATTTCACTCATATCTATTTATCTTTCTCCTATAATGGATATAACTATCCCTATTGATGATCTATATCCCATTCCTAAGCTTGATATTTTCATTGATCCCCTATACGAGCTCAGAATCAACCATCATTAGTTGGATTCCTCTTGGGTTTTTGTTCATTATTTTAATTTCTATCCATCTTGATAGATTTAAGGGATGAAATTTATATCTTTCACATTGAACCTGTTTGTAAACACAAATTTATTTTGATTATATATATATATATATATATTATAATGATAAATATAAGGGTTGAAACTATATGGGGAGAGTACTATGGGTCCGAGGTAGGTGGTCTAGTTCTTTTCCCTCAACGTCTTGTTGTATTTTATCATGAACCATTGTATCATGCACTAGACTTTCTAACATTTCCTCATTATTGTTTAATTAATTAAATTAAAGGTCATATTATGTTTAACATGTCCTCATCTATCCTCAAATCAACTTCATGGGGGTGTTTACCTCAGAATGAGCCACCCCTTTGAGTGTTCCCCTCTTTAAAGGCTTAATATCCTTATGCTTCAACAATGACATTTATAATTATTAACTAGGGTGTATGAATTTACTTGTATCAAATTTATTGAAATATAAAATTATATAATGAATGATTTAGGGCCCTGAGTTAGGCCCCTATGCTTTATGGAATAACTTGAATGATCTAAATAAAATTAATTGGCCAACCTCATTATGATGGATATAATGCCTTGTTGAAATGGTATGATTTCTTGATAGCTTAACTATGCCATTATTCCAAGATGAGGGTGATACAAGGGTCCCTATATAAGTATTCCTTGGATGGGAACATCATGATTTATAATTAAGAATTGTTTTCGATTGTAAAAAATCAGGAAGTGATACATGAATTCTTTTTAGGATGCCTTGGATGAGCTTACCAAGTGGATTACTTACCTAAACATGAGTGATAACTATTCCTTAGGGTATTATCCTAGGATTGGATCGGTGGAAAGGTGGTTATACCATGAAATGAGAGATACTTGATCCCCTATGTTAGATCACTGGGATGGGCTTAGAGGGTTATACTTTACATGATTCCAAGAGTGATACTTGGGATTACTTTATGGATTTCCTTTGATGGACAATTGTAGTGTTGGGTATTTGTAATGATCTTGGTACAATACACAGGTTTCTTTATATGGTTCTCCTTAGACAATCCTGGGATACCAATGTTTTTAATTTATAGAGATTACTTATATAAAATTCCTAAAATCTTGACCTATTAAATTAAAGGATGCATCCTCCAAGACAAATAACATGCTTGGGGCTCAGTCCTATTGTGATAACTAATTTTTTATGAACCATTATTAAAACCTTATCACATCTACATAGGTTCACCTTGGTTCAAAGAAATATTACTTATGCTGAAGGAGGTAGTTTCAACCAGGTTTCCATGAGGAACCTGTATTGATATGTTTTATTTATTTACTACCTTTCATTTATTATGTACCTTCACACTTCTCATTTTATATGCACATACATGATTTCTCTAGACACCATTGTAGGTGGCCCACTGAGTATATCTCACACCTTGTTTAGGAAAAACTTGGTACCTATGTAAACTCCATGATTGTAGGTTTAGACAAAGGAAAGAATCCAACTTCTAATGTTTGATTTTGAGTACTAGGATGGAGTACATGAGCAGAGGACCCAACCTATGCTCATGATTATAGTATAAGTAGCTTTTGTTATTTTTATATTTTTTTATAGTATGTAGTATATTCCTACTCACTTGTATCCCATGTACCTCATTTTCGTACATCTACATGACATGATCATCATCATTTTTTAACTACTTATGATTCAACTTCTGAAAGTTTATTTATATTGGATGATTTATTTTTCTTATTTGTCTACTTCTTTTCTTTTGTTCATTTATCTTCTTATCATATTTATATTTCATTGTGATATACTATTCCTCTTGAGAGAATTTCCTCCCCACATAGACACCATAGCCCTTGTTTCTAGTCAAAAACCTCTAGCATATAGGGAGGTACAATTGAGATCATGTGGCCAACCATCTCAGGGAACCGCTTAGTGGATTCTAGAAAGGGACACTATAAAGTGTTATCAAAAACATATTTTCCTTTTTTCTTATAGTTTGGGTATTTAACAAGAGAGTATAATGTATAGGAATTTTCTAATAAGTATATTATTTGGAGTAGCTAACCCATGTTTATGGGAAACCCAAATTTACTTGGATGAGTTTTTACTATTCTAGTTTTTTTCTATTACAGTTATACTAATATCACTGTTGGGTGATGCACATGTTTTGTGATGTTATTAATATTGATATTTTTTTTAATTATTTATTTCCTTGGTCTATTATGGAATGGATGTATCACTTCATACATCTTACTAGGAACTTTAAGACTTATATTTCATGTATTCTTCTCTGCCAAGTTTACTTTCTACATGAAATTCATGATATATATATTTTGTTCCTAGGTTGTTATATGTGGAATGTGAGAAAATTTATTTTATGTATAACATAATTGGATTAATCGAAGTGCATAGATCAATATAAATGTTTTTTTCACATAGATTGATGATGTCACCTTAATTAACCAATTATCCCACATTTGAGCCATTAACCATTGGTATAATGGACTCAAACGTTAATTGATTTGATTATTGAATGCCATTTGAAATTTATGAAACAAGTAGTTCAATAAATTGGAATGTTATTTCATTTAATCAAATAATTATTTATGATATATTATGTTCTGATACCAGACTAAATGGTCAGGTCACAGTTAACTGACACACCAATTTCAGTTTACAAAGAGTGTGGACCTTTATAAATTGGGAACGGTGATGCATATAACTAGAATAAGATGTCAATATGAATATAAATGAGAATGAACTCAAGTTAAAAATTAAATTTTAATGAAAATTTTACTAATAAATGGGTATTTGAATTCAAAATTAAAGGTTATTTTCCTCTATACCTTGAAATTGACACTCCATAGGCCAGAACCTCTACACGTTGATGTGAGACTTTGACCCCGACACAAACTTAGTAGTGGGTAGTAGGAAATTTCTCCTGTAGTCAGTTATGACCTTACTTATCACCTAGAACTAGATTTAGGAGAAGGAATAATGATAGGAATCATTTATAGAATGGACATGTAACAATCCATTTATTATTTCATTGATCTTATCCATTATTAAATCATATCTAAGTAATGCTTTTTGAAATTGTAGAGCGATGCTTTTATGATGTCCTTGAGTTATACACTAGAAGGATGGTGATGAACATGATTCAGAGGTGGTGGAAACTGATCCAATAGTATTACCTCTTAAAGTTCCACTAGAGGTATTTCTTATTAATCCTCTGTTGGGAGTCGATGCACATTTGTGAAATATCTTCCTTCTCTATATGTAGAGTGTAAAGGGGACTCCACAACCTGACCCTACTATGGAATAATTGACACATGAATTCCAACAAAAACATCCCCCACCATTTTGGGGGATGACAACCCTCAGGCTATAGAATTATGGATAGTGGAAATGTTATCAATCTTCGAGCATATGGAGACACCTTCAGAGTGGAGGCTCAATCTTACCAACTACATGAAATGTGAATCAGCCATGTGTTGATGGGATGTCTCTCTTAGGCTGATGGTCATTAGGGTATGGTCTAGGTGGACATCTAGACATACTTATATGGATACTTATTTATAAAAACCATAATAGAAGATATCACTAGAGATTTTATACACCTTTTCTAGGGTTCCATGTCTATGATGGAGTATTCAGCTCATTTTACCGAAATCCATCATTTTGAACTGACTTTGACCGATGACTAGTTGATGACTGTGAGATGAGTTGAAGATGGGAAAATATAATCCATCTGATCACAGGTGAACATCTTATAGTTGAGAATCAGTTCTAAGATAGTATACCAGGTCCTCAACACAAATAAAATCCTGAGGGAAGATGGAAATGTGATCTAGGGTGGTTCAATATCAAGATAGGGAAACAGTTTGTCTAGCTGCAGGAAACATCAATTCAAGGGTTCATACAGAGGCTGTTCTAGCCAGATGACATGATAATATAGCTATGTAGTGTGCTACCAGTGTGTTAAGATATGAAATAATAAGCCAAAATATTTGGGGAACCTAATCGAGTGCCGATACTGTGGTAGGATGGTCACCTATAATGTTTCTATTGAATTTTCCCTCTTGTACATAGTGAGAAGGAATCTGTACTGACAACACATTCAGGTATAGGATATGTAGCTCCACATCAGGTTGGGTGATGTTTTATTACTAACCTATCCAACAAAGGGGATGGAAAAGGATGAGTTAGTCTGACTTTAGAGGTGCAGTTCCGGTTGAGAATGCCTGCTCAAGGAATTCAAATTGCATCTCAAGGTCATGGATTAGGCCATATCTATGCAGTGTAGCCTACTCTAGAGGAGCATATTTTGAGGCCTTCTACTATATTATGTACTATTCTAGTATACTATACTTTAGTTTATTCCTTTTCTGATATAGTTTTTTAACAGACTATTATATCTGTAGAAATGTTAGAATGTTTGGGCCTAGAGATTTAGTACTTCTTTGGTGTCATGGATATAGACACACCATTGGGGTTTAGATCAGAGAGTATAATATAGTGCAAGGAGTTACCCCTTGATATAGGTGGGTATTTTTTCTTGTGTATTTGTTTCCTTTAGATGACCATATTTGATTCCATACTTGGAATGTAATACATAGCACCTTACCATGCCCTTGTTGATTACTATTACCAAAGGTTGGTCTTTATTTTACCCTAGGGTAGTTCTTACATTCATAAGGGAGAAAGGGATTTCTATTATAGTCAAGATATACTCGAACATAATGGTATAATAAGAGTGAAACCCCAAATGTCTAGTATCTTTCTGAGCGAGCAAGAAATGCAACTTATGGGATTTACTCACGTGGTGGATCATTTCAGTGATATTTTCCTTGACAAAATCTCTATATTACCATCTGTACGAGAAGTATAGCTCACTACTGAGAAAGTTATTGGAGTGGAAATAATTTCCATTCGTACTTATAGGATGAAACCTAAGGAACTACAAGAAGTTAATAAGTAGTTGGAAGACTTGGGGGAAAACGTTTTATATGACCCAATACTCCTCCATGGGGTTCACTTGTACTTTTTTCCAAGAAGGCAGATGATACCCTTAGGTTGTTCTTGGATTACCAATGGTTGAAAAATATTATTGTAAATAACCAGTATACACTATTTTATATAGATGAACTCTTTGACTAAGCCTCAAGAGAGACCATTTTCTCTAAGATTGATTTGAGTTTGGGCTACCATAAGGTTCATGTGAGACCAACAGACATACCATATATAATGTTTCAGAGTAGATATGGATTGTACAAGTATTTGTTTAATCTATTCAGCCTTACAAACATACTCACCATTTTCATGTCTCTAATGAGTTCGTTTTTCCATCCATACATCAATTCATTTTTGATAGTCTTCATGGATGACATCTTGGTTAATTATCCTACCTAACACGAATAATCAAAACATCTCGAGATCATGGTAAATACATAGAGAGAGCACCATCTATATACTAAGAAAAGAAAATTACACTTTTGGATCAATAAGGTTCACTTATTGGGTTATATAATTTCATAGTTAGGAGTATCTATTAACCCATAGAAGGTGAGAGAGCATACTAAGAAAGTCTTTGATATATATAGTTTCTTGGGATGGATAACTATTGTTGACGAATCATTCTATAATTTTTATTCTTAAGAGTTCCTCTTATGTTCTTTATTAAGAAGGGTGTGAAGTTATTATTGTCTAAATCATATGAGACAACCTTTCAGGAGTTGAAAGGGAGGATGACTTCACTACTGACATTGATTCTTCCAGATATAGGAAGAAGCTTTAATTTTTATTGTGATGCTTCAAGAATTAGGATTAGAGAATTTTTTAGGTAGGGAGATTGAGTTGTGGAATTTGGGTCCCACTAGTTGAGATCTCTTAGTCGGAATTAGCCTACAAATGACCTTAATATAGCATCTGTGGTTCATGATTTTTTATATTGGAGAAATTATCTATGAGAGAATGGTTAATTGTATAAGTGGATCATAAAAGTATCAAATACATTTCCACACAATGTGACTTGAATCTCAGGTAGGGATGGTGGGTAGAATACCTATAGTATTTCTACTTTGAGCTTTCTTAGATACCCAAAATGTAAAATTCAGTAGCTTATGTCCTATGCTGACACAAGCCATCCTTGAGTCTAGTGGTGAATGAAATATTTTGGCCCTATTTTCTGATATTCGCATGGAGGATCAAGAATATCTTGGGTATACTATTTTAATAGCTTTATAAGAAACATCCTCTCATATGAAACAAGTATGGATGACACATCTTTCAAATCCCAAAATCATAGTCCTAAAAGAAATAATCTTAGGAGAGGACCCACCTCCTAGTTAGTTTATCAATGAGGGCGATATTATTCACTTCCATGGATGTATTTGGGTTCCTACAGAGACATGGGAAGACATGATGTGGGAATATCATGCCTCTATCTAGGAAATACACCCTTGTCTTACAATGATATATTGATATATACATCATCAATATTGGTGGTTTGATATAAAGAGGTAGATTGTAGGTATTATCATTATTTTTTCTACCTGTTAGAAGGTGAAGGTGGAGAACCAGTGACCAACATGACTTATATATCCTCTTTCCATTACATATTGGAAATATAATGACATCACTATAGAATTTTTTATGGGATTTATGAGATGCCCTTAAGGTAGTGATGTAGTACATGTGATATTTTATAGGTTGAATAAGGTCTAACACTTCCTACCCATCCAAGAGACCTTCTTAGTTTATGAGTTTTGAAGGATTTATATTTGGGAGATAATATTCCTTCATGGTGTTCCTCATTCAATCATATCAGGATTAGATTCCATGTTTACATCATGGTTATATAAAGGTTTGAAGAAGACACCAGGTTCAAAGGTTATCATGAGTACAAAATACCAACCTTATATATATGGGCAGTCAAAGAAGATGATATGGGTGTTAGAGGACATGCTCTAGGCATGTTTCCTTTAGTTCAAAGGTTCTTAGAAGAAACATATACCTCTCATTAAGTTTTCCTATAATAAAAGTATTCTATAAATGATTCATATAGATAATTATGATCCCATTTATGGTAGGCCATTCCATTCCCCTATATTCTAGTGAGAGGTGGGTGAGGTGGCTCTATTGGGTCCTCATATCATTCAAGAGACTTTAGAGCATGTAAAACTAATTCAGAAATGTATAAATTCAACACAGTCCAAGAAAAAGTCTTATACCAATCATCACCAATGACCTTTGTACATTGAGGTGGGACATCATTTTATTCTATATTTCCTATATTTGTTCATAGATGTACTCAAAGAAAGAGAAATCTATCACCTCATTACTTTAGGTATTTTGAGATCGTGGAGAAATTCGAGATAATTACCAATCGGTTGCCTTTAACTAAAAGGTACCATGCCATGAACAATGTCTTCCATGCATCACAACTCCAAAAATATCATTCTGACTCATCTCATTATTTTTATCCTAAGGATATTGAGCTATTGGTAGATGGGTCCTTCGAGTAGCATCTGATACGTATCGTTGATCAGCACACAAATGCTCTCTAAGGCTGGTCGCTTCCTTTGGTCCTAGTGCTATGAAAGCATGGCCATGTACGGGGAAGAGACATGGGAGTTGGATGATGATGTACATTCTCAGTGTCTAAAATTTTTCTCTGATGATGTTGTACCACCCTCGTAAGGATAAATTGGGGATGAGTTATTTTAAGTAGAGGAGGTTATAAGATCTATATTTTTTGAAGAGTTAAGGACACTTATGATACTATTAAAACCCTAGTTTTTAATGTTAATAATGTTCTTAAGAGGCTAAAGATTGGTTCAGGATAGTCTAGGGATCATTTAGAGATTTAATCTCTAGAAACTAGAGAAGAATATTGAGTTGCATCATTAGTGTATGGTTAACGCTAACCGTGTGACCCAACCATCCAGGGTACTTAGTGCATCATAGGGGGCCATAAAGTTGGGCTAAATAATGTTCCCCCAACAACATGGATGTGTGATTTGTCTCAAAGAGGTGGTAGATCTATTTTTCCTAGGCTATGCATGGTTAGTCAGACTGTGCACCTTACTCATATGAGGGATGTATTGTGGTGGTTTTGGGAACATAGTTGGATTACAGTTTGACCAACAATGCAACCAAACAGTACATCCATTAAAATTTCGGTGAAATAAATATTTCAACCCTCCTTATATTTAACTCCTCTACCTTTATTTTTCTCCTCCATTAGAAAATTTTCTCCCTCATGATGATCCCTCTCCCATTCCAACTCTAGGATTTTTCATTTCTCTCCCACCCGAGCATAGAATCAATCACCATTCATCTCACTTGATTTCTCTTAGGTTTTCATTCATTATTTCTATTTCTCCCATTATATATTGATTCAAGGGTTGAAACTAGACGAGGAGAGTACTATAGGCCTATTTTTGGTGGTTTAGTTCTTTTCCTTCAAAGTTTACTTGTATTTTATAAGCAGCATTGTGTCGCATGCCCAAATTTTCAGAATCACATCGTTTTTATCTAATTAAATTAAATTTTATTATTATTTGTAATGTGACCTTGGATACCCATGAAATAATACCATGGGGTGTTTACCTCAGCATGAGCCACCCCTTTGGGTGTGACCCTCTCAAAAGTCTTAATAGACTTAGGCTCTGGAAATGGATTTATTAATAATTAATTAGGGTGTTTGAATTTCCTTGTAATAGATGTATTGAAATATGTAATGATCTAATGAAAGATGTTTGGCCATGAGATAGGACCCTATGATTTATTCCATATCTTTAATGTTTTAAATAAAATTAGTTTTCCATATTGATTATTATGGCTATAATGCATTGTTAAAATGGTATGAGTTATTCATATCTAAAATATACCTTTATGCCAAGACAATGGTGATACAAGGGTACCAATTTAAGGATTCCTTGGATGGGATCATTGTGATTTATAATTAAGAATTTATTTGGATTGTAAATATTATATAACAGATTATTGGATTCTTTATAAGATGTATTGGATGGACTTACTTGGAAGATTACATACTGACCCAAGAGTGATAGTGCTTCCCTAGGCGAGTGACCTTTGCAGGATTGGTGGAAAGATGGTTTTACCATACCACGAGCGATACTTGGTCCCCTATAAGAGATACTTGGGACATGATCTAAGGGATATGCTTTACACCACACCAATAGTGATACTAGGGATACCTTTTTGGATCACCTTGGATGGAATCGTATTGTTTTGGGTATTGGTAGTGCTCCTAGTGTGATACTTGGGTTCATTTATATGGTTCTCCTTGGATGGGCCTGATATGTCTCCTAATTACTAGAGATTCCTTATATAAAATTATAGAAATTACAACCTATTAAATTAAAGTATAAGACCTCCAAGCCAAATAACATTCTAGGGGGTTGGTCCTTTCGTGATAATAGGTTTTTGATATCCCATTATGAAAACCATATCAAATATACACATGTTCACCTTGGTTCAGAGACATCCAAATTTGGCCGAATATGGTAGTGTTAGTCTGGTATCCATGTGAAACTCGGATCTATATGTTTTATTTATTTATTACCTTGCATTTTTTTTATGTTCCTACACACTGCTCATTTTACATGCACATGCTGGATTGTTCAATACACCATTAGTGGTGGCCTACTGAGTATAACTCACACCCTCCTTGGGATTCCCTTGGTACCTGATAAGTATTCATGATTTTAAGTGTAGATAAAGGGAAGTGTCCAACTTCTGATGTTTTATTCTGAGTACTAGGATGGAGTATGTGAGCAGAGGACTCGACCTATGCTCGTGATGCTAGTAGTAACATCTTTTGGCATTTTTGTATTTTTGTAAGCATGTGGTATATGCATGATACCATATATCCCATGAACCCATTTCTTGTATATCCACATGAAATGATCATCACCATTTTTATCTACATATGATTCAGCTTCTGCCAATTTATTTATATTGGATGATTTATTGTTCTTATTTTGTTTCATTTTGTCTTTTGTTCATTTTGATTCTTATCATATTCATATACCACTATACTAAACTCTAACTCATAAAGATAGAGTATCACCATGGATACGCCCTAGTACCTCACTACTAGTCATAATCCTCTAACATATGGGGAGGTTCTCTTGAGCTCACATGTCCAACCATCTCAGGGCACCACATAGTGGCTTCTTGTACAGGATGCTACACAATAATGCATGGATAATCAACTCAGGGTAAACATGACATGTGGCATCTCAAAGGTAATGGTTTCATTTTTATGAACCTATCTCAAAAGGAATTTTGTGTATGGTGAATGATCAAACATTAATGATTGTTTGATTTGATACCATCAAATTGAATATGCTTGATGTTATTTTTATAACCTTCCATGGAGTACTCTATATAAAGGGTCTGAAGAATAACATATTATATTGGGGATAATTTAATGACATCGAAAATAAGAATCACACCATGAAAAGTGTGATGAAAATTGTGAATGGTGCACTTGTGGTGATGAAGGTGGAGAACACCTCAAATAACTTGTATATTCTTATGGGTGAAATGTACAAGAATGAAAAAATAGTTGTCACATAAACTACCTCGATGGAAAAGATGACAACGTTATTGCATTGGAATCTTGGATATATGTTCAAATGGGACATTGATATTATTTATAATTAATAGTTAATTCATGGACTTATAAAGGTATTCATAACATTATGTGAGCATTGTGTTTTGAGAAAGAAACATAGGATAAAGTTTAGAACAATTATGATGAGGAGAAAAGGGGTCTTAAAGTTGATCCATGGTGATATATTGAAAGCAATGATTTTATCCTAAGAGGAGAAAGGTAATTTTTATAATTTATTTCTGATTATTACATGAGATATTTATTATACCCAATAAATAAAAAGGAATATGTTTTTGAAGTCTTAAAAACATTCAAATCATGTAAGGAGTTTGAATATAGAAATAAGATCAAGTGTATGAGTACTTCCAATGGTGGAGAATATACAAGAGAGGAGTTTCAAAATTTTCTCAATATGGAGGTATAAATATATAGTTTAGGGTTATATACACTTCTCAATTGAATAAATTTTTAGATATGATGAACAAAACCCTATTGGATATAACAATGGTGATGCTAAAGACTGTAGAAGTTTTGAATACATTCTGGGTAGAAGTAGTGAAGACTCTCTGTTATGTGATCAATCGATCTCCTTCAATGGTGATTGATCTTAAAGCAAAAATGGATATGTGAAATAGTAAAACCACTAACTATTCTTTATTATACACTTTTGGAAGTTTGATATATTCATTTTTAATGACCAAGAAATATTGAAGTTGGATTTGAGATCTATGAAATGTATCTTCTTGGCATATGTTGACTGTGTGAAGGGGTATTTTTTTATGACCCACTTTCCACAAACCTATAATCAATAGTGATGTCTTTTTTCATCATATAATGTGGAAATTATGACTTATAGAGGCATAGAGAAAGATTGTATGTAAACTATAATAGTCTCGGTGGAGGATGAAACAAAGGGAGAACCGGTTTCCTCTAAGAAATTACTAGAGAATGATGAATAGAAACTAGTTGAATCTAGACCATGGTGGCCAACTCTGGAGAAAAGATCGCCATTATGGAACTGTGATTATTTCACTAAGATCAATGTAGTGTACTACTTATTGATGGAGGGTACATATCTATCTTCTTTTGCAGAGGATACATAGAGTCTAGATGTATCCTCATGAATGGTAGAGATGTAGGAGGAACTTGAAGACATGAAAAAGAAAAATACTTGAGATATTATTACATTACATCATGAAAGGAAGGCCATTAGAAAAAAATGATCCAATAATTTATGGATTCAACTAGAAGTATTTTAATAATAAAGTAATGAAAACTTGGTTTGTTGGTTGAACAAATCTATGTACGGTCTTAATAAGGTGTTGAGGTGTTGGTAAAAAATATTTAATTTCTATATCATGAGACTTAGATACAACATACTTCATTTTTATCATTACTCATATTTCATGCTTTGAAATAGTAATGATTTCATCATTCTTCCATTGTATATGAGTGACATGTTGGTTATATGTCCCAAAATGTTCAGGCCTAATAGAAGAATGCATGATTTGATAGGGAGTTTGATATGGAGGACTTTAAACCAACAAATAATATTATTGGGATGAAACTTTATAGAGACATAAATAATGAGAATATTTGAATATCATAGAATAATTACTTTTTGAAAATTGTAAAAAAATTAATCATGAAAGATTGTAATTCAATCCCTACCACTCTCTATATTAATTTCAAGTGTAACACCCCAAGCTTCCATGGTACGCTCCTCTTTGAATAATAGAGCAACATGTGTTGTATACAACCTTGAGTTCTAACACACCGCGACCAATAAAAGTAGCAGTTATGAATATTAATACCCACTTTTTGAAATTATATAAAGTTTATATTTCAAAATGGACTTCAATTTTGGATTTGGAATATCGAAATTATCCTATATTGAATTTTTGGTATTTTTCTGAGAAATTCCAATTTTTGATGAATGGTGAAAAATACTTAAAAACATCATTTTTAATCAAAATAATTTATAGTGATAAATTATAAAATTGAGTGGTTATAAAGTGTAATTAGAATATATTTTTACCATTTTATCCAATGGTGGTCCTTATAATTAATTTCACTTTGAAATTGGACATAAACAATTGTCAATCTTTTGATTGACATTCTTTCTAAAAAACATGCTATTTGTTGTGAAAGCGGGAATTAATTATTAAATTAATTAATTCAACTTATATGTTTTTAATTTTGTAAAATATACATCATTTTTGAATTAGGAATATCAAATATATCTTAGGGTTAATTTTTGGTATTTTTCTGAGAAACTTCAATTTTTCATGAATAGTGAAACCACTAAGTGGTAGTTAAAAAAACTGATTTTTCATTTAAATAAAACTTTAACACTTCTGTAATTTGATTTTCAAAAATCCGACATACATCATTGTCATTAGGGATTAAAATTTGGTTCAATGGAATTAAAATAATTTTTGGTGAATAGTAACTTTTAAGTTCTATTAATCGCGATTAAAGGTAATTAGTGAAATTTAAGGTAAAAATGATATTATAAAAATATAAAAATATCTTGACACTTGTCCTACAATTATTGTATGAGTTTTGGAAGACTAAGACAATCCATGGGTCAACTTGGGGACCCCATGGAGCCACTTGGGTAATAAAATGACATTAATAACTTTTTATTTAAAGTAAAAATAAAATTGTCACAAACATGTGTTGTTTTACTAAAACATTTATGACATGGGGTTATATAAGTTAACTTTTCGACTATAAATATTCATTGTAAATCTAAAAATATTTCCTAAATAACGATATTTTTTTATAATTTTTAGACATTAAATAAATTAAAATTTTTATGACACCATGATGATGAAATGATTACCTCATTAATTAATGATTTAAAAAAATGAAAAGATAATATAAAATATATGACTTACACTTGTAAAAAACCTATTGTATGGGTAGATTTCCAACCCTTATCACCTTATCCTCGAAATATATAATTTTGGGACATTTGAAATCCGAAAAGTACTTCATAATAATGTAACATTTCATTACTTTCCAAGAGTGCCCCTCTTCTCCTCTTATAAAAGGCTCCCACCACTACCACATTATTCACACCATCAAGCCATTTGGCTCAGCCGAACTCTACCCAAATACTCTCTAAACTTCCCTATCTTACTCCTATAAGCCTCACTTTGGGCAGAATCCTTCTCAATGAAGCCTTTGGCTCAAATAAAATAGAGTTACCCGATTTTAAGGTAATGTCTTCTCTTATGTTATTTTGTATTATTTTGCTTCTCCAACCCCTTAAAATATTTTTATTTCATTATTTTGTAACAACACCAGTATATTAAATATACTAGTATGTTTTTATGAGAAGGATTTTATTTACACTTACACACACTTTCGTATAATGGTTAAAGAACATACTGTTTCTGTGGTTGGTGAATTTCTGCCTCACGAAACGATGATTATTCAATATTCTTTTAACACCTCTCATGGTGGCCATTAATATGTCACTATATTTATATATGATATATATTATGTTTATTTTTTCCTTATTCTTATGTATTTATCATTTATGGCATAACTTTATGATTTCCATTATGGGTAAACGTGATAATTTCATTTTAGGAAGTGCGGACTACCGCCCCCTCAAAGTGATTTGAATCGTTAATGCCATATGTGGGATGTATAAAGGATGGAGTAAATGATATTATATATTATATTATACATTAATTATAATATAACTTTATATCATTATGATTTCATTCCATTAAATACGAAATAGAAATGAAAGTAGCGTTCATGCGTATGTACGGCTTACCGTCTCCATGAACGGTAAATTTCATTTCTTACCTCTAAATGTTACGTAATATTATGAATAAATGTATATAATGGATATATATGATATATATGATATCTAAATAATTAATATAATTCTGGATATAATGGATATTTTACCACATGAACAACTTGTAATTATAATAAGTTTATTTTTGACTCAAGTACCAAAGATCGACAAAACGACCATTATTAACATAAATAATTACATAATGTTCATAACATGGTAATAAGTGATATAAAAGGAATAGTAAACTTGAAAAATGTTCTTAAGCAATTATAAATTAACTCTAGTTTATTATTCAGGAGGTTAAAGAACGGTCGAGTCAAGTCGGACACGAGGTAAGGGAACTTCTTAACCCAATTTCCGTTCTTTGGGTTAATCTCATACTTTCAAATTATGTCATGATATTATTATGTCCTATCTTGTATATGTACTTTATTTATGTGTAATTATAGTGGATACACATAATAGATCTATTTTATTTAAAAAAATTATATTTGTAAGGGACTTCGTCTCAATCTCCATTCATTGAGGCATATTTTGTTTTATACACAAATTTCTTCTAGGTAGTGTATAAACCCCATTGAATTTTACATTTATTCAAAAGGAATCTTTTTATACGATGTGTTTTACTAAACGAAAAAAAGGAATTTTTTTCTTGTTATACGTATGCGGCGATAACGACTTCTCCGCCGCCGTGACTATTATTTGAGTTTCAGCTTCCTCTACAAGACATAACATTTTTTAAATAAACAATAAATACCAAGTTTTATTTTTCTTTTATTTTGGTATTGAAAATGGTTTTGATAATTTTTTTATTATATCAATGTGTTGTATTGATATCCTATGATTGAAATGTGGAAATGTTATGTTTCGTTTATGCATGTTTTATGTGATACGATTATGTTATGGTTTATGATATGTTTAAACCTGTTCATATGAGGAATGCATTAGACTTAATAAGTGACAGGTAGAGCCCGGTATATCTCCTCGATGCATCGACAGGTCTCATGAGACAAACTAGTGTCTTGGCATGAGGCCTTGACAAACTCTTATTTGTAGTCTTGGCACAAGGCCATGGCTATGTGGTTATGATAGTCTTGCCTTATGCATTCCATCATTATGAAAGTGGTTATTGATATTGCATGTGATTATTCGACTTATAGAATATCCATGTGAATAATTAAATGACATTATTTCATTTTACTTTTTCCATATTATGCTGAAGTTCAAGTTTAAAAGGCTTTTGTTTTAGTTATACATTACCTTAAATGTTTATGTTTATTTATGAAATCTTCTGCTATATTTTTATCCTTACTGAGCATCTGAGCTCACCCCATTCAATGTTTTAATATTTTCCAGGATGTGAAGAAGTATTTTATGAATGACCTGCAGGGATAGTCAGAAGGGGATATGAGTGTAGACTATGAAGACAAGATGTTGTTGTAGTTTTTTATTACTTTATCATATAATGTAAAACTTATGAATGTATCTAGTTCTTTAAGGCTACTAAACTAATCGGTCTTTCAAGACTTGATCTTTGTGATCATGCCAATGTTACGCAATAATGCACTGACTCTGGGTAACTGAGGTTGGGGTGTTACATCAAGTTACCCTCTATGATGAGTGCTAGAAGTGAAATAACAAAGATGACAATCTCTCAAGTACTTTATGCATTAGTGGTGAGTATTTTTATGTTTTTTATAGATGTATTAGACCATAGATTTCACATGGAATGAGAGTCAATAGCCGGTTCCTAAAGAATATACGATGAGGGGATAAAAAAAGTGAAGAGTATTATGGGATACATCAAGGAGACCTTCTAGGTTACATTATTTTATAGAGGATCCTATTATATTAATAGTGACTATATTGATATAGATTTTGTAGGAGATTTTGATCAGATGAATTTAGAAACTGGTTCTGCATTTACTCTAATAGGAGGAGCTATGAGCAAGATTTCAACATTATAGTTAGTTTTGGATGTATCCATGCCCAAGGGGGAGTACATGAATTATACACGGGCTTTCGAAGAGATGATTTGGATGAGAAGGTTTCTAGAGGATCTTAGGTACAAACATGAGAATATTCCATTATTTTTTACAGTCAAATCACCTTTCACATTACATGAAATCATTATTTTCATTATTCAACAAAACAAATTGAGGAACATCATTTTTTTTCAAGATGTGTATGGTTGAAATAGTTGTTAATATGAAAAAAATTCATACTAAAGAAATTTTCATGGTTTTATAATGAAGATGATTAATGCTGGTAAGTTTCGAAGATGTTGTTACTCGAGTGGCCTCATGGAGATGCTAGTGGAATGGTTTGGTAGATATAAAAGATGTGTAGAGATGTGATTTTTTGCAATGAAATATTAAAGTGGGAGATATGTCTAGAGACTTGAAAAAAAGGAAATGTAATTATCACTTTAATTATTTAAATGGGGTGACACTACCCTTTTATTTCCTCACATTAATCCTAAAAAAGGGAAATGACCCCCATTAATTATAATCATCTAATTTGGTCAATGAAGGAGGAGGCCAAGGAGTGAAAGTTCCCTATAAAATGAGATTTCCATCTCTTCAAAAATTATCACCAATGACATTTACCATTCACTAATTTTAGTTTAGTATTTGAGTAGTGTTTATGAGGTGTTTATATATTTATTAAATAGATAATATTTTGATAATTTTATCCTTATAATATTGAGATAAAGTCTATATCCTTTTTTATCATAATGATCCTTCTATTTTCTCATTATTTTTACCCCTTTAATTTGGGGGGGGGGGGTCTATGTTACATCTAGTGTTCATTTATTTCTGTATTTTTATAGTTTATTTTATACCATAATTATCAATACATCAGTGGATCAATAAAATCCATTCCCAACAGTCAATACAACATATTCAAGGATGAAAAATAGTATAATATAATTAGGCACCATGCACTACATAGACATTGTACAAGCATGAAGCTAGAATATTAAATTAAAAACTAGTTTAATATTAATAAAAATATTATTTACTATTATTATTCAAACACTCTAATATAAAACCACAATTAGAGTAATTATTATTAATTTATTAATTTTATATTTTCAAATAATAATAAAATATAATTATTTAATTTGATTTATGTTATTGTATTTATAAATGAATTTTAATAATTTAAATTTAAAATTTAAATGAGTTGGAATATTTTAAAATAAAATAGTGTTGATTTACTAAATGTATTTTAAAAACTAATGGATTATAAAAAATTTCAATTTTTTTTATAATTATTAAATAACCATGACACTAACCAATTGTAAAATGTATCATAAAGAAATTTTTAATAATGGATCTGGTTTAATTTTTTTTTATTCAAAACAACTTAGAAATAGTAAAAGATGCATGTGGCCCAAACATATCATTTTCACCACCTTAAATATGCCTTCCTATTTCAGACTTTCACCCATCTAAAATCCATATGTTTTTTTCAATAAGATTCCTTTGTGAAATTTTTTTAAGTGTTCCACCCACTTTATATATGACTTCCTTTTATGGACTATTCCCTCTTACCTTATTCTATAATCATCAATGTTGTGTTACTAGTGATACATTGGGGATCTTTATCTCACATCATCGATAGGAAAGAGGCAGTGATTTCTATTTTTCTTCTTCTTTCTTCTTCTTCTTCTTATTTTTTTGAAATTTGTTTCTAACAAATGCATTTCATTCATTGGGTTAAATGATATGATGTACATGGTGTTCAAAAACTGTGTACCTATAGATCTGCTCTGAATAGTATTATAGATGAACAATGTAATAAAATTAATACAATGTTATTCTATATGATTAATATAATATAATGAAAATAATTCATTAAAACATCATGTTGAATGAGAGTTAAACATTGATCAATAAAAAACACAACATTGATGCATTTAACACATGAAATCAAAAAACTAAATTTAACCAAATACTAAAGTCCAAAAATTACTAAAAAAAGTATGAATCAAACCTTTTAATTATATGATTAGGAGTGAATCCATATATAAAATATTTAGTATCCTCCAATTAAGGGTTTAAATTTTAAATGTGAATTGTATATTTTACTAAAATATATAGAATGAAAAAAATTTAGTTCTATTAAAATGAAATTCATACCTAGAATGAAACATAAAAGGAGCATGGTTAATCTATATTTCATAAAAGTAACCATTTATCACCATGACACAATTTCTATTATTCAAAATCAATGTCAGTATATAGAAAGTAATTTTTAAGTGTAAAGAGTTAATTTTATTTCAAGGTAACCAATATATTAACATTGAATAGATTAATTTAACCCCTTAATAAGAACTATTTATAAAGGGTTTATCACTTTTATGATGATTAGTATGGTATTTTAATCCATGAATTGTGAAATGTAAAATAAAGGCATTTACACAACATCCACATCGAATAATTTTGAAATAGTGATAGGGATTTCAAATTTTTTTCACTCTTAAAATGTTCTCTATAATCCAGTTTGTTTATTTTTTCCATAAAATTTATATTTGACCATGTTACATAAATATTTTTTATGTAGTTGAAGAAAAAGAGCACATAAATAATAATTATCTCCCAATTGTAATGAAATTTTAAGATAAAATAGATGAGGATGTGAGATGGGGAATAACGTGAAAATAATGAAAAAAATACGCAGAAAGAGTAACATCAATGAACCAAAGGGGTGGCTAAAAATTTGGAACATACCTAGTGGTGAATGGTGTGGCATTGAACATGTGGTGATGAATAGTGAGCATACAAAGTGATGGAGATGGATTTGAGGGCACATGATTATTTTAGGATGATTTTTAACTAATTAATGTCATTAAATTTGGGTATGCATTGAAATTCATTTCTAGGGTATGATTAATGAAATTTGGGGTGTGATATTTTTTTAATTAATTTTATGGAATTTGAAAGGTGTATTTTTTTAATAAATATTGTATTTTATAAAATGTAGTTGTATTTTTTTTATAAAATATTATGTAATATTTAGTTAATATTTATTTAATTAATTATATCATTTTCATACTTAATTAAAAAGATAATATTTTGAAAAATATTTTTTTATGAAATGTTAAACTTAAAATTTAAATCGTGCATAACATA
This sequence comes from Viscum album, assembly GCA_963277665.1. Taxonomy (NCBI): domain Eukaryota; kingdom Viridiplantae; phylum Streptophyta; class Magnoliopsida; order Santalales; family Viscaceae; genus Viscum; species Viscum album. The sequence continues at coordinate 284,659,796 of OY728147.1, forward strand.
TAAAATGTAAATATTGTTTTTTATAAAAATATCGTCAACATATAGATATTCAAATGACCACAATTCATTTATTGTTATTGAATAATTTATTTGAACATATTTTTATAATGGTAAGATATTTATTGGTAATAATAATTATTAGTAAAAAATTAACTTATCAATTATTTTTTAATATTAGTACGATAAAGTAAAATGATAATATATTAGTAAAAAATTTGGTATTGAAAAATTAATATTAATATATACATTCTTTAGTGGGAATAATTTTTGACACTTTAAAATAATATCAATGAAAACCTAATATCTAAGGTACCCTAGACCTAGAATCCCAGATCTAGTGATAAAAAAACATACTTTTCATACAAGATTTGATACCAAATTTTGTGACCCAAACTAAATATATCCTTATTTTAGATCATTACCTTAAAATAAAGATTATATCTAACAAAACTTTTCACAATCCAAATTATGGAAGGATTACTATCTTCTAGGATTAGTTGCACAAGCAACTTATTTTATGACACTTATGAAAATTTATCCATAATAAAACTACACTAGAATCACTTATAGACTTCTCTTAAGTTACATTAATCTTCATAACATAGAGAAGGGAAACATACAAAAATGGTGAAATCAAATGAGAAGTAAGGTAAAGCTTATCAATATTTCATCAATGGTTAGATCATAATAATATGAGAAAACATGAGCGTGTGAGAAATAAATTATTAAACAATGAACAAGGAAAAATAAGAGTTATCCGTAAATCATGATAACATGACATGTAATATCAAATTAATAAATATGTATCATTATATATGGGTGTGAGATAATAAATATGAGATATGGAATATAATCATGGAAATATGTAATTTTTGTAAAAAATATCATAAAAAGGAATTATCTAAAAAACATAATATTAAGAAAACATTACATAGTGGTTCAAGAATCAAAATACTATGACCCGTTACATACTGTCTTAGTAATTACTTCCTATGCACCATTATTTAATTGATCATCATAACTCAAGGCTATTATTGAATTGAGTATCATAACTCATGGTCTATTGTTGACTCGAGTATCATAACTCAAGAACCATTTTTATCACATGATATATAAAACCATAACAAATGTATTATAGGGTGATATTGGAACCTCGCATCATCAACCATATATATGCATTCCATAAGATATAAATCATTTATCATAACATGAAAACCCACATAAAGAACATGGGTTTCATATAATTTCCAAATGGTATCATATAAGGTGATATCAAAAGTATATAAATTGATTCAAAAACTTAAATCACCAGAAATTTGTATTTTATAATGATTTTTGAAGTTTATTAAGAAAAAATAACTCCATAGAAGCTAAATATTTTAGAGATAAATAGTAATATGGAAGTGAAACATAAAAATATCATTAGAAAAAATTTCTTAACATTTTCATAAAAATAATAAGTTATGCCATAGTTTTGGAAATATTTTTTTGGGAAATATAAAATAATGAATTTTTAAAATCATTATTTGGAATGAAATATGAATAAAAAAACTTAAAAAAGTTATAAAGGTTTCAAAATGGTAAATTGAATACATTCTGAAAACATTTACTTTTAAAAATATTCTTCAATAATGGATCCCTTAAAAATACATTTCTAAAATCAATAATTTCATTTGAAAATAAAAATTTTACTTTTGAGAAAATTTAAAAATATTTATAATTCATTTAAAAATCATTAAGAATCAATTTTTTTGATAACTGATTTTATAACATGAGAAAGAATATTTGTAGTAGAGAATTATCATAACTATAAAATAATGTGTTCACATGGAAATCATTAAAATGGGATACTTTTATAAAAACAAGATGTGTGGAAAATGTTAAAAAATTATTCCAGATGATTTTGAATAAATTAAAATAGTATAAATAAACCTTAATAAATTATTTAATCATCGATGAAGTCATTTATAAAATGAATGTGGACATAAAGGAGGAAGATTCTTGGCCATAAAGAAGAGGTGTATTTTGATTCACTTACAAATATCAAATTTGGTAAATTATATACCAAGGTAATTAAATTGAGATAGGACATGTAAAACCTCAATAATATTCATAGGAGAATAAAATGGTTTCGGTTTTTAGGGGGAATGAGCATAAAAATTCCTTATATTTATTATCATAAAAACGAAATATCAATTTGAAAATGAGATTGATGAAAAACCATTATGGATTTAGTAACCCTTGAAGCAATATTCCTTGTAAAAGTATGTAAAAATACATCTATGAGTAGTATATAAACAAAAGAATAAAAAAATTTGTGGGTATGACCTAAGTCTCAAAAAAAATTGAGAAGAGAAACCCCTTACATTAATTCTTAGCTTCCTTGAAATTATTTTAAACAACAGTATAATACACATAAATTTATTAAAAATTCTTTTTATAACCTTATTCATATGTATAATTTTTTTAATCTTTGGTTATAATCAGTTAACATAGTTGATCAAATATTGGAAAAAAAATCACGAAAACACACCTCATGTATAAATTTACAACTAAGACTCCTATGATATCATACTTGAGGATTTCATTTACATTCTAAGGAGAAATGTTGTCTATAATGGATTCTCTATATTTTTTTTCTTAAAAATCAACTATGAAAATACTACCACTTTTTAACCTTACATCTGCATGAAACAACAATGTTCGTAAATGAATATATTGAATGGGTGGGGTAATGGTTCTTTGTAAAGATCTTTTAGATTAGTTAGTTGATTATTTAGATTGTTTTGATTTGACCTTTAATTTCACCCCTTCCCTTTGTCCAGCTGTAATAACATTCATCAGTTTATAACTTTTTTCCTTAATTTTTAAAGGTTTTGCATGGAAAATAAATTGGAAATGAATATATTCTTCTTGAAATGTATTTTCACAATTTCATACAACCTTTCTATAAATGTTCTAATATCTTGCTCAATCATATGAATATATGCTTCATCAAGTGGAATGGGTAGCTCAGTGTTTAGCTCATGAGTTATGTTAATCCCCACCCTCACACGAACTATTAGAATTTGTCTATTGTGTATATTATGTTCTTGAATATTAAACATGGTATCCCTTGAAACAAGGTAATGGGTGAGTGTTTATAGATATAAATCATAATCATTTTAACCCTATTGAATATCAATAAAGGAAAGGTATTAATGTTTTTGTAATTCAAATTTCCCAAAAATATATATGAGAATATTGATTACTACATCTGATTCATCTCATTGATGGAGAACAACCCAAATAAAAGATTGTGGGGGAGGGGGGATCTTCTACAGTGGTTGTTCCTGACTTACTTCTTTAATTTTCTTCCTTCCTATATAATTTTATAATAATTTTGATAGCAAATTAAATTTTTATTCAATTGAAGATAATCATTCCTACAACTATTCTAGTTTTTTTGTCTTTACCCCCTCCTCATTTCTTTTCTAAAAATATGGTTGGGGTGTCACCCCAAAATATTCACCTCTGATGGGACTATACTATTCTGGCTGCTTCAAGGACAATTGTAGTAGTTGTTCATTCATTACAACTAATGATAATTCTTGTGTCTATTAGATAAAAAATTTGGGAAAAATTAATAATCCTTGTTAGGTAATATTTATTTGATGATTTTTTTATTATGTAATACTTACACATGATTCACACACATTATCTATGTTTTCATCTATTAGTATCCCATATTTATTTACACATTCCTCTTTCCATATCACAAGAATTGGGATGGAAGTGGATTTGGATTTGGATTCATGAATTTTCATATAAAGAGAGGAATATAATTATGTTGTTTTTTCATGCCACATAAAATTAATACGGTACATTTAAAATGTGTACCCACTTTTTTTAAAGTGTAGCGCAACCCATACATTCATTATGATTGGGGTACATTGGTGTTTATTCCTGTTTCTTATTTTTAGCACTAAATTGTTGTTTCATAAATTAAAAATTCTTAATCAAAGTGATTAATATAGGTATTTTAAAAATATATATTACCAACCATAATGTTGATATAAAGATGTATCCTCACAAGAACCAGTAGAAAAATCCCATGCTTCTTGGATTATCAAGTGTATATACATTTTCGATGGGTGAAATTTTATTTTCCCTTATGCATCATTGAGATAAAACATCATTAGAATTGCGTCGAAGAATCTATGATCCTTTCTAGGAAACATTTATAAAAATTTAATTTTGTAGTCAACTACTATAAATTCACTTCATAAGGGATAATGGAGAATAATTCAACATTTCATTATTTTGTTATTAGTAAAATAAATAAAGTATAACATAATGTTACCCTAATATCTTCCCAAATCAGTGTCTTAAGCACATTCACAATGTAGTGCCATGAATCTATATCAATCAGCATGGACGATTGAGTGGTGTAACCAATGAAACCAGTGAATATGGCCATGTTGGGGTTAATAGCCTAGCCACATGCATTCTATCCAACCAGGAATTTGATGCCTTCGTTTTTCACCTTAAATTTTATTTCTAACATCACCATTATACGACGCTTCGATTTTTTTGGGACATCGATTTTTCACCATCCACCATTTACTTGAGTTTAACATTTCCAATATGTTGTTCCTCTAGATTGGTAGCATAAACATGTGTAGAAGGTTGTTGTACCTATGCATTGGGAGCACCAACAGATTACAAAACATATTGTTTCTTGGGATTATGATCATCATCATGTGTAGAGTTTATTATCTACAGAAGTGGTTTAATATTTAATTTAGATTACATAAATTCATCAGTGAATAGATAATAATACGAGTTAACACAATGTATATTAAAAAAATACAACATGATTATTGAAATCTCATTTTTTAATGGTTAAATGTATTTGAACCCTCAATCGAGTATCCAAATACCTTCATTGTGGTCTCCTATGGCATACAAGACCCCATCAACATTGGGACCATTGTGAAATGATTGTGATTTCCTAATGAAATGGTCATCCTCATTTGAATTTAAATCTATTAATTTAGTGGGTTGGGTCGATAGCAGAACAATTGACCACTTTCATTTTGCATTATCTGGAACATAAAATACTTTTACTGCCTATGACTCCCTTAAAAATGGTACATATTTATACCCTTCCATAATGAAATAAAATTTCACGAATACCAATTCATCAATTTTAATATCACTCCAATTATCAACCGACCTCCATTGAAAAATCATAACTTAGAATGTTGTATAATCTAATTCCCATATTTTTTTGATGATTACAAATTATGGAATATTTTTATAAATTGGATTTTTATTCTTGGTACTAGATACACAAATCCCTTCAACCACAAATGATACTCCATTATTTCACATGGTATTATATTCATCATGTTCATTTTTATAGAATATACAACCATTAATTACATAACAATTATAAGATAATAATGGAACACTTGGTTCTCTAGCTTTCCATCGATGTCATTTTAAAATTGAATCCATATTTTCAGATCAATCCTTAAAAATATGTTCTCAAAAACATCTTATAAACTATGGATTATGTGTATTAGATATCTATATTTCATCCCTTGATGGATTCAAAGTCCTAAGAATTTATTTTTGTTTTTTAGAATATGGGAAAACCTCTAAACTATTATTCAAAATATAAATTTTTTCTATATCATGCTCTATAATATTGATCATGAAAAAATATATTCCAGAAATTCCTTTACCCACAAGCCACCCAATGTGAAATAATTTTGGTAGAAAAGTTATTCCCACACGAAAAGGTAGTCAGTAAAAATTTAACAACTTCCTCAACAATATATTTCCCTGTAATAAAACCTTATGGAAGAAATCTATTTTCGAAATACCCTTACAAAGTCTTCATATATCATTCAATGGGGTATAACCATCTATATTGTAGATTCATTCGATCTTACATCAAAACATATCATTCACATGATTACAGAACCTTCAACATTAAATATTTTATTGACACAGTATTCTTGATATTCAATGAATACCCCTTTAAAACCCTTACATCATTTATGTAGTTGCAAAGATGATATCTATCCTATCTAGAAAGAGTGAAAGCATCCATAGGACGAAAAGTTTACTTGTGTAAAGCCATGAACCTAAAATTTTGGATTCAGTACTAAGACATGCTGTGTATTTTTTATGTATAAAATACAATAGAAAAATATATAGTACAATTTACAACTGAGGACCTTCTCCGGTCTAGGTTTTGGACGATTAGACAAACCATACATTAAAACAGAGTTTACAAAAAATATTTTGAAAAAAAACTAATTGAACTTATATGCACTGGAACCTTAAATATCATTTGAAATTATAAGGAATCCTATGCAAAAAATTTAAAAACATGGGATGAAAACAAAAATCTCATTAAGGGATATAAAGAAATTAATCGTTAGTCAAGTGACAATAAAAAACCAATAAAACCTATTTCATAAAAACTTATTAACATGCATAGAAACATCATTTTGTTTCCTTGGGAGATATTTATCATATCATTATTACATTAACACATATAAATGGAATAACCATTCAATCAATTTCCATCTATGGAGTACCCAATGCATTAGATAGCAGTAATAGGGATCACCCGTCATATCTTGAGCTTTAATGGGCTAAACCCAACATATCTTGAGCTATAATGGTGCTCAAAATGTCATATCCATATATATAATGTCCTAAAACCAACATAAATATGTATAAGAAACATATCATGAATAAAACACTTGATAAATCATTTAAACCCTTGAGCAAAACAGATTCATATTTTCAAAATACATTTTTTCGTAAAAAAATCACTTTTAAAATACAAAAAACATGCACATAATAATGAAATAATATTATTAAAAAATAACTACAAAAACATATAATGGAAACATAATATTAATAAATCATAATTAAATTAGGAGAAAACATTCAATCCAGATATAAAAAACAATCTTTTTTTAATTTCATAAAAAAGACATTTAAAATAGGGTTGTAAAAGGAAAGCCCCTTACCTCAGATTCTACTTCTTTAAAAAGTGATCAAAACTCCTATATAATGGTTTGAATAGTTTTATAAATATATTAAATAAATAAAATCATGTTTATAAGACATTAAATTATCTTTTTACAACATTTCCACATATTTATTAACAATATTTTGTTATTTTCGTTGCTTCTGGTGCATTCTTTACATGGTTTCCAATGTTGGTTTATTTATGGTATTCTTAATCAAAATAAAATAATAAACCAAAATTAATAAAATAAATATATTTAGGTCATTTTAAAAAATTAAATGTGAATTTAAACTTTCCATGATTTTAGTAAAAGGGGAAATGAAAAATCATTATCCATGAAGGCGGTGAATTAACGCACTTGAGACGGTGATTTCATAAATAAAAAATGAAGGAGAAGATGAGAGATTTTATGATGAATATATCATACACACAACAATAATCTAGTATATATATGATACTAGAGTGTTTAGGAAACATTTTACTAGAGGTCAGGATAAGGTATAAGGGAAAAATAATTTAAAAGAGAAGAAAAAAGAACTTACTTCTTGAAAATCCTTCCTTGGGACCCTACTTAAGGCTCTGGGAAGTGGCCTTTTTGTGAGATAAGAAGCTCAAGAATGTGTTAATTGATGGGTAGAAGGTAATTTGATAGACTTTATTTGAGAAATAAGGCTTATGTTGATGAAAATCTGTGAATGAGGGAGCCTCCTTTTATAATTGAGACGAGGGGTAATATTGGAATTTCACAAATTATTAAAATATAATAAATATATTATAGGGTTTAATAATACAAAAAAGTCATAAAAACTAAAGGGGATTAAATTTTTGAAACAATATCATATCATTTGGCCTTATTATAGATTTTTATAATTTTTAAAATAATTTAATAAAATATTGTATTAATGGTAAATAATTTTGTCAAATTTAAAACTATTCATAATCATGACTTTGAACACATCAAAAAAAAGTTTCTAATTTGAATTAAAGGTTTATTATATATTATACATATTATAACTACCTATATATTTCTTTAATTGACTTTAAAATAGAAAATTATCTTTATTTTAATAATTTTGAAACCATTAATTTGATTTATTCATTAATTAAATTTTTACTGCATCATAATTGTTCAATCCATTAATTTAATTATTTAATAACTAAAAAATAAAAATAAAATTTTAGGAAAAATATTATTTTATTATATTTAAAAAAAATATTCTTGTTTGAAAAACACTATTGGAAAACCTCATATAAAAATATTATACAAATTGAAAATTATAGTACGAAAAAGTTGTATTTGTTTTTAATAAAATAATATAAGGGGACTAATGCGATCCATGTGGGTCCAGAATTTCCCAAATTTGAATAAAAACAAGAAAATGGTAGTTATTTTATTATATAAATATTTTAATATAAATTTGCGTCCTTTAATAATTCTTATAATTTTAATAAAATTATTTTATTTATTTTTCTAATGCTTGTAGAAGCCCTACATTAGCGTTACACAAGCATTAATGTTTATTATTTTATATATAAAAATTGAAATAAATTACTATAATAAAAATTATTTAATTAGTTATAGAACAAAATTCTAAATTCATTCATTATTTATTTTTACTCATATACATGTCAAAATAATATCTTAAATTTGTTATTTTTTCTTTTCGTGCCTTGCATAAGTATTGCACTTTCATTTGGATAAGATTAAATTTATATAACTATAAAATTAAAAAGTAATAGCCAAAAAAATAAATAATACATAATAATTAAGAAAATAGTCTTGAAAATATTTTTTACCACTCAATTAGTATTTATACAGAACCAAATTTGACATTGTTAATGCTGCGCAGGCACTACATCAACAGTGAGAATAATTTTTATACTTGTCATGAATAAAATATAATTTTCATGTTATAAGTTATTTATATACAATATAAATTTTATAATTTAATTATTTAATTAGTTAATTAATTTAATAAATTTTATATCATAAATATTTCTTCATGAAGTCACAAAAAATATCATATTTTATAAAAAATCATATTTTTTACTATTCACAAAAAATTAATTTTTTTAGAAAATTCCCACAAATTTACCATAGACTAATTTTTATATTTTTATTTCAAATATAAATTTATGTTTACAAAAATATATTTTCTAAAAGATCCAAAAAGTAATTATATTATTTGTAATAAAATATATTAAAAAAACATTTAAAAAACATATTTTTATCGATTAAAACGTCTTTAATAAAAATTATGTTATTATTTTATAATAACAAACCAATAAATTCATATTTTTTAGTAATATTATATTTATTTCAAAAATAAATTATTTATTTATTCCCATAAATTTAATAGGTATGTTATAAATGTCACATATTAGTATTTTAGTTGTTCATTTAAGCATGATGTGGTATAGTGTTTCCTTGTAAATTTTTTTGGGATGGTACATCCTCCCCAATTAAATGAATTGTGCCCTCTAAATTCATTAATTATACATATAATTCGGAATTTACATATTTATAATTAAGAAAAACTATTTTCTAATGTGTACTTAATTAACTAAAAGTTTAAAATTAAATTATATCGTGATTTTTTTTAAAAAAGACAACGTATAATCTCTAATGTTTTATAAACAGTTCCTTTGATACCAATTGTAAAACTGTGAACCCGTATTTCCAGAATCAGTACAAAACCATTATATATATATATATATTTTATAAAAGATAAAAAATACATAGTACCGTATAAAATTGAGGACCTTCTCCAGTCTCGGTTTTGGAGTATTAGACAAACCATACATTAAATCATAGATTACAAAAATAATTATAAAATAACTAATTGGATTAATATACAATATCACCTTAACAATCCTTTTAAATTATAAGTAATCTGATAAAAAACATTTAAAAAACCATGATGAGAAAAAAAAGCTTAGTAAGGGATATAAAGAAAGAAATCATTAGTCAAGTGATAACATAAAAACCAATAAAACCCATTTCATAAAAACGTATTAACATGCCTAGAAAAAACATGAAGTTTACTTGGGAAATATTTATCATATAGCTATTACAATCAACCTTACACATAGAATAACCATTTGGCCAGCTTCCATCCCTATAATACCCAATTCATTGGAGGACTGTAATGGGGTTCACTCGTTATATCTTGACCTTTAATGGGTTCAACCCAACATATCGTGAGTTATAATGGGGATCAAACCCCTATATCATGATCTATAATGGGATTAACCCAACATAAACTATGTCCAATTAAAATATCATGAATAAAACACTTGATAACTCATTTTAACCCTTGAACAAAACACAATCAGATTTGAAAATACCATTTTCCCATAAAAAATCAGTTTTAAAATATAAAAACCATGCACATAATAATGAAATCATATTATTAAAAAATAATTATGAAAACTTATAATTGAAACATCATAGTAATAAGTCATCTTGAAATTAGTATAATCCACTCATGCCATATATAATAAAAAAATTGTTTTGAATTTCATAAAAAAGACATTTAAATAGGGTTTTAAAAGGAAAGTCCCTTACCTCAGTTTCAACTTCCTTTAAAAAGTGATAAAAAATCCTGTATAATGGTTTTAATAGCATTATAAATATCTTACAGAACTAAAATCATGTTTATATTACCTTACATTATCTTCTTATAACATTCCCTACCCATTTATTAATAATATTTTGTTATTTGTTTGTTTCAGGTGCACTCTTTTCATGGTTTTTGATGTCGGTTTATTTGTGGTCTTCCTTATCAAAATGAAATAATAAACCCAAAGTGATAATATATATATATATATATATATATTTAATTTTAAACAATTACATGTGAATTTAAACTTTCCATGACTTTAGTAAAAAGGGAAAAGAAAAATCATCGTCCATGAAGGCAGTCAATTAATGCACCACGAACAACGATTTCCTTAATTAAAAATAAAGTAGAAGATAAGAGATTTTATGATTCATATACAATAAAAAACGTCATTATATATGTGGTACTAGAGTTTTCATGAAACATTGGACAAAAGGTGGAGATAAGATATAAGTGAAAAAGAATTTAAAAGATAAGAAAAAGGAATCTTACTTCTTGAAAATTCCCCCATGAGGTCCTTCTTAAGCCTCTTGGAAGGGGTTTTTTGTGATATCAGAATATCAAGTATGTGTTAAAGGATGAGGAGTAGGTAATTTTTCATATGTTATCTTAGAATTAAGGCTTATGGTGATGAAAATTTGTGAAGTAGGGATCCTCCTTTTATAATTGAGGTGTGGGTTAACATAGGAATTACTCAAATTATTAAAATATAATAAATATATTATTGGGTTTTAGACATCCAAAAAGGTCTAAAAATTTGGATTACATTTTTGACACAACATCATATCATTTTGAATTATTATATATATTTTTTTATTTTTAAAATAATTTAATAAAATATTATATTCATGAAAATTAAATTTGTCAAATTAAAAACTATTCACAATCATGATTTTGAATACATCAATGCAAAGTTTTCAATTTGAATTAAAAATTTTATTATATATTATACATATTTTAATTAACTATTTAAATCATTAAATGACGTAAAAATATCAAATTATATTTATTTAAATATTTTAAAATCATTAATTTGATTAATTAATTAATTAAATATTTACCGCATCATAATTGTTTGAGCCATTAATATAATTATTTATTACATTAAAACTAACAATATTTTTTTTATAAAAAATAAAATTTTATTAGATTTAAAAATAATATTCTTTTTCAAAAAATACTTTTGGAAATCCTAATATAAAAATATTATACAGAATGAAAATTATAGCATTAAGAAGTTATCTATCTTTTTAATAAAATAATATAAACGGACGAATGTGATCCAGGTGGGTCCAAAATTTACCAAATTCGAATAAAAAAATGAAAATGTAGTTATTTGTTTATATAAAATTCTTAAGACAAAATTGTGTCATTTAATAATTATTATAATTTTAATAAAGATATTCTAGTTATTTTTCTTATGCTTGCACAAGCACTGCATCAGCGTTTCACATGAATGAATGTAAATTATTTCATATATAAAAATTAAAAATAAATTACACTCATAAAAATAAGATAATTCTGTTAGAAAAAAATTCTTAATTCATTCATTATTTATATTCACTTATATAAATGTCAAAATAACATCTTAAAATTTTTATTTTATCTTTTCTTTCCCTGCGCAATCATTGCATAAGAATTTGGATAAGATTAATATTATATAACTTTAAAATTTGAAATTAGAAAACAAAAAAATCAATAAAACATAATAATTTATAAAATAGTCTTGAAAATAAATTTTATCACCAGATTATTATTTATAAAGTTCCAAATTTGACATTGCCAATGCTGCGCAAGCATTACGTCGACACTAATAATAATATTTATTCTTGTGAAGAATAAAATAAAATGTTCATGTTATAAGATATTTATGTCCATTATAAATTTTATAATTTAATTATTTAATTATTATACAAATTTAATAAATTTTATATTACAAATATGTCTTCATGACATCACAAAAAACTACCATATTTTATAAAAAATCATATTTTTCACCATTTTCCAAAAATTAATATTTAGAAAATTATAAAAAATTCACCATAGACTAATTTTGATATTATAATTTCAAATATGATGTTATTTTTTTAAAAATATATTTTCTAAAATCTCCAAAAATTAATTATATTATTTATAATAAAAAATAATAAAAATCATTTTTTAGAGTTGATGTATTTATTAAGAATAAAATTTCTTTAATAAAAATTACTTTATTATTTTATAATAAAATAACAATAAATTCATATTGATTTATAATATTGTCTTTATTTAAAAAATAAATTATTTATATTTTTTCCCGTTAATTTAATGGCTATGTTATAAAGGTCACATAATAGTTTTTTACTTGTTCGTTTAGGCATGATGTGGCATTGTGTTTCCTTTTAAAAAATTTTGAGATGCTACATTCTCATCCCTTTAAATGAATTGCACCCTATTAATTCGTTTATTGAACTTATAGTTCTTAATTTACATAATTATAATTAAGAAAAAATATTTTTTGTGTACTTAATTAACAAGAAGTTCAAAATTAAATTCTATTGTTATTTTTTTAAAACGACAACATCTAATCTACAAATTTTTCTAGACCATTCCTCTCATACCAAATGTAAAGAACTGAGCCCACACTTCTGGATTCATTACTAAACCATGATATGTATTTTCTTTTTGTATAAAAGATAACAGAAAAATACACAGTACATTATATAATCAAAAACCTTATCTAGTCTAGGTTTTGGAGGATAATACAAACCATACGTTAAATTAGGGTTTTCAAAAATAATTACAAAATAACTAATTGGATTCATCTATAATATAACCTTAACAATCCTTTGAAATTATAAGGAATCCTATGAAAAACTTTTAAAAACATGGGATGAGTTCAAAAATTATAGTAGGATATATAAAGAAATAAATTTTTAGTCCATTGATAACATAAAAACCAATAAAACTCATTTTTTTAAAAAAATTATTTACATGCATAGAAACATCATGCAGTTTCCTTGGGACATATTTATCATTTCACTCTACATTCACCCTTATACAAGGAATAACCATTCAATCAACTTCCTTCTATAGATTACCAAATGCATTAGAGAGCTGTAATGGGGATCACCTGTCATATCTTGAGCTATATTGGGCTCAACCCAACATATCTTGAGCTATAATGGGGATGAACCAATAATAACATGAGATATAATGGTATAAAACAAAAATAAACTATGTAAAAGGAACATATCATGAATAGAACACATGGTAACTCATTTAAACCCTTGAAAAAAACATTCATATTTTCAAAATACCATTTTTTCTCCAAAATGAATCACTTTTAAAATATGAAAATCATGCACATAATAATGAAATAATATTCTTAAAAAATAACAATGAAAACATATATTGGAAACATCATAGTAGTATATCATCATGAAATCAGTAGAAACCTATCACACCATGTATAGATAAAACAATCTTTTTTAATTTCATAAAAAGTCATTTAAATAGGGTTTTAAATGGAAAGTCCCATACCTCAGGTTCAACTTCCTTAAAAATGGATAAAACCTATTGTATAATAGTTTTAATTATGTTATAAATATATTAAAGAAATATAATTATGTTTATAATACCTTATATTATCTTTTTATAACATCTTCCACCCATTTAAGAACAATATTGTGTTATTTTCATTGTTTTAGGTACATTCTTTTTAGGATATCCAATGTCGGTTTATTTATGGTATTTCTTTTCAAAATGAAATAATAAACCCTAATTGATTACATATATATATATATATATATGTATATATATATATATATGTATATATATATATGTATATATATATATGTATATATATATATATGTATATATATATATTTTTCATTAATCAATTACATTTGAATTTAAACATTCCTTGATTTCGGTAAAAAGGGAAAAGATAAATCATCGTCCATGAAGGCGGTGAATTAACGCACCACAAGCAATGATTTAATTAATTAAAAATAATGTATAAGATGAGATATTTTATGATGAATATACCATAATCACAAAAAATCTCAAGTATATATTTGTTACAATACTTGTCATGAATTATTGGAAAAGAGGTGGGGATAATGTATAAGTGAAAAAGAATATAAAAGAGAAGAAAAATAAGCTTACTTCTTGAGAATTCCTCATTGAGTTCCTCATTAAGCCTCTTGGAAGTGGTATTTTTGTGAGACTAAAACCCAATTATGTGTTAAGGGATGAGTAGTATTGAATTTGGCATAGGTTATCTGAGAAAAAAGGCTTATGGTGATGAAAATGTGTGAAGGAGGGAGCCTCCTTTTATAATTGAGGCGAGGGGTAACATAGGAATTACGCAAATTATTAAAATATAATAAATATATTATAGGGTTTAAGACTTAAAAAAAGGCCCAAAAAAAGAGGATTAACTATTATACCCAATTAAATCTTATTTGGCTTCATTATATATTTTTTTTATTTTTAAAAAAATTTAATAAAATATTGTATTCATGATTTTTTTGTCAAATTAAATATTATTCACAATCATAACATTGAACACATCAAAAAAAGTTTTCAATTTGAATTAAATTTTTTTGTTATATCTTACGAATATTTTAATTACCTATATAAATCATTAATTGACTTAAAAAAATTAAATTATATTTATTTTAATATATTTAAAATCATTTGTTTGACTTATTCATTAATTAAATATTTACTGCATCATAATTGTTCAAGCCATTAATGCAATTATTTATTACCTAAAATTTAAAAATAAAATTTATTTAAATATATAAATTTATTAAATTTATAAATAACACTATTTTTCAAAAAATACTTATAGAAAACCTCACATAAAAATATTATACAAAATGAAAATTATAGTGTGAACAATTTGTCTTTCCATTTAAAAAAATAATATAAAGGGACTAATGTGATAAATGTGTGTCCAAAATTTATCCAATTCAAAAAAAGATAAAAAATGTCTTTATTTTCTTATATAAAAAGTTTTATCCACAATTTTTGTGATTTGATATTTCATATAATTTTAATAAAAATATTTTATTTATTTTTCTCATGCTTACATAAGAACTGCATCAACCTTTCACATGAATCAATGTTAATTATTTCATATATAAAAAAGTATAAATGAATTAATAACATAAAAATAAGTTAATTAGCTTCAAAATAAAATTCTAAATTCATTAATTATTTATATTCACTCATATACTTTTCAAAATAACATCTTAAATTTGTTATTTTGTTTTTTCTTTCCCTGCGCAAACATTACACATGAATTTGGATAATATTATTGTTATATAACAAGAAAATTACAAATTAATATAAAATAACATCAATAATATTTAATATTTTAATAAAATAGACTTGATAATAATTTATATCACCCAATTTTTATTTATAAAGTACCAAATTTGACATTGCCAATGCTGCGCAGACACTACGTCAACACTGAAAATAATTGTTATACTTGTTGTGAATAAAATATAATTTTCATGTTATATGTTATTTATATAAAATATACCTTGAATAATTTCATTATTTTATTATTCAATAAATTTAATAAATTTTATATCCCAAATATTTCTTCATGACATCACAAAAAATACCGTATTTTATAAAAAACTATATCGTTTCTATTCACCAAAAATTAATTTTCTCTAGAAAATTCTAAAAAATTTAACATATGATAATTTTGATATTATGGTTTCAAATATGAAGTTTTTTTACATAAATATATTTTCAAAGCTCCAGAAATTAGTTATATTATTTGTATTAAAATATAATAAATAAATAATTTTGTGAAGAAAACATATTTCTGAAGACTAAAATATTTTTAATAAAAATTATGTTATTATTTTCTAATAAAAAACCAATAACTCTATATTGAGTTAGAATATTATATATATTTCATAAATAAATTATTTATATTTATTCTTATCAATTTAACAGCAATGTTATGAAGGTTACATAATAGTATTTTTAGTTATTCATTTAAACATGATGTGGCATAGTGTTTCCATTTAAAAGTTTTGAGATGTTATAGTCATTCACCCCTAACTGGTTCTAAATATTCTCGTATTCCCATGTAAATCAAATCCGAACTAGCCTTAATTTTCTCATTTTTTCTAGCTACATTTAGTAATGTACTAATGACATTGTCACATCCATTTTTTCACCATACATAACATCAGGAAAATTTATGACGTACAAAAAACTCTAGTACAATAATTCAAAAAAAAATATTTTTTTCCAACAATTTTTTGTATGGATTTTTGAAAAATGTCTACAAAAATTAGTGAGAATATCTTTTACATTCTCAAACATTTGATCACCTATCAGTGGAGGCAGTGCTGTACATTCTTCTGAACTCTTATAAAATGATGGCATTTAAGATCGATACTTATGTTGCTGGTCTAGAAATATGTGATGTCTTTGAATCAAATAATTTAATGAATATTTAAAATTAATTGACTATGTAACTTTTTCAAAAATGGGAAACCGTTGAGTTCCTTTAATTCTATATATGGAAAAATTTCCATAAGAAGTAACGTCATTTATCATTATTTAAAACATGTATCTCAATGTGAAATCTTCATTTATGTAAGAATCATATAAATTAATACCTAAATCACATAATAATTTCAAATCATTGATTAATAGTGCCTAATAAACATCAATATCATAACCCAGTTGTTTTGGTCCTGATCGTGAGAAGGCTCAATTGGATGGTCTTAAATGCACTCATTTTGAGATAGTCAATACAATTTAAACATTCAAATAAAGACTTAAATTTCTCCATGAAGAGGAAAAGGATTTTCCATTAAGGACTAAATTTTCATACAACATAGCTTAATGTGAGGACAATGTTCTTGTAGTGGCGTGTTGACGGATATCCTATGTGTTGGAAAAATTTAGTGACATTCCCTTTCTCTGGTGTTATTATCAATCAATATTATATATAAGTTGAGATTCTATATATCTATGAGGTCTCAAGAAGTTAATATGATCATATAAATATAGATACCACCCTTTATCCTTACATGTGTTTGAATTTGTAAATATAGACACCACTCATCCTGTTGCATTTATAAATATAGATAACACTCCAATTTTTGAAACATATTTTAAGGAGTGTTTGAATATGAAAAGTGAATTATTAAGTGATTGGATAAAGACTTTAATCAATAAAAAAGGTTAATTTACAATGAATAATTGTAAAAAAAAAGTGCATCACTTATATATCACCATTTATTAGTGATAAATTAACATTTCCATAGAATCTTCAATATGGTATATTCCTAAGAATGGTAATCATATATTCTCTGCTATACTATTATTCTTGAACCTTTTCTTTTATATAGTTTCCCTATGCATTCCAATATAGTATTAGTGCATTGAATCTTTTTAGATCCTTAAATGGTCCTTAGGTTTGGTTGGAGTGGTTGATGTTCTTGGATGATACCAAGGTAATACATTGTTTCCCTTTTCTTGTTTTTTACTTCATATACAAAACAAACCAATCCCTAATTTTATGAATATATTTTGATAATAGGACAATAAACAATAGAAAAATTTAATTTAAATTGGTGATGTGGGAAATTTATCCAACTAATGTCTTAACGTAGGAATATAATTATTGAATGGAAAATATGATCATCTTAACCAAAAAACATGAGTAGAACCACTTTAAGAGCAAATGTTTGTGACCTAATAATACTAAAATGATAAAGGAATATGATGTTCTCAACTTTTTTAGATGAAAAAATTGTTAACTCATCACCAAATAATTTAGAGATACAATTTACCTAATAATTGTAGATCATTTATTTATATAATTATGGGACTATGATGAAGTATTCAAAAAATAGAGATTAGTATATTATTTCCATTATTGAAAAATTTAACTAAATTAAATAAATTTTATCTGCAAGGAATAAATTATAGGATTTAAATATGTTTAAATGATTTAAAGCAAAAGTATATAAGGATTTTGATTTATCCTAGTAGATGATCCCGACAGATAATGGTTTGGAATTTATAAGGGTAGCGATTGATAACTATTTTGAGAATCATATTATTCATCAGGAACATAGTGTACCGTTTACCACATAATAATTTTTTTTTGAAAAAAAGAATAAAATTTTAGTTGATATAGATCAAAAATTTCAAATATAGAATATACATTATAAAAAAACAAATGAATCTATTCACTCTCATTTAAAATAAAAAAACCCCATTTTAAAGTCAATTAGAAATTTTAAAGATCCTTTTTTGAGATCATCATTGAATTCAAAAATATCATCCTTATTTCAAAACATCATATAAATCCAATTTTTTAACTTCAAAACCAATCGTTTACCCTTAAAATAACATTTAAACTATAAAAAAACTGATTAATACTGTCTTAATAAATTATTGGGACACTTTTAATTAGTTTTTAGAAATGATTTTCACCACTAAAAAACATGTCACCCTTTAATTAAAAGTGATTTTCAACATAAATGGTTACCCATTAAAAAATATTTGTTGGGAAATAAAACAGTGAATTCATTTTGAAACTACCTTAGTAAACTCACTCCCTATTTTCAAAACCAATCCATTTCCATTTTGAAACATGCTTTTAAACTTTTAATAGTAACGAACCCCCTTTTAGAAGCATCTCTCACATATTATAAAGTATAATATGTATAAAAATTTACCTATACATAATTAAAATAGAAATGTTAAAAAATAAAATATATATTATTTAAAAATCATTTTCATAATAAAAATAGGGATATTGAATATAATAATGGTTTCAAAAATAAAAAAATAATCTATTAATTTTTAAAATATTTTTAACACGAAAAATAAATATAATAAATGAAATTTTATTAATGGTTCCAATAATCATGAATATTTAAATGATCACCCGGAATGAATAAAAAAATATGTTGTAATTTCACCAAGAAAAATGATTGTAAATTAATCAAAACTAGAAAACATAATAATTGAAATGATTAATCTAAAAAAATTAATTGTAAATTAAAATATTATCAATTGTCATTTTTAATTTTATATAATAATTCAAACTAAATCTGGATATATGTTATTCAATATTAGAACGTTGTTTATAATATATCGAGTATCAAAATAGTGTGAAATAATCAATAGTGCAACATTTTTTTTCAAACATACCCGAAGGAAAAAAACAAATTTTGATTCACAGTGTTTGAGAAACCCAAAGTCCAAGATATACATCAAGAATAAAAAAATTTATCATCGAACACATTAGTTTGATAATCCTATAAAGAAATAATGAGAGAACATAAGGGTTTGTAGGGTTTAATAAAATATTTATCTATGTATATAAGGAAGAATCATAACTGGTTTCAAATATAAAAAAATTATATTGATACATAGAAAAACCAATTAAATTGAAATCCAATATATATAAGTTTCTCTCTACACTTGACCATTCTCTCTCAGTTTCTACTTTCCTTTTAATGTCTCATGGAAGAATCATAAACATTAACATCCTTCCAACATTTTTACTATCATTCATGGACATAAATACTTACCAAAATCGAGGAGACAACTAGAAAATTAAATTTTGAGGTAGTAATTGAGTAGTTAGGTGGTGGTTAGACTTGTAAGGAAAGAAGAATATAAACCATTTAACTTGGTATTTGGGAAGTCATGATGAACGATGAGATGTTGTGTAAGGGTGTAGTACGTGGATACACGGTGCATAAAAACATGAGGAAACTCTATCGATACAAATGAATTTTCACTATGGAAGCTTGAGGGAGTTTGATTTTGGCACATAGATATTTAGATGGTGAAGATAATTGAAACAACATCGAAAAACCTAGTGGTTTGAGTGATCATGGTTGAAGAGGACTTTGTGATGATGGTGAAATTACACACTAGAAGTGGTGGATGTTGTGGTGGGGATGAATGGCTCACATGACTTCCACTAAACCACATAAGGATGGTTGGGTCAAACAAGAAGAGGATCAATTGAGATCGAAAAAAATCTTGAAGTCTCTTATCAAAAACAAAAAAATGGTGGATCAAATGAAGAATCAAAAATTGAAGAAAAACTGATGATGAGGCGCAACAACTGAAGGACTAAGTGCAGTTAGGGAATATATCTAGAGGTGCTAACAAAATAAATTAGCACATAACATAGATTTGGAGGGGATCAATTTATCGAGAGAGTAGAAGAAGGGTGAGAGAGGAAAAAATAATAGGGTTCGAAGAGAGCTGTGATAGCGTTAGGGTTCCATGAGAGGTTGAATACGTGAGAGAGGAGACTCTGTTAGGGTTCTTTTGATAAGATTTCACAAGACTTTTATCAGTGCTTCCAAAAAATCGCTGATAAAAAGTAGTTTTATCAGTTCTAAAATAGTAAGCGCTCATAAAACTACTCTTTATCAGCACTTTTGAGTGATGATAAAGCTCAAATTTTAATAATATATATACATTTATAATGATAATTATAAATAAATATTTTTAAAAATATTTTTATATATTTGTAAATATTTTTATATATTTATAAATATATTTACATAATTATTTATATTTATATTAATATATATATATATATTTATAAAATTATAAATAAAATAAATATATTTATAAAATTATAAATAAAATAAATATATTTATTATATAAATATATTTATGATAATTTTATGATTATTTAAATAACTAAATATAAATATAAATATTATTATAAATAATTATAATTATAAATACTGTATATAATTATAAATACATTCATATATTTATATATATATTTTAATAATTATATATATTTATATAATTATATATATATTTATATAATTATATATATTTTTATAATATAAATATATATATTTTTAAAATTATAATAAATATATTTATTGTACTTTTATAATTATTTAAATATATATTTATATATTTCTAATTTTAATTATAAATAAATTAATATAAAAATATTTATATATAATTATAAATATATAATTATATAGTTATATATATTTATATCAATATATAAATATATATAATTATAAATATAATAACTATATTTCTTAATTAAATGTATTTATTATAATTTTAAAATTTTTTAAATAAATAAATAAATATTTATTTATTATATTTATGTTACAAATTAATATATTTAAAAATTATTTAAATATAATTATAAATATATAGTTATATATTTAATAAATATATTTATAGGTTGATGCGATGATAACTTAAAGGACGACGATGCTGATAGGGTTGTGATTTGCTGGTTCACCATGGCCAAATCCTTCAATTCTGCGTGGTATTTTGACCCCAAGGAGGTCGTCATTGGCCCGACGAAGAAAGACATCCCTATTTCTGGAAGAGATTTCCCTACGACATTTACGGCAGATAAATCCACTCTTGGTGTGCAAAGGGTTTCGGAAAACAAAGGTCAGCATTTTTTCTCTATTCTTAACGATTATCTTGCTATGTCATTCAAGAGAATCACACGCAATGGTGTCTTGGTTTTCATTGAAGTGCATTTGAAAGTACTGAAGATCGACTATATGATTGTATATATTTAATCCTGGCGCGACTGATAATCCCACAGAATGAGAATCCTTGGAATCTTGAGGCCTTAAACAAGCGGCTCCTTCAGGAATGGGATTTAGAGGCTTGAGAATCCTTTCAATTGGTAAGGGGTGTTTTTACATTCGGTTTTCATCTCATGAATCAAAGGCTAAAGCATCGAGCTTCGACAATGTTTCTATCAAGCCTTGTTTTTTGAAAATTCTTGATTAAGATCCACTTTTTGACCCAATGTTATCTAACAAGTCAGCGACACAAATCTGGATTCGCATTCGTGGCCTCAGGTGGTTCTTCTAGCATATAAAGATACTATGGGATATTGTTTCAGTAGTTTGTGTCCCTATCATGTTTGATAGAGAGACTACATACGCACAATATGGTCAATTTTCCAGAGTCTTGGTTGAGGTTGATATTGCTTAATCCTTTGATAAATATCATCATGCTTGTACCTTCCCAATTCTATATTGAACTACCAATTGATTATGAGAGGTTTCCAGATTTAGGCCTTAAATTAAAATGTTTTGGACATCTTGCTAATATCTGTTGTAAGAATTTGTAATTTTCTTTTGTAAGAAGCACAAATATTTGGATGATGTTTGTTGGATTTTGGTGAAGGGGTATTATCTCCCTAATCATGATGAACTAGAGGCGGACCCTCAGTATGGTAATAGATCTCCTAGTGTAGCATCTTCTGCCACTTACATAACGAATGGATTTGGTTATTGTAGGGACAAGAATGGGAAACACGTGTAGGAAGATGCTTCTCCCATTGATGGTCATGAATAGACCCATCCTAACATTTAGGTTGTTCTGAATGGAAAGGGGGTGTCTGCAGGCTCTGATCAGAATAGTGCTTCAAGAAACAAGACCCTTGGGGTTGATTAACAATATGCAGGTGTTTTAGCTGATATTTTAGGAACCCTGATGACTTATATATTGATCCTAAGGATTGATTTGGAATTTCGAGAAAGAAATCATTGATGACAATCGCTATGGAAGAGGGTGCTACCCCTCTCTCAAAGGATGATACAGGATATTATAATGATTCTCTTAATGACTCTGATAATCTGGAGCATCTTGAAACTACTATTAAAACTATAGTGGACCAGGACTTGTTCCAAGAACAAGCATTGTTTGTTTCAAAAAATAAGGGAAATGATTTTTACCATCTTTCTATTAAGCTAGTTAAAGAGACGAATTTCTTGTTGAGAGGTTTTGATTTGGGAAGGGAGGAACTATGAGGGGCTTGGTAGAAAACAAAGACTTAGCGGCGAGGTCATCACCCAAAAACTCATGGTTGAGGACGTGGTCAGGATGATGTTGTAAGAGGGCGTTACCAAAGCTTGGGGACTCAGATCACCCCAGAACAAGTGTGACTTAAGGAGAAGTACATTGAAAATTTCAAAAATAACTCCCTGTTGGAGTGGGAATCTACAGATGAAGTTGGTGATTCTGATCTTGATTATAGCACCTCTTGATTTTTTATCTCAACGAATGAGTTCTTGTATCCCTATTTAACCCTATCCATTCTTAAATAGATTCTATCCTCGCAATCTTAATTTCTACTCACTAATGAAGTAGTTAAGGGTGTCCATAAGACATTCATGACTCATGAATTTATTTTTAATTAGGTTTTAACCTTAGTAACATGGGTATGACTAAGAAAACCATACATTTATTCATATCATAATTTTAAAATATTGAGATTATATCAAAATATTTGATGTAAATACCCCTCATTGTTGGGTGTTAAGTCCTATATAATGAAATTAATTTTCCTAAAGAGTTCATAGTTATCCTTGTAGTGTTAGGTGATCATAATTTGATTACATCAATGAAATCTAATTTCCAATTTTTTTTAATATATCGTGTGTCAAGATATCCAATCCATTTCCAAAAATCAAATCAAATCAATCTTAAAGGAAGAATAATAAGATTAAAATTTCAATAGAATCCAGCATGGGATAGAACCATATTACAACTAGAAGTTTTTTCTAATAGTCAAATTATCAAGGTTATGATTTAATTCTCTTATAAAACATCATATATATACTAGGGTTATTAGAATAAAAATAGAATAAAATGTTCCCAAATATATAGTGCAAGAAAAGTATTCGTTAAACCACTTTATTATCATTATGAACTTTAATAATGGTGATTTTATAAGATCTTCCATGTTCCCATGGTTTAGAAGGTTACCAATGCATATTATCTTTATCAACCCTTGGGTTTCGATATTAATTTTCATAATTTACAAACTCTTTTCATTTGGATCATTGAAGTGTGGGTGGATCAATAGTCAAAACATTCTTTTCCTATATTTCTTTTACCTACCTATTTTCCTCCTTTTGAAAATTATGTGCATGAGGGACTGCTCTACCATAAGTAAAATATTTTACCGATTCTTTGAGGCGATTTCCTAAGAACTTCTTCCCAAATTTTTTGTATGAAGAAGGATGAAATTTTTTCCCCCTAATAATTTTATCCTTAAATATTCTTTCAAACACCATTTTTATTTTCTTTTCTTTAAATACATAAAAATAATAATATTATCTAGTTTCCATTTCCACATTATGTACACATCGGGATATTTCCTCATATCCGATGATGTCCCTTATAGCTAATATCTTTAAAATATTTGGTTTTGGAGAACTAAAAGATCATTCAATCTCACTTTTGGTGTAAGTAATAAAACATTAGGTATACCTTTTTAGTCGTGTGAATTTTTCCTCATAACATGCAAGGGATTTTCCTCTATTATTTTCAACTCTAGGAATCCTCACTTTATTTTTTTTGCGAAGAGTTTGAATAAAATAATTAGTAAATAATATTTTATTGAACTCCACCCATCCCATTGATAAAATTTATTTGATGGAAATATTTTTATTAATAATATTACAACATAGGTTAGCCTCACCTTTAGGATGATAAATAACTAAAATAATAATCTCAAGGATAGAGAATTGAAGAATAGAAAATATAATATCTACAACATTAAACCACATTTTAGTAATCATTGGGTTATAAGACCCACTAAATAAGGGTGGTAGTTGACATATTAAAAAATCAAATGAAATTTACACCTTCTTTAGTGTATTAGGATATTCAACATGGTTCACATTATTATTCACAATTTGGGAGATTTGAGTGATAATCACCATAATATTTTTTAATCGTACTTTTATCCCATTTGGTTTTCCATGGGGGAAGTTAACACATTAACCCTCCCATTAATTTTTTACTTGGGTTCTAATTTCACCAACCATTACTAAAAAAGGGAAAGTTTAAGGGTGATAATATATAAGATAAATAATTAGAAAGAAATATATAGAAGAAATAACTTATAAATAACATGTATATACTAACGTATAGATCTCTAGGCTTCAAAATAGGTTTACCATAGTCATCTTGCTATCCAGTTCACTAATCTAACTAGTTTTATATTACATACTAAAAATATATTTTAAATACTTCATAATGGTTCATAAATAGAATAAAAATAACCAAATCATATCCTGTGGGAGTGTCAAAAAAGGTGTGCAATTAAGACTCTTTATAATACATTATATGAAAACCAAGTTAATAATAAACCATCCTTTTCCTGGTTGTTACCCCTATGCATATTTTTCTATATCTTTCATCCAATTGTAGAAGAAATTCTGGGATTTCATTATTATAAAAGCACACAATATATTCTTCACTAAAATTTTAGGATGTTATCCTATATATATATTTATCAGTATGGGTTTCACTAAATTTTTCTCATCCTAATCATGAAAAATAACTAAAATAATCCCAAATAAATAACTAACCATTACTCTGATACAAACTGAGGTGCCTTAGAACTGTATTCTTGGGAATGGTTCTAAAAACACGTACATTAAATACAATGTTTGATACCAACACAGGGAACTCAAGATAAGAATATCATTATTTCCCATCATTTCCATAAATTAAATGTAACAACTCTACCTATAATAACCTATAGTTGGTGGTTATTTCATTACATTGGTATTGAATATAATGAATCACATTCTAAAGGATCGAATAGATTAGTAGTTTTAGAGAACAAGACTCACACGTGTAACTCTTATTACATTTTTTAATTAAAAATATAACATAAAAAAGGAAATTAATTTTAATCCTTGAGTTTAGTCAAGAATTTCATATTTAGATTGTGGGTAAAAGAGTACAAAACAAAATGAGCGAGCTCAAATGATCTATAAGGGTTACAAACAGCAGAAGATGTCTTGAATCAATAATACATATTCAATATGGCATGATAAATAACTGATTACTCATTACATTTAATAAATAACTCTTATAATATGATAGGATATGGAATAAAAATTATGGAAATGTAAATAATTGGAAACAAATTCCATTTAATTAATAACTTGTGCATAATCAAGATCCATAGATATTATAATAGTGAAAATATCATAGAAAACCAACCACTAAATTATTAATGAAGGAAATGATTAATATTGGACACCATGATCTTATAAATCCTGCTATCTATGCTGTCAAGAAGTTTCACAAGATAGTTTAATCAATATGGATAAAACCCATATATTTTTTCCAACTTATTATTCTCACGAGACAATTTATTTATTGAGGGGATATCTATAACCCGGACACACCTGTGCCATCATGTAAAAATAATTCCTCATATAACTAAATTATTTAATTTATTTGGGCATAAATATTCCTTATCAACAAATATCCATATTGAGGAAAAGATATATATTTAATATTATTTCCCTCGTTAATCAAATAACTTTAAAAGTATTCATTGTATGTAAAAAAGGTATGAAATATAGACAATAATCCTTTAAATGATATAGGAAATATATATATTTAAGATAAATTCTGATCATAAATAAATAAAATGTTAGGTATATACATAATAAAATAAAAATTAGGTGTATAATATTAATATATGCCTCAATAAAAAGAAATTAGGATGAATCCCCTTACAATACACTCCCCTTAATTTGTGTGTAATTTAAAATAATGTATAATGGTTTAAAGAATGTTATTAATTTATTCCATAACTATATTAATATTTATAATATATTATGTGATCCTTTTTTAATATCTTATCATCCATTAATTAATAATATTCCATTATTTTCATTGTTTCGGGTGTTAATTGCCTTGTTTTCTCATGCATGCTTTTTATGAATGTCCCAATTATTTAACATAATATATAAATCAAAATTATAAATAATTATATTTATGTTATAAATATCATATTTAATCATTAATTATATTTTTATAATCATTCTTTAATCCTTAACATGCAAAATTAATCACATCACGTCATGGAGACTGTAGGTCATACGTACACACATACAACGACATCATTTCATTAATGGGTGAAACGATAAGGTAGCAGATAATATATTAATTATATAAAATTTTTATAATATAATAAATATAAGATATATTTATAATTTTCATCATTATAACCATATATGTAAATTGGTTGTGAAAAAAAATTATAGCACTATGTGGAGACGGTCAGCCGTACACACGCATACAAAGTGTGTTTATTTTTCATAGTATCAGTAAATGGTTGAATATGGTTGTTTAAAAATAATAATAAAAAGTCATTATATATATTTAAAACATTAATTATTAATTTAGGATCAAAACAACTTATGAATACGAATTATAAGAAAAAATAATTTTGAAAGGACCAGTAAAGACGATTACCTCTTCTATGAAGGAGCTCCTTTATAAATTTTCTCAACAGTCCTGGTGTAGGTCTTTTGGAAGGGAAGGAAACTCAATAACTTAAATAAGTATGTATAAAAGTGAAATGGGTATAGTTTTTTTGATATAGGAGGATCAAAATGGTGTAAATAAGTGGTGGAAGGGGTGCCCTTTTATAATTGAGGTGAGGGGTATATTTGTAATCTCTCAAAATATTAAATTAATATAAATTAGTTTTCAATTAAAAATTACTCAAATATTATTTATTTATAATATATGATGAGTATGGGTTGAAATAAACTCATAAAATATTTTTTAGACATGTTTATGTCACTTTATTACCCTTTGATTTTTTTAACCCTTATATAATCCGTTTAACTCTTACGGTGATAACATAGATTTTATTCCATAAGGGTCAATATTGTTACCATAAAATGAAAAAATACCCATAAATGGATCATTTACAATATAGTAAACTTTATAAACATATTTTAGAAGAATTCAATATTTTTATAATTTTGAAAAATTTAATAAAATATTATTCATTTTAAAATATCATTATTGTTAATTTTGACACTATTCCTTACTTTAACTTTTAAAAATATAAATATAAAAAGATATTATAAAATCAATAATTGTAATAAATCCATAATTTTTAAATGTCATATAGATATATTTTATGACATTAATTATATCAATTTTTTTATTTTAATATTTTTAATATCAATTATTTGATATTTCCATTAATAAAATAATTACTACATCACTATTGTGCAAACATTTTAGGTAATTATTTATTAACTAAAAAATTATAAATAAATTACTATGATGGTTAAAATTAATTTAAATTTCAAATTACTATTTATATTTTGACATAATCTATAGATAACCCCATATTAAAAATATTTTAGTTATTAAGAATATGAGAATGACATCTTTGGATTTTGTTTAAATAAAATATTATAAATGTCATAATCTAATAAAAGTGTCTCAAAATGGTATTAATTTCGATAAATGGATTATTATGGTCTAAATTAAGTTATCTAATAAAATTTGGATAAGTTTTAGGGGCATTTTCTAGTCCGGATCATTTTATTTATAACATAAATTACATGATTTACCCATTATCGTGGTAATAAAAATTATTAATGTTACAATTCATATTGGTCAATAATAAAAGTGAAATGTTTGATAAATTTAAAACATATTAATAAAAATATTACATCCATTTTTCAAAATCTAAAACATAGAATTTTCATAAATTAATTTAATATTATTCCCATGAAACACAAAAAAAAACCCGTTTTCTTGAAAAATGGATTTTTAGGCCCAAAATGTACTTATACTAAAATTAGGTATATGTATGATTAAAATTAGATTAATTTGATTATATATAACTAAGTAGTACTTAATTTAAATTATAATAATATTCAAATCATAAAATTATTTTTTAATATAAATAAAGTAATAGTTTTATAAAAATCGTTAATTTTCACTATTCACATACTAGAAAACTCCAAAAAACTCAATATAATATAATTTTAATATTATGATTTAAAAAATTATATTAACACTATAAAAATAATTTTATAGATATTCTAGAAATTTCTTATATATTTACTCATAAAAATCAAGAAAAATAATTTTGCAGAAAAATTATTTTTTGAAGAATAAATGACTCTAAAAATTAAATTCTTATTTAATAAGGATTAATTAATATAAAATTCATATATATTTTATAAAATAGTTAACACTATTAAAAAATTCTAATTCAATGACTATTTTATAATGGTCATGTTAAAATAATAATATTTAATAGTATATATCGTGGTTTGTTTATGCTTAGCACTGCGTACAACATAAGATATTAATGAAATTAAATTTATTTAAAAATAGACATAACATTAAATAAAAGGGTTGTATATTAAAAATTATACCTAAAAACAATTTCACAATACCAAGAATAGAAGGGTTAGTTTCTTTGTGGATCAACTGAAACAAATGTATTTTATGATTCTTATAAACATTTATATATAATTAAACCACATTAGACTTCCTTATAGAATTCTTGTAAGTTAAAATCATATTTATAACCTAAGAAATGGAAAAATAATAATGGCGTGAGCACAAAAAATCAGTAAGGGAAGACTTAGCAATATGTCATCAATGTGTTAGATCACAATCATATGAGAAAATATGATCATGGGAGAAAAATATTATTAAGAAAATAATATTAATTTATATATCATAATAGATGGACATATAATCTCAAATTAACTAACATGTAGCATGGAATAATATTATGAGATAATAAACATATGCCTTGAAGCATAACCATAGAAATATTTCATGCATTAAAACATAGAATAATAATGAATTATGGAAAATAATAATAATAGGAAGCATCACATATTGTATTAGGCATAAAAATACAATGAAACATAACATTTTGGCTCACACATTACTTCCTATGACCCATTACTAACATGAGAATCATAACTCACAACCCATTTTTGACTTCTGTATCATAACTTGTGGTCCATTATTGTATCAATTATCGTAACTCATGACCTATTTTTATCTCATGTGATATGAAACCTTAACTAAAGAATTATAGGGAGATATAAAACCCCACACATTACCATACATACATACATATTTCATAAGATATCAATCATTCATCCTATCATGAAACCCCATGGAAATAAAATGGGTCCATTTAATTTCCAAATGGTATCACATAACATTATATCAAAAGTAGATCTATTGATACCAAAAATTCAATCACCCAAAAGTATAATTTTATAAATAAATGTATATGGTGATTCATAAAACATAACTCCATATGAGCTAAATATTTTGGCGTTAAAGAGGAAAATGAAAATGAAACTTAAACGTGTCATTAGAAAACATTTCATAACATTGTCTTAAAAATACGAAGTTATGTGTATCTTTTTAAAAGAATAATTATTAGAAATTTAAAATAATTAATTTTAAAAATCCTTAGTTTGAAAGGAAAATAAATAATGAAACCTTGAAAAATACATAAAGGTTTCAAAAAGTTAATGTTAAAACATTTTAAAAACTTTTATTTTTAAAACGAATCTTCAATAATGGATCCTTTAAAATTACCTGAATTAAAATAAAAAAATAATTAATAAAATATAAATTTTAATTTTGAAAAAATATAACAATATTAATTTTACTTTAAAAATAACTAAGAAACAATTTTTTTGTAAAACCATTTAAAAATATTCATAAATAAGAATTATCAAAACAATGAAAGATTGTATTCACATGGAAAACATTAAAAAGGGATGTTTTATTGAAGTGATACATGCTGAAGATGTTAAAAAATACTTCCAAACATTATAATGAAATAAAAATATTATAAAATAACCTTAATTAATTATTCATTCCTGGATAAGGACATCTATAAAATTAATGTGAAGATAGAGGAAGAAAATTCCTGACTATAAAGAAGAGGTGGGTTGAAATTTACTTACCGACCTCACACCAAGTAAGTTATATACTAAGGAAATGTAATGGAAATAGGATATTTAAAACTTAAATAATAATTATTTTATAATAAAATGGTTGGTATTTTAGAGAGAAATTTTATAAAAATCCCCGAGACAGATTATCTTTCAAAAGCAATCTCGATTTGAAAATGATATTCGTGATGAAACCATTACGACTTCGGTAAACATTGAAAAAAATTCCATGGAAGATAAAATGTAATTTTGATCTATAATATCTTTTATACTCATTAAATTTATGATAACAATATAGACATGGTTGTTATATACATCGCACAAATGAAAACAAGTGTGGGATATGACATACATCTCAAAGGAAAAAAATTGAGTTGAGAAACCCCTTACCTTAATTCTCAGATTCCACCAAAGTGATTTAACCTCCTCTATAATAAACATAAATATATTAATCTATAATTTTATATCATTTTCCATATCTATAACCCTTTTTACTCTTCATTTATAGACACTTGTTAT
The DNA here is from genome assembly GCA_963277665.1 of Viscum album. Lineage (NCBI taxonomy): Eukaryota > Viridiplantae > Streptophyta > Magnoliopsida > Santalales > Viscaceae > Viscum > Viscum album. The sequence continues at coordinate 284,691,775 of OY728147.1, forward strand.
ACATTCATTAGTTAATTATCACTTATTTTCATTATTTGATGTTGCAATTCTAATCATTTCACACATGATTCTTAATGGTGACATAAAAACCCATTCATTAATACCAATTTAATTATTATTAGATAATAAAATATATTCAAAACATTTTTTTCAATTATTCATGCATTCACATATTTATTTTATTTAAACCATGGGAATGGTTTTGAGAATGACGAGATAGATTTGGGGAATTCACCAATATGAGAAAATTAAATTATAAAGATCCTTAATTTTTGTGTTATAATTTAAGAATAATATTTTTATATTCTGATATTTTAAAAGGAAATACTATGTTCAATAGTGTACAAGATAAGCAACACCAAGCTTAAACAAACAACAAAATGCTATTATTTAAATGTGAATGTTAAAACCCAGCTGTTAAATTGGAGGTAGGAATAGAAATTACAAATTTATGAAATAAATATAAATTTACTAATCAATATAAATGTATTTCTAAATTCCAAGAAAATAATCTTTCAATTTTTAGTCAATCCATTTTATTCATTAGAAATATTTTTTTTTTCAAAAAATATTCTTATTTATTTTTGTGTGCATATAATGAAATTAATTTAAGTAAATTTTAGAAAATTTAATTGATAAAATTAAATTAATTTTTTAAATAATAATAAAAAAGTTATCCCATGGTGAAATTTTGATAATGTTATGAAAATTTGATTTTTCAATGAATAGTGAAAAAACGGATATTTATTGAAAAATATATTTTCTTTCAAAGTATTTATAACATAAAATTATATTTTGGATTAGATTAAAAATTTAATTTGTAAATTTAGAATTATAATAACCCAATTACAGTTTTTTAAATGAATTTTATACTTGAATTAAGTATAAATACATTATATACTAAAAATGGTATTTTTATGAAAAACTGTTTTTTGTTGTGTTTTTTCCTTTTAATTTAAAATTAAATTTTACAAATTTTTTTTGAAGTTTGAAAAAAAGATTAAATCTGTTTAATTATGAGGTCAAAATTTATTGAATATTCCCTTTTAATTTTGGTTTATATGAATAGTATCCTTCGTAATTTTTGTTACCATGGTAAGGGTAAATTAGGTAATTAAGGGTTAAAAATAAAATGACCGAGACTATAAAATGAGCATGAAACTTTCCTTAAATTTATTTTATGTGTTAATTTCATCTATACTTATAAAATATTCGGTTATTTGGCATTTTTTCCTATTTTATGAGGTTATGAACTTTATAATATTTTATTTAAAGAAAAGTAAAAAAGGTCACACTCTTGTTTTTGATAACTATAATATTTTTAACATAGATATTAGTAGAGGATATAATTTTTTATAAATTAAAATTTGAAAGATAAAAGATTTATATTCACCATAGTAATTTATATCTAATTTTCAATGAAAAAATAATTACCTTAAATTCCCGCACAACGCTGGCGCAATAATTATTTATTTAATGGAAAAAATGAATAAAATATATAAAAATATTTAATGTATTATAATTTGAGATAATTAACATGATAAAATAATTTTATAGATGGCCATAATATTTTTGGGATGTTTTAAATTAGTTTTTTGACGTATAATTATTTTCTTGGTATTATTAAATTCAATGTAATGAATTGTATAGAAGAATTGACATTAATGATATATTATAATAAATATTATTTTATTCAATTATATAAAATTAATAAAAATATTATATTAATAAAAGTGATCATGATATGGTTTATTAAATCAAAAATGGTCTATTTATAGGTATTTTTTCCATTTATAGTAACTATATTGCCTCTCAAGGAGTGAAAATAATTATTGTTTGGGTGGGTGTGAAAGATATTAAATAGGGGTTAAAATCAAAATATAAGGGTAAAAATGTGAAAGAAAAATTTCTAATAATTATTTTAGGATAATATTTTGATCAATCCTTATCCATTTTTTCAATTAAATTAGTTTAGATCCATTTTAAATTGAAAACCGAAAAATATTAATTTAATATTTTGATAAATTTCAAGAGTACCCCTCTGTTATCTTATTAATGGGAATCTATTCTTATAAATCCTTCAAAATTAAAAACCCATTTTTTTTGCCAAGGACTACCCAAAAACATATCCAAAATATCTATCCTCATTTTAGAAGCCTTATTTTTTGGAATAACAGTACTATTAGAGGTCTTAATTTGGTAAGAAAAAGTGATTTTCCCATGAAGATGTACAATTTTTAGCGACATGTTTTAGTTTTATTTATTCTTCCACCTGCTTAAAATCTAATTAAAACAATCCAAAATAATAAAAATAGTATGAAAAATATAGTAAGATGTTATTCTGTTAATTTAGTAACCTATATCCATCTCTAAAATCCATCATATGGGAATGGAATTTCTAATTCGTGTGTACTGTGGACTACTGCCTGACAAACTGATGTAATTCATTTCCCATCACCGTCTCTCAAGAATTTTTGTAATGATATATTTATGTTATATTTTTATATTAAGAAAATATCTGTCTATCTTTAAAGATAATATAACATATAACTTATTACCTTTCCAAACATTGGAAAATGATAACGTCATTTTTCATAAGTGTGGACTACCACCACCACAGAGCGATGAGATACATTTTTCATAACCATGACACAAGGATGCTATATATAATAAAAATTAAATTAATTAAATCATATTTATTATATGTTGATAATTTCATAAATTAAAAATGATACATACATTCTTTCCATAATAATCATTGAAAAATGGAAATGTAACTCATGCGTACGTACGACCTACTATCTCTATGATTATATACCAGTTCATTCATCATTACATTATTTTTTGGATTGTTTCAAAAGTTTAATTAATTTATAAAAATAATAATTATTTCATTATTATTATTCTATAAATGGTGTCATAATGACCACCTTGACCATAGTCATCCCACTAAAATCATTTATGACATATGAGCTGAATATCGTAAAAAACACCATACATGAAATTAATTGATTAAGTAAATATATATTACATGGTATTAAATGAAATAAATGAGCAATGAACATGAAAATTTTTCATAATAATGTATAAAAATAACCTAATATTTTCATTCATGTTGATATAGAATGAACCTAATGAGTTAGACTCAAGGTAAGGGACTTCATCTTTGTTTCCTTTCATTGAGACATATTTTAATGTTATTCACATATATTATTTTATTTGGTGTATATATAACCCCTTTGACATGTTATATCATGAATAACTATATTTTAATGATATTTATTATTTTTATGTTATTATTTCATGGTACTTATGACTCAAATGTTTTGAAAGTGGTAAAATAATTTCTTTTATAAATACTCTTTTTAAGTTACCCTTTCAACAATTTTTACAAAATTCAAAAGGAATGTATTTTTTAAAATATACGGAAATAATGGAATTTTTTACCATTATCATTACTAAATGATGTTATTTTTCCTTAAAAATCATACAATTTAATTTCCAAAAAAATATTTTCATTTATAGTTGTGCATTTTGATTAATAAGTTATTTATAAATTTAAAGCTTATTTTGCTTAATAATGTTTTTAAGGATATATTCTTCAAAGGAAAACCATATTTCCCTTTTTAGGTAGTTTTTTTATTAAAAATTTGGTTTTTAAAAGGAAATTGTATTTATATATCAAAATACATTTTTCATATTGGTTTAATAGTGTTTTTAAAAGGTTTTAGGATGAAAAGATCCAAGCATAAAATGTTTTATAATTGAGAATTATATGTGAAATGAGTGAACATGATACAACTTATACGAAGGGTTGAGCCCCATTATAGCTCACATGTGAGCTTGATATATCTTATATATAGTGAGATCACTATTATAGTTGTCCAAAACATTAGGTAATGTTTTGAAGATGACTATAAGGGTTATTATAAGATTAAATATGATGGTTTATCTAGGAGTAGCTATGATGGTTACTCTAAGGAAAAGTTTGGAAGTTAACCGTGAAGGTATAACATGACTAGATATGATGGATACTCTTAGGAAATGCTTGAATGTTAATCGTTAAGGTCTCCAATGAGTATGAGTTATGGTTACTCTAATTTTAATCATGATGATTAATCATAAATAATTGCACAGTTTTTTAATAAGTGATTCCAAAATTGAAAGAGTGCTTTCCTCAAGAATGTTTTTAATTATTTTTATTCTAAAAAAATACCTTTCCCTTTTTTGGATATCTTAGTGTTGAAAATTTCTATTTAAAAAGAAAAGGGTATTTTTTTTATATCCAAATATATTTATCATATGTGTTTAAAAGAGTTTTTCCATTTTTTTTGATAGAAAGGTGGAGGCATAAAATGTTTTTTCATAAACATTATATGTGAAATGTGTAACGAACCATCTCCTAGGGCCCATTTCGTTTCAAACCTATGACCACCTTCTATAGGTTAGAGGATAACGACTAGCACCAAGTAAGAAAATCCCGAAAAGGGAAGGAATTTTTCTTTTAACCTATAAACACACACGAAGCTAAAACTGTGGAAAGTAAACAAAATGTAAACCAAAAAAGTCATTGAGACAACTACAAAGAGTACATTACAAACTAAAAGAACACATGGGCCAAAATTCAAGCCCAAAACCCCAAAGAAAAGTACAACTGCCATGGTCTATCTGCTCGAGACCCCACCTAAAGGGTAGGTGAAGGGTAGAAGCCTGTAGCTATAGAAGTATTCCCAACCATCTTATATCATTGAGCACCACCTAGTCCTAGACCACCAAGGTATCCGTCGAAGCGTTGATCACCTACATGGGCATGACATGTGTGGGTGAAGCCCGTGCATGGGTGAGTAACACAATACTCAGTAGGGACACCAAAACACAAAGGAAATCCCAAAAAGTAAGACCACGAAGAAAAGAAAGCTCACACCAGTATAAATTTAAGTATAGAAAGTAATATTTGTTAGTCGTTGAGAGGAATCATCTTGTTCTATTGAGGGACTCATCCCTGATGAGTCACTGAGGTCTTCTCATCTTCTGTACCACTGAGTTATCCTCGTCTACTGGACCCCTAAGGTCCTCTCTTCTGCTCAACCAATGAGGTAAAATCTTTTGCTGAACCACTAAGGGACGATCATATGATGAACCAATAAGGTACACTCTTTGGTGAACCACTAATGTGCGCTTGTATACTGAACCACTGTGGTACACTTGTATAGTGAACCACTGAGGTACACTCGTTTCATGAACCACTGAGGTACCAACATATACTGAACCACTGAGGTACACTCGTATACTGAACCACTGAGGTACACTCATATGCTGAACCACTAAGGTATTCTCCTATGTTGAACTAGTGTGGTATGATCATATGTTGAACCACTGTGGTACACTCGTATGATGAACTAGTGAGGTACGTTCCTATGCTGAACCACTGAGGTAAACTCGTATGCTGATACACTTAGGTATGCTTCTATGCTGAACTATTGAGGTATGATCTTATGTCGAACATCTATGGTACACTCGTATGCTGAACCACGCAAGTATGTTCGTATGCTGAACCACTAAGGCACACTCGTCATACCTTTTGTGTCATAACTAGTCGTAGGATTCCCACTCTCCATTGTTCTTGATTCTGGGAGAATCTAATCCTCCAACCGTCAGTAATAACTCGAACATCAGGGAATATCACTTAGATTGTTACCAAAGGACCGTCCCATCGCAAGGGTACCAACAAGGTAGACAATGCATCAATCGGATGCCTGGTCTAAGAGATATTTTTATTTTAGTAAATAGGGGCCAGTTGTGTCCAAACCAGATCTGACATGGTCGGACCAACCCGACCAACCTAGCCCAGGGGTCTATTGTGACCTGACCTATTTCGCCTAACCCATCGTGGTTATTTCTGACCTAACACGATTATGCCATTGGTCCATCCCACTGAGTTTCCTGGTGACCCAATTTCATTCAGCTCAGCCCGCACTGGAGGGAGAGTTCTATCCGCAGTCCAGGCAGCCCAGCAAGACTGGTCCATATAGGTGGGTTGAATTTCTTCCAGCCAGGATGCATGAGGAATCTGATGTACACTTCCACACATCCAAACGAGGTTTGCCGCCTCCTTCCCACACAAGGTCCCGCAAGGACCACATGCAACCTACTCATCGCGACCTATTGACCTGCGTCACTCCTTCAAAGCAGTGCCATCCTGCCATACCAGTTTGACCCCAGCTAGTCCCCACATCTACAAACCTGGTGCACTATCAAGACACGCTGCCTCTTGCCTGTGGCCATGTTGTGGGCTTCCATCATTCGTCATCTACACCACCATGCCGATAGTGTCTTCAGCCGGCCATCGATTCCTCTGTAGTGGTCAGATTCTAAACCATCCACACCCTTGAACATCTTGGGTCACCTCCATCCATACTACAAACTAAAGGTCACCTTGCCATTTATTTGGGGGTTCAATCATGATGAACGCATGAACACCCAAAGGGAACAAAATGACCTTTGTTTGTGTTGGCTCAGATTTGTTACCATTAGAGGAACAAAAAGAATATAAATAAATTATTCATATTTTAATCCCATTATCAACCCACAAAAATGTTTTCCCAACCCCACATGAAAAATATATCTGTGTATCAACTTGTTAGAGAGTTGATCTACATTCTTCATCTAGAGGGGAGAATAGGGGAAACATTTACATAGATTTAAACCCCTAACCGGGAAATGAAATTTCTCTAGGATGATCATTCATCATAATCCGTCAATTTCTGATCCCGAATCCACTATCCAAGGTTTTTTTAACCATCATCTAATATTCCGGCAATCGTTATTAGATAGGTTGACCTTTTTCATTCATCGTCCCCACCAACCAAAGCCTCAAAGCTATTCTAGGATTATGCCAACAATCATGCATTGCTTGTTTGTCTATTAATTACTGAAACGTGAATCCACGTTTTTGTTACACTGTGATGTGGTGTTGTTACGCTGAATCATTAACAAGGGTCATTAATGAGATTCATTGCCGTCTCGTCACTACACCGTATTTCTAATGTGTCACTGCTCAACAAGGAAGAAAACAATTAAAATAACTTTTTTAATTTATTTTATTTTTCTTCTGAAAAGTCCAAAAATTAACTTTCACCCTCAACCCGCATCGGTCGATGTAAGGCCCCCACTATGGGAAGCACACCCTCACAAGCTCAACGATACTCTCTTATTTCCAATCTGAGTTACCATATAGTATTTATAAGGTTTTTAAATAAAAAATCCTTATTCAAAATATTTTATTTACATCCAAAAAATACTTTCCACTATTGACCCACATCGGATAATGTTTGGCTCTACCTAAGGAAAGAATACCCTCACATGCTCAAAGGTGGTCTCATATTTTCAATCTTAAATACCATTTATGAGTTATAAGGATTTTAAAATAATATAATCTTTATTAAATTATTTTATTTATGACCAAAAATTATTTTCCACTGTTGACCTGTGCCGACCAATATTAGGATCTTCCTAAGGAAATATTACCCTCATGAGCTAAGTGGTGGTCTCAAATTTTCAATCTGGTTCAATGTTCACAAGTTATAAGAATTTTAAAAATAAAATTTTTTTAAGTAATTATTTTATTTATGGCTATGTCATTTTAGGGTTTTCTCATTGGAGGCCCACGTCGACTAAACATTAGTCATGCCTAGGCTGAAACCACCATCCTAAATACAACGGTGAACTTAGATTTCTCATCCAGGAACCTTTTTAAGAGTTATTCCATTTTTCAGGAAAAATGATCATGCGTTCTATTTAAAACATAAAAATTTTCTATGGATCATTCTAGGAACTTAGGGCCTCAAAATCTCAAGATGTCCTAGTGCTTGGTGTTAAAATAATCACTTTTATTTTTAAAAAAAATAATTGAATTTTGGGTTATTAAATTACTCCCCCATTTAAGAATTTATGTCCTCATAAAAAAAAGAGATAATAGAAAAAGGAGGTAATGAGCATGAATTTGAGCCTACCACTCCCATATGATCTCATAATGATTTTTGTGTTGCCAATGAACACGCACCAAAGAAATCAACCATCCAAAAGGATCCCCTCTTTTCAATGCTCTATCTCAACCAGGTACTCCATGAATGTCACCCCGTAGTCAAACTCCAGTTCACCATGGTTGTTGATGTGATAAGGTTCATGCATATATCTCCCCATATGGGATACTTAGAAGATGTCATGTACCCTCTATAACTGTAGAGGTAGAGTCAAGTGATATTACACCTCACCCACTCTACGAAGTATCAGGATAGGTTCGATGAACCCCAAAGATAACTTTCCGCCCCAGCCAAATCTCCATATCCCTCATCAAGGAGAGACCCATAGGAATATGTGGTCCCCTGTCTCAATATATAAGGGTCATTTTCACCTATCAACGTAGGTCTTTTGTTAGATCTATTAAGTCTTCATCCACTCTCGAATGACTTGCACCTTCTTAGTGGTAGCCTATACCATCTTTAGACCCATGAGTGTTGACTCTCTTGGGTCTATCCAATATAACGGTGTCCTTTATGGTAATCCATATAGTGCCTTGAATGGTGCCATACCGATGTTAGAGTAGTAGCTATTGTTGTACGCAAACTCCACCAGCGATAGTGGGTCCTCCCAACTGTAACCAAAATTGAGAACAAGCATGAATCATGTATTCTATTGTCTGTATTGTTTGATCTGTTTGACCATCCATCTGTGGGTGAAAGGCCATGCTCAAGAACAGATAAGTCCCAAATTCCTCCTACAATACCTTCCAAAACCGGGATGTAAATATTGAATCACAATATGAGATTATCATAGATGGTATTCCATGGAGTCGAACTATCTACTACACATATATGCGTCCCAAGCTCTCTAATGAACCCTGTTGTTGAATGGGTATCAAGTGGGCCAACTTTGTGAGTCGTTCTATGATCACCCAGATGGTATCGTGCCCCCTAGATGTACATGGTAGGAATAGAATGAAGTTCATCGATATCAGTTCCAACTTCTATTATGGTACCTCATTGGGTTGTGTCAAACCTAATAGAACCTGTTGCCCAGTCTTCACTTACTAACTAGTGAGGCATCTCAAGACAAAATCTGCCACTTCCTTCTTCATCCCCGACCACCAGTACTGATGTCGGAGGTCCTTATACATATTCGAAAAAACTGAATATACCACCAAAGGGGATTTATGAAACTCCTTCAACACTTACTCCCATAACACAACTGGTACATTGGTGAATCCTCTGAAAAGGATGACTTTCTCCCCATATTTCTAATATCCTTCAGGGATACGGCTTGTGGATATCTGGGAATGTGTATCCTAACAAATGGTATCTCTGAGTTGCGCCTCCTTGACTCATTGTTAGAGTCGAGGGGAAACTACCATCAATTAAAGAAAGTGTGCCTCATATCTATCCGCAAAGGATATATAAAGTGAGGACAACATTTATGAGGCCTTGTTCCGAGTTGTGAACTTGATATCCTATGGAGAGAATATACCATCACATTCCCCTTCCTTGGAGTATAGAATATCTTGAAGTCATAGTCATGGAGGAAGTCTAGAAAACCCTGCTATCTCAGGTTCATATTCTTCTAAGAAAGGATATACTTACAACTCTTATGGTAAGAGTAGATGATAAATCATTCACCCATAATGATGTGTTGCTGCATCTTCAGTGCCAAGACTACCACTGCCAACTCAAGATTAGTGCACTCATTTAACTCTGTATTAACTACTGAAAAGCCTACAGACACCTTTCTATCTATACAAAAGGACTCCCCTTTTAACTGATCGATTGTGTTCATTATCCCTTTGGTAATGGGTACTCATTCTCCATGGAATTTTGGTTAAAGGAGCCAGTAATCCACAAATGACGTTGAATATTGGGTCTCACTAGTCCCTTAATCTGTAAGTCTCCCACATACACCCTCAGGTCGTAAATTTCTAAAAAATCCATTCGATATATTGATGCTGATATTGGTGCAATATTAGGGTGTATAATGATGTAGGATTCCATCTCTATGCAGGGAGGTAATCCTGGAAACATCTTTTGGAAAGATATCCCCTACTATATAACTACTTCTAGGAATTGAAAACATAAAAAATCCACTGCCACATGGGTAAGGATGGATGCATGCTGCCACCCCCTTTCCCTATCCTCCATCTCCCTGAGCATGGTGTGGACTACATTGGGGTGGTGGTTGTAACATGCCGAAAAGTATACCACCTCCTTATGCTCCATCTCCTCTACTGCGTCTATCTCCCTGCAGATTAATATGTTTCTATCACTATCAAAGCCCTAGTGTCCCATATGACATTCGTTTCCAGCACGACAGGCTGGACAATCTCTAGAAATATTTCCCCTATCATCTCTTAAAAAGCATTACTTCTTTCCATGTCGACTTGACTCACCCTATGAGCCTTGAGCTGTAGATCCACTATCTTGGGAACACTTCTCAGAATGTATGACACGTGAAAGTCTTTAAGACTGATGTTTTCTTACCTCTTTCCCACTGCTAACATCCAATGGCTATATCTTCTTTTCCAAAAAAATTTCAACCACAAAGGTTCTCTCTAGCACCCTAGAATAAGCAGGAGTGCCAAAAAGAATAATGTTGGCTCAGATGTCTCTAAAAAATTATCATTCAGAGGTTTGATCCCTGAAGCAATAGTCGTATCGTATAAATCAAGTACTTAAAATGTTCAAAATTCTTCAAGGAATACTCAACTACTAACATGTCATCCTGCCAAATATATAGAATCTCTTGGGAATGCATATCCATAAGATTTTATGGAAATAATTTCTACTTTGAGAAAGGATATAAATATTTAACCACAGAAAAGTCACCTCATCATAAGAGCGTGTAATATAAACCCCTCCATCACCCTAGTGAGACAAGTAGAAGGATTACTACCACGACCACCATATGATCTAATAGTTCTCTGAATAGATAGAAAACTTAGTCACCAACTCAAGACAGTCTTTAGCCATCTGTAAGTCAGGCTCACCTTGGAACTTGAGGGGTATCTGTTGCTGAAACTCATGTAAGGCACTGATCCTACGTGAATACTATACCGATAGCGCGAGTAGTAACTACTGATCAATGAGTGGTGGTTAAGCTAGGACCCCACCTAAAGGTTCCATCATGGGAAACGATCCTTGTACCGAAGCTTCATAACTATATGGACCATCCTTGTGGTCACACACTGGAATCCTATCTAGCGGTCAGCTTGGAGGCATCTTCAAAGAGATCAAGATGAATCATGAATAATATATTATACCTAGTAAGAAGACTCAGACTCAAAAATTTCACATGAAAACATTTAAAGATGCATAAAACTAGTGTTTTCATGTACCAGGTTGGAAAACAAAATTCAGGGTCCTGGTGTGTGGATATGTCAGATGTCGCACCAACATTAGACCCCCTAGCCTGAAAGATGAACTCGAAACACTCAACACTATTTCCCCCAAAAAATTTACAGATTTATAGTTCTTCTAGTAGAACCAACCTCCTATGATACCAATTTGTCATGAACCATCCCCCAGGGCCCGTGTCGTGACTTCCCCAAGCCCACCTTCTATAGGCCCTGGTGGCAACTAGCACCAAGTTGGCATATCTCAAAAGGGAAGGCATTTGTCTATAAACCAGTACACATGAAAAAATCTTAAATAGAGGAAATTAAAGAAAAAATTAAACCACAACATTCATTGAGACAACAGATAAGAGTACAGTACAAATGGAAAGTACAAAGGGGAGAGAATACAAGCCCAAAACACAATGGAAAGTACAAGTTCCACCAAATGTCTACTTGAAAACCCACCTGAAGGGTAAGTGAAGGGTAGCTTCATGTATCCGTAGTAGTATTACCTTATATGTAATCTCACTGAGCACCACGTAGTCTTAGACCACCAAAGTTTCCATCAAAGATTAGATCACCTACATGGGATACGACACATGCGGACAAAGCCTGTGCATGAGTGAGTAACACAATACTCAGTAAGGACAGAAAAACAAAAAGGAAAGAACACAAATCATGACCACAATGAAAATATTTCTCACACTAGGTATACATTTAAGTATAGAAAAGTATGATTTCTCAGTCATAGAGTTGAATCATCTTGTACTACTGAGGGAATCATCCCAGATGATCCACTAAGGTCTGCTCATTTCTTGGACCACTGAGGTTTTATCATCTGCTGCACCACTGAGGTACGCTTATCTACTGAACCACCAAGGTACACTCATATTCTGAACCATAGAGGTATTCTCGTATGATGAATTACTGAGGTACGCTCGTATGGTGAACCACTGAGGCATGCTTGTTTGTGAACCACTAAGGTACTCTCGTATGCTGAACCACTAAGGTACGCTCGTACGCTGAACCACTGAAGTATGCTCATATGATAACTCACTTAGGTAAAATTGTATATAGAAAGAATTAGGTATTCTTTTATGCTTATCTACTATGTTATGCTCGTTATACCTTTAATGTCACATCTAGCAGTAGGATTCCTGCTCTCCAGTCAGCTTGATTTCGAGAGAATTTTCTCCTCAAGCCATCAGTCATAAATCTACCATAACAGAATCTCAATTAAAGTATTCCCAAAGGAAAATTCCATCACAAGGGTTCCAACACCACATACGGAACATCAATCATACACCCGGTTAGAAATATAATGGAGTTTTAGTAAATAGAGACAAGTTATGTCCGGACCAGATTTGATTTAGTCGGACTGACCCGACCAACCCAGCCCATGGGTCCCGTATGACCCGACCTATTTTGGACAACCCAAAACGACCTGATTGGGTCTGGGCCTGCCCGGTATAACTTGTCCTAGAGGCCTGGCCCATTAGGCCTTACTGGACTCTGTCGGGTTCGGCCGTGGGTCGAACCCTCCGAGTCGCCCAATGACTTGGTTTCATCCGGCCTGGACCGTACTGAAGGGCCAGTTCTATCTGCAGCCCAGACCACTCACCCACCCAGTGCACCCCATTGTCTTGGACCACAATGGTAGGCCAGCTTGCTTCTTGCTCGTAAGCCTGAGGAATCCGAGGCATGCTGCCACATGGCTGGCTCATGCTGTCCGCCTCCCACCCATATGCAATCCAGTAGGGACCACATTCCTCCTACATGCCCCAGCCTACTGACGCTGTATGATCCTCTAACCAGGAACCCGAGCGGTGCCCCCTTCTGCACCGCTGTGGCCTAAGCTAACTTATAACCCCATCAGGGCCCGCTTCCTCCCACCTGCGGCCGCTGCTGTGGGCCACCACCACCAGTTGTCAGCGCCGCCGTGCCTATGGTGTCTTCCATGGGCCACAGTGTCATCCCCGATGGTTTGATTCTTGAACATTCCATAGAATCGAACATCTTAGGTCCCCATCATCCCTTTTATGAACTCAAGGTCTCCTTGCCATTGATTTGGGGGTTCAGTCATGAATATCACACGAACATCCAAATGGAACAAAATGACCTTTGTTCATGTCGGCTCAAATTTGTTCCTGTTGGGGGGAACATAAAGCATATAAATAAATCACTAATATTTTAATCCCATTATCAACCCTTAACAATGTTTTCCCATCCCCTCAATTAAAATCTACTAATGGATCAACTTGTTAGAGAGTTGATCCACATTCTTCATTTAGAGAGGAGAATGGGGGAAACAACTGCATAGATTCAAAACCCTACAAGGGAAAGAATATTTCTTGACGATGATCATTCATCATTGTCCTTAAATATAAAATCTTGAATCCTATCTCTAAGGGTGTCATCGCCTCTATCTGATTCACCAGCATTCATCTTTGGAGAGGTTTTCCTTCTTCGTTCATTATCACCACCCACCAAAGCCTCAGAGCAATTCCAAGATTGGGCCTAAAATCCTACATTTCTTGTTAGGCTATTAATTTATTAAACAAAAATTAGTGTTTCTATTACAGTGTATCGAAACATAGTTACACTAAATCATTAATGAGATTGATTAATGAGATTCATTGTCTCGTCCTCGCTGCACCGCATCACTGACATTCCACTACTCAATAATGAATAAAACAATTGAAATAACTTTTTAAGTTATTTTATTTTTCTTTTAAAATGTTTGAAAATTTACTTTCACCCTTGAACCACACCAGTCGAAGTTAGACTATGCCTAAGAGAAGCATGCCCTCATGAGCTCAATGGTACTCTTGGATTTCCAATCCAAGTTATCCTTTAAGAGTTATAAGGATTTGAATATAAAATAATATTTATTAAATTATTTTATTTACAGTGAAAAACTACATTCCACAATGGACCTGTGCTAACCAAAGTTAGGTTGTGCCTAAGGACAGCGTTGTAACAACCCAATATTATGAATACTATTTCATTCCAGAATATGTGTGCTACTTTATACTCAACAAAAAAATATCCTTTTATTAATAAAGTTATTATAATTAAAATGAGACCAATGGGTTTCGACTATTATATGACCATTGGTCAATATGACCATTGGAAACTATACTCTTAACATTATGATTATTGTTTATATATACAAATGATCATGGTTAATTAATATAGAAATAAGTGTCGATGGCCTCATCCTGTAGACTTGGTTCGTATGAACCCATCTATCAAAGCCTGGGAAGGAGGTATCCTCATTGAGATTTTCTCTTGACCAAGCCCAAGCCATGCTTCAACATGTTAAGCTTGAATGTAATTTTCTTTGAGAGAGGTTCAAGTTGACATAAATCACCACTCGAGAAATGTTTTTCAATCTGCCCAAATATTTTGTCACCACAACACACCATACTCTTAGGTCCTATGTAGGTGTTATAAGGGGCTATGTCATGAGGCCTTAGTTACTTTGTTTAATCCCTTTGTATAAATAAAATTGTTATTTATTATTATGGTAAATTTTTTGAATTTAAAATTTAAAGATTAATATAAGATGAATTTATAGAAGTTCCATATTATTGATCAATTTTGGAAAAGAGGTATTTAAAATATTTTTTTATACTTTAAATAATTAATAATGTGAAATTATTTTCAAATAATGGTCTTCTACAGTTGTGCTCAGTAAGAAATTTATATTCTAATAATATCAAAATAATTTTGATGAATAGTAAATTATGAATAATAATGTGACCAATGGAATAATAACCTCACATAAGATATTATAAATTTAATTTAGTCATCTTGATTGGTAATGTGATATAATAGCATAAGTAAAAATCTGTTTTAGAAATTATTAGTTAAGTATTAGTATATTTCTTTTGAGTAAATAGACTTTTTTACATAAAAATTAAATATCTCATAATTAGAAAATTATTTTCATAAAATGGAGGTCATTTTTTAATTCAAAGAATCGATATTAGGTTAGGGTGAATTTAAGAGTTTTTTAAAAAATGTTTTGTTTTTCGGTGAATAGTAAAAATACAGTTTCATGTTTTGGTGTGTTTAATGACATAATTAATGATGTAATAATGATATGATAATTCTGGTATACTTGTTTATATTAAAAAATGTTATGTGGTGTCACATGTTTCCAATACCATGGGCAAAACCATTGTTTTGAAAATACCACTAATGAGGTGTCCCTTAGAAATTAATAAAATATTACCTCACTTTTTCTATAAATACAAACCCATTATTTCATTAAATTCATTCAAAATTCCTCCTCAACAAAGATATCATATTTTTACCTCCCATGGAGTCCCCCCAAGGTTCCCTCAAGCCACCCAAGTTCCCAACCTTCATGTTTTTGAATCTACTCTTCAATGTAAGGGATCCTTTCACCCTCCTCTTTTATTCAAAGACTTCTTTTATGTTATGTCTTTTCATTTCCATTTTCTTATGTTGGAGTATTTTATTATTTATCTTTATTACTGTAAAATTTATTTTCAATTGACAAGAGACCATTTTTACTCTCATCAAATAATTTTAGTAATTTTTAAGTGACACCATTAGGCTGCTAATGTTTCATAATGGAATTCCACACTTCTCTTTTCCTTTCAAGTACACTTTTATGTGGTATGTATTTTAAGTTTCCATGACATATTATTATTTCCAATTTATTCTATCCCTATATATTAATATGAGTCATTTATTTATGGTACACCTTTTCCCCTCTCTTTTTAATGTTTTCTAAAACCATGTTGCATAACTGTTATGCTGCTGAATTTTCATCTCAAAATATTTCTATTTTTCTCTAGAAATTCAAATATTTTATTTATGTGAATACCCAAACCTATTTCATTTCTAAGGGTATTAACCAAGATAGGAAACGATATTTTTTATTCCAGTATTGATAAATATAAAACCTTCATTTAATTTCCATGGGTTATAAATGACATAATGATCTTGTTTTTAAGAACTTTTAAAAACATCACAATTTTTATATGAATCCCATTTATTTTATTCTATTTTTGTTATTTATGAGTTGTTCGATTATGATATATTTGGATCACATGGAAATAAATACATATTAAGGGTGCACCTTGATATCTCTCTAATTCATTTGGTAAAGAATAAATCTCTAGAGATAACAAGTTTTATGATACATTGGTGAATAACCATATTTATTTTTATGACACCTTGGGGATGGACCTTGGTGATATGCTTATGGATGTCTGAATTAAATGTTGTAGACAAATTTTCATGTTATTATTATTATATCAATCTTTATCCCCATGTTCTCATCATTATCTCTCAAGTTCACATGTAAACTGTTTCACTTGTTTCCCTTACTGGGAGTTCTGCTCACCCCTTCCTTTGATGTATGTATCCAAGTTATGAAATGCAATAATTGTAAATTAGTTGATCATATTAATAATATGTACAAGTGTATTAGAATGATGTTATTTTTCAAGTATTATTTTCCTGATTTACAATACACTAGACTTTAAAAATATTCTGTTTATAAAATGTAATGAAAATTTATGTAATAAAAAGGCAGGATTCCATAGATGGTATAAAAGGATAGTTTAGTTATTTGTGGAAATTAGCATTTGAAAATTTTAGGAAGAACCCTATAGAAAATTTTAAATATATTAAAACTTCCTGGTATTTTGGTTAAATATTATGTAATTGGTTTCCAAAAAAATAAATCCTTGTCTAGATACGAACAAGTGGATGTGGCTCTGGCACAAATGTACCTAGGAGAAGAAACTCTAACAAGGAGTTTTGGGAATGACCCGAGGAATCCTGGTACATGACAATGGGCCTTGATTCACTCCTAGTTTGACACTCCTAGAGGATATTTATGGTTAATCACATGCTTTTTCTGAATCATTATGATGGATTTATAATGAAATGTAATTATTATTAAAGGAATGATATGTTTAAGCATGAAGTTTTAAGACTTAAAATCTTTTATAGTTAAAAGATTCATAAATTAAATAATCTTCTCACTATGGTTTTATTAATTTAGAAAAATTGAGGGCAATATGTGGAACTATGCAAATGGTGACCGTAATGGACCATATGCTGATGACCCTCTGATATAAGCCGTAATGGAAGCATTCATGAGAATGATGAACCAACTGAATCATGTTATAGGGAAATAACTGGAATCAAGCTAAGAGACTGATTTCATCATGAAGGGAAAAACATTCTATTGAGTCCTTTATGAGTCAACAACCACCAAACATCAGTGGATATATGGACCCATTGATTTATGAATAGTGGATCATCTATATCGAGAAGATCTTTTCTGTGATCCTCTCTTTAGAACAAGAGAATTTCACCCTCATGGTTTAGATCCTAGAGGGAGAAACAAATAAGTGGTGGGAACTGATTAAAAAAAAGGCCAATATTATATATTGAAGCTATGGATTGGGAATATTTCATAAGGATCTTCTTCCATAAGTATTTTCCTCTTTATTTGAGAACAAAAATGGAGAAGTATTTTTTTGAGCTGAAGTAGAAAAAGAATGAATATGTTGGAAGCTACAAGATGAACTTCACAAGACTTTCCCGTTACACCTCAATATTTTTCATTGATCCTAATGGAAAGTATGATATATTCTTTGGTGGACTAAGACATCATCTATAGAAGAATCTATCCAATCGAGACTATGATCGTTATGAGGAGATCATGCAGAGTCCTATGAAAGTTGAATTGGAGTATGGGGATATGCAATGGTACCATAAATCCAATGAAAAGAAGAGATCAATGGAGCCAAGATTAGGGAGGAGCTTTGATCAGGAAATAGGACGAAAGAAAAATGTGGTGTCATGAGGTTATTAGTATGATCTCAGTGTGATATATTATAAGAATAATGTGGTTATTCATGTGACTACTCTGTGAGATCAGTTCTTACTTTTATGCTCTATGAGATTATACATTTCATGCTTCATGAGATCACACATTCATGATCCATTAGTTTATACATTTTCACTATAAAGGATTAGACATTTCATGCTCCATGATATTAGACATTTTTTCTCACTCTTCATGAATCCTTTGTAAACTATTCTTCTTGAACAACCTCAAAACATATAAACAAACACAATCAACCTTAAATAACTAGAAAGAGATATTTTTTCCAATATTAATTTTATTTATACCTACCAATTCATGGGATACATTATAACAATAATATTTTCTACTTAAATTTTTTTTAACAGAATAATTCATGTTTTTATTTTAGTTTGACATTTTATGTGAATAAATCTATAAAAAAACATTATATTTACTTATATGAAATATATGTAGTAAAATTCTTGGGTGTTACAATATCTGTTGGAATTACTTGTTTTTACAACATGATCATATTTCTATCAATTTTTTTAACCATACAAGTATTTTTTTCAGAGTGTGGATTTCACCTTTTATTTATATATAGAAAATCAAATTCATGCATATTTAATATAACACATAAATACAAATTGACCTGGCTACTATTTTTTCTTTCTTGTACCAATAATTTGTAATTATTATAATTGACAACAAATCCTACATATCAAACACTCATGGGTCCTATAACCCCATGGAGTTCATTTTCATCCCATGAATCTCTTTCCCTCCATTTGATACATAAACTCAAATAAAATATTTTATATAACATGTATTAAATAATCATAATTATACTATTTTGAATCTATTACTATAAAATAATTATTCAATAGAGATGATTTTTTTGGTCTTGTGCAGTTTTGGAAAACCAATATGAAATATGGTGTTGGAGGATATTTAATGATGGTTATTATAATTATATCATGTTTTTAAATTTTTTTAAAAAATTAATATTTCATGAAAGTTACTATATATTTTACAATGTTGTTAGTTATAATTTTTATATGAAAATTAGTTTTGGCTTATAACACAGTGAATTAATTTACATTATTTGGTGATAGTTTTAACACCCATAGTTTAATATAGTGAGAAAAATATTTTTATAATGAAATTCCCCATTACAAATAGAAACAAAGAATACAGACCAACAAATTTATATATATGTATTAGTTCAAAATATATACCAATAGTTTCAAATATTAAAAAATAGATTCATATACTTATAAATTCTTCATTATATATACATTTATAAAATTATTTATAAATCATATAAATACAAATACAATTTCAATTAAATAAACACGAATATGATAAATAAAAATATGAAAATATCAGAAAAATATGATCACATCAAATTTCATAACACTTGATATTTTTTTTGTGTTGAATAAAATACATGTAAATTTATCACAAAGGAATCAAAATAAATACAATAGTAAACATTATTTATAATGTTTCTCAAATGAATATAAAGCATTGAATATTTGTGTTAGGTAGTATGCATGAATTTCATACACTCACAATAAATTAATCAAATTTAATTTAGAATTATAAAAAAATTTATATCTATTTTACATAATTTAAAAAATAATTTTGAGATTAATAATTTTCTTTTCTTTATAAAAATAATAAATTTTCCTAAAAATCTTATCTCCTAACACAATAGGTAAAAATGCACAAACATACAACTATTATATTATATTATTCATTACTTTATTCCTTTATAATTTTTCTCCCATTGGTTGAGTTATCATGGATGTTAAATCAAGAAACAAAATTTACATCTCACTGTTGATTGTGACCCAAATCCTTACTATGTGATTAAATCAAGGTTAAAAATTAATTATATCCAAAATCTTCACTAGTTTCTTATATAATATATTAAAATAGAACAAATAATAAAGGTTTACATACAATTTTCCAATCCATAAAATCTATATTTCTATTTTCTCTCTCATAAATTTTTATATACACATAAACATATTAAAATTTCAATTAAAATATTTCCCATGTAGGCCTTATTCAATCAAACAATTTTAGGGAACTTCTCATATAAATTTTGAAATTTAATACTGATTTATAAAATATTTCACTTGTTGAGTCAAATTAACCACATCAAGGAATAGTTTTTTAAACCAATACATTCATCAAACAAATATTATTCGTGCATATAGTTACTCATTTAGATTTGGGTAAAAATAATGTTTTTTATGGAAACATGAGTTTTCTGGATTTTATTCCAACATGTTCAACAAGGTAAATAGTTATTTTTGTTTTTATTATATAGTGAAAATGACTGGTGTAACTAATATATTTTTATGTTATAAATATTAACATGTAACTAGGAAGGTAAAATATTGTAGGTTTCACCTAAAGGGACTTTTTTTGTTCATGGGAATATTCATTTTAAAAGGTTTTTTTTTGAAAATATGAATTTTTGACTGAAAAAGGATACATAGTAAATTCACCCTCATCCGTGCATTAGATTGGAAAACAGATTATGTCATTGAGTCCAGAATGAAGTTTTTACACTAGGGTTTCTTTTGAATAATTTATGATCAACATATTGTAGTCGTGTCATCAATGAAAATTATATTTAATTAATCAATAAAAATTCATACAACTATTCCTTAAAATTATAATTTTCTCCTAATTCTGTATTTTTATTTACTTTTCTATAAATTTATTCCATAATTCGCGATTACCTTTACCCAAGAGAGATGGAGGTGGATTAATATAGGAGGATCTATAATGAATCAAGGGATTTTGATATGAGGCGTTGTTCTTTGGATCATTTATATTACCATTTATATTTATTTCTACATATAAAAACCTCACTTCACATTTATAAATCAAAAAAATTAATTTCGAAATTAGATTTTAGAATTAAATTCATTATATCAAGGTTTAAACAATGGATTTTTTGTCCAAATCTGATTAATTGATTTCAAAAAAATCCAAAGAGTAGTTTTCACTCCCAAAATTTGTCCTTATATTTTAGAGGTTAAATCCAAAAATTCTTAAAATCAAATTTATATATATATTCCACCATCTACTAACATTTATAATGTCTCACATATTTATTATTTTATACATTTAATTCTAGTGATATTCTAGAGGGAACAAATATTTATGTTTTTATAATTTAGAGATTAACTAGGATCTACAAAGAATCACCTAGCAGGACACATGACCCTGTATAGGTATGAAAAAAATGAATCTAATGGGAGACATTTTATTGAAACCTGACAAATTGTTTAGAAATTAATATAGGGAGAAGTTTCAATTATCTACATTTTTTTCTAAGAATTAGGAGCCTTAATGGCCTATTTATGAGTTAAAAATTGTATTTTTGTGATATATGAGATAAAATGAAGCTTTTTTATCATCTTGGTATGTTTTGAAGACTTTATATATATATATTAAAATTCATCCTTGGTTGTGGCGTATGATAACAAGTTTCACCAGTGTAGGGGTGTCAACAGTCATTCAATTTTGGTGCAGATTATCTAAATTTCACCACATAGCCCTACCATTAGTACAAACATCATTCACTCTATAACATGGTGGTATAGTCAATATCAACCATCCAATCAATGATCAAATGATAGGATTTATATTGTGTAGCCCATACCTGAACTTGTATGCAGTAATTACCATGAATGCCCACAAACATCATATCATATTGATCAAATGACACCCCATGTGGCTTGATCATCACATGGGGGAGACACATGACAAAAAATGAGGTGTGAAGACCTGACCATTTAATTGTTTATACTATATATTGGAGAGATACCCCCCATGGACCAGTATGGACCAAATAGACTGATGGCTAGAAGCGCATTGGGGGGTGCCACACATCACCCCTAGAGTGTCTGAGTCATCCCCTAGAACATAGGGGTATGTTCTTGGACTATTTCCCCCCCAAAATTCTTATTGGAATTTTATCTATGTTATATACCCATTGGTACCATGTTTGGGATAATTCGAGATTATTTGATGTGAAATTTTAGGATTTAGAAATTAAATTAACAAGAAACAATATTATTATAAAATAATGACAATTGAATTATTGCCAAAATAAAAATAAGATGCATGCTTCATTGTCATCGATCGTGAGATATGATGTTAGTGATATGTTTGAGATTATAGGAGTGTGAATTGTTTGAATATTTTATAGAATCACTTTAATAATTCATTTAATAATATTTTTATTATAATTATTTGATGATGACAATAATAATACTTAACACGATTTGGTGATATAAAGATTGGAACATTAGTTAACAAATAAGAAGTGTTAATTTATCTCATGATATGGATATTGATCAAAATTTATGACATGATTATTGTGACAAGTGATTAGAATAAATTAATGTGTTGATTCAGCTAATTAAGGATTTTTCTTAAATATATATCAATGAAACTTATAGGAATTCTAAATTCGTTATGAAATAACAAATTCAAACAATGGTTAAATTGGTTGAAATGTAGTGAAATTGATTATATAATAAATTTATGGGTATTTTTATGTTAAATAAAATAAAATAGATTTTTCATAGGACCTAGGATAATAGTGTGTGGGTATTACTATTGAAAGGCTACTCCTTAATTGAAAAATGATGGTAAAGAGATCTGGTGACCATAGTGATTTCATTATCTGAAATGTTAACTATATAAGAATTAACTTGATAATAATAAATGTAATAAAATATAATGAATTGTGTATGATTATTTAATAAAATAATTAACTTTTTTTAATATTTAAAAGAGAATGGGGGATGGTAATATTGAATCTTTATGACGAGGGTCGAAATGTCTCGGAAGTGACTTGATAACTCAATGAAGTACCTACGATGTTGTAGATTGAATATAAATTTATTATACATAGAAAAAATTTATATTTATTATGGTGATGTGGATATCTATCTAATTAAATAATAATTTGTGTATATTGGTAAATTTTCATTCACTTTTTAAGGATTTGGAATGTGATGACAATAATTCAATGGAGTGGTGATAGCCCCTTCTTACCCATAACACTGGGATTGAGATGGATGGGGATACATCAATAATCTCTCTCCTCCTAACCATAGTATTGAGACTTAGGGGTATTATATATATAGATGTATCCATGTAGATGTATATTTCATATGGTATTCTGATATAAAAATTTATCCATAGAGATGAGTTTTTCATCTGACATGTAGGCATGTATACACTACTAGCTTTAGAGATGTGTATTTCTTCCATATGGAAATGTGTATTTCCTGTATCCATTCAGATATATATGTACATGTGTATTTCCTATGTTACTTTTAATACAGGTGTAGACTAGTATTCCCTTCATCATCTCATGATTATTTTCTCTAGGGTGAATTATTGGGCTGGGAATGTATGACGAGACACATTATTGGTTTCTATCCACTAATATATATATTTTAAGTACTGATCAATATTTTTTGAGAATTATAGATGTGGGATATGGTTATTTGATAAGGTTTTATTATGATTATTCTTATATTATTTATGATATTAGGGATGTTATATGTCCAAAAATAGTTTTTCCTTTGTACATGATGACACTAATTGTTTCTTTTAGGATAGTCTAATACCTGTGATGACCATACCTTTCATTATTATAATATCCCCTACATGTGAACCTTTTCATTTTTCACCTCATATCCATGATGATCTACTGATTTATAGGATGTATGACCATAGATCTTAGAGAAGTATGAGGACCTAGATAACTAGTGAAGTGGATATTTCTACTGAAGATACCCACTAACCATCATTATTATGGACATCACTTTCTAGGATACATCAATTATATTTAGTGTTTTAAGTTGTTCATTATGATTACATTTTTCCATTAACCACATAATTGAGGGGTTCTTATTTTATTAATTACATCGTATGATATGTTTTTATATATATACCTTTTGTTTATTTTTTGGATTACATTTCACTCTTATCATGGTGTATGTTGATGTATGAAAAATTGTGCCATATATATTTAGAGGTAATGCCTCACATGATTATGCTGATACCTCAACACTAGTCACTATCCCCTAGTCTAATGAAGTTGGGCTTGGAGAGGTCACATATCAATGAGATGAATCATGATAGATTGGTACTAGAGAAATAAAATTTATTATGAAGTTAAACACATGTAATTATTAGTTGGGATAGATAGAATTACTCTTATTAAGTATCTATAGTACATGCAGTCACAATAGAAAAATTTATAATGGATGTGATTTATGACATATTCCTAAGCATGGATATTATTTTTGAAACATGACTAAGGCCTCAATAAGTGAAATAGGACTATATAGGGGTATCATACATCATATAGATCCATGAAATCATTTTATGATTTCATCTATGGATAATCATTGTATGATGAACTGGTAGAGAAGTTTTCAATATCCTCAACATTGAATATAATTTTGAGGTCAAGGTGCTATTTGGGAGACAATCGGAGGGATTGAAAAGATTGAAAAATTGTATTGTATATTGGCAGTTGTGATGATAAGATAAGATCGAGAATTCAGAAAATATACTATGGAATGGGGCCAGATAAAGAATTTAAGAGGACTCAAGTAGACCCATATAGTATTATTTCTCTACATTGGTATTGAATACTTATGAGATGATAGGGGAATTCACCTATGTTTTTTAAATTTATCTTTTTGTGTTATGAATTGATGAGGATATTAAATTATTTTTATTTGATAATAGAGATTCTATGTAATTATGTGAGAATTAAAGAGCTATACCTACGAGTTTTCGTTGATAAGATTTTTTTCAATGGGTGTTTTGATGTATCTAATTCTTTTTTATCAGAGTATCATTACTGAAGTAATAGTGGGATCCAGAGGATTGATTGGGGATACATGCACTTATGAAAAATTATTTCCATAATATGAATTCTCATTGATAATAGGCATACATAATTATCTAAAGGGAAGTAAATAACATATTTATACTTCATTTTTGAGTGATTTAACTCCATATGGGGATATAACTTTCTATTTCTCATTGAAATAATGGTTTTCTATTAGTTTGAGATATAATAAAATGCTTGTAATTCACTATAGATATTAGTTATGGGATTGTAATAAGATTGATGTCAAGTCATTCCATGGAATCATCAATGTATCTCTGCTCAAGAGAAATTATATTCTAGAGTTTGGACTAGCAATTTATTTGATTATTGATTAGTACTAACTAACCTAATTTAGTGGTGGATAGATTCTATGGAATCATGATGGATGACGCAGTAGTACATTTTTAGTTGTTAGGTGTTTGTGGGATTAATAGTGAAGGAGATGGGTGGTTGATATTTTCATTGTATTGGGAATAAGGATATGTGATATGATCACCATTCCATGGAATGCTGTGGCTATTAGTATCTCGAGGAGGATTTTCTTTTATTGGGTAATGAGTAAACATTATAAACTCATGTGGTTGTTAGTGGACATTATTGATTTTCCAAGAGAGGAAAAAATCCACATGTTTTGTGATTATTCATTATATTAGGAAAATTGCTCATACATATGATCATATATTAGGTATATTTTATTACATCATAAGTGATAATCCATGGAATGGGGATTCTTATATAGAGTGGAAATGAAATGATGAATCGGTCAAAGTGAATTTCCATGATTGGGTTGTCACAAACCATCCTAGATACACTGGCTCCCTAATACATGAGTCAAAAATGTCATGGACCAAATGAAATTCTTGATCCACATATATTGGAGACTAGTACCTGGAATCATACAATTTAATAGAGGGAACATTTTTTACACACAACAATAAAAGATAATTGATACATATCAGTATATGCAAAACTCTAAAGGGAGATAGTCCTAGAAATAAAATATTTATATAAAAAACAAAAAAAAACAACATATAAGTACTCAAAATATCATAATATAAACTCAAACATCATAAAGGAAACATCACTCCATGAATAAAGGATCAAGAACATTTATCTACTTTAAGAGGTGCTTCCCCTTTTCTCATACCTAGAAAAAGGAAACCTACACATTCCTGATAGAAAATGTGTGTTATGAGATATAAATATAATTAGGGTCTCACCAAGTTTTCAATAAAAAAAATCCATCATAATATAAAAAATCATTCTTTTAATTTTTTGATAAAAATAGGCATGGTGATATAATTTAATATTTAAAACAAAACATGTTTTCATTTCAAATGATTGGAAAAATTTCAAAGAATGGATTAATAAAAATTTCATATAAAACAATTTATATAAATTAAATTTCATGAATAAAGTAGTGTCATCATCAATGGAATATATTTATCAATGTAATCACAACAAGAAGATCAGTCATTTTACCTATATTAAAATAGTTCTCAGTTATGGGATCCTCATACTCTCATATTAATGCTCATGGAAATGTGTATACAAGTACCGTAGGCTCATTCTGAATAAGACCCATCAATATCCCATCAGGGATCAGATCTGCCTAACTAGGTTTTGATTAGGATTTTGATCATCAATCCATTACTAGAGAATTACTATCCAAGCATGCTTGTCCCAAATAACCCACTAACTAACTAGGATCACATGTTATCAATAAATCAGTTGAAAAAGGTAAAATAATTTCATTTCAAATTTACAATCATTATCCATAATTCAGTTTCCCACATTTCATTTTCAAATTCCAATTTTCTTCTAAATCCAAAGTTATTTCATCAATTAATCCTTTTCCAAACCAAAACCAATAATAGGTTTTTATCAATTAAATTTAATCAATTTTTCTAAAATAAATTCTCAAATCAATTTAAAAATTCCATCAATTTCCAAAATACATCCCAAGCCCCAATTCCATTTAAATTGGGTTTATTTTCCCCAAAATTACGTGGAAAATCAATTTCAATTCAAATTGATGTCAAATTGGGTTTTCATAAATCAATTTAAATAAATTTAAATAAAATAAATCATTTTAATGTTTAATTACATGGAATTAATCAAATGGAACAACCTACCTTTATTCATAGAATCCAAACACAATACCTATAATGGGATTTTCCATTGATGAATGAAAAAATAGAGACAATGCAATCTAAACTCGATCCAAGATCCAAATAAATGGAGTTTAGATCCATCAATCATGCGATAATCTAAAAAACCCTATGAAGGAAGGAAAGAGAGAACATGAGAGAAATAATAGGAGGAGGGGGTTGAACAAAATCCTCCATGCTTTGATACGCCAAAGAATGTGTTTTATGGAGACAAGAAGGGTCCATGAGAGCCTTCCACACCTAATAATTTGTTCTAGGTTGAGTTAAGTTTGTTCGAGAGTTCAAATGGGGTTCATGAATTTTCAAAATAATTTTCAGATTAAAAAATGTACTATCTACACAGTTAACTGGGAAGGGACTCACGACTAGAAAAACCATACACACATTTAATGGGGTTCACAATTTCTACTATGTCGGAAAATAGTTTGTCCAAATATGACTCAGCCAAGAAAATATTCATTTTATAGGGTTATATGATTTTTACTGGGTTGGTGCACGTTTTGGGAAAACCTTATTCAAACCATGTAAATCCAAAAAATTTCCTAACATTTAAAATTTACAGCAAAAACATCATGAGACAAACCCAAACCAAATCATTGTCAAAAAGGGTGTTGAGGAGTTCCTAAAAACTAGTTACATGATTTTATAACCTCCTTATCATTGAAACTTTCTATCCCCAAAAATCATGTCTAGAAATTTTCATTTCAAAAAGATGATGCCACTACTCTCTTATTTGATCCTCTTTCTCCCACATCTCATCTCATGCATGTGAGAACCATGATTCCATAGCACAATGATCAAAGGTACCATCCTCCAAAAAAGTAACATTGTATGAGAATCAAATATCATGAATGGATGCTCAGTCATAGATAAATTAGGCTCAATATCACGATCAATCCATCTCAGAACATGATATTGATCATAAAGATATTTCTGTTGCTAAGATACATGGAACATGTTATGTATCAACATCAGATCGGGTGAAAATGATAAATGGTAAAATAATTTTCCCACATGATCAACCACCGAAAAAGGTCCCATAAAACTTGAAGCAAGATTCCCTTTACTCCTAATTTTTTAATGAATTAAATGAGGTGAATATTTCATGATCACCTAGTCACCAATTGAAACCTCCAATATTTTATGATGTCGATCAACATAATATTTATATCAGATCAATGACATCAAAATCCAATGTCGAATCAACTAAATATTTTCTATCATCTCTTGGACCAAACTAAATCCAACCAAGTCACTTTCAAAAATATCTTACCAACATAGTATAGATTTACAAGGCCATCCATACAAGGCCTCAAAAGGATCCATTCTAATCGTGGACTGGTGACTATTTTTACAAGTGAACTCAACCAGTCCCAATAGAGCATCCCAGGACCCACCAAAATTGATGAAATAGGGAGGAATCATATCTTTAATAATTTTTATATATCCCTATATTTGGAAATACATCTATATGTGGTGTATCATTCTCAAATGAACATTAGATCACAATTCCTCCTAAAGGCCTCTCCAATACAGAGAAGTAAAATGGGGGTATCTATTAGATACTATACTATATTTTACTCTATGAAAAAAATCTCTCTCACATAGATATTTCCTAGCTCCTCAACATTCTACATGTCATGAATGGGTATAAAGTGAGCCGATTTATCCCATCTATCAATCAAAACCCATGCCGCATTATTCTTCTTTTGGGTATATGTAAAATTAAAAACATAGTCCACATAAATCTGAATCCACTTCCAAGTCAGCATTGGATGTGGCTAAAGAAAACTCAAAGGTCTATGGTGCTTAGCCTTGACATGTAGGAAAGTTTAATAATGAGAGAAAAAAATCATAAATCTCCTATCACATACCTAGCCACCAAAATTGTCCCTTCAGGTTAGAGAATATCTTTTTGGTTCCAGGGTGCACAACCTTTCGGGAATTTTGGAAATCACCCATCACAACATTAATCATAGACAACAATACAATAAAATGATTATGAAAACATAGAATACCATCTATAGAGAACAATAAATCAGTAACAGTCTCTCTATCATAAATTGAGTATCCAACACTATGGAATTCATCACCAAGATATTGTTACTAAATAATTATCTTAATAAGAGTAGAGATCAATTGAACACTATCCAAGAAAATATCAACCTATATTTCCTAAACTCCTAAATGAAACTATGTAAAAACATATATCAAGATCCAATCTTCTAAGGATTATTTCATGGCCTATGTCAGAAGTTTCTAACTAAAAGTATTATAAATTATATTCCCTTTCATCAGGTTATGATGATATTGAAATCCAAAGACTCCCGGTACTGAACCCAATTCCTCATGAAGATATTCAAATATTTTTAGAGAAGATATAACCTAGGCACATTTTGTTAGAATACAAGGAAAAAATTTCTATAAAAAGGAAATTCCAAAAAATCTAAATATTACACATCAAAACTATGAGTTCAATGTTCATGGGTGGGATAATTCTTCTCATGTTGTCTAACAGGAAGAGATCCATAGTCTACCACATGATCACCCTATATAAGAACAGAACCCGAACCCAAACCCGATGTGTCCCAAAAGAACACATAGCCCTACCTGACCCCTGGTAGAGTCAAAAATAGCATAGAAGTCATAATCTGTTTTATTTCAACAAAATAACTCTAAAAATTCCCAAATAATGAAAACCTCACTCCCTTTTTCATTAGAGAGGTCATCAAAGAATCCAACTTTGAGAAATTCTTTACAAATTGACAATAATACCTCTCTAAACCCAAGAATATTTGGGTCTCAAAAATATTATGTGGTTTCTCCCAGGTCATTAATGCCATCAAATTTTCATGTTCAAATAAAATTCCATGTTTTGAATCCTTGTTTCCAAATAAATTCACATCCCAAATCCAGAAATCAAATTTTGATACCTTGGCATAATGTCAGTGATTTCTCAAAAGTTACAGAAAAACTCTCAAATGACCCACATGATCCTCCTCGTACATAGAGTAGACTTGGATGTCATCCCAAAAGACCACAAAAAACACATCAAGTTACTCATGTAAGATCATGTTCATCAAATACATAAATACTATAGGAGAATTGGTTTAACAAAATGGTAAAAACGTTACTCACATTGGCCATACCTTCCTTGTAAGGTGGTTTTTTGAATGGCAGATTATCTTATTCTGAACATGTGGTAACTAGATTGAAGATTAGTCTTCAAGAACCATTTCATCACTTTTAACTAGTTAAACAAATAACCAATCTATGGAAATGGATACTTTTTAATTATTGTGACTAGATTGAGTTTTTGGTAATCAACACATTGGTGAAGTGACTATCCAATTTTATAGAAAATATATCAGGAGAAACCCAAGGTGACACGCTTGTGTGTATAAATTAATTATTTAAAAGATCATCAAACTGAGTCTTCAAATACTTTATTTAAACTAGTACCATATGGTAAGAATTTATAGATAATGGATGAGTATAAGGAACAAAATAAATAGAAAACTATACCTCCCTTACTGTTGAAAAAAATATAATTCTCAAGGGAAAACATTAGAAAACTCAAAAATAAAAAAAACCAGAGAGAGATAATCACTAAAATATTTCCACTCATGATAAAAAAATATTATATTTCCTTCCACTACTCTAGATAAGATAATCCAGTTTTACTCAACCTTAGGTGCCCTTTTTCATGAAAAACTCTACTCACCTCATTGGGTGCAGTAAAGTGAACCCATTGAAGATAATAATCAATTTAGTCCGTATTATGAATAAACTAATCTACCTCAAAAACGATATCAATAGGTTTCGAGATGAAAATCATACAATCCCAAGTAAGATCAATATCTAATAAAAAGAACACACAACTATGACAACAATGACCATGAGGGGTGTATTAATATCCATAACATAAGAAAAAACATCTATAGGAATATTTCATAGGTTCAAAATATGGTTTGATATAGATGAATGAGATGAACCAAGATCAAATAAAGAAATCACTAAGTATGAAGAAATAATGATTGTATGTCTCATAGTTTCTAGACTCGTATCAGCATCCTATGAAGACACTTTCACTATGTTAAGAAGCTTTATTCCAGATGTCTGTGGTGGGAACCACATAGATCATGAAGTATTTGATTTCACCATAGTAATTTTTGATTCTTATGATCCCAGTCCACTAAGTGGAGCAAACAATAAATAACAAAACTTGTACAAGTGACCTGCGTTTACATAGAAACCATATATCTTGGGTGTCTCAGTGTAAACCCATTTCTAATTCCATGGAATTCCACATTGGAATAAAGTAAAAAGGCCTCCCCTGGAAACTATAGGAGGTCTAGAATAACCCTTCCATCAAGATACACCATGATATTCATCTTAATATCTATTCCCTTTATGAGAATTTAAATAACATACACTGGGAAAAAATGGAACTCCTATCAACCCTGACATACCAGCTAGGTCATGCTGAACCATCAAAACCCTATCCTACTTATCAACACAAGAGGATGAATTTTGTAGGAAGACATGAGAACAAATATCAAATCAGAGTCCCATAACAAACTATAAATTCTTCATCTTATCATTCGATAAAATAACAGGTGAAAACTACACAAGATCCACAATACAATTCATATATTCTATCACATTCCTGTCAGCTTCCTCGAGTATGAAAAATTCCATAGCCTTATACAAAACCATTTAATCTGGAAAGAACTGTTCAGTAAAAATAACTTTAAACTACTCCCACTCTAATCCCTTTCACTTCTTCACAATCACCATCATGTCCCATCAAGGTCTCTGTAGCTAGAATGAGGAACGTGTCACTTTAATCAAATCAAAAATTTTAATGAACATAGAAAAAATATCTATATTTATTTACCAATCATCTTCCTCTTTATCATTATTTGGGCCTTGGAACACTTGTGGATTTTGGTTAAGGAACTCCTGAGCATGACTCTAAGATTCATCCCTATAAGGTTCCACGACTTGGTCATGAACAAGAATGGGTGTAGGTTCCTATCCCAGAGTTTGGACAACCTAGATAATAATCTTAATGATATTCTTGTCCATGAGAGGATTTGGACACTGTGGTTCATCAGTTTCTTCCTCTTGGATCCTATTAACATGTCTTCCTAGAGTAATGTTTCTACCCAACATTAATATATAATAATAAATAAATCATAAGATTAATCAGTTTAACAACTCAACAAGATCACCAAGAAAATTAATCCTATCAGATAAGAAAACAAGATTTGTATTTCAACCAGTCAAAATAAAAAGAACAGAAAAACTACAATTATCATCAATACTTCTTTACAAAACCACCTATAGTGACCTATGGATCATTATGATGAGATATGTCTTGGAACTCACTCCTTACAACCTCTTTAAGTCTTGAAAATATCTTTCAAATGCATACTGACATTAAGGAAATATTCTTAACCTACACCTTTGATACCGCTTTATCATGAACCATCACAGATAACTTAGGACCCAAATACCCAATACAACACTGAGATAGCTCAATGGAAATTACCGATACCTAAGGCATGGTAACTGGAACCTAGTATCAGACAAGATAAATGAAATATTTGTTTTCTATAAAATAGTGTGAGATAATATATACATATCAGCATGCTAAAAAATCCAATGGGAGACAGTACTAGAAATATAATAGGTATATAAAAAACCCAAAAAATACATCATCAATGTACATAGAACCTGACAAGCTAAACTCATAAATTCCAAAGGAAACATGACTCCAATCCAAAAGGATCAAGAACATACACCACCTCCAAGAGGCACTTTACCTTTGCTCGTAACAATAACTATTAAATCTAAAATAAAACCCATGAAAAGGTAATATTTGAGTAGTAAATCCTTATAGGGTATCACCAATTGTTATATAAAAAGATTCCATAATAATAAACCAAATAATTCATTGATATTTTATATAAAAATTGGAATGTAAATACAATTTCAGATTGATAACAAAACATTCTTCCATTTTAAATTAATGGCTTAATAAAAATTAAATATACAAAAGTTTATATAAGTCAAATAGAATGAATAAAAATATTTCATAATAAATGGAATATATTTATCAAAATAATCACAATAAAAAAACATGGTCCTCTTCCCCACAGTACGATAGTTCTCTATTATAGGATCCTCAAACACTCATATCAGTGATCATGGAAACATGTAAACGCATCCCTTAGTATTAGGCCGAATAGGACTCATAAATATACCATTTGGGATAAGATCCTTCTAATTAGGTTATTTTTAGAGTTTTCATCATTAATTATTTTCTAGGGAATAACCATCCTACTCTTATTTTCCCAAATAACCCACTCACTACCCAATTTCTTATGTTATCAATCAATCCATTGAATAAGGAAAATCATTTCATTTCATATTTACAATAATCATTCCAAATTCAATTACTCACATTTCCTTTTCAAATTTCAATTCACATTCTAAACTAAAACACATGTTTTTAATCAATTCACTACTTTTAAAACCATAAAAAATCATACGTTTTTATCAATTCAATTTAATCTATTTTTTTTAAATCAACTCTCAAATCAATTTACAAATTCAATAAATTTACAAAATATTCCTCAAATCACAATTCCATTATAATTGTGGGGGTTTTACCAAAATTCCATGCTAAAAATTTTCAATTCCAATTACTATTTAATTGGGTTTTTAGAAATCCATTGAAATTAATATAAATCAAATAAATCTATTTAAGGTTAAATTAATTAGAAAAACTCAAATAGAACCAGCAACCGTTGTTCATAGAATAAAATATCAACATCCATAGTGGGATTTTAAAATGATGAATGATGATAATGTAGATCATGAAATCCAACCTAGATTCATGATCTAAATCAATGGTGTTTAGATCCATCGATCACATGATGATCTAACAAACCCTATGTAGGAAATAAAGAGAGAGCGGGGGATAAATAACGAGAGGTGAATAACTTACTAGATATGGATTAAATGAGATCCTCCACACTTTTATCCTCCATGTAATGGTTTTTGAGAAGCCAAAAAGGTTTCTTTAAAGCCTCAAAAACCTATTAATTCATTATAGATCAATTTAAGGTCATGTGGGAGTTCAAATAGGGGTTCAAGAATTTTTTAAATATTTTTTTAATAATAATGTACCATCCACATTTTTAGTGGGGAAGGTATAGAAGGTTTGAAAAACTATGCACCCTAACTATGTGACCCTATAAGTTGGGGTCACAAGTTACTTCTTGTGACACCCTGAAAAACTAAAGTAAGAAACTTGTATTCGATATCATGTATGACATGCGATAGAAAAAACATAAGGTAATATAAAATCCATATAAATTATAATATATTTAAAATATATTCTATATAATTCAATGCATGCAACACCAAGTTATCGTGAATTATAAGCAAATGTGACCTTCCTCAAAATCTTATGTTATACACCGGACCGAGTTTCACCAAACAATGATATAATATTAAAATATTATTCTAATAATATGTAAACTAGCCATTTTGAATAGTATTAAATAAAATACGAAAATATATGTTTTAT
This sequence comes from Viscum album, assembly GCA_963277665.1. Lineage (NCBI taxonomy): Eukaryota > Viridiplantae > Streptophyta > Magnoliopsida > Santalales > Viscaceae > Viscum > Viscum album. The sequence goes on from OY728147.1 coordinate 284,726,743, forward strand.
AATAATAAAATATTAATTAATAGGTTAAAATTAATTAGAAATGAATATAAGATCAAATTGTATATAAATAGAGGGTTTTTATATGAAACCATTTTTATGTTGACAAAGTTGATTTACCATAATAAATTAAATTAATTAAAATTATTTAATTATTTTAATGGAATATATATGTTATATATTTAATAATTTTTCATATCCATCCATTATTTTTGATGTTCATAATATAAGAACAAACCCTATTTCTCAAATAAAAACCTAAATTTTTATAAAGGCTATTTTACCGCATTTAAATGGATAACCCATTTTAAATTTGAATTATGACACTTTAATTGATTAAATATTTCAAAATATAATTTATATTTAAAATTTAAAAAAATAATTAGGTTGGGGTTAAATTTTGATAATTTTCTAAGACATTTTATTTTTTAACGAATAGTTAAAAATATTGAATTTTAGTTCAAAAGTACTTTTTAATCTAATTTATTTATAAGGTTAAATGATAATTTTAGTTTTTTAATGTATTATTAGATAATATTTTTATAAATTAATGAAATTTATTTCATTTTAATTAATTTAACATTAAAATTTATTAGAAAAACAAATCCAACTTTTGGACCTTTTTAATCTAAAAACCCGCATTGTCATCCTATCTGTAGGATTAGTTTTATTTTAATTTCTAATAATTTTTTTATTGGAATTACAAAGAAATGTATTGAATATTTGTAATAAGAATAATTTATAATTTCTAAAAATACCATGTTTTTTTCGACAAAAAAATATTAGTGAATGTGATTAAAATTATATGAAATTATTAAGGTGAACTTGAGCTTAATAAAGGAATAGACCTTTATCTTGTGGGACCAAATAACTTAGACACTTTTAATAAACCTATTTTATAGAAATAAATCGTCAATGAACCTTACATTCATGATTATTTTGGTTTTTAATGACTTTTTTTAGGTAATAATGTGGTTAAACCTAACTTGTTTCCAAAAATTCCATCTAAGTCAGTTTCCTTCCCTATAAAAGGCCACCACCTATCCTACTTCTTCACACATATCAAAAATCATAGGTTCTGAAAATATATTTCCAAATATTCTCCCAAAATCCCTCTCCTATACCTAGAATCCCCCCCTTGGTCATAAAACAATTCAAGGAATATTTTGGTTTAAACCAAATGAAGTTATCCAATTAAGAGGTAACACCTTCTCTCAAGATCTCTAGTTTCATTTCCATTCTCCACCCCCTAAAATTTTATTTTCTATATTCTTGTACTATAAAAAAGTTTCATGAATATATTAGTATGTTTATCTGAACTATTTCAACCTACACTTACCCAAAAAACCATATAATGGGTAACAAACATAATGTTACTTTGTACGAAAAACTACAGCCTCATGAAAAAAGGATTGTTCTATTCACATTACTGCATCAGATGGAAGCCATTATGATGGACACTATATTTATATATGTTATATATGGTATTTATTATGTATCAATACTTCTTTAAACCTTTTATAATACATAATTTTAATACATTCCATTTTACATTAATACGATAACATCATTTGAGGAAGTGTCGAATACCACCCCCTCTAAGCGATGTGATTCATTCTCACGACAAATTGAATGTATAAATGATGGTTATAATTAAACTTATTAAACATGAAAAACCTATATATGATATTAATAACATAATTGTATTTCTTGATAATATATATATATATATATATAATTTTCTTTATTCCCCTTTTAGACACTTTAAAAGAGATAACATCATTCGTGGACGTGTGGAATACCTCCTCCTCGACATGATGTGATTAATTTTACATCAAAAAATTATATAAATAAATATATATGATTAAATAAAATGATATTTTTATACAAAAATTATTCAGGAAAGATATGGTGATACTTACCTTCTTTCTATAACAATCATTTAAAAATGGAAATGTTACTAATGCGTACGTACGGCCTACCATTGCCATGATTGTAACGTCAGATCATTTTTCACAACAATAATTAATGATTTATTTAAAAATTATAATTTATTTATAAATATGAAAATTATTTCATGTTTATTATCTTGGATATGTTTTATAATGACCCCTTTGACCATATTTTACCAACAATAGTTGTTTGGACACATAAACCGAATTTGGTCAAAACAACTGACGTGAACTTAATTGTTTAAGTAGTTGTAACAACACAGTAATAAGTGAAAATAACTAATTATAAATATTAAAAAGGTTCCTAATAAAGTAAAAATTTAAAATGATTTTTTATACATGATTTTAAAGGATGTTCACCCAAAAGGAAATGCAATGTAATGAATTCTTGTGTCACTTTTCTTTCCGTGAGACAAAATTATTATTATTCACCTAATTTATTATATTTGTTGTACCTAAAAACAATTTGACATATAATATCACAAAAAATATTATATTCGTTGTATTTATATGTTTTATATAATGATTAATACTTTTGGGTTTTCCAATTTATTTGTTACCACATTGGTAAGGGACTTCCAGCTCACTTTTTACATTTGTGAGATAAATGTCGTATTCACCACTTACATCTTTTATGTGGTGTACCTACTACCTATTTGATATATTATATCATTAACTACTATTAATTAATGGTATTTTATATTTTAATTTAATATTATACATTAAGAAGGTTTATATTTTAAAAATGTTTCATAGTGGTATGGGACACTTTGGAATGTTTAATGATTATTTTCCTCAAGAATAATCCTAATGTATTTAAATGGTATTTCCATTTGAGGAAATTATTTAGCCATTTTACAACAAACCCTTTCATTATTCTTTGGTTATTCCTGAAAATTTCATTTGTTAGTACAATTTTTCACTATTTGGTACTAAGATGTTTTTAGAAAATATTTTTTCAGAAAACTCTACTATATATCTCTCTTTAATCAGAGAACCTGTTTTATTAAAAAAAATCATGTTTTATTCTAAGAATAATGTTTTATTAAAAGGTTTTAAAAAATATTTTTCAAATGATTTGGTAAAGATTTTTTTTATTTTACCATTGTTTAAAATGAATCTTATGGTCACTTTTCCTACTGAGGCATTTTCTAACCTATTTCCAAACAAAAGGAATATTCTTTTCACCTGATACAACATATACAGATTTATCTGTAATCATTTATTTGAAGAACCCTTCTAAATGTTTTTAAAAAGGTATTTTAAATGAAAAATATTTTAAAAGGGTTTTTCAAATTAAAATAATATTTTCATGTAAAATATTTATAATGTTATTATTTGATTTCATCAATGACAACAACCCTCTATTTTTACTCCATAATGGATTTGTTGTATTGATACCATTTTTAATCTTCCTCTGGATGTTTTATGATTTATTTAGCCATGGATAGTATTCAAATTAAATTCCTTAATCTATTTTTAGTCCCTTTGAAACACTCAATATTCTACGAACATTGAACAATGAATTTCCCCTAAATTATCAATTTTATTTATCATGGATATCACTATTTCCTAAACTATATACCATTTTTCATATGGTGTCTACTTTGGAATTTATTTGGTTTAAAAAAAATATATATTAATCTATATAATTTATTCAATATGGATATTTTATAAGACACATTATTTATTTGATATATGTAGAATGCATTGGACATGCAATACATGGGTTGGGAACCATATAAGGAAAACCCAATGGGTTCAGGACCGGTGAATGAAAGCCCCTTGATGCATTAATAGTCTCAGGAGAAAAATTAGTTACACAAATTGGTATAGTTATACTGTCTATTTATGGTACTTCTTCCATATACCAGGGGAAATATGGAATTCAAAAATTAAGCAATATCCCCCATTTATTTTTAGTTACTCTTCATCCATGAGATATTGTGTCGATGTATCTATAGATAAATTTAATTATAGTTCATTTATTAAATTGAATTTATTTCATTTTATTACATTTCCATATTTATTTTTCCTTATGTAGTTATTTTAATGGTATGTATTTTCAATTATTACCTTGGAATATTGATTATGTACTTCAATTAAGTTTATTGATTACATAGCATGTGTGTTCAGTTATTTACCATTCCATATTGACTATTCTCATTGAGTAATTATTTATTCATGTATATTATGCCCTTACTAAGCATTTGAGATCACCCTTATTAGGTTTTTCCCTAGGAATACAAGAATCTTACTATGAAGGACTTTCAAGAATTTACTTGATAGATTAGAGTTATCCACGAAGCTATTTTTTTATAAAGAAGGAAAAAAGGTGTAATTAGTGTTGTAATTTGTAATAAATTTCTCATTTATGTATCTAGTGTACGAAGGATACTACACTAATTGGTCCTTCAAGGATTTACTCTTTCTAATCATTCCAATATAATTGATAGTAGTCACCGACTTCTAGATATCTAGGGATTTGTTGCAATAGTTGGTATTAGAAGAAGTTTAGTAGAAACCTTGGATACTATATTAAGGGAATATTTGGTTATAGAACATAACACTAAGATTGAATTTTAGGATAAGTATATATGAAAAACAAAGAATTCTGTTAAAGTATAGATTATGGGGGTCTTCCAATAAATTCATTCCTATCTGGATACTACTAGTGGACATGGTTTTTACATAGATTTACCTAGGAGTACAACTCCAACAAGGTGTTCTAGGCCTGATTCGGGGTAACGTGGTATATGAAAACATGACTTACTATGAACATGGTTTAACACTCTTGGGGGATATGCTTAAGATAATACACATTTTCTATACCAACAATTATGAAAATTTGTTAGGATTTTGACAATAAATAATCCTGGTTAAACCAATGGCGTTTTAGATTTAAAAAATAAGGTGTCATTATTTATATATATTATAGACAATTATACCATTTTCTCACTATCACTATTGTTTCTCACACTATTTTTATTGGTTTTAGTCAATGGATGGAACCTGAAGGTTTCAAGATAACATCAAACATGAAGGAAAAGCTGGTGAAAATGAGAAACCAAAAAATGTGTTGACATGAGTGATGGATTCGTGTTTATGACAAATCAGTTTTCCTAAAATATAATGAATAATATATACCTTTACCAACTCCAAAGCACAACAAATATGATAAGGATGGAGGTTGATAAAATCTTGAGTGGTGGAGAATGTGTAGAAAAGAAAGCTCAAATTTCGACTTGTGATAAGTGTAGAAGGAGACACCCATGACATAGTCTCAATAGAACATGTAAATGCTTTATGGGTGGGAAAAAAGGACATATTGAAAAGAATTTATAAGGAAAGAGAAACATTATGATGGAAGGAAACGAAGCTCATATTAATAAATCATTTATAGTGCATTGTTGAAAATGTGGTGAACTTGGAAATTTCCCAAGTCAATTCCCTCTCATAGATGATAAACTATAGACCATAGAAAGATCTATGTGCAAATAAGTGGATAAAGTATTTCTGTATTAATATTGTCTTGAAAACCATAGTTAAATTTCAATTTACTGATTAACCTAATTTCAAGGATACCTATCATATATATTTTGTAAATTATATTAATATTTTTTTGAAACAGAAAACCTATAAGCCAGGTGACAAAAAATAAAATCTCGCATGTCCATGGGTTTTGAACCCACGATTGAAGGATGATAGGGGTTTCATGCCAACTAATGACCTACACAATATCCTTATCAATTTTCATTATTCTTAGTTAAAAAATTTAATGAAAAAATATTAATGATGAAATATTAGTAAAACTTTTTAGGATTAAAAATTAATATATTAACCATATTTATTTTGGGAGATAGTTAAATATAAATAGGAATACTTGTCACTATTCTATATTATTTACGATCATTTAAATGTTTCTTTTAGTGCATTGGACATAAAAAAATTCATAGTTGGTGATTAATTTTTAGGGTTAAAGGGATGAATTAAAATTTGATCAATTCCCAACGAAAATTTATGATTGTTCATATTATATTTAAACCTATTTTTTAAGAATATTTCGTTATATTCTTGAATGACCCAACATTAGTCAAATGACTTTGAAATAAAATATTTTCCTAACACCAAAATTTCTTTTGAACCGATGGACTTCTAAATCATCAATGATTTATGGATTTGAGAACCTCAACTTTCCATTTATTATGAACGTTTTTCCATTGATAACCTCATTAAATCCCTATAAATATTTATTCTTTTTAAACAATAATATATCTCTACTTTCCACTGATGATTTACTACATAGAGATCTAGTTACATAGTATTCCATGTGACCATGGTACTTTAAATTCTATCTTTTATAGAAGATTACATATGAACCCTTCTCAAAATGTGGAATTTCAAACATAATATGTATCAAAAAATCTATCACCATAATTGAGTTTAAATTAATAGGACACAATTTAAATAAGGTTGGGAGAATGTGACTCCCCAAAAAACTAAATTAAGAACCTTGCATTCGATAGCGTGTATGACACACAATAGAAAGCGCATAAGGTAATATAATATCTATATAATTTATAATATATTTAAAATATATTATGAATATTTAAACTCACGAAACACCGAGTTAGTTTTCATTACACGCAGGATAAACCTTCTTGAATAGCATGCATTATACGCAAGATCGAATTTCACGAAACAATGATATATTATTACAAAATTAATATAATAAGATATAAACTAGCTGTTATGAATATTATTAACTAACTTATGAAACAATATGGTTAATAATAATAAAATATTAATTAATACGTTAAAAATTAATTATAAATTAATATATGAACCAATTGAATATAATCAGAATGTTTTTATATAAAACCATTTTTATGCTCACGATCCTATTTTACACTAATAAATTAAAGTAATTACAATTAATTAATTATTTTAATGGAATATATATGTTATATATTCAACCAAATATTTTTTATATACATTCATTATTTTTTATGTGCATAAGATAAGAACAAACCCTATTTCATACATAAAAACTCATATTTTTATAAAGGCAATTTTACCGCCTTTTATTGGAGAACTATTTTTAAATTTGAATTTTGAAAATTTAAATAATTAATTATGTCAAAATAAAATTAATATTTTAAATATAAACATAATAATCTATTTATTTTGAAATTTATATATTTTTCTGAGACATTTCATTTTTCAACGAATAGTTAAAGACACTGAATTTTAGTTAAAAAATGTTTTTAATCTAATATATTTATGAAGATGAATTTTAATTTTAATTGTTTTAAAGTATAATTAAATAATATTTTTATCAATTAATTCAATTTAGGTTAATGGGAATCAATTTTACTTTGAAATTGTTTAAAAAAATCATATCCAACATTTAGACATTTATACTCTAAAAACCCACATTATCGTCCCATCTGTGGGATTAATTTTAATTTAATTTCAACCAATTATATGATTGGAATTTGAAAAAATGGATTAAATAGTTTGAATATTAATAATTTATAATTTATTATAATACCAAATTTGTTTTTTACCAAAAATATTAGCGAAAGTGATTAAAAGTAATTATAATTTTTAAGGTGAAATTGAGTTAATAAAGAACTAAAACTTTAACTTAAGGGACAAAATGACCTAGAAACTTGTCCAAAACCTATTTTCTATCGATAATTCTTCCATTAACCTAAAATTAATTAGTTTTTTTAATTTTTTATGTAATAACATGTGCACACCTAACTTGATTCCAAAAATTCCATGTGTGTCCTTTTCCTTCCCTATAAAAGTACACCACGTATCCCACTTCTTCACATGAATCAAACCTATTAGGTTTGGCCACAAACTGCCCAAATATTCTTCCAAAATCCTCCCCTATACCTATAATAATCCGCTTTGGTAAAAATAAATTCAGGGAATCTTTTTGTTCAAACCAAAAGAAGTTTCTTGATTAAGAAATAACGCCTTCCCTCAAGCTCTCTATTTTCACTTCCATTATCCACCCCCTCAAATATCTTTTTTTTCTATTATTGTATATAAATGAACATATAATAAATATATTAGTAATTTTTATGATAATACTTAAACCTACACTTATAAACAACTCCATATAATGGGTAACAAACATACTATTTCGGTGTACGGTGAACTACTGCCTCACAAAATGATGATTGTTCAGTTCTCTTTACAACCTCTCATGGTGACCGTTATGATGAAAAATCTCTTTATATATGTTATATATAATATTTATTACATATTTATATTTCATTAAACATTTTATAAATCATAAATTTAATTCATTCCATTTTAAATTAATATGATAACATCATTTGAGGAAGTGTGGACTACTGTGCCCTCTAAGCGATGTGATTCGTTCACACGACAAATGAAATGTATAAATGACGTTTATAATTAAAATATACAAGGAATAAAAAACCTATATATGATATTAATAACACAATTATATTTATTTAATTATGTATATATATATATATATATCATTTTCTTTATTACCCTTTCACACACTTTAAAAGAGATAACGTCATTCATAGATGTGTAGACCACCGCCTCCTCGACATGATGTGATTCCTTTTAGATCACATAAGTATATATATAAATATATATGATTTAATAATATGTTATTTTTTATATAATTATTATTCTGTAATGACATGGTGTTACTTACCTTCTTTCCATAATAGTCATTTTAAAATGAGAATGTTACTCATGCGTACGCACGACCTACCATCTCCATGATTGTAACATTGGCTCATTTTTCATAACCATTTTTAATGAATGAATGAAAAATTATAATTTATGTATAAATATGATAATTATTTCACATTTATTATTCTAGAGATGCTATATAATGACCCCATTGACCATAGTTGACTAACAATAGTTTTTTTCACACGTAAACTAAATTTGGTCTAGACAACCGATGTAAACATAATTGTTTTAGTATTTGAATACAACATTGTAATAAGTGAAAGAAAATTAATTTTAAAAATGTACAAGGTTATCAATAAATTATAAAATTAAAATAATTTTATTATACAAGAGATTAATGTATGTTCGCCTAAATGAAATTGCAAGGTAAGGAATTCATGTCTCACTTTTCTTTCAGTGAGGCATAATTTATTGTTGTAAAGAAAATTTATTATATATGGTGTACATAATGCCACATTGACATATAATATCCTGAAAACTATTATATTAAATCCATTTATATGTTTTATTTAATGATTAATGCTTTTCATTTTTTTCCAATTTATTTGTTACCACATTGGTAAGGGACTTCCATCTCACTTTTTACATTCGTGAGATAAATGTTTTGTTCACCACTTAATTCTTTTGTGTGGGGTAACTATTTACTATTTTGATATATTATATCAGGAATTCATTTTAATTCATGGTACTTAAAAAACATTAATTTATTATTATATTTTAATTTTTTTTATAATTAAAAAATGTTTCAAAGTGGTATGGGACACTTTGGAATGTTTAAGGATTTTTTTACTCAAGACAAATTCTGATGATCTTTCAATATAATTTCCATTTAAGGAAATTATATAACCATTTACCAATAAAACCTTTTCATTATTATATGGTTATTTATGACCATTTTTAGTGTTAGTTCCATTTTTCCACTCCATGGTACTATGATGTTTTTATAAAATGTTTTTCCAGAAAACATGACTTTATATCTCTCTATAGTTGGAGAACCTATATTATTATAAAAACTATGTTTTATTAAAAGGTTTTCAAAAATATTTTAAAAACGGTTTGGTAATTAAATTTTTACCCTTTTTTTATTTTACAATATTTTTAATGGAATATTGTTGTTTCTTTCTTAATGAGGCATTTTCTAACTTTTTTTCATACAAAAGGAATATTCCTTTCACATAATATGACATGTACAAATTTATCTACCATGATTTCTTGGAATACCCCTTCTCAGTTTTTTAAAAAGGTATTATCAATGAAAAATATTTTCAAAAGGTTTTTAAAAATTAAAGGATATTTTCCCCAAGATTATTTTTAATTATATTCTTTTATTTCATCAAAGACAACAACCCTCTGTTTTTACTCTAAAAGATATTTTTTTATGGATACCATACTTAATATTCCTCTAGATGGTTTATGATTTATCTGGACAAGGATAACATTTACATTCAATCTCATGATTTATTTTTTTAGTCCCCTTGAAATATTTGATCTCCTATGAACATTGAAATTTGAATTTCCCCAAAATTATCCATTTAATTCATCATGAATATTATGATTTCTAAAACCATATACCATTTTACACACGGTGTATACATTGGAATTTATTTAATTGTTTAGGGAAATATTGATAAATCCATATACTTTATTCAATACAGGTATTTGATAAGGAAAATAATTTATTTGATATATAGGTAATGATTTGGACATTGAATACATGTGTTGGGGACCATTTAAGGAAAGACCTACATGTTGGGGACTAATGAATGAAATCCCCATGATGCATTGATAGTCTCATGGGATGAATTAGTTATGAAAATTTGTATGGTTATACTATCTATTGATGGTACAGGTTTTATGTATGAGGAGAAAGATGAAATCCAATTTTTAAGAAATATACCTAATTTAGTTTTAGTTATTGTTCATCCATGAGATATTGTATCAAATTATCTATGGATATTTTTCATTTTAGTTCATTTATTAAATGGAATGTATTTAGTTTCTTACCCTTCCATATTTATTTTTACTTATCTTGTTAATTGAATGGAATGTGTTTTGAGTTATTACCTTTCCATATTGATTATGTACTTATCTTTAGTTTTTTTATTAAATGGGATATTTTTTTAATTATTTTCCGATCCATATTGACTATTATCATTGATTCATTATTTCTTCCACTATATTTTTCCCTTACCGAGCATTTTAACTGACCCTTATTTGGTTTCTATACCCAGGAATCCAAGAATCTTACTATGATAGATTTATAAGAATTTATTACATTGATTAGAGTTATCCATAAAGATTTTTATTTAGAAAGAAGAAAAACAATATTGTAATTAGTGTAGTAATTTGTAATAAATGTCTCATTTATGTATATATTTTACCAAAACTACTAATATGATCAGTCCTTTAGGGTTGGATTCCTTGTAATAATTCCAATTATATTGATATTAGTCACGGTATTCAAGATATCAAGGGATGTGTCTCTAAACTACAAATTTCGTGAATGGGTTTTTAACCCATGTGAAAACCATGCAAACCCCTACAATATAGGGTTGAACTATTTTCACAGGGTAGGTGTATGGTTTTAGAAAACCATGAAATATCCATTCATAGCCTAGAAAGTTCCTAAAATTTCAAATTTATATCTGAAAAAACACGAGACAAAACCCAAAAAACCACGATAAAAAATGAGGTTTGAGGAGTACCTAAATTCAAGTAAAACGATGTTACACGTGTCATTAATCACCACTATTTGGAATTGAATTATTTCATGGTTTTTCCCTACTGATCATAAAATACATTGTGATATGTATGATATAATTGTTTCTTTCTGGTTCAACACTTAGGGCAACCATGGGATTTCTTACAAGAAGAATTTTAATTATGGATGATAGTTTTAAGTGATGATTTATGGGTAGACTATGATATTACTATACTTTTTGTTGAAATTTTATCGAAAATCAATTTATGGTTGTATTGGATATTAGAAGACTTAATGTTTGTGGTATTATATATTAAACTATGAGAATTAATGTGTTTTTGACTGCATGGATACATTGAGACAATTATCCTTGACAATCTACAATCCTTGAGTTATGTGTTGACTCGTGAAAATGGTTGATGAAAAAACTGGTTTAGATCTGATGTGTTTTTATAAGAAACCCTTGAAATTTCTATAGAAGTGGGTATATGGATTTCCTCTCTTGGAGTGAATGGTAAATGCTATAAAAATATTGCAGAATGTGTTGAATGATAATAACACTTTTGAATTTTGAAAATTTGAATTTCTTGGTTGATGGTTGAGTAATTGTATAATTAGATCCTATTAATCAGTTGTGTGGGTGTATCACCATAGTTGAGCCTGGTGATAGAGATTCCCTTTTGTGGGATTGGTTTTTAGAATTAAGGTTTCATTTCAATTATAATTGAATAAATGATTTTTTTCACAATGGAAATCATTCACATAGTTGGTATTAATTCTATTTGTCTAACAAACTACTCTTTTTTCCCATTGATGGTTAACAATTATTGAAAGATTATTTCTTCTAGGATAACATATTGAATAATATGTTTATTAGGTTTTAATGGTTTTTTTATTTTCAAAGAAAAAAGTTTTTAAGGTGGGGATGATATAATATCCTTAGTTTCACCTTAATGGTCACTTTTACACTTTTATGTAAATTAATTTTTAATGTAATGTTTTTGGAAAATATTAATTATTATTTAAAAGTGTGAAATGGTAAGTTCAACATATTTTGGGTTTCATTTTTGGAAAATATACTCCACTATTTAGTCTATAATATAGTGTTTACCATAGTATGGTAGTTGCATAAATTTTGGGAAACATGGAGTTATTGTTCCACCAGTTGCACGCATTTTAATTAAATATTAAAAATTAATAATATTATTTATTAAAATTATAATTCACACTTAATGTTGAATATATTTACTTTTATGTAAATTATCACAATAAAATATAATTTTCATTTTCTTATATAGTTTGAGGATTTCTAATTGGTGAAGATCAAGGAATTATCATGGGATTTGAACATGGGGTATGGTTCTTTGGATCAATATTGTCCATATATATCTCAATTTATCCTTTGAAAAATTTTACTACAAATTTATAAATGAAATTGATGAATTAAAAAAATTAAATTTGAATTTGATATTTTTAAATCCAGATCTAAAAAATGTATTAGGTTTGGCCAAAATTTGATGAACGAAATTTGAGGAAATATAGAGAGAAGTTCGGACTCTAAAAAATTGCCTTTAGATTTTGGAGGATCAAAACAAAAATAAAAAAATAAAATTCATATATTTTGTTCTATTTATATAAATGTTTCTAATGATGAGAGGGTTTTTTTAAATTTTCATTGATAATTCTAGATATAATCTATAGAGAATAAATATGTCAATTTTTAATAATTCATATATTTATTGTGATATAGGAAAAATCACCTAGAAACAAATTTGAACATATATTGGTATTAATATGAAGAATATATCGAGTCCAATTTTTATCCAATATGATAAAATGTATAGAATTTAAGATATAGAGATGTTATACACAATTTACACTTCTCTCTAAGAATTAAGAACCTTAAAAATAAACTTATCATCTAAAAATTTCATTTTTGGGATATATGTGATGAAAAGATTCTTGTTTATGATTTGGGTGAGTTTTGAAGACTTTTTCCCTCTAATGATCCACTACAGGTAGAAACATTACTCACAGGTGGAGGTATATGTGATGGGGCATTGACACCCATTTGATTTGGCTATAGATTGACCTTATTTCTCAATGTACCTCTACCCCCAATACAACCTTCACATGATCCATACCTCAGTAGTATAGTTCCCCCTTGAATGGCCCGAAGGCCTTTATTTTTATTGATTTTTGATAACCCCGCTTTTAAGGTATGAGGGGAACCGTTACACGGCTCGTAGGCTCATAGATTACATGGCTCATAGGCTTAGGAGATTACATGACCCGAAGGTCTTAGTGAATTCAACCAGATTATCTACAAGGAACTGCCCCTCCCAAACATCTGCATCATTATAGTTTCTCTCCACCTTCGCATGGCCATCTGGATAGGCTTCCCGTGCAATCACATGCTGGTCCCGATTGCATAACCATAACCCCTCATTTTGAAAATCCCATTCGGCTCTGGTCTTGTGAGTGAACCTGCTTTGAATCCTCTTCTGGGGATGCTCTTTTTTAGTGTGTATGGGGAAACTACATGTGGCCCAAAGACCTTGAGGTGGCTCGAACGCCTTAAAGGTGGCCCGAAAGCCTTAAGGACTCCAAGCCCAAATCGGTGGCCCAATGTGAATAGTTCTAGCTGCTACAATACCGAACATTACCTACTATAGTGCCCGCACAATGTACAGTTCTGCTACAGTACCTATACAGTGTACAATTCTGCTGCAGTACCCACACAGTGTATAGTACTGCTATCGTCCTGCTATAGTACCTGCTACATTACCTACTACAGTACTGCTACTGTACCCCCCATAAATATGCCTCTACCTGGTTTTGAACCTGGGTCTTGTGGATGCACATAATGATACCTCACCAACTGGGATGAGCCTCATGTGCCCGATAGCATAGTTATTATCAAATATACAATCAATGATTGGATGATATGATTTGTATTTACTAGTTTCTAGTAGACCCCTTATGAGGAAATGAATATATATTCCCACTTTCATAGTTTAATTAAAGAACAAGGTTTGTGTTATGTTAAATACAAAAGAAATATAAAAATTGACTTAATATCCATGATAAGGGAGAGTGAGTATTACTACCAAAAGATAATTCCATAACTAAAAACAATGCTAAGGATACCTTGTGGTCATTATGATTTTTTTGAGATGTTACCTCTATGAAATTTAATTGAAAAATTTGAAATTTAATTCAATATATCAAATAATGAAATTTTATTTAATGGAATAAAAATATTATTTGAATAATGGAAAGAGAATTGGGGATGGAAATGTGGAATCCTTGATAAATGGATTTATTTTACTTAAAAGTGAACCAGGTTCTTAGTGAAGTAATTGGAGGTTTTTTAAATGGAATAGACATGCATTTGAGTGAGTAAAGTAATATATTTTATGTTGTTATGTATATTTATTTGTAATTAAAAAAAAAATTATCTACTATGTAATTATCATTTTCTCTATATGGATTGGGAAGTGGTATTTTTTTATATATGTTGTTGTAGATGGATTACTATATGGGAAGTATTATGTGACTAATATGATGGTATCTTGATTTTTGATTGAGTAGTTTATTTTGTGTACTAACTACCTTGATATGTGATGTATATTGTGACTAATGGATATCTGTGGAGACTACATATATTGATGGATCTTTAGGCACTCACCCTCTATCCAGTGTCAGAGTGAGATGAGGGTGAATACACTATATCTCACCCTCTGATATGGTTCTAGAACGATGATTACATGTGTGTGTATAAAATACCAGTCACCCACTATAGTTTAGCTTCCCCAATTTAACCAATTTAATAATATATCTCTTCTTCTGATCCTTGTTCCCCCTCTCTTTCCCCTATCATTCATTTTTGTTAAATGGGATTTTTTTAGTGATTAAAGTTGGATCTTTACCTGTTGATATCTTCTCTCCCTATATAGATTCTTATGATTTTGTCTTAGTATTGGAATATAATTTTACTATATCATGTTGATATCATATATCTATGATGGGGATTTCATATATGGGATAATGAGGAGGATAAGAGAGGATAAATGCTTGATATTGAGAGTTGTTCCACTAATGGTGATTCAATGCCTTATTGTTTCGGGTTTTCATTACTTGGAGATGAATTAAACTATAAGCCTATATTTCTTTATAGGGATTTTGATGAATGTATTCTAAATAATTCCATATGAGTATATCACACCCCTTTGGATGTGGTATCGACAACATTATTCCATATAATAAGCAGTCCCTTAGATTCCCTATACCCACACTTTCGTGTCCGGTGCTAAAAACAATCTTTAATTACGAGATTTGATACCAAGTGAGAAGTATTAATTCAAACCTACATATAGTCCCATAATTTATAAATTTCATCTCAAAATAACTACACAATCCCAGAACCAAAAGGTTTAGTGTATTTGGA
This sequence comes from Viscum album, assembly GCA_963277665.1. Classification (NCBI taxonomy): domain Eukaryota; kingdom Viridiplantae; phylum Streptophyta; class Magnoliopsida; order Santalales; family Viscaceae; genus Viscum; species Viscum album. Next base: position 284,742,599 of record OY728147.1, read on the forward strand.
TATTAGCCACACAAATAGTTAATTCTCATAATTTCTTCAGTATCTCTAACAGTACATCTCTAAAAGGATTCCTTCTTAGCATATTACTGTAATTAAATAACAAAGGAAGTAAAAAACAAATGAAAGAATGAGATAAAATTCAGATTAAAGGAAAAAACCTATAAATGATTCATAAATGGTTAGATCATATTCATTTGAAAAAACATGATATGCAGTGAAATATATGATAAAATGGAAGATGGAATGATAAATGTTTTCTATAAGACATGATAAAAGGGTATGTAACCTCATGAAATCAAATATAATCCAGGGAATAATAGTGTGGAATCATAAATCAACAATCAAAAGCTATTGATATTAACATATTTGAATAACATAGAAATGTGGTATGAGTATAATCATAGTAAATTATAACATTTTGTAAAAATTAAACTTCCACTAAGTTATGCATAAATCCATGAACATAAAAATAAAGTTTAACGATCATATTGTGAACATATAAATAAATTCAAGAATTATATTGTAATCATATCAATAAAGTTTATGGATAATATTGTGAATATAAAAATAAAGTATGTTCATCATTTTGTGAACAAAACAATAATATACACAAATAGTGTTGCAGGCATAACAATAATGTACTAACATTATGTCCTAAACATAACAATAATGTACATGCATCATGTTATGAACATAACAATAATTTAAACACATAATTCTATGAACATAAACATAATTTACACAAATAATGTTGTAAACATAAAAATAATGTAAAAACATCATATTTGAACTTAACAACAATGTACACACATCATGTTGTGAAAATAAAAAAATGTTCATGCATTATATTATGACCATAACAATAATGTACCTGAATCGTGTTGTTAACATAACAATAATGTACATTCATCATTATTATCTCATTATATATAAAATATAACCAATGTATTTTAGGGTTTTAATGAACCTTACCCAGTTAGTTATTGTTTATCTTTATCATCATTCGTTAGTTTTTTGGATAGTATCCCAGTTGCTTCGTATTGTCGATTTCCATTTAAATTATTTGAAACAAAGTTCACTATTCCTATATTATTTATTTTACTAGAATATATTTTTCATAATTATTTATATTGTTTTAATTTCATTCCCTATGAGTTTTAGTTATGTTTAATGAATATTAAATTTGTGAAGATCTTGTTTTGGTAAATTTTAAATAATATAAAGAGGTATATTAATAACCAGTTTAAATATTATTGCTATATTTAATGAAAAAACATTTTTTACTCATTATTATTTAATATTAATATTAATTAGGTTTCCATAATCATCCATGATAAATAAAATTATATCATTTTTCATGTTGGTGGTTAGACCGACCAAAACAAGAACATGCAATACCCAATGGAAAAGTATAATTATAAAGATATTTACTTATAATATCATTATTATAGAAGTATAATGATATTATTTATTTTTTACTATATTTATGAATAATAATTTTAATGATAAATAATAATAAAATAATTGATATGATTCTATTTATTTTAATGAAGAAATCATTTTTCCTCTTGGTATGAACGCTTTAGGCAGTTAAATTTACAATGATAAAAAACTGTTAATATTTTTAATTAAACAAAAAATTTATCTTTTATGAATTTTAATAATTTCATAAATATAATATTTTTTCATTAAATAATTTTTTAGAATAATCCATTAACAGAAATGATGAAACATGAAATACAACGTTCATGGAAGTGGTGGTCCACACATAAGATGAGTGACATTTTGATTTTCCAAATGGATGATAGGGAGATAAATAATTGTTTTTAAATTAATATAATAAAATTTATGTATAATAATGAAATTAATTTCATTATATTAGTAAGGATATAATAGGTTCGAGTAGGATGTATGAGAAAAATTGTAAAGAGAATGTTAGAGAGTGGATAATACTCACGTTGAGAGTCTGAATCTTCTCATGAATATTCTTCTAAAAATGGAGGAATTGGATTAATTTATTTTAACAAAATTGAAAAAAAATTAAGTCTATTTTATCTTAGGTAAAATTGGATGGTTTTAAATAGTAATTTCAAGGTCAAATATACCTTGAAGTTGGTGGATGTGGGCTCCTTTTTTAGGTGAAAAATAGGGGAATTTCCTTGGAATTGAAAGTCAGGTGAGGGGTAATGATGGAATCACATGAGAGTTATAAGATTTAGGTGGGAAAGGTATGATAAAACATGTTTTAGTGACTATTAATCCTAATCATGTCTTCTATAATGTATAAGTTTCATATAAAAAAAAAATAGATCCACTTTATATTATCAATTTTACCATTAATAACCTTGATTAAATATTTTAACATGGTAATTATTATTTTTTACTAAAAATATATGATTATTTTTCCAAAAAAATTTATGTTATTTATCCAAATTTTGACTTAATTTTATCTAATTAAATTTATAAATATTATAATATTAACTTTTAAATTAAAATAAGATATAGATAAAAACTATTTCAATAAAAAATATCATTTTATACATTAAGTGTTTTTATACATATTTCATATAAATGAAAAATTAAATGAGTGTAAATATTTTTTTACATTTTAAAAAATCATATTAGTGTCTTAAAAAATCTATCAATTTAATTTATTAAAAAAATTAAATAATTTTTATAAAATCATTTCTCCAAAAAATAACTGGTTTAAAAAAGTAACCAATATTTACTTTATTAACTAATTTTTATGTTATTAATGAAAATTAAATTATTAATTTTTTTTGATATGATGATTAAAAATAAAAAAATACATTATATTAGGATAAGTTTCTATAATTGATAAAACTTATTATAATATAAGAGCACATAAAGTATAATTTGTTCTAGAAAAATGTATTTTTTATGAAAAAGAATTTATTCATATTCCTCTCTATATACAAATATTTATATGGAAATTAATGTATTTTTTTATACATTTTTGAAATATTCCATATTTCTTAATAATGATAAAGTGGTTTAAAAATACACATTATATAGAGAATGTTTAATTCTTCAAGAAAAATTCATTTTATCAATTAATGGTTTTATTAATAATTCATTATAATTGATTACTTGTTTAATAATAATTAGTTAAATTTTATCAATAACTTGGAATGAAAATATTTCTTTGAAAATGGTTGTTTATTAATAATAATAAAATATCAGTATATATATCTTTAAAACATTAATTTTTAATTTAGGATGAAAACAACTCATGAATATGAATTAGAAGATGAAATAATTTTGAAAGGATCAGTAAAGACGATTACCTCTTCTATGAAGGAGAACCTTTATAAGTTTTTTCAACGGTCTTGGGGTAGGTCTTTTGGAAGAGAAAGAAACTCAATAACTTAAATAAGTATGTATAAAAGATAAATGGGTAGATTTTTTCGATATAGAAGGCTCAAAATGGTGTAAATAAGTGGTGGAAGGAGTGGCCTTTTATAATTGAGGTGAGGGGTATTTTGTAAACTCTCAAAATATTAAATTAATATAAATTAATTTTCAATTACAAATTACTCAAAAATAATTTATTTATAATATCAGATGATTATGGGTTGAAATTAACTCATAAAATATTTTTTAGACATGTTAATGTCACTTTATTACCCTTAGACTTTGGTTTTAACCCTTATATAATCCCTTTAACTCTTACTATGATAACATAGATTTTATTCCGTAAGGGTCAATATTGTTACCATAAAATGAAAAAAGAACCACAAATGGAAAATTTACAATATTGTAAACCATATAATCATATTTTATAATAATTCAATATTTTTAAGATTTTTGAAAAAATTAATAAAATGTTATTCATTTTAAAATATCATTATTATTAATTTTGACACTATTCCTTACTTTAACTTTTAAAAATATAAATGAAACAAGATATCTTAAAAACAATAATTTTAATAAAACTATAACTTTTCAATGTCACCAAGAAATTTTTTATGACATTAATTATCTCAGATTATTTTTATTTTAATATTTTTAATATCAATCATTTTATATTTCCATTAATAAAATAATTACTACATCAGTATTGTGCAAACATTTCAGGTAATCATTTCTTAACTAAAAAATTATGAATAAATTACTATGATGAATAAAATTAATTTAAATTTAAAATTACTATTTATATTTTAACATAATCTACATATAAACCCCTATTAAAAATATTTTAGTCGTTAAGAATATGAGTATGACATCTTTGGATTTTGTTTAAATAAAATATTATTAATGTCATAATCTTATAAATGTGGCTCTAAATGGTTTTAATTTCTATAAATGGATTATTATGGTCTCAATTAATTTATCTAATATAATTTCGATTAGTGTTAGGTCCATTTCCTAGTCTAGATCATTTTATTTTTAACATAAATTACCGGATTTACCCATTACCATGTTAATAAAAATTAATAATGTTACTATTCATATTGTCCAACAATAAAATTATTATTTTTTGATAAATTTGAAACTTATTAATAAAAATATTACATCCATTTTTCAAAATTGAAAACATATAATTTTTATAAATTAATTTAATATTATTCCCATGAAATGCAACGAAAAACCGTTTTCTTGAAAAATGAATTTTTAGGCCTAAAATGTACTTATACTAAAATTAGGTATATGTATGATTAAAATTAGTTTACTTAGATTAAATATAACTAAGTAGTACTTAATTTAAATTATAAAATTATTCAAATAATAAAATTATTTTTTAATATAAATAAAGTAATTGTTTTATAAAATTTGTTAATTTTCACTATTCACTTATTAGAAAATTCCCAAAAACTCAGAATAATATAATTTTAATATTATAATTTAAAAAATTATATTAATATTATAAAAAAAAATTTATAGATGTTCTAGAAATTTCTTATAATATTTACTCATAAAAATAAAGAAAATCAGTTTGAAGAAAACATATTGTTATGAAGATTAAATGACTCTAAAAATTAAATTATTGTTTACTAAGAATTAATTAATATAAACTTCATATTTATTTTATAAATTGTTAAAACTATTCAAAAATTCTAATTCAATGACTATTTTATAATGGTCATGTTAAAATGATAATATTTAATAGTATATCGCGGTTTGTTTAAGCATAGCATTTTGCGAAACACAAGATATTAATGAAATTAAATTTATTTGAAAATATACAAACCATAAAATAAAATGGTGATATAATAAACATTATACCTAAAAAACAATTTCAAAATACCAAGAATGGAAGGTTTAGTTTCTTTGTCGATCAAAAATAAATTATTTTATGATTCTTCTAAACATTAATCTATAATTGAACCACATTAGACTCCCTTCTATAATTCCCATAAGTTAAAATCATATTCATAACCTCGAAAATAGAAAAATATTAATGGTGTGAGCCCACAAAATCAGTAAGGGAAGACTAAGCAATATGTATTCAATGGGTTTGATCACAATCATAAGAGAAAATATGATCATGGGAGAAAAATATTATTAAAAAAATAATATGAAAAAATAATATTAATTTATATATCATGATATAAGGACATATAATCTTTAATGAACTAAAGTGTACCATGTAATAAGATTATGAGATAATAAACATATGCCTTGAATCATAATCATAGATATATTTCATTCCATTGAAACAAAGAAGAACAATGAATTATAGAAAATAATAATAATAATATGAAGCATCACATAGTGTATTAGGCATAAAATTACAATGAACCATAACATTTTGGCTCATATATTACTTAATTTGACCCATTACTAACTTGAGAATCATAACTCACAACCCATTTTTGACTTGTGTATCATAACTTGTGGTCCATTATTATATCAAGTATCATAACTCAAGACCTATTTTTATCTCATGTGATATGATCCCTTAACTAATCCATTATAGGGAGATATAAAGCCCCACACATTTCTATACATTCATACATATTTCATAAGATATCAATCATACATCATATCATGAAACCCCATGGAAATAAAATGGGTCCACATAATTTCTAAATGGTATCACATCACATGATGTCAAAATTATATTTATTGATACAAAAAATTCAATCATGCAAAATTAGTATTTCATAAATTAATGTATAAGGCGATTCACAAAACATAACTCCGTAATAGCTAAATCTTTTGGAGTTAAAGAGGAAAATGAAAATGAAACTTAAACGTGTCTTTAGAAAACATTTCATAACAATGTCATAAAAATAAGAAGTTATGTGTCACTTTTTAAAAGATTAATTTTAAGAAATTTAATATAATGAATTTTAAAAATCCTTAGTTTGAAAGGAAAATCAATAATGAAACCTTGAAAGAGACATAATGGTTTCAAAAATTTAAGGTGATTTTTTTAAAAAACTTGTATTTTTAAAATGAATCTTCAATAATGGATCTTTGAAAATTTCCTTTTTAAAATAAAAAGTTCATTAATAAAATATAAAATTTACTTTTGAAAAAATATAACAATATTAATTTTACTTTAAAACTAATTAAGAACCAATTTTTTTTGTAAAACCATTTTAAAATATTCATAAATAAGAATTCTCAAAACAATGAAAGAATGAATTCACAAGGAAAATTAAAAAGGGATGTTTTTTTGAAGTGATACATGTTGAAAATGTAAAAAAATAAATACAAACATTATAATGAAATAAAAATATTATAAAATAGCCTTAATTAATTATTGAATCGTGGATAAGGACATCTATAAAATAAATGTGAACATAGAGGAAGAAAATTTATGACTATACAGAAGAGGTGGGATGCAATTTACTTACGGACCTCACATCAAGTAAGTTATATAATAAGGAAATGAAATGGATATAGGATATGTAAAACTTAATTAATAAATATTTTATAACAAAATGGTTGGGATTTTCGAGAGAAATTTTATAAAAATCCTCGAGACAAATTATCTTTCAAATGCAATCTCGATTTGAAAATGAGATTAGTGACAAAACCATTAAGAATTTGGTAAACCTTGAAAAAAATTCCATGGATGATAAAACATGATAGGGGTTAATAATCCATTTTATACTCATTTAATTTATGATAAAAATATAGACGTGGGTGCTATATACACCGCACAAATGAAAACAAGTGAGGGATATGGGATACATCTCAATTTAAAAAAATTTAGTTGAGAAACCCCTTACCTTAATTCTCATATTCCCCAAAAGTGATTTAAATTCTTCTATAATTAACATAAACATATTAATCAATTATTTTATATCATTTTTCATATCTATAACCCTTTTTTTCTCTTTGTTTATAAACACTTGTTATAAATTCATTAGTTAGTTATCACTGATTTTCATTATTAGATGTTGTAATTCTAATCATTTCACACATGTTTCTTAATGGTGACATAAAAACCCATTATTTAATACCAATTTAATCATTCCAAGATAATAAAATATATTTAAATCGTTTTTTTCAATTATTCATGCATGCACATACATATTTTATATTAACCATGGGAATGGTTTGGAGAATGAAATTCATGACGAGCTTGATTTGAAGAATTCACCAATATGAACAAATTACATTATATAGATCCTTAATTTTTTGTGTTAAAATTTATGAATAATATTTTAATATTATAATATTTTTAAAGGAAAGACTATGTTCAATAGTGTATAAGATACGGAACACCGATCTTAATCAAACAACGAAATGTTATTATTTAAATATGAACGTTAAAATCGAACCGTTAAATTGGCTGGTAGGAATATAAATTTATAATTTTGAAATAAATATAAAGTTCAAAATGAATATAAATGTATTGTCAAATTACTAGAAAATAATCTTTCAATTTATAGTAAATCCATTTTATTCATTAGAAATACATTTTTTTAAAAAATATTCTTTTTTATTTTTTTGTGCATATAATATAATTAATATAAGAAAATTTTAGAAAAATTTTTTGATAATTTTTTTTGTTTTTGAAATCATAATAAAAAAGTTATCCTATTGTGAAATTTTGATAATGTTATGAAAATTTTATTTTTCAATGAATATTGAAAAAGCTATTTTTTATTGAAAACTATATTTTCTCTCAAAGTATTTGTAACATGAAATTATATTTTGGATTTTTTTTTAATTTAATTTGTAAATTTATATTTATAATAACCCAATTATAGTTTTGTAAATGAATTTTATACCTGAATTGATTATAAATACATTAGATACAAAAAGGGTATTTTTATGAAAAACTGTTTTTTGTTCCATTTTTATTTTTAATTTAAAATTAAAATATACCACTTATTTTTTTTTGAAGTTTAAAAAATAGATTAAATATTTTTAATAATGAGGTAAAAATTTATTGAATATTCCCTTTTAATTTTGGTTAATATGAATAGTATCCTTCGTATTTTTTGTTTCCATGGTAAGGGTAAATCAGGTAATTAAGCGTTAAAAATAAAATGACCCAGACTATAAAATGAGCATAAAACTTGCTTTAAATTTATTTGATGAGTCAATTTCATCTATAATCATAAAATATTCGGTTATATTGCATTTTCCCCATTCTATGAGATTTTGTCCTTTATAATATTTTATTTAAAGAAAAGTAAAAAAGGTCAAACTCATGTTTTTTGATAACTATAATATTTTTAACATAAATATTTGTTGAGTATATAATTTTTTTATGAATTATAATTTGAAATTTAAATGATTTATGTTCATCATAGTAATTTATATTGAATTTTCAATGAAAAATAATTACCTTAAATTCATACACAACACCGGCGAATAATTATTTCATTATTGGAAAAAATGAATAAAATATATAAAAATATTTAATGTATTATAATTTTTGATAATAAAGGTGATAATATAATTTTATATATGGCCATAAAATTTTTGGGATGTTTTAAATTAGTTTTTTTGAATTATTATTATTTTCTTGATATTTTTAAAGTTAATGTAATGAATTATTTTAAAAATGGACATTAACGATATATTATAATAAATATTATTTTATTAAATAATATAGAATTAATAAAAATATTATATTCATCAATTTGATCATGATATGGTTTATTAAATCATCAATGGTCTATTTATAGGTATTTTCCATTTATAGTAACTATATTGGCCCTTAATGAGTAAAAGTAATTATTGTTTTGGTGGGTGTCAAAGATGTTAAAGAGGGGTTAAAACCAAAAGATAAGGGTAAAAATGTGAAATAAAACATTAAGAATTATTATTTTAGGATAATATTTTGGTCAATCATTATTCAATCTTTCAATTAAATTAGTTTGGATCCATTTTAAATTGAAAAAAGAGAAATATTAATTTAATATTTTGAGATATTCCAAGAGTGCCCCTCCCTTATCTTTTAAATGGGAACCTATTCTTATAAATTCTTCAAAATTAAAAACCCAATTTCCTTCCATGGACTACCCAAAAATATTTACAAAATCTCTAACCTCATTTTAGAAGCCTTATTTTTTTGAATAACACCAGTATTAGAGGTCTTAATTTGTTAAGAAATGAGATTTTCCAATCAAGATGTACCATTTTTACCCACCTGTTTTAGTTTTATTTATTCTTCCACCTCCTTAAAATGTTCTTAAAACAATCCAAAATAATAATAAAAAGTATGAAAAATATAATAAGATGTTATTATGTTAATTTAACAACCTATATCCATCTCTAAAATCCATCACATGGGAATGAAATTCCTAATTTGTGTGTACGGTGGACTACTACCTCACAAACTGATTTAATTCATTTCCCGTCACCTTCTCTCAATTTTTTTTTGAAATTATATATTTAAGTTATATTTATTATATTCAGAAAATAATTTTTTATCTTTAATGATAATATAACATATAATTTTTTTACCCTTCCATGCATTTGAAAATGATAACACCGTTTGTGCATATGTGTGGACTACCACCACCACGGAGCGATGAGATTCATTTTTCATAACCACATCACAAGGATGATATATATAAGGAAAATTAAATTAATTAAATCATATTAATTATCTGTTGTTAATTTCATAAATTTAAAATGATACATACATTCTTTCCATAATGATCTTTGAAAAATGGAAACGTTAGTCATGCGTATGTACGACCTGCCATCTCTATGATTACATCACAGTTCATTTTTCATTACAATATTTTATGGATTTCTCCAAAAGTTTAATTAATGTATAAAAATAATAATTATTCCATTCCTATTATTCTATAGATGGTGTCTTAATGACCACCTTGACCGTAGTCATCCTACTAAAATCATTTATGTCATATGAGCCGAATATCGTAAAAAAAACCTCGACCTGAACTTAATTGATTAAGTAATTATATATGACATGGTATCAAATGAAATAAATGAGAAATTAACATGAAAAATGTTCATAAGAATATATAAAAATAACATAAGTTTTCCATTTAAGATGATAGAGATGAACCTGATGAGTTAGACTCAAGGTAAGGGACTTCATCTTTGTTTCCTTTCATTGAGACATATTTTGATGTTATGCATATATATTATTTTATTTGGTGAATATATAACCACTTTGAAATGTTATATCATTAATATCTATATTTTAATGATATTTAATATTTTTATGTTTTTATTTCATTGTACTTATGACTCAAATGTTTTGAAAGTGGTAAGAGACATTCTTTTAAAATACTCTTTTTAAGTTCCCCTTTCTACTATTTTTACAAAAGTAAAAAGGAATTTATTTTTTTAAATATATGGATTTAATATAATTTCCTACCATTATCATTACTAAATGATTTGATTTTCCTTCAAAATCATACAAGTTAACTTCCAAAAAAATATTGTCATTTATAGTTGTGCATTTTTATTAGTAAGTGATTTCTAAATTTAAAGGTTATTTTCCTTAATAATGTTTTTAATGATATCTTCTTCAAAGGAAAACCGTATTTCCCTTTTTTGGGTAATTTTCTATTAAAAATGGGGTTTTAAAAAGGAAATGGTATTTAGATATCAAAATATATTTATCATATGGGTTTAGCAGTGTTTTTCAAAAGTTTTATAATGAGAAGATCCAAGAAAAAAATGTTTTATACTTGAGAATTATATGTGAAATGAGTGAATATGATACAAATGATACGAAGGGTTGAGACCCATTATATCTAACGTGTGATCTTGATATATCTTATACATAGTGAGATCCCTATTATAGTTGTCCAAAACATTGGGAAATGTATTGAAGATTACTATAAGAGTTATTATATGATTTAATATGATGGTTAATCGAGGAGTAGCTATGATGGTAACTCTAAGGAGAATTTTAGTAGATAACTGTGAAGGTATTATATGAGTAGATATGATGGTTACTTTGAGGAAATGTTTGAAAGTTTATCATGAATGTCTTAAATGAGTAGGAGTGATAGTTACTCCCATTTTAGTCATGATAATTATTCATAAATAATTTCACAGTTTTTTTAATAAGTGATTCCAAAATTGAAAACGTTATTTCCTCAATAATGTTTTTAATTATTTTTATTCAAAGAAAAAATACCTTTCCCTTTTTTTGGATATCTTATTGTTGAAATTTCTATTTAAAAAGAAAAAGGTATTTTTTATATCCAAATATATTTCTAATATGGGTTTAAAAGAGTTTTAAATAAAATTATGATGGAAAGGTGGAGGCATAAAATGTTTTTTCATAAACATTATATATGAAATGTGTCATGAACCATCTCTTAGGGACCATTCCGTGTCAACCTTAGGCCCAACTTCCATAGGTTAGGGGCTGACGACTAGCACTAAGAAGAAAAATTCCAAAAAGGGAATGCATTTTCCTTTAAACCTATACACACGCACAAAGCTAAAATTGTGAAAAATAAACAAAATGTAAACCACAACTATCACTTAGACAACTAAAAAGAGTACATTACAAACTGAAAGCACAAAGGGGCCAAAATACAAGTCCAAAATCATAATGAAACATATAACTACCATGGTCTATCTACTCAGGACCCCAACTAAAGGGTAGGTGAAGGGTAGGATCCTATAGAAATATAATTATGCCCATTCGTATTATATCATTGAGCATCATCTGGTCCTGGACCACCATGGTCTCCATCAATGCTCCGATCACCTACATGGGTATGACATGTGTGGATGAATCCCGTATAGGGGTGAATAACAAAATACTTAGTGGGACTCCAAAACACAAAGTAAATCCCAAAAAGTATGACCACAAAGAAAATAAATCTCACATTGGTGTAAATTTAAGTAAATAATGTAATATTTATTAGTCATTGAGCGGAATCATCTTGTTCTATTGAGGGACTCATCCATGATGAGCCACTAAGGTGTGCTCATCTGCTAGAACAATGAGGTATGCTCATCTGCTAGATCCCTAAGGTCCTCTCTTCTGCTCGACCAATGAGGTATAATATTCTACTAAACCACTAAGTTATGATCGTATGATGAACCACTGAGGTACACTCTATGGTGAACCACTGAGGTATACTCGTATTCTGAACCACTGAGGTACACTCGTATATTAAGCCACTGAGGTACACTTGTTTGATGAACCACTGAGGTACCCATATATGCTAAACCACTAAGGTATACTCATATGATGAACCACTGAGGTACACTTGTATGCAGAACCACTAAGGTATTATCCTATGTTGAACTAGTGACGTATGCTCGTATGCTGAACCACTGTGGTACACTCGTATGCTGAACCACTAAGGTAAACTCCTATGCTGAACCACTGAGGTATGCTCATATGTCGATCCACTTAGGTATTCTTATATTCTGAACTATTTAGGTATGATATTATGTTGAACATCTATGGTAAACTCGTATGTTTCCCCACTCAGGTACGTTCATATGCTGAACCACTAAGGAACACTCATCATGCTTTTGTGTCATAACCAACTGTAGGATTCCATCTCTCCATTGTTCTTGATTCCAAGAGAATCTAATCATCCTACCATCAGTTATAACTTGAACATCATGGAATCTGACTTAGAGAATTCCCAAAGGACCATCCCATTACAAGGGTCCCAACGCGGTAGATGGTGAAACAATCAGATGCCCGGTCATAGAGATATTTTCATTTTAGTAAATAGGGGCTAGTTGTGTCTGAACCCGATCCAGCTTGGTCGGACCAACCCGACCAAACCAGCTTGGGGGTCCCACGTGACCTGGCCTATTTCGCCCGACCCATCCCGATTGGTTTTGACCCGGCTCGGTCCGACCGTGGGGCCAGCCCGCCAGGTTGCCCGGTGACCCGGTTTCATTCGTCTCGGCCAACACCGGCGGGCTAGTTCTCTCCGTAGCCTAGGAAGCCTAGTTGCCCGGTCCGTATAGGTGGGTTGAATTTCTTCCAGCCAGGATGCCCGAGGCATCTGATGTATGCTGCCACACAACCGAATGAGGCTGACTACCTCCTTCCTGCACAAGGTCCCGTAGGGATCACATGAAACCTACTCATCATGGACCATTGAATCAGGCCACTTCTTCAAAGCGCCACCTCCCTGCCATACCAGTTGGACCCCAACTAGTCTTCCCCTCGGCCAACCTGGTGCACTATTAGGGCGCACCACCTCCTTCCTGCGGCCACGCTATGGACCGCTGTTGTTAGTTGTCAGCACCTCCACACTGAGAGTGCTTTCACCCATCCATTGGGTCCACTTTAGTTGTCTGATTCTCAAAATGTCCACACCCTCGAACATCTTGGGTCACTGCCATCCCTGCTACAACCTCAAGGTCACCTTGTAGCCGATTTAGTGGTTCAGTCATGATGAACGCATGAACACCCAAAGGGAACAAACCATCCTTTATTCATGTTAGCTATGATTAGTTCCCATTATAGGAACATGAAGCATATAAATAAATCACTATGATTTTAATCTTATTATCAACCCAGAAAATTGTTTTTCCAACCCCACATGAAAAATCTATCTATGGATCAACGTGTTTGAGAGTTAATCTACATTATTCATTTAGAGGGCAGAACATGGGAAAGCATTTACATAGATTCAAACCCCAACCTGGGAAATGAGATTTCTCTAGGATGATCATTCATCTTCAGCCATAAATTTCTGATCTCGAATCCACTATACAAGGTTTTCATCACTATCATCCAATTTTCCAGCAATCATCATTGGAGAGGTTGACCATTGTCATTTGTTGTCCCCACCCACCAAATCCTCAGAGCAATTCTAGGATTGTTCCAACAATCCTGCATTTCTTGTTAGTATATTAATTAATTAAATGCCAATCCATGTTTCTATTACACTATGTTGTAGTGTTGTTATGTTGACTCATTAATGAGGTTCATTAATGATATTTGTTATCGGCTCGTCCCTGCACCACAATGCTAACGTGTCACTACTCAACAAGGAAGAAAATAATAAAATTAACTTTTTAATTTATTTTACTTTTCTTCTAAAAAGTCTAAAAATTAACTCTCACCCTCAACCCAAGTCGGTCGATGTTAGGGCCCCCTATAGGAAGCACACCCTCACGAGCTCAATAATACTCTTTGATTTCTAATCTAATTTACAATATAATAGTTATAATGATTTTAAAATAAAAAATGTTTATTCAATTATTTTATTTTCATCAAAAAACTACTTTCCACTATTTACCCACACCGGCCAATGTTTGGTTCTACCCAAGGAAAGCATACCCTCACAAGATCAACGATGATCTCATATTTTCAATCTAAGTTAAAACTTATGAGTTATAAGGATTTTAAAATAAAATAATTTTTATTCAATTATTTTATTTACGACTAAAAACTATTTTCCACTATTGACCCATGCCGGCCAATATCAGGCTCTACCTAACGAAATCATACCCTCACGAGATAAGTGGTGGTATGAAATTTTCAATCCGAGTCAATGATTCTGAGTTATAAGGATTTTAAAAATAAAATATTTTTATTTAATTATTTTATTTATGGTTATTCCATTTTAGGGTTTTCTCATTGGAGGTCCACGTTGACTAAACACAAGTCTTTCCTAGGGTAAAACCACCATCTTAAATACAAAGGTGCCCTCAGATTTTTTATCTAGGAACCCATTTAAGAGTTATTCCATTTTTTCAGGAAAACTGCTCATGCATGCTATTTAAAACATAAAATTTTTGACAGATCATTCCGGGAACTTAGGGCCTCAAAATTGCAAGACATCTTAGGGCCTGGTGTTGAAATAATCTCATTTATTTTTTTTAAAAAATCATTGAATTTAGGGGTATTACATTACTCCCCATTTAGGGATTTGCATCCTCATAATCCAAAACAAAGGATAATAGAAAAAGGGGGTACTAATCACGAATCTGAGCCTACCACTCCCATGTGCTCCCTAAAGATATTTTGTGTTTCCAATGAACACGTACCATAGAAATCAACCATCCAAAAAGGATCCCTTCATTTCAATGCTCAATCTCCACTAGGTACTCCGTGAATGTTACCCCATAGTCAAACTCCAGTTCACCATGGTTGATGATGTGATAAGGGTCATGCATATATCTTCTCATATGAGATACTTGGAAGACGTCGTGTACCCTCTATAACTATGGAGGTAGATACAAGTGATATTAAACCTTTCACACTCTACGCAGTATCATGATAGATTCAATGAACCTCGAAGATAACTTTCCGCCCTAGTCAAATCTGTATATCCCTAATTGTGGAGAGACCCATAGAAATACTTGGTCCCCCTCTTCAATATCTAAGGGTCCATTTCACCTATCAAATAGGTATTTTTTTTGGCTCTATGTAGTCTTAATCCACTCTCAAATGACTTGCACCTTCTCAGTGGTAGCCTATACCTTCTTCAGACCAATGAGTGTTGAATCCATTGGGTATATCCATTATTTTGGTTTCCTATATGGTCATCCATACAGTGCCTTGAATAGTGCCAAACCGATGGTGGAATGGTTGATATTGTTGTACACAAACTCCACCAGCGGTAGGTGGTCCTCCCAACTACGACCAAAATTGAAAACACAAGCATGAATCATGTCTTCCATGGTCTGTATGGTTTGATCTATTTGACCATCCATCTGTGGGTGAAAGGCCATGCTCAAGCCAACTATGTCCCAAATGCCTCCGACAATACCTTCCATAATAGGGATGTAAATATTTCATCATGATCTGAGATTATCATAGATGGGACTCCATAGAGTTGAACTATCTCCTACACATAGAGGTATCCCATGCTCTCTAATGAACCATGTTGTTGGATGGGTATGAAGTGGGCCAACTTTATGAGTCAGTCTATGATCACCCAAATAGTATCGTACCCCCTAGATGTACTTGGTAAGACTGCTATGATTTTCATCAATATCCCATCCCACTTCCACTCTGGTACCTCGTTGGGTTGTGTCAAACCTACTGGAACTTGGTGCCCAATATTCACTTGCTAACAAGTGAGGCATATTGAGACAAACTTTGAAACTTCCTTCTTCATCCCCAACCACCGTTATTGATGTCAGAGGTCCTCTTACATCTTTGACACACCTGAATATACCACCAAGGGGGATGTATGTAACTCCCTCAACACTTACTCCCACAACACAACAGAAAAAATGGTTAATCCTCTGAAAAGGATGACTTTCTCCCCACCTTTCTAATATCCATTAGGGTTATGCCCTGTGGATATCTGGGAATGTGTAGCCTCACAAATGGTATCTCCGAGCTGCACCTCCCTAACTCACTATTAGAGTGGAGGGTAAACTACCATAAATTAAAGAAAATATGAATCATATCTCTCCATAAAGGATATATGAAGTGAGGAAAACTTCTATGAGGCCTCATTCAGTAGTTGTGAACTCAAAATCCTATAGAGAGCATCTACCATCAAATTCCCATTTCATGGAGTATAGAATATCTTGATGTCATAGTCCTGGAGGGACTCTATAAAACACCACTATCTTAGGTTCATATCCCTCTATGAAAATATATACTTGGAACTCTTATGGTAAGAGTAGATGATAAATCATTCGACCATAACGCAGTGTCACCACATCTTCAGTGTGAAGACTACCACATCCAACTTAAGATCAGGGCACTCGTCAAACTTAGTATTAACTACTCAAAATTAGATACACACCTTTCCATCCATACAGAAGGCCTCCTCTTTCAACTGGTCTATTTTGTTCATCATCCCTTTGGTAATGGGTACCTGTTCTCCATGGATTTTTGGTTAAAGGAGTCGGTAATTCACAAATGAATTTTAATACTAGGTCTCACTAATCCCTTACTCTGTAAGTCTCCCACCTACAACCTCAAATAATTAATATCTACAAAATCAATTCAATATATTGATGCTGATACTGGTTCCATCTTAGTGTGTAGAATGATGCAGGAGTCCATCTCTATGTAGGGAGGTAATCCTGGAAACATCATTTGGAAAGATACACCCATACTCTGAAACTACTTCTAGGAACTGAAAACATAAAACACCCACTACAACGTGGGTAAGGATGGATTCATGCTGCCACCCTCTTTCCCTATCCCCCATCTCCATGAGCCTGGTGTGGACCACATTGGGGTGGTGGTTGTAACATGCTGAAAAGTATACCACCTCCTCATGCACCCCCATCTCCTATACCGCATCTACCGCTCTGCAGATTAATATGTTCCTATCACTATTTATTCCCTAGTGGCCCATCCAAATTTCATTTCCAACATGATGGGGTGGAAAATCTCTAGAAATATGTCCCATACTATATATTGATAATCATTACTTCTTTCCAGGTCGACTTGACTCACCCTACGAGCCTTGAGCTGTAGATCCATTGTTTGGGGATCTATTCTCAGAATGTCTAACATGTCCATGTATCTAAGACTGATGTTGTGTTACCTCTTTCCCACTACTAACAACCAATTTCTATATCTTCTTTTCCAAAGTAATTTTATCCACAAAGGTTCTCTCTAGAATTCTAGAATAATTAGGAATGCATAGAATAATAATGTTGGCTCAGATGTCTCTAAACAAATCACATTCAGAGGTTTGATCCCTAAAGCACTGGTCGTATCGTATTCATCGAGTACCTAAAAATTTCGATATTTCCCTATGAATACTCAGCTAATAACATGTCATCCTTCCAAATCTATAGAATCTATTGGGAATGCATATCCCTAAGATTTTGTAGAAATAGTCCCTACTCTGAGAAAGGTTATCAATCTATTACCATAGAAAAGTCACCTCACCATAAGAGCATGTAATCTAAACCCCTCGATCGCCCTGGTTGGCCAAGTAGTAGGCTCAATACTAGGACCACCATATTATCTAATCGTGCCCTAACTAGATGGAAAACTCGGTTACCACCTCAAGATAGTCTTTAGCCGTCGATGAGTTGGGCTCGCCATGGATCCTTAGGGGTCTCTGTTGCTGAAACTCATGTAAGGAACTGAGCCTATGTGTATCCTATATCAGTAGCACAGGTAGTAACTGATGAACAATGAGTGGTGGTTAAGCTGAGAGACCTCATGAAGGTACCATCATGGGAAACGATCCTTTTACCAAATCCTCGTCACTCTATGAACCATACTTGTAGTCACACACCGGAATCCCGGCTAGCTGTCAGCATGGAGGCATCTGGAATGAGATCAAGATGAATCATGAATAATATATTATACCTGGTGAGATGACTCATACTCAAAAATTTCAAAAGAAAACATCCAAAGGCACATAAAACTGATGTTTTCATGCACCTGGTTAGAAAATAGAATTCAGGGTCCTGGTGTATGGATACGTCGGCTGTCGCACTAACATTGGACTCCCTAGCCTGAATGATGAACTCAAAACACTTAACATTGTTGCCCTATCAAAATTTACAGATTCTTAGTTCTTCTAGTAGAACCGACCTCCTCTAATACTACTTTGTCAGGACCCATACCTCAGGGCCCGTGATGTGACTTACCCAAGCTCGCCTTCTATAGGACCTGGTGGCAACTAGCACCAAGTAAGAATATAACAAAAGGGAAGGAATTTTTATTTAAACCAGTACACATGAAAAAATCTCAAACAGTGAAAAGTAAACAAAAAAGTAAACCACAACTTTCATTGAGACAACAACTAAGAATACAGTACAAATTGAAAGTAAAATGGGGCTAGAATACAAGCCCAAAAAAACAATGGAAAGTATAACTTCCACCATCTGTTTGCTCTAAACCCCACCTGAAGGGTAGGTGAAGGGTATATTCATGTATCCATAGAAGTATTCCCTTATGTGTAATCTCACTGAGCACCACCTAGTCCTAGACCACCAATGTTTCTGTCGAAGAATCGATCACCTACATGGGACATGCCACATGCGGGCAAAGCCTGTGCTTGGAGGAGTAACGAAATACTCAGTAAGGAATGCATAAAAAAAGGAAAGACCCCAAAGCTTGACCACAGAGAAAATATTTCTGACACTAGTTATAACTTAATGTATAGAAAAGTTAGATTTCTCAGTCATAGAGCTGAATCAACTTGTAATAATGAGGTAATCATCCTTAATGAGCCACTGAGGTTTGCTCATTTTTTTGACCACTGAGGTTTTATCATCTGCTGCACCACTAAGGTACACTCATCTGCTGAACCACTAAGGTAAACTAATATTATGAACCATTGAGGTATGATCGTATGATGAATCACTACGATAATCTTGTATGGTGAACCAATGAGGTATGATCGTTTGTGAACCACTGAGGTACTCTCGTATGCTGAACCACTATGGTACGCTCGTATGTTGAACCACTGAAGTATGCTCGTATTCTAAACTACTCATGTACACTTGTATGCTGAACAACTTAGGCCTGCTCATATGATGAACAGCTAAGGTGTGATCATCATACCTTTCATGTCACATCTAGTAGTAGGATTCATGCTCTCCAGTGTGCTTGATTTAAAGAAAATTTTCTCCTCAATCCATCAGTCATAAATCTACCATCACAAAATCTCACTTAGAGTATTTCGAAAGGACCATTCCATCACAAGGGTTTAAAATCCGCATATGGAATATCAATCGGACACCCAGTCTAAAGGATAATGGTTTTTTTGTGAATGGAGCCCGATTGTGTTCGGACTCGATTTGACTTAGTCAGACTGACCCGACCAACCCGGCCCAAGGGTCCCATTTGACCCGACCAGTTTTGGACAGTCCGCACAGACCTGATTAGGATTGGGCTAGCCCGGTATGACCTAGCCCAGAGCCCTGGCCCAATAGGCCTTACTGGACTTGTCCCGGTTCGGCCATGGGTTGAGCCGGCTGGGTCGCCCAATGACTTGGTTTCATCTGGCTCAGCCCGCACTAGAGGGATAACAATATCTACAACCCAGGCCACCCACCCACTTAGTGCACCCCATTATCTTGGACCATAATGGTGGCCTAACTTGCTTCCAGATAGTACACCTGAGGTATCCGAGGCATGCTTCCACATGGCTGGCTAAGGCTGGCTACCTCCTACCCGTATGCAATCATCCCGGGACCACATTCCACCTGAATGCCACGACCCGCTAGCACGGTATGCTCCTCCAAATAGGTACCCAAGCGGTGCACCCTTTTGCACCACTGCGGCCTCCACCGACTCGGCGCCCCATCGGGGCCCGTTGCCTCAAACCTGCGGCAGCCACTATGGGCCACCACCACCAGTCGTCGGCGTCGCCATGCCTACATTGTCTTCTGTGGCCCAATGTGTCCTCTCCGGTGGTCCGATTCTAGAACTATCCACACCCTCGAACTTCTCAAGTCACTATAATCCCTTCTAAGACCTCAAGGTCTCCTTGCCATCGATTCAGGGGTTCAGTCCTG
The DNA here is from genome assembly GCA_963277665.1 of Viscum album. NCBI lineage: Eukaryota > Viridiplantae > Streptophyta > Magnoliopsida > Santalales > Viscaceae > Viscum > Viscum album. The sequence continues at coordinate 284,763,413 of OY728147.1, forward strand.
AAGATCGCATGAACACCCAAATGGAACAAAACAACCTTTGTTCATGTCAGCTCAAATTTGTTCCTGTTAGCAGGAACATGAAGCATATAAATAAATCACTAATATTTTAATCCCATTATCAACCCATAAAAATTATTTCCTATCCCCTCATGTAAAATCATTCAAAGGATCAACTTGTTAGAGAGTTGATCCACATTCTTCGTTTAGAGGGGAGAATGGGGGAAAACAATCACATAGATTCAAAACCCTACAAGGGAAAGAAGATTTCTTGAGGATGATCATTCATCATTGTCCATTGATATCCGATCTCGAATCCTCTCTATAAGGGTTATGTCACCTATATCCCATTTTCCTACGTTCATCATTGGATAGGTTGTCCTTCTTCGTTCATTTTTGCCACCCACCAAAGCCTCAGAGAAATTCTAGGATTGTGCCTACAATTCTATATTGCTTGTTAGGATATTAATCAATGAAACAAGAATTAGTGTTTATGTTTCACTGCATTGCAACATCGTTATGCTGAATCATTAATGTGATTCATTAATGAGATTCATCGTCTCAACCTCATTGCACCACAGAGGTGACGTGCCACTGCTCAAGAGTGAATAAAACAATTGAAATAACTTTTTAATTTATTTTAGTTTTCTTCTAAAATGTCTGAAAATGTACTTTCACCCTCAACCCACACTAGTAGAAGTTAGACTATGCCTAAGAGAAGAACACCCTCGTGAACTCAGCGACACTCTTAGATTTGCAATCTGGGTTATCATTTAGGAGTTATAAGGATTAGAAAATAAAACAATATTTATTCAATTATTTTATTTATAGCCAAAAACTACTTTCCACTATGGACCTGTGCTGACCAAAGTTAGGCTATGCCTAAGGAAAGCATTGTAATGACCCAATATTTTGAGTACTATTTGTTTCCTGAATATATGTGTTATTTTATACTCAACAAAAAAATATCCTTTTATTAATTAATTGAGTAAAATTAAAATGACACAGTTGGGTTTTGACTATTATATGACCATTGGTCAATATGACCATTGGAAACTATAATCTTAACGTTATGATTATTGTTTATAAATACAAATGATCATGGTTAATTAATACATAAAGAAGAGTCGAAGGCCACATCCAGTAGACTTGGTCCTTACAAAAACTATCTGTCAAAGCTTTGGATGGTGGTAGCATCATTGAGCTTTTCTCTGGACCAACCCAAGACAAGCTTCAACATGTTAAGCTTGAATGTAATTTCCTTCGAGAGAAGTTCAAGATGATAGGAATCACCACTTTAGAAATGTTTTTCGATCCTCCCAAATATTTGGTTTCCACAACACACCTTACTCTTTGGTCATATGCAGGTGTTATAAGGGGCTATGTAATGGGGCCTTAGTTACTTTGTGTAATCCCTTTGTATAAATATAATTTGTATTTATTATTATGGTATATTTTGTGAATTTTAAATTAAAAGATAAATATAAGATAAATTTATAAAAGGTCCATATTATTGATGAATTTTTCAAAAAAAGGAATTTTAAAATATTTTTTATACTTTAAATAATTAATAATGTGAAATTATTTTCAAAAAATGGTCTTCTGCAGTTGTGGTCATTAAGAAATTTATATTCTAATAAGATCAGCATATTTTTTTGATTAATAGTAAATTATGAATAGTAACGTGACCAATGGAATAATAACCTCACTTAAGAAATTATAATTATAATTTAGTCATCTTGATTGGTAATGTGATATAATAGCACAAGTAAATATTTGTTTAAAAATTATTAGTTAAGTATTAATATTTTTTTGAGTAAATAACATTTTTACCTAAAAATTAAATATCTCATAATTAGAAAATTATTTTCATAAAATGGTGGTCATTTTTGAATTTAGAGAATTGATATTAGGTTATGGTGAATTTAAGAGATTTTTATAAAATGTTTTGTTTTTCAGTGAATAGTGAAAATATAGTTTTGCATTTTTGTGTATTTAATGACATAATTAATGATGTAATAATGATGTATTAACTCTGGTACACTTTTGTATATTAAAAAATTTTATGAGGTGTCCCAAGTGTCCAATACCATGGGAAAGCCCAATGTTTTGAAAATACCACTAATGAGGTGTCCCTTAGAAATTAATAAAATATTCCCTCACATTTTCTATAAATACAAACCAATTATTTCATTACTTTCATTCCAAATTCTAACTCAATGAAGATATGGTCTTTTTACCTCCCATGGAGTCTCCCAAGGTTCTCTCAAGCCACCTAAGGCCCCAACCATCATTTTTTTGAAGCTACTCTTCAAGGTAAGGGATCCTTTCACCCCCTCTTTTATTCAAAAATTTCTTTTAAGTTATGTCTTTTAATTTCCATTTTCTTATGTTTGGGTATTTTATTCTATATCCTTATTGCTGTACATTTTATGTTCAACTGATGAGAGACCATTTTCACTATCATCAAATAATTTTTGTAATTTTTAAGTGACACCATTAGGATGCTGAAGTTTCATAATGGAATTCATTACTTATATTTTACTTTCAAGTTCTCTTTTATGTGGTATGTCTTTCAAGTTTCCATAAAATATTCTTATTTCTAATTTATTCTATCCCTATATAGTAATATGAGTCATTTATGTATGTTATACCTTTTTCATCTCTCTTTTTAATGTTTTCTAAAACCATGTTGCATAACCGTTATGCAACTGAATTCTCATCTCAAAATATTTCTATTTTTATATAGAAATTATATTATTTTATTTATGTGAATATCCAAAGCTATTTAATTTCTAAGGGTACTATCCAAGATAGAAAATGATATATTTTATTATAGAATTGAGATATATAAAACCTTCATTCCATTTCCATGTGTTATAAATGACATAATGATCTTGTTTTTAAGCACTTTTAAAAATGTCACAATTTTGATATGAAAACCATTTATTTTATTCTATTTGTGTTATTTATGAGATTTTTTATTATGATATATGTGGATAACTTTAAAATAAAGACATATTAAGGGTTCCCCTTGATATCTCTTTAATTTATTCGGTAATGAATTAATCTATATAGTTAACATGTTTTAAGATACCTCCGTGAATAACCATGGTTATTTTTATGACACCTTGACGATGGACCTTGGTGATATGCTTATGAATGTATGAATTAAATGTTGTAGAAAAACTTTTCAAGATATTATTGTTATCACTTAAGTTCACATGTAAACTATTTCACTTGTTTTCCTTATTGGGACTTCGGATCACCCTTTCCTTTGTTGTATGTCTCCAGGTTCTGAGATGTAGTAATTGTACATTAGACGAACCTATGATGAAGCCTTACAAGTGTATTAGAATAATGTTTTATGTTTTCAAGTATTATTTTCCTGATTTACAAGATACTAGAATTTATAGATCTTCTATTTGTAAAATGTAATAAAATGTTATATAATAAAAAGTCATGTTTCCATAATTGGTATAAAAGGATAGTTTAGTTATTTTTGGAAATTAGGATATAAAAAATTTAGGAAGAACCCTATAAAAAAATTTAAATATAGAAAAAATTCCTTTTATTTTGGTGAAATATTAAGTAAGTGGTTTCTAAAAAAATAAATCTTTTTCTAGATATGAACAAGTTGATGTGGCTATGTCAAAAATGTACCTAGTAGCAAACACTCCAACAAGGAGTTTTGGGATTGACCCGAGGAATCCTGGTACATGACAATGGGCCTTGATTCACTTCTGGTTTGACACTCCTGGGGTATATTTTTGTTTAATCACATGATTTTTCTAAATCATTATGATGGATCTATAGTGGAATGTAATTATTATTAAAGAATAATATGTTTAAGAATAATGTTTTAAGACATAAAAATGATTTATAGTTAAGAGATTCATAAATGAAATAAGCTTCTCACTAAGGTTTTATTCATTTAAAAAAATTGTGGGAAAAAGTAGGAACTATGAAAATGGTGACCACAATGGACCATGTGCTAATGACCCTATGATGGAATCCATAATGGAAACATTCATGAGAATGACGAACCAACTGACTCAAGTTATGGGAAATAACTAGAATCAAGCAAAGAGAATTATTTCACCGTGAAGGAAAAAACATTCTACTGAGTCCATTATGATTCAACGACCAACAAACATCAGCGGATCTACATACCCATTTATTTATGAATAGTGGACATGTCTATCGATAATATCTTTTCTGTGCTCCGCTATTTAGAACAAGAGAAGTTCACCCAGTTTGTTTAGAGCTTAGAGGGAGAAACTGATCATTGGTGGGAACTGATTAAAAACACAAGGCCAAGAGTAGGGGTTGAAGCTATGGATTGGGAATATTTCAGAAGGATCATATTCAATAACTATTTCCCTTATTCTATGAGAACAAAAATGAAGAAGGATTTTCTTGAGCTGAAGAAGAAAAAGAATGAATCTATTGGAAGATATGAGATTAACTTCACAAGACTTTCCCGTTACAGCTCAAGCTTGGTCATGGATACTAATGGGTACGTTGATAGATTTTTTGGTGGACTAAGACGTCATCTACAGAAGAATCTATCCAACCGATACTATGATAGCTATGAAGAGATTGCATAGAGTGGTATGAAAGTTTAATTGGAGTTTGGGGAGATGCAATGGTACCATAAATCCAATGAAAAGAAGTGATCAATGGAGCTATGCTTAGGGAGTAGCTTTGATCAGGAAATAGGAGGCAAGAAAGTGAAACATACCACATGTAATAAATGTGGGAAGAAGTATTTGGGGAACTACTTGATCGAGAGTGGGAAGTGCTACAAGTGTGGAAGAGATGGTCATATCACTCAGAATTGTCATAGTGAAGTGATTCCTCAACTTACAAACACTAATGAAAAAGGGAAGATGGTTCATGACCTTCTTCAAGTCCAATAATATAAGTGTGTAAAACTTGGGAACTTTTCCAATCACTTTATAAACTCGAGGGAAGTGGAGGGGAATCACCATTAACCTCAGCAAAGGCCAAAGGAACAATTTCCTGATTTTTCAATCACTGCAGATGAATTTGAAGTGGAAAATGATGTGGTGGCGAGTACTCTTATTTTTTTCTCAAAGCTAAGAAGTACTTTGTGGGATTCTGGTTCTTTGTATTTCTTTATTTCCTCCAGATTTGCAATGAATTTAGAATCAACCCCGAAATTGATAAAAGTGGAGTTATCAATCCGGACTCCTGGCGGGATTATCAAAGAATAATCAGCATTTAAAAACTCTAGTATTTAATTTAGTGAGCACAATATTATCTCAAATATAGTAGTCATTCCCATGCTGGAATTTTACATTATACTAGGGATGGAATTTCTCTAAAATTATAATACAAAGATAAAATTTAGAATCAAGGAAATATATGTAGTCTTGAATGTAAAACATAGAGTTATCTTCCAAGGAGTTTTATCACAACCTGATCGTTGTCTATAATAACCTCCTATATCCTTCTCTATAGAGTTGATTAGTGAAGAAAAAGAAAGGAAATGGTTGTATAATGATTGAAAATGTAACTCTCATCCCGGAATACATTAACATATTTCATTAGGAGTTACCCAGAACTCCCCCAAAAAAAGAGGTAGTGTTCACCATTGAACTCATACCTGGATCTCATCCGATATCAAAGACCCCGTATAAGATGGAAAATGTGGCGCTAGAGGAATTAAAGAAGAAACTCCAAGATCTTTTGGAGAAGGGGTTTATCCACCCAAGTGTGTCTCCTTGGGGAGCACTTGTTCTCTTTGTTAAAAATTAGGGTGGATCTATGTAGTTAGGCATTGATTATAGAGAACAGAATGGGATCATAGTAAATAACAAATGACCTCTTCCAAGAATTTATGACTTATTTGACCAACTTCATGGGCCTCAATTCTTCTCGAATATTGATCTTTGATCTGGTTATCATCAATTGAGGGGGAATAATGAAGATATTCTAAAAACTTCCATCCGATCAAGATAGGGGCATTATGAGATTTTTTTTATGCCCTTGGGCTTGACTAATTCTCATGATATATTTATGGATTTGATGAATAGATTCTTTAAGGTATACCTTGATAACGTTGTGATAGTTATTATTAATGATATTCTGATATATTCCAAAAGTTATGAGGAACACGAGGATCAACTAGGATTTTTTTAAAACTCAATAGAATGAGAATATTTTTGGAAAGTTTAGTAAATATGAATTTTGGTTACAACATGATTTTTTATTTGGGAACATTGTAACCAATGAAGGAATCACAGTTGACCCTACAAAGACAAAGGTTATAGAGGAGTGGCCTCATCCTACAAAAATAACTGATATTCTTAGTTTCCATATATTAGTGGGATATTATAGGAGGTTTTTGGATAACATTTCACGAATTTCTAATCCATTAACCAAGTTAACTCAAAATGGGGTCAAGTTCAACTATAAAAAGGAGTGTGAGAAAATCTTCCAAGATCTGAAGAAGGGATTGGTTACTAAACCCATGTTAACTCTACCCTCAAGTGGAGAAGGATTCCTTATTTTTAGTAATGAATCTATGAAAGGGCTTGGGTGAATTCTCATGAAAAATGAAAAAGTCATTGTTCATACATATCGATAATTGAAGACTCGTGAGCAGAACTATCCTACACATGATCTTGATCTAACTACCATTGTTTTTCTTTGAAGATATTGAGGCACTATATTTATGTGGAGAAATGTGATATATACATAGACCATAAAAGTTTGAAGTATATTTTCACACAAAAGGATTTTAACATGTGACAGATGATAAGGTTGTAACTTCTTAAAGACTATTATTTTTCTATTCATTATCACCATAGAAGAGAAAACAAAGTCCCTGATGCATTATGTAGGAAATACCTTATTGTTATTTCCATGAAGAGGATTCAAAGAGATCCGTCGATCCAAGACCCATTCAAAATGGACATGGGAATTATAAGGTAAGGGACATCATCAACTCTATCACAAATGATTTCTCAACCGTCATTGCTGGATAAAATAAAAAAAGCTCAGAAAGAAGATCTGTTGTTACAAAATATGTTTGAGGCTATGAAGGATGGGGAGTTTTCTGAGTTCAATATTGATCAAGAATGTGTACTAAATTTTCATACAAGAATATGTGTTCCATTTATTATAAAAATAAAGAAGTAGCTGATGGATGAAGCTCATGACTGTACTTTCTCTATACATCTGAGAAGCACGAAAATGAATAGGGACCTTGATGATCATTATTGGTGGGATAATATGAAAAGGGAGAGTGATGACTACTCTACAAGGTTCATAGTATGTCAGTAAGTGAAGATAGAGTGATAACTTCATATATGGGTATTACAACCACTACCCATAATAGCATGGATGTGGGATAATATCACAATGGACTTTATCACTGGTATCCCGAGAAAATCCAATGAAAAAATGTGATATGGGTTATTGTGGATCATTTCACCAAGACTTACCATTCTATCTCTATTTGAGAGGATTTATCTCTTCATAAACATGCCAAGATTTACATGAAGAAAGCGGTATGGCTGCGTGGGGTTACACTTTTTATCATATCTGATCATGATCCAAGGTTCATATAAAAATTCTAGAGAAGAATTCAACATAAAATGAGTACCAAATTGAATTTCAGTATAGCATATCACCCCCAAACTGATGGATAATCTAAAAAGGACTATTAAAACACTCAAGGAAATGCTGAGAACATGCTCAATAGAATTTAAATGTGGATGGGATCAACAACTCTCATTAGTTGAGTTCTCTAACAATAATAGTTTCTATTCGAGCATTCAAATGGAACCCTATGAAGCTCTATATGGGTAGCGATGTAGAGATACTACTTGTTGGGATGAAGTTGGTGGGATAAAGCTTATTAGGACTAATCTTGTGCAATATATTACATTAAACTTTCATGACATACAACAACACATTAAGGCTGCTTAGTGTCGGAAAAAGTGTTATGCCAACAGCCATCGAAGGGACTTGGAGTTTGATGTAGGTGACAATGTTAGTCACTGAAAATCACCTTGGAAATGAGTCAAGAGGTTTGGGAGGAAAGGGAAGCTCAACCCTAGGTACATTAGACCCTTTGAAATCCTTGATCACAAAGGAGCAGTGGCCTATTTGCTTGAACTTCCTCAAAATATAGAACAATTTCATGATGACATCCACATATACATCTTGAGGAAGTACATAACTAACCCATCACATGTACTAAATCTAGAGGTGGTAGAACTGGAACATGGTCTCTCTTATGAGGAGCATCTCGTGGAGATCTTGGATTGTAGGGAAAAGTTACTACACAACCAGACTATCCACCTTGTTAAGGTGTTGTAGAGAAACCACAATTGTGGTGAAGCCACGTGGGAACTATAAGAGTCTATGAGGAAGAATTACCGACACCTTTTCTCTTCATAGTGTACAAGTTCAAATTTTGGGGATTATATTTCTTAAGGGGGAAGAATGTAATGACCTGATATTTTGAATAATATTTATTTCTTGAATATGCGTGCAATTTTATATAAAACAAAATTATATACTTTTATTAATGAAGGGAATATAATTAAAATGATACCATTGGGTTTTGACTATAATATGACCATTGGTCAATATAACCATTGGTTAATATGACCATTGGAAACTATACTCTTAACATTTTGATTATTGTTTATAAATACAAATGATTATGGTTCATTAATAAAGAAAGAAGGGTTGATTTCCACATCATGTAGACTTAGGCCATACAAATCCCACCTATCAGAGCTTGGGAAGAGGAAGATTCCCTGGGATATTCTCTGGACCAAGCCCAAGCTGAGCTTCAACATGATAAGATTGAATGTAATCAACTTCGAGAGAAGTTCAAGATGATAGAAATCACCACCCGAGAAATGTTGTACAAGCTGCACCAAGATTCTTTCACCATAGCAAACCTTACTCTTAGGTCCTATGTTGCTGTTATAAGGGTATATGTAATGAGACCTTAGTTATATTGTGTAATCATTTTTTATAAATAAAATTATTATTTATTATTATGGTAAATTTTTTGAATTTAAAATATCAATATAAATATAAGAAAAATTTATAGAAGTTCCATATTATTTATGAATGTTAGAAAAAAAGGAATTTTAAATTTTTTTATTATAATTTAAATTATTAATAATGTGAATTTATTTTTTAAAAATGATCTGTTATAGTTGTGATCTATAGGAAATTTAGATTCTAATAAGTTCAACTTAATTTTTGGTGAATAATAAATTATAGATAGTAATATTACCCTTATGAATAGTAATGAGACCAATGGAATAGTAACCTCAGTTAAGAAAGTATAAATATAATTTAGTCATATTTATTGGTAATGTGATATAATATCATAAAAAATAAATGTTTTAGAAATTATTAGTTAAGTATAAGTATTTTTTTGTTAAATAGTGTATTTACATAAAAATTAAATATCTCAGAATTAGAACTTTAGATTCATAAAAAATGTTTTTTTTTGAATTCATATAAATGAAATTTGGTTAGGGTGAATTTATTTGATTTTTATTAAATATTTTGTTTTTCAGAGAATAGTAAAAATACAATTTTGAGTTTTGGTGTGTTTAATGACATCATTAATGATGTAATAACGATTTAGTTATTTTGGAAGACTTTTTATAGTAAAATATGTTATGAGGTGTCATAATCGGACAATACTATAGGAAAATACTATGGCCAAGCCCATGGTTTTTCATATACCACTAATGAGGTGTCCCTTGAAAATTAATAAAATATTCCCTCATTTTTTCTATAAATACAAAATAATTCCTTCATTCATTTAATTCCCAATTCATAATAAAATAATATATGTTTCTTTTATCTCCCATGGAGTCCTACAAAGGTTACCTTTGGCCCATCAAGGTCTGAACCTTAATGTTTTTGTAGTTACTCTTCAAGGTAAGGGAACCTTTCACCCTAATCTTTTATTAAAAAACTTATTTTATGTTATATATTTTAATTTCCATTTTATTATGTTGGGGTTTTATTTTCTAGATCCTTATTGATGTAATGTGTATTCTCAATTAATGAGAGACCATTATCTCTATCATCAACTCATTTTATGAATTTTTAGTTGACGTTGTTAGGCTGCCAAATTTTTGTAAGGGATTTCTCCACTTTTATTTTCCTTTAAAGTTCTCATTTATGTGGTATGTATTTTCATGTTTCCATTAAATATTCTTATTTAATATTTATTCTGTCCCTATAGTATAATATGAGTCATTTATGGATGGGATTCCCTTTTCCCCTCTCTTTTTAATGTCTTTAAAAACCATGTTCTATAGCCGTTATGCTGCAGAATTTTCGTCTCAAAATCTCTCTCTTTTTTTCTAATGAAATTCTATTATTTTATTTATGTTAATAGCCAAACCTATTTAATTTCTTGGGGTATTAAAAGAGACATAAAAATTATATATTTTATTCTATAATTTACAAACATAAAACCCTCATTCCCTTTCCATGGGTTAGAAATGGCATAATGATCTTGTTTTTAAGCACTTTTTAAAACGTCATGATTTTGATTTGAAACCCATTTATTTTATTTTATTTTGGTTATTTATGAAATGTTTGATTATAATATATGTTTATCATAATAAAATAATTACATATTAAGTGTTATCTCTTATAGAACTCCGATCCACTGGGTAAATAATTATTCTCTAGAGATGAAATGTTTTACAATACCTTGGTGAATAACCTTGGCAATTTTTATTACACCTTGGGGATGGAATTTGGTGATATACTTATTAATGTATAAATAAAATGTTTTAGCCACGTTTTTGTGTTATTTATCAGGTTATTATTATGATATTAAACATTATCCCCATGTTCTTTTTGTTATCTATGAAGTTCACATGTAAAATATTTCACTTGTCTTCCTTACCGGACCTTCTGCTCACCCTTTTCTTTGATGTCTGTCTTCATGTTATGAGATGTAGTAATTGTACATAGGATGAACCTATAATAAATAATTACAAGTGTATTAGATGAATGTTTTATGTTTTCATGTAATATGTTCTTGATTTCCAAGACACTAGAGTATAAAGATCCTCTATTTGTAAAATTTAATGAAACGTTATGTAATAAAACGGAGGGATGCCATAAGCATACCTTAATGAGATAAACGATGTTATCGTATTTTCAATATGAGTCCCCATTTATGAGTTATAAGGATTTAAAGATAAAATTAACTTTATCCAATTATTTTGTTTATGACCAAAAACCACTTTTCACTGTTGACCCGCGCCAGCCAATGTCCTGATCTTCCTATGGAAAGCATACCGTCACGAGCTAAATGATGGTCTCTAATTTTCAATACGAGTTACCATTAATGTGTTATAAGGATTTGAAAAATATTTTTTTTATTTAATTTTTTAATTTCGGTTATTCCATTTCTAGGTTTTCTCATTGGAGGCTTGCCTGGACTAAACATAAGTTGCCGATAAGGTAAACTCGTTAACCTGAACTCAATGATGGACTCAGATTTCTAATTCAGGCATCCATTTAAGAGTTATTCTACTTTTTGAAGAAAACTTCTCATTAATTATATTTAAAAATTACCATTTTTCTATAGATCATTTTGGGAAATTTATGGAAAAAAAATCACACACCAACTCAGCACTTGATCTTGAAATAATCCTATTTTATTTTCTAAAATAAAATTCATGGAATTCTAAGGTATTATCAAATGGGTGAGCTCGATAAAAAAGTATACAAATGGATAAGCCCCATTATAGCTCACAGGTGAGATAGATATATCTTATATAAGGGAGAGTCCCATTATACCTCTCTAATATATTGTTTAAAATTTGGAATTTGACTGTGAGAGTTAATAAATGATTAACTATGATGATTAATACATGATTAGCTACAATAATTACTCAAAAGAAATGTTTGGAAGTAGACTATGAATCTCTTTTATGAGTAGCTATAATGTTTATTCTAAGGTAATATTTGGAAGTTAACAGTGAAGGTAATTCATGAGTAGCTATGATGGTTACTCAAATTTTAACCATTATGGTTATTCCTTATGTAAGATTAAACAAAATAACTTTTTGATAAAAATTTAATATAATTTTCAATTTCAAAAATAATCCTTTATGAGTTTATTTTTCAATAAATATTAATAATGAAATATTTTTTGAAAAATGATGGTAAGAGAAGATGATTTCTTTAGAATTAAGAGGCTTTTTATTAAACCCAATTTCTATTTTAATAAATAATTTTTTTATATGTATTTAGGAACCATGTTTATTTATTTAGTTTTTGTTTCTTACTTAGAATTTTTGTTCTCATCCCACATTTTAAATTTTGTTCAGAGGGTTTTAAGGACAAGTAGGGATGGGTTTGTGGTCAAGATGAAAATTATAAATATTTTTCCTGATTTTTTGTTTATTTTAAAGTGTTCTGATTTATGGAGAAATGGATACAAATTAAAAGTGTCTACTTATAATTAATGAATTTATTATGTAATATCTTTTTATAATTTCTTGAAATGTAAATCAAACTCATCTTTCGGAATGAATGAATGTGGATTATAGTATAAAGTCACAATAATATATAATTTTTAAGGCCAATTCCTTTCAAGTATTCATAGAATATTTAATCCTTAATAACATATATTGACATCAAATATATTTTCGAAATATCAATGCAGGGTGGTGATGAAAAATAGTAGACATCACTCCATGGAGGTGGTTGTCCTCATGTACACACATGGATTTTTTTCTCGATATAATGGAATAATGAAAGAAATAGGATTATAATTTAATATCTTTAAAAATTTTATAAATATAATATTTGTTAATTAAACACCCTATTATAAACTTCCATGTTAGGTGATTTTGAAAAATGAAATATGCCACTTTGTTGAGGTGGATTTCCGTATGTACATACAAATAAAGTTATGTTTTTCTAAGGTAGGGGAAGGGTATATAATGGTTATAAAATTAACATAATAACAATTAATTATATTGATAATACTAATTTAATTATATATTATTTGGAAAAATAAGTTTGGAGGAGTAATACAGAGAAGAAAAAGTTTAAGAAGTGATTAGTACTCATGTTGAATGTTTTAACCCCCTCTTAGAGTACCTCCTAGAAATGAAGGATTGAGGGATTTTAAATGGATTAAGAGACATAAAATAGTGTATAGGGATCTATGGGATGTATAAAGGTCATGGTATGAAGATAAAATCAAATTTTATAGTTCCCTTGAAGGGTATGTGGAAGGATCCTTTTATAAATGGAGGGAATGACATTTTTGTAAATTTTACCTCTTAATATAAAAGGACCTCATGTTTAACATGAAATATGGACAAAAAGTATAAAATAATGAAGAATATATAATTTATGGTAATGAAACACCTCAAATACTCTTTCTTAGACATGTTTTAATATGATTTACTCATTTTTACTTGGTCAAACTCTTTACACCTTAATTTACCTATACTTGGGTAACTACATTTCAAACACTGATAAATTATTTATTTGAAAAAAAATGAAAAGAAAATTATTAACTCAATTTCAAAATTATTATTCAGAATATAGAAACCAAAATTTTAAACCATATTTCTATTGTTGGGAAAATTTATTATTAATATGATCACACATTATACGTTAAAACCATATATAGAAAAAATGAGTTTTTAAGCATAAAAATAATATTTAGTATAAAATTTTCAATTTTGTTGATTTTAATGAAATTAATTAGTATATTATAAAAAATATGTTTTATGTTTCTTTCAAATAAATCAAAAAGAAAATTTCACCATGTGAATATTTAATTAAAAGAAATGTCCAAAAAATAATTTTTATTGGAATAAAATATTACTTGAATTTCAAAATGTTTAACATAGGATTTATAAATTATAATTAATATTTTAAATGGATAATTTTTAATTTTAAATATATATTTTATTCAAAAAAAATTAGATATATTTTTAAATTGTTTTGATATCCTAATGATGTCATAAAATTATCAATATTTGTGAAAATAGTATTTCACATTATTCACCTAACAATAAACCTACACAGAAAAATATAAAAAGACAATTTTATGATAATATTTAAATGATGAATCAAAAAATAAATTTCATTTTTTAAAATTAAAATTCTAAAATTTAGTAATTAAACTTTTAAAAGGATATATAAAATATAATGAATTTTCTTTAATAAGAAAATGTCTTTTTAAATATTAAATTTTCATATTATTATTTCCTATAAATTACTAAGTTAATTATTTATAATAAATTATTTATATGAATATGATATTTTTTTATCGTCAACTCATAATATATTTATCTTCTTAAAATAAAAATACTTATCATCAAGAAAGGAATTTTTTAGAAAAATATATTTTTAATCATAAAATGATTTAATTATCTATTTAGATATAAGAATTTAATTTTATCAGTGAATTTATATTAACAATGACCCCATTTATTTTAATTTATGAATAATTTTCCTAATATTTAGATTTTTTGGGCTCAAATAGGGCTTAGATACCCTGAGAGGGGGTCAATTAGGGTATGAATATTTCTTTTCAAACTTCTTTATGCCCCATTGTATCTTGACTTATTTATTATTAGGGTCTCTTATTTTTCTATTTAGTTTTTAAATTTATCTTACCCTCTCCAACATTATCTGATTATTATTCATGGAAATTAAATCAATAAATTAACCACAAGGACACAATGATTTTTACTCTGTTCACCTTCAATATGCTATGTCTAATGAGCATACAAATGAAATGTACAAATGTATTGAATCCACTAATGTGAAATGATATTGGTTTAGGGTCGTCTACTAATACTTGGGATAACTTCCCATAGAATATTTGGGGTAGATGAATTATCTTCCAGGGATCACTTCCCTCATACTTCCGTCTTATGCTCACTACTTTAGAAGGAAAAAATTTGTCATGCAGGCTGATGAACAATATCTTATGTTATTGTGAGTATCACCAAATATATGATAGGTGCCTTTTAACTTCATGTGATCCTTCACATACTTGATGTGAACATCACCTCAAGTATCACCTTTCAATGAGATACCACTAAAATCCCTCATTACTTTTGCAATACATTCAATATATGCCAAGCCTTATTTTAACTACCTTGGATGTAATAGTGAATGAAATACTTCTTCATGTATTATCAAAGGGTGAAAATCTAATGAATTATTCTTCATATATATTTAGATATGATAATGATATTACTTATAGGTTAATACCAACACATATCTCCTTAAGAAATTCCCTAGCACGAGACCCTTGAATATAAATTCATGTGTGAGATCCTGAGACATAATCCTCGTGAGAGATCCTTATGTGAGACCCATGAACATAAATTCTTGTTAAATTCATGCAGATCACGATACTTCATATAGATCAGGTAGATTGTGAGACCCTATTTAGTTCATGCAGATCATGAGATCTTATTTAGTTCATGTGGATGATGAGACCATTTTAAGATCATTCTGATATTGATATCTCAGTGGGTCTTCTTATGCATATAACCAACAAGATCATACTTAACATCATGAGACTCTTTCATGAGTTCACTTCAAAAGACCTTCAACTAATTAGGCAGATCATAATATCCAAGAAAAAATATTCATTCATCTCCTAAGATACACTTACACAACATAAATAATATATACTACTTCACATCACATGAAACCACTTCTCTGGACTTTTCTCAGATTAATATTTTAAAGAAAAACTTTATCAACTATTAAGGAAGGGTCAATGGGTATTTCTAGGTAAAATTAAACCACATTTACCCCAAAAATCATAGTCAACCATCCATTAAAACACCTTAAAAATCACAAGAACATGCTTCACATGATCCCATCATGAGATCAAGATACACTTATTTGGTGGTATGCTTCATTATTATACATCACTTCTTGTTATCTCATCATGAGATCCAAAGATAATCACGAGTTTTTATGATGAACCCTTAACAAGATCCAATCAAAATCGTGTGGCCAGTGTGTAGAGACCCCAAAACTAACGTAATTGGATATTAAATTACTTTTTCGGAATACTTAATACATAACAAATACCAACACTCAAGGACCGTAATAGTTTAGTGTATTTGGAAACTCGGAACATAATCTTCTAATCATGGTGAAAGATCTTCAACATCACCCATAAAGATCTTCCCCTTTTATTTTATTACCTAAAACCTTTATTTGTATCCTGGGGAAAAGAGAGCATATAAAGGGTGAGCTCAATTTCTCAGTAAGGGTAAGCATAGAGAAAATAAAACAAACCATATACATTTTAACTTAAAAACATTAACATAATGTTTAGACATCAAAATCTTGAGCAATGACATAAAACATGGTAGTACGTAAGGAATAGATCATAATGGAACATAAATCATGACAAAATAGCATGGGAATAAAACATGTAATTATTGAAAACCATTAAGTACAAGATATTATTTCCATAGTAGCCAATGCATTGCTTCCAAGACCATCTTAGTGGAGAAAGTCCCTTTCTGAATCGAGTTCACTTCTCGTTCCAGTCCTGTAACACTGAACCAGATTAACTTAACATTCCATCCATGTCTATACCATGAGATATAAATCTTTACCCAATTAATTGGAGGGAGATATAGGTATCACCCATCTCATAATGAAATCATTCTTACGTGTACCACAACATAAACATAAATCATTCATCATAACCCAAAGAATAAAATGGGTTTCATAAACATCATCCAATAATAACATAATCCATATAAAACAGATTTATATCATTTCATCATAAGAGAAGTGAAACCATGTAAATAATAGAGATATTATATTTGAAACTTACACATATGAAATAATTTCATCTTATATGGAAAATTGTTTTGATAAAACACTTGAGATAAATTCTTGAGGAAAATATCCTTTCTCATTCAAAATCATTATCTTTTCAAAAAATGCCATGAAATTTTAAAAGAAAAGGATTTTGTTGAAAATAGTGATGAAATATTATAGAGTAAGCTTCATGAAAATAAGGGGTTATGATGCCATAAAAATACATTCATGCCGTATAAGTTAAAAAAAACATACTTCTCGTACTTTTGCAGGAAAAGTTCGAAAGTATCTCGTATTGAAAACGACAAAAGATTCCTTTCATATATTTTACTAAAAATTAACCAATAGGTAAAATTGGATTTAAAAAATTGTATAAGGATAGAAATAATATTACATATTGAGGAAACATGTATGTGGATGATAAATATGCCCCAATAAATACTGAAGTATAAACAATCTCGGATAAAAATTGAGATTGCGAGATTTTCCCTTAACTCATGTCCGATATGCTTCGTATGTATCTGGACCACATGTATAATGATTTAAATAATTTCATTGACTTATTAAATAATAATATTAATTTTTATGATATCATATATGGTTCACTTATGAATTTATTTTACCCGTTCTTTTGTAAATTCCATGTTAAAGCAGCGTTTTGGTTAAAATCGTTTCATTTATCGTACGTGTTTCGACATGTTGTTCATGATATTATTAATTGTATCCTGATTTACTAAATTCCAGAATTTAAAACATTATTTATATATAATATATATTAAGCATATAAATATATATGATAGATTGAAAATGGAATGAAATAAACCGTTCATGGAGATGGTAGGCCGTATGTACGCATTAACATTGTTTTTGTTTCCTTATTGAATTAAATGGAATTAAGTAAATGAAACATATATGTACATAAATCCATTATAATTATTATGTAATATATTTCATGATTATTTCTTATGTATAATTTATAATCATACTTTAATGGTTAATCATGGAAAATGAATCTCATCGCGTTCGTGGAGACGGTAGTCCGTACGTCCGCACGAGCGATGATATAATTCCCATGATCATGTAATTGTATTGAAGTGTATGTATAATATTTCAGAATCAATATCACTTTACAATAATCATACATAGTTATTTATTTACACCATTATACCCTTCCAAGTAAGGTAGTGCTGGAAAACAGATTACACCACAGCGTGGAGACGATATTCCATACGTACGCACGCACGGTGATTTCATTTTCTGTAGGATGGATAGAAGATGAAATAGGGTTGTTTCATATTTTTAATAATATATAAGTATATGGGTGATACTTATGTTATTAATTTATAGTGAAATAAATAAATAATAATAATTATAAGAAGAAATAAATTGGGAAGAATCGGTAAAGGATATTACCTCTTCTTTGACGCGCCTCTTCTTGACCTCCTCTTAAGGCACTAGAGTTGGTCTTTTGAGGAGACCAGAACATCTATAACGTCTCTAGGGAAGTTGATAAGGGAAATGGGCAGGGTTTGGCCGAGTTTGAAGGCTCAAAATTGTGTAAAGAGAATAGGGAGGAGGTGCCCTTTTATAAGGGAGGAGAGGGGAACATTTGGAAACCTCAAAAATATTAATTTATAATAAATTCAAACCCCATTTAAAAACATACAAAATGACTCCAATCCGAATTTATATGATATATGTTTGTATTCGCATCAACCAATAAAATTTATACAAGTTGGGAAGTTATTTTAAACATTATTTACTTGATTTATCCTTATTTAATCTATTTAATTTTATTTCTGGTTATAAGATTCTAAATTTTAATTTGTTATAAATAATGACTTATGTGTTGTTAATTGTCCATAATTGGATGATTTATGAAATTTTCGACCATATAAATTTTAATTTATAAATTTTAAATATTTTTGTGATTTTTAAACAATTTTATATTATGTTATTTTTAAAAAATAATAATAGTGTCAATTTTGTCACTATTAATTTATTTGAATTTAAATAAAATCCACACAGAAGATATATTTAAAATAAAAGCTTTAATAGATACATAACATGTCATATATATCTAGAAAATTAGTTTATCACATTAAATAGTTCATATAATATTTATTTTAATATTTTTAAAACTATTTATTTGATATTTCAATCAATAAAATAATTTCAACATCATTATTGTGTCACCTTTAATGATAATTATTTAATCCCTAAATTTTTTAAATAAATTCACATGATATATATAATTTCATTATCTTTCTGTAGATTATTCATGTTTTAATTTACTTGGTGTTTATTAACAAATTAAGATTATTATACTTATAAGATTTAAGAGAGTGACATGTTGCCACTTTCTTTGGTTTTAATAATAATTAAATTATTTTCATCGTCAAAAGTC
Organism: Viscum album; assembly: GCA_963277665.1. NCBI lineage: Eukaryota > Viridiplantae > Streptophyta > Magnoliopsida > Santalales > Viscaceae > Viscum > Viscum album. The sequence goes on from OY728147.1 coordinate 284,782,689, forward strand.
CATAAAATTAATCTATTACACCTCTTATGTGTTATGGATCGACTTTTAGTTATCCAATATAATTTTGGCAGGTGTTTGTATAATTTTATAATCTTATTTTTACCCTTAATTACCCCATTTACCTTTAACTGCAGTAAATAAAAGTTACCGTAGTTACTATTCATAATATCAAAAAAAATGTAACCTATTAACATAATTTAGACCCAATGATTTCAAATATGGAATCCATTATTCAAAATTCAAAACACAAAAGTTGCATTAATTAATTTAAAATTAATACCATTGTTAAGAAAACGAGTTTTAAAAGTTAAAATATTGCCAAAGATTGAAATGTTTTTACCTATGAATTCAATGTAAAATTAATGGTAATGACATCAATTATAATAAATGGTAAAAATATATTAAATTTATACTTTAAAACCATTAAATATTATAATATAAAAATATAAATTATTGTGATGAAAAAAGTTGTTTTTAATTAAAATAGAGCGTGTTTTTACTATTCATTAAAATATGAAAGTTATCAGAATAACATGAAAAATTTATCCAAAGTGAATTTTTATATCCTGATTACAAATAAGAATTTCATTTTGTCAAATTGAACTTATAAACATGTCAAAAACGAAATTTAATGTGGGTGTTCCATCAAAAGGCGGTAGAAGTGCATTATTTGAAAAATATATATTGTACTAAAAAAACTTATTTTGTTCTCACACGATGTTCTAGAAAATGTGTAAGATGAATAATAATGTTATAACATTCAATTTGTTGTTAATACTATTCATAATGGCTAGTTCATAATAATATTATAACAATATATCGTTGTTTAGTGAAACCCGGTATTACGTACTATACACGCTATCAAGGAAGGTTGTGATTGCGTGTAATGCAAGCGAAGTCAAGGCTGCATGTAGTGAAAGCTCCCTTTGTTGTTTCATATAACATAATTAAAACAAATTTCATTTATACAATAAATAAAATCTATACTTAATGTTGCGTAGAATAATTCCTACAAAATGAACTTGAAATTGTGTGTAACACGAGCCAAGAATAGTGTTGCGTATACTGTAAGCTAATACGGTGTTCCATATAGCACAAGCTAATTTTGGTGTAGCGTACAACACAAGACATCAATTAAAAAGAATAATTCTCATAAAATATCGGGTTGTTACATTCTACCCACCTTAAAATGAATTTCACCCTCGAAATTCGTCGGGGTTATAAATGGTTTACTACATGAAAGTATCATTCATAGAAACCCACATCATAAAAAGGAATACTAAAACTTAATTTTAGAAAATGAACGTTATAAACAAAATGGATAACCAAAGTAACTCATCACTTGGGTTCCTACATAGGAAAACAATGGTGAAAATATAGATATGGAAGAAAAATCTAACCATCATGTTCTGATGGAGAGTGATAGAGAACATGGCTATGAAAAAATCTAACAGTCACAATGCCATAAATTTGTGATGATCTAAGGTACCATTTTATTCATCAGATATTAGAGCACTAGGACAAAATTTTTGGTCTTCAAGATCATTTCCCTAAAGTTGAAGAATTTGAATTAGAAGAAATACTTACTTTATTTCCGAACAACATCACCGTTGTTCGTGATTTGAACAATTTCCACTTCATCTCTTAAAGAATTGAAGTTGAATTTGTCATTCTTGAAGTGTTATCAAATCATGTGATAGAATGATGGGTCATTCTATCTGTCTCAAACAAAAGGGTAGAAAAAGTTATCAAATATACATAAGTCCATCGATGGTGAGGTTAATAGTACATGATTCCAAAAATGGACTTATAATTCTTCTATAATACCACTTAATAAAATAAAACTAGTTTCTACTAATGAGGGACTTCCTGTAGGCCAGTGGTAGGCGATAAAGGCATGTATCACTTCGGTTGTGGGTTCGATTCCCGCAACCTTGCCCAACGCCATGGGTTGTCGCCCGTCCTATGGGTTGTCATTTTTTTAAAATTATACAATTATAACAAAACAAAAAGTTCTAGCCTTAAACAATACTATCTGATGTCGAACTTAATCTATTCCAATCTTTAGGTTTATCCAAAATACTTATGACCAATCTCATAGTATAAATAAAACTATTACTATAAATTTCATCTACCAAGCATTGAATACAATCATTTTTCTCATGTATATCATAAGATATATATATCTTGTTGGTCAAATTCCAAACATGTGAATTCCCTAATCATGTATTCTCTTGAAGAATAAATACCCATTGAACCTTAGTGAAAACATGAATGTTGTCAAAAGGTAACTCTTTCCATATACCAAACTCCAAAAAATATGTATACTCAAACCATGATATCACATTGTTCTTATACCAGCCATGATCTCATTAATACTATCAAATATCTCATTATCTCCTTATCATTTCATTATGCACATATCATCTACCTTCCAAAAATATTTGAATAACCTTTCATGGTTACTGGAACCATTCAACATATACTTTCAAATACTTTAGTGAAAACAATAGTGTAACAATCCTTAGATGTTTCTTTATTCCATAGTACAATTAAATTACCTTTACAAAATAACTCTTGATGAACATTCAACCATTCCACTACCTTCTTAAACCACTGACTGAGCTTCATCATTTCTTTCATCTCATATATCATTTTTAGTCTCTTCATCATCAATAACATAAATACTACCCATACAACCATGCTAATTCTCATCATGAGAATTTCCCTTAGGGCATTGGTTTGCATAATGCCCATACATTCCGCATTTAAAACATTTAACCGTTGTTGATGTCTTAGAAATACCATTATCCTTGTCCATGGAGTTAACTGAACCTTTTCCTTTGCATTTACTGGCTTTGTTTCCTTATTTTCCATACCCAAAGCATCTTCCATTTCCTTTTAAAAATTCTCCCTGATGCCTCTTACCACATGATTTACATGAGGGAAATTGATCTTTCTTTCTACTATGATCATCATGAAACTCCATCTTTCTCTTATTAGCTGAGTTGGGAAACTTACCAAAGTTGAGATTATTGATCATATTACGAGATTGTTGATTATGCATAATAACGATATGTGGAACTCTAGATCCATTTTCATTTGGTTTCTCATGAAGTATATCATTCCATTGTCCATCATATTCTCTATCATGAATCTTCCTGTTTCTAGCCATTTTCTAAAACCCAAAAAGAATAGCGTGAGAAGAAAAAATCATAATCAAGGGGGATTACCTTCAATATCTAACATCTTAGGTTAAATTCTAAGATCTTAACCATAATTATAGGACTATAAACTATACTTATACTTAACCTTAGGGACATCCCTAGACATACCTTAGAACTATCTTTAGGGATATCACTAAAGTTTTCACATCATAGTTTCCAAAGGTTGACTAAACCGTTCCTCTGATACCAACTGTAGAGACCCCAAACCTAACATACATGGACATTACATTAATTTTTTGGAATACTTAATACAGAACAAAAACCAACACTCAAGGACCGTAATAGGTTAGTGTCTTTGGAAACTCAGAACATATTCTTCTAATCATGGTGAATGATCTTCAACATCTCCCATAAAAGTCTTCCTCTTTTATTTTCATACCTAAAACCTTTCTCTATATCCTCGGGAAAAGAAAAAATATAAAGGGTGATCTCAATTTCTTAGTAAGGGTAAGCATGGAGAAAATAAAACATACCATATACATTTGAACTTAAAAACATTAACATAATGTTTAAACATCAAAACCATGAGCAATGACATAAAACATGGTAGTACGTAAGGAATAGATCATAATGGAACATAAATCATGATATAATAGCATTGGAATAAAACATTTAATTGTGTAAAGTCATTAATCACATGATATTATTTCCATAGTAGCCAAGACATTACTACCAAGACCATCTTAGTGGACAAAGTCCCTTTCTGAATCGAGTTCACTCCTCGTTCCAGTCCTATAACACTGAACTGGATTAACTTACTATTCCAGCCATGTCTATATCATGAGATATAAATCTTTACCCAATGTATTTGAGGGAGATATAGGTCCCACCCATCTCATAATGAAATCATTCTTATGTGTTCTACAATATAAACATAAATCATTCATCATAACCCAAAGAATAAAATGGGTTTCATAAACATCATCCCATCATAAAATAATCCATATAAAAAATGGATATCATTTCTTGATAAGAGAAGTGAAACCATGTAAATAATAGAGACATTATACTTGAAACACACACATACAAAATAATTTCATCTTAGATGAAAAATTGTTTTGATAAAACACTTGAGATAAATTCTTGAGGAAAATATACTTTCTTATTCAAAATCATTTTCTTTTCAGAAGATTCCATGAAATTTTAAAAGAAAAGGATTTTGTTGAAAATAATCATGAAATCTTGTAGATTAATCTTCATGAAAATAAGGTTTTATGAAACCGTAAAAATCCGTCCATGCCATATAAGTTAAAAAAACATTCTTCTCATACTTTTTCCAGAAAAGTCAAAAAGTATCTCGTACTGAAAACGACAAAAGATTCCTTTCATATATTTTAATAAAAATTAACCAATAGGTAAAATTGGATTTAAAAAATTGTATAAGGATATAAATAATATTACATATTGAGGAAACATGTATGTGGATGATAAATATTCCCCAATAAATACCGAAGTATAAATAATCTCGGATAAAAATTATGATTGAGAGATTTTCCCTTACCTTATGTCTGATATGCTTCGTATGTACCCGAAACTTCTTTATAATGATTTAAATAATGTCATTGACTTATTACAGAATCATATTCATTGTTATGATATCATATATGGTTCACTTATCACTTTATATTACCCGTTATTTTGTAAATTCCATGTTAAAGCACTATTTTGGGTAAAATCGTTTAATTTATCGTACGTGTTTAGAAATGTTGTTCTTGATATTATTAATTGTATCCTGATTTACTTAATTCCATAATTTAAAACATGATTTATATATAATATATATTCAGCATATAAATATATATGATAGATCAATAAATGGAATGAAATACACCATTCATGGAGACGGTAGGCCGTATATACGCATGGACGCTATTTTCGTTTCCTTATTGAATTAAATGGAATTAAGTAAATGAAACATATATGTAAATAAATCTAGTGTAATTATTATGTAATATTTTTCATGATTATTCATTATATATACTTTATAATCAAAATTTATTGGTTGATCATGGAAAATGAATCTCATCGTGTTCGTGGAGACGGTAGTCCGTACGTATGCACAAGCGATGATATCATTCCCATGATCGTGGAATTGTATTGAAGTGTATGTATAATATTTCAGAATCAATATCACTTTACAGTAATAGTATATAGTTATTTATTTACACCATTATACCCATCCAGGTAAGGTGGTGGTGGAAAATAGATTACACCATGACGTGGAGACGGTACTCCGTACATATGCACACGCGATGATTTTGTTTTCCATAGGATGGATAGAAGATGAAATAGGATTGTTTCATATTTTTAATAAAATATAAGTATATTAGTGATACTTATGTTATTAGTTTATGATTAAATAAATAAATAAGAAGAAGTAGAAGAAGAAATAAATTGGAAAGAATCGGTAAAGGATATTACCTCTTCTTTGACGCGTCTCTTCTTAACCTCCTTTTAAGGCACTAGAGTTGGTCTTTTGAGGATACCAAAACCACTATAACGTTTCAAGGAAAGTTGATAAGGAAAATGGGTAGGGTTTGGCCGAGTTTTAAGGCTCAAAATTGTGTAAATAGAATAGGGAGGAGGTGCCCTTTTATAAGGGAGGGGAAGGCCACCTTTGGAAATCTCAAAAATATTAATTTATAATAAATTCAAACCCCACATAAAAAACATCCAAAATGACTAAAATTCGAACATATATGAGATTGGGTTGTATTATAATAAACCAATAAAATTTATACAAGTTGGGAATTTATTTTAAACATTATCTTCTTGATTTATCCTTATTTAATCTATTTAATTTTATTTGTGGTTATAAGATTCTAAAATTTAAGTTGTTATAAATAATGACTTATGTGTTGTCAATTGTGCATAATTGGATTATTTATAACATTTTAGACCATATTAACTTTTATTTATAATTTTTAAATATTTTTGTGATTTTTAAACAATTTTATATTATGGTATTTTTATAAAATAACAATAGTGTAAATTTTGACACTATTCATTTATTTGAATTTAAATAAACTCCACATAGAAGATATGTTCGAAATAAAAGATTTAATAGATTAATAACATGTCATATATATCTATAAAATTACTGGAGCACATTAAATAGTTCAGAAAATATTTATTTTAATATTTTTAAAACAATTTATTTGATATTTCAATCAATAAAATAATTTCAACATCACTATTGTGTCACCTTTAATGATATATATTTAATCCCTAAAAATTATAAATAAATTCACATGATGTAGATACTTTTTTTAGATATCTTTATAATATTCATGTTTGAATTTTTTTGATGTTTATCACCAAATGAAGATTATTATACTTATAAGATTTAAGAGAGTGTCATGTTGTCACTTTCTTTGGTTTTAATAATAATTTAATTATTTTCATGGTCAAAAGTCCATAAAATTAATCTATTCTAGCCCTTAGGTGATATGGATAGACTTATAGTCATCCAATATAATTTTTTCAGGTGTTAAGATAATTTTATAATATTATTTTTACCCTTAATTACCTGATTTACCTTTAACTGTAGTAAATAAAAATTACCATAGTTACTATTCATAATATCAAAAAAATAAAATAAAGGTAACCTATTAACATAATTTGGAACCACTGAATTCAAATATTGAATCTATTTTTCAAAATTCAAAACACAGAAGTTGCAGTAATTAATTTAAAATTAATCTCGTTGTTATGAAAACGAGTTTTAAAAGTTAAAACATTGCCAAAGATTAAAATGTTTTTACATATGAATTCAATGTAAAATTAATGGTAATGACATACATTATATTAAATGGTTAAAATAAATTATATTTATTCTTTAAAACCATTCAATATTATAATTTAACCATATAAATTATTGTGATGAAAAAGGTGTTTTTAATTAAAATATAGTGTGTTTTTATTATTCATTAAAATATGAAAGTGATCAGAATAATATGAAAAATTTATCCAAAGTAAATTTTTATATCCTGATTCCAAATAAGAATTTTATTTTGTCAAATTGAACTTATAAAAATTTCAAAAACTAAATTTAATGTTGGTGCGCCATCAAAAGGCGGAAAAAGTGAATTTTTTGAAAAATACATATTTTACTCAAAAAATTATTTTGTTCTCACACGATGCTCTAGAAAATGTTTAAGATGAATAATAATGCTATAACAATAAATATGTATTCAATACTATTCATAACGGCTAGTTCATAATAATATTATAACAATATATCGTTGTTTAGTGAAACCCGGTATTGCGTACTACACACGCTATCAAGGAAGGTCGTGATTGCGTGTAATACAAGCCAAGTCAAGGCTACATGCAATGCAAGCTCCCTTTGTTGTTGCATATAACATAATCAAAACATATTTCATTTATACATTAAAAAAATCTATACTTAATGTTGCGTAGAATAATTTCTACCAAACGAACTTGAAATTGTGTGTAACACGAGCCAAGAATAGTATTGCATATACTACAAGCTAATACGGTGTTGCATATAGCACAAGCTAATTTTGGTGTAGCGTAAAACAGAAGAAGTCAATTAAAAAGAATAATTCTCATAAAATCTTGGGTTGTTACTCAGTGACATTTTATTCTAGGGATTTATGAGACCCCATCCCGATATCTAACTATAATCACGTGGTCACATGATTTGAAATAACTGTATGAAATCTCCATCATTTTCATCTTATTTGTCTTCATGCACTTCGAATGATCACCCCATGAGATCCACTAAGAATCATGCACTTCCTGTGATTTATAACAACTATGATATATCTCTTTCATTACCAATTTTTTTATTTCATAAGCTTCCTGTGATATCATTGTGATACCCTCAAAAAATCATAATATGTCTTTAGGTCCTTTGCATTATCTCTCTACAAGATCCTCTAACAATCATCTGATGTCTTCAGGTGCCTTACATGATCTCTCCATGAGATCCTATGATAATCATGTGATTTCATGACATGATTAGTATGATCTCAATGTGATATATTATGAGAATAATGTGGTTTTTAATGTGACTACTCTACGAGATCAGTTCTTACATTTATTCTCTATGAGATTAGACATTTCAGGCTTCATGAGATCACACATTCATGATCCATGAGATAATACATTTGCGCTATGAAGGATTATAACTTTCATGATCCGCGAGATTAGACATTCGTGCTCAATATTCATGACTCCTTTGTAAACTAGTATTTTTCAACAACCTCAAAACTTATCAACAAAAACAATCAACCCTAAATAACCACCAACAGATATTTTTTACAATATTAATTTTATTTATACCTACCAATTCATGTAATACGTTATAACAATTATATTTTCTAGTTAAAAATTTTATTTTAACAAATTAATTATTGTTTTTATTTAAGTTTGATGTTTCATGTGAATTAATCTATAAAAAACATTAGTTTTACTTATATGAAATATATGTAGTAAAATTCTTGGGTGTTACAATATCTATTGAAATTACTTATTTTTATAAAATGATCATATTTCTATCTCAAAATTTTTAACCATACAATTATTTTTTTTAACAGTGTGGATTTCAAATTTTATTTCTATATAGAAAATTAATTTCATGCATATTTAATATAAAACATAAATACAAATTGACCTGACCACTATTGATTCTTTCTAGTACCAATAATTTGTAATTATTATAATTGGAAACAAATCCTACATATCAAACATCAAGGAGTCCTATAACCCCCTAGATTATATTGTCAACCCATGAATATCTTTCCCCCATTTGACACATAAACTCAAACAAAATATTTTCTTTAACATGTATTAAATAATCATATTTATACTATTTTATATCTACTACTATAAAAAATTATTCAATAGTGATGATTTTTTTGGTCTTGTGTAGTTTTGGGAAAACAATATAAAATATGGTGTTGGAGTATATGTAATTATGGTTATTATAATTATGTGTTGGTTTTAAGAAATTTTCAAAAATTAATATTTCATGAAAGTTACTATATATTTTACAATGTTGTTAGTTGTAATTTTTTTATGAAAATTAGTTTTGGCTTATAGCACAGTGAATTAATTTAAATTATTTGGTGATAGTTATAACCACCATAGTTTACTATAGTGAGAAAAATATTTTTATAAGGCAATTACCCATTACAAATAGAATCAAAGAATACAGACCAAAAAATTTATATATATGTAGCAGTTCAAAATATATACCAATAGTTTCAAATACAAAAAAATAGATTCATATAGTTATAAATACTTCTTTATATATCCATTTATAAAATAATTTATAAATAAGAAAAATAAAAATACAATTTCAATTAAATTAACAAGGATATGATAAGTAAAAATATGAAAATATTAGTAAAAAATGGTCTCATCAAATTTCTCAACACTTGAGAATTTTTTTTGTGTTGAATAAAATATTTGTAAAATTATTGCAAAGGAATCAAAAAAATACAATAGTGAACATTATTTAAAATGTGGCTCAAATGCACATAAAGAATTGAGAATTTGTGTTAGGTATTATGCATTAATTTCATATACTCACAATACGTTAATTAAATTTAATTTAGAATTTTAAAAAATATTATTTCTATTTTACATAATTTGAAAAATATTTTTGAGATTAATAATTTTTTCATTATAAAAATATGAATGTTTCCTTAAAATTTTATCTCCATACACAATAGGGAATAATACACTAACATACAACTATTATATTATATTATTTCTATCTTTTTTCTTTTATAAAATTCCCCCACTGGTTGAGTTATCATTGATGTTATATCAAGAAACAAAATTTACATCTCACTATTGATTGTGACCCAAATCCTTACTATGTGATTAAATCATGGTTCAAAATTAATTATATCCAAAAACTTTAGTAGTTTCTTATATAATATATAAAAATAGAAAAAATAATAAAGGTTTACTAACAAATTTCCAATCTATAAAATCTATGTTTTTATTTTTTGTCTCATTTTTTTAAATATATATAAACATTCTATAATTTTAATTAACAAATTTCCAACATATTCCTTCTTCACTAAAACTATTTTAAATAAATTCTGATATAAATTTTGAAATTTAATACTGATTTGTAAAATATTTCACTTGTAGAGTCAGATTATCCACATCAAGAAATAGTTTTTTAAAACAATACATTCATGAAACCAATATTATTCAGGCATACCGTTACACATTTAAATTTGGGTAAAAATAATGTTTTTAGGGATACAAGAGTTTTTTGGATTGTATTCCAACATACTCAACAAGGAAGACAGTGAGTTTTGTTTTTATTATATAGTGATATTTACTGGTGTAACTAATATGTTTTTATGTTATTAATATTAACTTGTAATTATAAAGTGAAATATCATAGGTTTCTCCTTAAGGGAAATTTTTTGTGCATGGTAATATTGATTTTAAAAGGATTTTTTTTGAAAATATTAATTTTTGACTAAAATGAAGAAATGGTAAATTCACCCTCATCTGAGCATTAGATTGGAAAACAGATTTTGTCAATGAGTTCAGAATATAGTGTTTACACTAGTGTTTCTGTTGAAAAATTTCTAAACAACATATTGTTGTTGTGTCATATTTGAAAATTATATTTAATTAAACATTAAAAATTGATACAACTATTCCTTAAAATTATAATTTTCTCCTAATTATAAATATTTATTTACTTTTCTAGAAATTCATTCCATAATCTATGATTACCTTTACTCAAGAGAGATGGAGGTCGATTAATAGATTAGGATCTAGAATTAATCAAGGGATTTGGATATGAGGCATTATTCTTTGGATCTTTTCTTTTACCATTTATATTAATTTATACATATAAAAATCTCACTTCACATTTATAAATCAAGAAAATTGATTTCAAAATTAGATATAAGTATTATATTCTTTATATCAAGGTTTAAAAATTGGATTTGTTTGTTCAAAATCTAATTAGTTGATTTCAGGAAAATCTAGAGAGTAGTTTTCACTCCCAAAATTTCCCCCTATATTTCTGAGGTTAAATAGAAATTTTCATAAAATGAAATATATATATATATATATATATCACTATCTACTAACATTTATAATTTCACCTATATTGATTAATTTATACATTTATTTCTTGAGATATTCTAGAGGGAAAAAATATTTATGTTTTTATAATTATGAGATTAAATGGGATCAAGAAAGAATCACATAGAAGGACACATGACCCTGTATAGGTATAAAGAAAATCTAATGAGATAAATTTTATTCAAACCTGATAAATAGTTCAGAAATTAATATAGAGAGAAGTTTCCACTATATACATTTTTCTCTAAAAATTAGGTGCCTTAATGGCCGATTTATGATTTAAAAATTGTATTTTTGTGATATATGGGATAAAATGATGTTTTTGTTTCATCTTGGGGTGTTTTGTAGACTTTATATATATAAAAATTCACCCTTGGTTGTGGCATATGACAACAAGATTCACCAGCGGAGGGGTGTCGACAATCGTTAAATTTTGGTGCAGATTGTCTAAATTTCACCACAAATCCCTACTCTTAGTACAGACCACATTCATGATATAAATTGGTGGTATATTCAATATTGACCATCCGATCAATGGTTTAATGATAGGATTTATATTGTATAGCCCATAGCTGAACTTGTAAGCAGTAATAACCATGCATGCCTACAACCATCATATCATATTGATCTAATGACACCCCATGTGGCTTGATCATCACATGGGGGAGCCACATGACCAAAACTGAGCTCTGAAGACCTGAACATCCAATCATTGATCCTATATATAGGATAGATACCCCCATGGACCAGTATGGACCAGACATACCGATGTCTAGAAGCACATTGGGGGTGCCACACATCACCCCTAGAGTGTCTTAGTCATGCCCTAGAGCATAGGGGTATGTTCTATGACTATTTTGTCCCAGAAAGTATTATTAAAATTTTATCTATGTTCTATACACATTGGTATCATTTTTGAGATAATTTGAGATTAATTTATCTGAGATTTTAGGTTTTAGAGATTAAATTAACAAGAAAAAATATTATTATAAAATAATGACAATTAAATTAATGCCAAAATAAAAACAAGATGCATGGTTCATTGTTATCGATCATGAGATACAATGTTAGTGATATGGTTGAGCATATAAAAGTGAAATTTTTTGGAATATTTTATAGAATCACTTGAATTATTCATTTAAAGACAATTTTATTATAATTATTTGATGATGACAATAATAATACATAACACGATTTGGTGATATAAATATTGGAACTTTAGTTAACAACTAGGAGGTGTTACATTACTCAAGATATGGTTATTGATCAAAATTTATTACATGATTATTGTGACAAGTGGTCATGATAAATTAATTTGATGATTTAGATCATTAAGGATTTTTCTTTAAAATATATCAATGAAACTTATCGGAATTTTAAATTCATTATGAAATAACAAATTCATACAATGGTTAAATTGGTAGAAATGTATTGAAATTGAATATATAGTAAATGTATGGGTATTTTTTTTGTTAAATAAAATAAAATAAAATTTTAATAGGATCCATGATAATAGTGAGTGGGTATTACTATTGAGAGCCTACTCCTTAATTAAAAAATGATGGTAAAGAGATCTGGAGACCACAGTGATTACAATATCTAAAATGTTAACTAAATAAGAATGAAATAGATAATAAGAGATGTAATAAAATGTATTGAATGATGAATGGTTATTTAATAAAATAATTATTATTTTTTGAATATTTAAAATAGAACGGTGGATGGTAATATTGAATCTTTATGATGAGGGTCAAAATGTCTTGTAAGTGACCTGAGAACTCAATGAAGTACCTGAGGTGATTTGGATGGAAGATACATTGATTATAGTAAGAAAATAAATATATTTATTATGGTAATGTGGATATCTAGTTAATTAAATAATAATTTTTATATATTAGTATATTATCATTTACTTTTTAAGGATTGGGAATGCGATGAATATAATTCACTGGAGTGGTGACACCACCTTCTTACCCAGAACACTAGGATTGAGGTGGATGGGGATGCATCGATAATATCTCTCCTCCTAACCATAGTATTGAGACTTAGGGGTATTATATATATATATATAGATTTATCCCTATAGATGTATATTTCATATGGTATTCTGATATACAAATTTATCCATAGATATTATTATTTCATATGACATATAGGAATGCATACACTACTAGTTTTAGAGATGTGTATTTCTTCCATATGGAATTGTGTGCTTCTTGTATCCATTCAGATATATATAGACATGTGTATTTCCTATGGTACATTTAATATTGGTGGAGACTAGTATTCCCTTCAGTATCTCATGATTATCTTATCTAGGGTGAATTATTGTGCTGGTAATTTATGACGAGACACATGATTGGTTTCTATCCACCAATATATATATATTTTAAGTAGTGATTGATATTTTGTGAGAATTATAGAAGTGGGATATGGGTATTTTATAAGGTTTTATATTGATTATTATTATATTATTGATGATCATAGGGTTATTATATTTCCAAAAATAGTTTTTCACTTGTACATGATGACACTAATTGTTTCCTTTGGGATAGTCTAATACTTGTGATGACCATAACAGTAATTATTATTATCTCCCCTATATATGAAACTTTTCATTTTTTAACTCATATCTATGATGATCTATTGATGTAGAGGATTTATAACCATATATCTTTGATAAGGATGTAGACCTAGATAACTAGTGGAGTGGCTATTTATATTTATGATACCCTCAACCCATTAGTATTATAGAAATAACTTTCCAGGATACATCAATTGTATTTAGTGTTTTCAGTTGTTCATTATGATTACATTTTTTCTATTCACCACATAATTGAGTGGTTTTTATTTTATTAGTTATATCATATGATATTTTTTTTAAATATATACATTTTGTTTATTTGTTGGTTTACATTTCACTCTTATCATGGTGCATGGTGATGTATGGAAACTAGGGCCATATATATTTAGAAGTAATGCCTCACATGATTATGCAGATACCTGAACACTAGTCACTATCCACTAGCCTAATGAATTTAGGCTTGGGGAGGTCACATATCAATGAGATGAGACATGATAGATTGGTACTAGAGTAATAAAATTTATTATGATGTTAAAAACTTGTTATGATTAGTTGGGATAGTTAGAATTAATCTTATTAAGTATCTATAGTACATGCAGTCCCAATAGACAAATTTATAATGGATGTGATTTATGACATATTCCAAAGAATTAATATTATTTTTGAAACATGACTAAGGCCTCAATAAGTTAAATAGGACTATATAGGGGTATCATACATTATATAGATCCATGAAATCATTTTTTGATTTCATCTATGGATAATCATTATAGGATAAACTGGTTGAGAAGTTTTCAATATCCTCAATATTGAATATGATTTTGAGGTCAATATGCTATTTGGGAGACAAAAGGAGGGATTGAAAAGATTGAAATATTGTATTATATATTAGCGGTTTTGATGATAAGATAAGATCGAAAATTCTGAAAATATACTATGGAATGGCGCCAGATAAAGAATTTCAGAGGACTCAAGTAGACCCATATAGTATTATTTCTCCACAATGGTATTGAATACTTATGAGATGATAGAAGAATTCATTGATGTTTTTCAAATTTATCTATTTTATTTTATGAATTGATGAGGATATGAAATTATTTTAATTTTATAATAGAGATTTTATGTAATTATGTGATAATTAGAGAGCTATACCTACAAGTTTTCATCGATAAGATTTTTTTGAATGGGTGTTTTGATGTATCCAAATCATTTGGATTAGAGTATCATTATTGAAGTAATAGTGGGATCCTAGATATTGATTGGGGATACATGTGCTTATGAAAAATTATTTCCATAATTTGGATTCTCATTGATAATAGGCATGCTTAATTATCTAAAGGGAAGTAAAAAACATATTTATCCTTCATTTTTGAGTGAGTTAACTCCATATGGGTATATAATTTTCTATTTATCATTAAAATAAAGGTTTTATATTAGATTGAGATATAATAAAATGCTTGGAATTCACTATAGATATTAGTTATGGGATTGTAAGATGATTTACGTCGAGTCATTCCATAGAATCATCAATGTATCTATGCTCATGAAAAATTGTATTATAGAGTTTGGAGTTTCACTTTTTTTGATTATGGATTAGTTCTAACTAACATAATTTAGTGGTGGATATATTCTATGGAATCAGGATAGATGATGTAGTAGTACATTTTTAGTTGTTAAGTGTTTGTGGGATAATAGTGAAGGAGAGAGGTGGTTGATATTTTCAATGTGTTCGGAATAAGGATAAGTGAGATGATCACCATTCTATGGAAACCTCTTTCTATTAGTAGATCGAGGAGGATTTTCTTGCATTGGGTAATGACTACACATTATGAACTCATGTGGTTATTAGTGGATATCAATGATTTTCAAAGAGAGGAAAAAATCAATATGTAATGGGATTATTCAGTATATTTGGAAAATTACTCATGCATATGATCATATATTATGTATATTTTATCACATCTTAATTGATACTCCATGGAATGAGGATTCTTATATGAAGTGGAAAGGAAATGATGAATCAGTCAAAGTGAATTTCCATGATTGTGTTGTCACAAACCATCCTAGATACACTAGGTCCCTAATACTTGTGCCCAAACTGACATGGGAAAAAGGATATTCTTGATCCCCATATGTTGGATACTAGTACCTAGAATCATACAATATAATAGAGGGAACATTTTTCACACATAATAATAAAAGATAATTGATACATATCAGTATATGAAAAAATCCAAATGGAGATAGTCCCAAAAATCAAATATGTATATAAAAAACCGAAAACAAAACATCATAAAAGTACTCATAATATCATAATATAAACTCAAACATCACAAAGAAAAAATCACTCCATGCATAAAGGATCAAGAACATTTATCTACTCTAAGAGGCGCTTCCCCTTTTCTCATACCTTAAAAAAGGATACCTACAAATTCTTGAAGGAAAATGTGTTTTATGAGATATAAATATAATTAGTGTCTCACCAAGTTTTCCATACAAATAATCCATAAAAATATAAAAAATCATGTTTTTAATTTTTAGATAAAATATGCTTGGGGATATAATTTCATATTTAAAACAAAACATTATTTCATTTCAAATGATGTGAAACATTTCAAAGAATGGATTAATAAAAATTTCATATAAAACAATTTATATAAATGAAATTTCATGAATAAAATAGTTCATGATCAATGGAATATATTTATCAATGTAATCACGAAAAGAAACATGGTCATTTTCTCTATAGTATAATAGTTCTCAGTTATGGGATCCTCAAACACTCATATTAAGGATCATGGAAATTTTTATACAAGTACCTCAGGCTCATTCGGAATAAGACTCATCAATATCCCATCAGGGATAAGATCCACATAACTAGGTTTTTATTAGGATTTTTATCATCAATCAATTGTTAGAGAATCACCATCCAAGCCTGCTTGTCCCAAATAACCCACTTACTAACCAAGATCACATGTTATCAATAAATCTTTTTAAAAAGGTAAAATCATTTCATTTAAAATTTACAATCATCATCCAAAATTTAGTTTCCCACATTTCATTTTAAAATTCCAATTTTCATTCAAATCAAAAGTTATTTATCAATTCATCATTTTCAAACCAAAACCAATCATAGGTTTTTATCAATTAAATTTAATAAATTTTTATAAAATTAATTCTCAAAGCAATTTAAAAATTCCATGAATTTCCAAAATACTCCCCAAACCCCAATTCCATTAGAATTGAGGTTATTTTCCACAACATTACATGGAAAATAAATTTCAATTCAAATAGATGTTGAATTGGGTTTCCATAAATCAATTTAAATAAATTTAAATAAAATAAATCATTTTAAGGATTAATTGCATGTAATTAATAAAATGGAACAACCTACCTTTATTCACAGAATCTAAACTCAATACCCACAGTGAGATTTTCCATTAATGAATGAAAAAATATAGATAAATCAATCTAAACTAGACACAAAATCCAAATCAATAGAGTTTAGATCCATCAATCTTGTGATAATCTAAAAAACCCTATGGAGGAAGTAAATATAGAACATGATATAAATAATTGGAGGGGGTTGAAAAAAATCCTCCATGATTTGATATGCCCAAGAATTGGTTTTATGGAGACAAGAAGGGTCCATAAGAGCCTTCCACACCTTAGAATTTGTTCTTGGTTGAGTTAAGGTTATTCAAGAGTTCAAATGGGGGATCATTAATTTTCAAAATAATTTTCAGAATAAAAAATGTACCATCCACAAAATTAACTGGGAAGGGCCTCACGGTTAGAAAAACCGTGCACACATTTAATATGTTTCACAATTTCTACTATGTGGGACCAAATGTTTTTCAAAATATGTCCCAACCATGAAAATCATAATTTTATAGGGTTACATGATTTGTACTGGGTTGGCACACATTTTGGGAAAACCTTATTCAAACCATGTACATCCCAAAAATTTCCTAACATTTTAAATTTACACCAATAACAACATGAGAAAATCCCCAACCAAATCATGGTAAAAAAGGGGGTTGAGGAGTTCTTAAAAACCAGTTATATGATTTTATAACCTCCGTATAATTGAAACTTTCTATCCATAGAAATCATGTCTAGAAAATTTCATTTCAAAACGATGAGGCCATTGCTCTCTTTTTTGTGACTCTTTCTACCACTTCTCATGCATGTGAGAACCATGATTCCATTTCACTATGATCAAAGTTACCATCCTCTAAAAAAGTAACATTGTATCAAGATCAAATATCATGAATGGATACTCAGTCAGAGATAAATTAGGCTCAATATCAAGATCAATCCATCTCAGAACAAGATATTGATCATAAATATATTTCTGTTGTTGAGATACATGGAACATGTTATGTATCAACATCAGATAGGGTGAAAATGATAAATGGTAAACTAATTTTCCCACATGATCAACCACCTAAAAAGGTCCCATAAAACTTGAAAAAATCTTCCCTTTCCCCTAATTTTTCAATGAATTAAATGAGGTGAAACTTTCAAGATCACGTAGTCACCAATTGAAAACTCCAACAGTTTATGATGACGATCAACATAACATTTATATCAGATATATGACATCAAAATCCAATGTCGAATCAAATAAATATTTTCTATCATCTCTTTGACAAACTCAGTCCAACTAAGTAGCTTTCACTAATATCTAACCAACAGAGTAGATATTTACAAGGCCATCCATACAAGGCCTCAAAAGGATCCATTATAATTGTGGATATGTCTCTATTTTTACAAGAGAACTCCAAAAGTCCCAAATGGTCATCCCAGGACCCCCAAAATTTAGGACATAGAGATAAATCATATCTTTAAGAATATGTATATCTCTATATGTTTGTAAATACATCTATATGTGGTGGGTCATTATCAAATTATCATGAGATTACAATTCCTTCTAAAGGCCTCTCCAAAATAGAGAAGTATAATGGGGGTATCTATTAGATACTGTAGTATATTTTACTCTATAAAAAATAATCTCTCTCACATAGAGATTTCCCAGCTCCTCGACATTGTTCATGTCATGAATGGGTATAAAGTGAGTTGACTTATCCCATCTATCAATCAAAACCCAGGTCACATTCTTCTTCTTTTGGGTACATGTAAAACTAACAACATAGTCCACATAAATCTAAACCCACTTCCAAGTCATCATTGGAAGTGGCTAAAGAAAACTCAAAGGTCTTTGGTGCTTAGCATTGACATGTTGGAAAGTTTAATAATGAGAAAAAATAAATAAATTTCCCCTTATATACCTAGACACCAAAATTTTCACTTCATGTTAGAGAATATCTTTTTGGTTCCAGGGTGCACAACCCATTGGGAATTATGGAAATCACCCATCACAAATTTACTCATAGAAAACAATACAATAAACTGATTTTGAAAACATAGAATACTCTCTATAGAGAACAACCAATGAGTAACAGTCTCTCCATCATAAATAGAGTATCCAATACAATGGAATTCATCACTAAGATATTGTTCATAAATAATTATCTTCATAAGAGTGGAGATCAATTGAACACTATCCGAGAAAATATCAATCCATATTTCCTGAACATTTAAATGAAACTATGTAAAAATATCTATCAAGTTCCAATCATCTGAGGATTCATTCATGGCCTGTGTCAGTGGTTTCAGACTCAATGTATTATAAATTATATTCCCTTATCATTAGGTTAGGGTGATGTCAATGTCCAAAGACTGTTGGTACTCCAATCAATGCCTCAAGAAGATATTCAAATATTTTTTAGAGAATATTTTACTAATGAACATTTTTTTAGAATACAAGGTAAAAATTTCTATAAAAAGGAAATTAAAAAAACTCCAAAGATTACACATCACAGTTATGAGTTAAATTTCATGGGTGGGAAAATTATTTTCATGTTATCTAACAAGTAGATATCCATAGTCTACTACATGATCACCCCATATAAGAACACAACCCAAATCCAAACCTGATGTGTCACAAAAGAACACATAGCCCTACCTAACCTCTGGAAGAGTCAAAAATAGCGTAGCAGTCAAAATATGTTTCATCTAAACAAAATAACAATAAAAATTCCCATATGAAGAAAACCTCACTCACTTTTGAGTTAGAGAGGTCATCAAATAATCCAACTTTGAGAATTTTTTTACGAATTGACAATATTACCTCTCTAAACCCAAGAATCTTTGGGTCTCAAAAAAATTACTTGGTTTCTCCCAGGTCATTAATGCCTTCAACTTTTCATGTTCAAATTAAATTCCATGTTTTGAATCCACGTGTCCTAATAAATTCACTTCCTGAATCCATAAATCAAATTTTGATAGCTTGGATTAAAGTCAGTGATTTCCCAAAAGTTACAAAAAAAAAATCTCAAATGACCCACATGATCCTCCTCGTACATAGAGTAAACCAGGATGCCATCCCCAAAGACCACAAAAAACACATCAAGATACTCATGTAAGATCACTTTCATCAAATCCATAAATACTGTAGGAGAATTTGTTTAAAAAATGGAACAAAAAGTTACTCATATTGGCCATAACTTCCCTGGAAGGTGGTTCTTTTAATGTCATATTATTTTATTCTCAACTTTTGGTAACTAGATTAAAGAAAAATCTTGAAGAACCATTTCATCCATTTTAACTAGTTAAAGAAATAAATAATCCATAGAAATATATACTTTTTAATTATCATGACTAGATTGAGTTTTTGGTAATCATCATATTGGTGAAGTGACCCATCAAATTTCAAAGAAAAGATATCAAGAGAAACACAAGGCAACATGCTCAAGTGTATAAATCCATTATTTAAAAGACCATCAAACTTAGTCTTCATTACTTCATTTAAACTAGTACCATATGGTAAGAAGTTATAGACAATGGTTGAGTAGAATGAACCAAATCAATAGAAAACTAAACCTCCCTTACTATTAAAAAAAAAGTGAATTCTCAATAGAAAACATCATCAGACTCAAAAATAAAAAAAAAACTAGAGGGAGATCATCACTAAAATATTTCCACTCCTGATAAAAGAAACAATGATATTTCTTTACACAACTCTTGATGTGATAATCCAGTTTTACTCAACCTTAGGTCCCATTTTTCTTGAAAAACTATACTCACCTCTTCGGGTGTAGTAAAGGGGACCCATTAAAGATAATAATAAATTCAGGCCTTATTATGAATAATCCAGTCTATCTCAAAAACAACATCAATAGGTTTCATGATGAAAATCATAGAATCCCTTGTAAGATCAATATCTGATAAAGAGAACACAAAACCATGACAACGACGACCATAATCTCTCTTCATTTTGAGGAGTGTATTAATTTCCATCACATAAGATAAAATATCTATAGGAATATTTCATAGGATCAAAATATGGTTTGATATAAATGAATGAGATGAGCCAATATAAAATAAAGAAATCACTAAGGGAGAAGCAATAGTTATGGTACCTCTCATAGTTGTTGGACCTGTATCAGCATCCTATGAAGACTCTTGTACTATGTTAAGAAACTTTATTCTGGATGTCTATGGTGGGAACCACTTAGATCTTGAAGTATTATATTTCACCATATTAATTTTTGATTATTATGATACCAGTACACTAAGTGGAGTAAAAAATATATAATAGAACGTGTAAAAGTGACTTGAGTATCCATAGGAACCATATATCTAGGGTGTCTCAGTGTAACCCCATTTCAAATTCCAAGGCATTACCTATTAGAAGAAAGTAAAAAGGCCTACCCTAGAGACAATAAGAGGTCTGGAAGAACCCTTCTATCAAGGTAAACCATGAGATTCTTATTAATATATATTCCCGTTATGAGAATTGAAATAACATCCACTGGGAGAAAATGGACCTCATATTAACCCTGGCATACCAGCTAGGTCATTCTCAACCATCAACACCTATCATTCTTATCATCACAAGAGGATGGATTTTGTAGGAAAACATGAGAAAAAATATCAAATCAAAGTCCCATAACAAAATATCAAGTCTTCATCTTCATATTCAATAAAATATCAGGTGAAAACTACACAAGAACAACAATACAATTCATATATTCTATCATAGTCTTGTCAGCTTCCTCGAGTATGAAAAATTCCATAGCCTTATCCAAAACCATTTAATCTAGACATAACTGTTCAATAAAAATAATTTTAAAGTACTTCCACTCTAATATCTCTCACTTCTTCACTATCACCATTATATCCCACCAAGGTCTTTGTAACTTGAATGTGGAACATGTAACTTTAATCAAATCAGAAATCTCAATGAACATAGAAAAAATATCTATCATTATTAACCAATACCCTTCCTCTTTATCATTATTTGTGCCTTGGAACAATTGTGGATTTTGGTTAAGGAACTCCTAAGCATGAATCTATAATTCATCCCTATGAGGTTCCACGACTAGATCATGAACAAGAATGGGTGTATGTTCCAATCCCGGAGCTTGGACAACACACATATTAATATCAATTATATACTTGTCCATGTGAGGATTTCATCACCGTGGTTCATCATTTTCTTCCTCTTGGATTCTATTCACATGTCTTCCAAGAGTAATGTTTCTACCCAACATTAATATATAATAATATATACATCATAATATTACTCAGTTAAATAACTCAACAAGAGCACCAAGAAAATTAATCCTATCAGATAAGAAAAAATAATTTTTATTTCAAACAATATAAATAAAAAAAATAAAAGACTATAATTATCTTCAATACTTCTATACTAAACCACCTGTAGTGACTTATGGTCCATTATGATGAGATATGTCTTGAAAATCACTCATTACCACCTCTTAAGTCTTCACAATATCTCTTAAATGAATACTGACATTAAAGAAATATTCTTAACCTGCAACTTTGATAAAACTTTATCATGAACCACCACAGATAACCTAGGACCCTAATACCCAATCCAAAACTGACATTTCTCAATGATAATTATCGATCCCTAAGGGATGGTAACTAGAACCTTTCATCAGATAAAATAAATGACAGATTTGTTTTCTATAAAATAGTGTAAGATAAAATATACATATCTGCATGCTAAAAACACCACTGGGAGAAAATAATAGAAATATAATAGGTATATAAAAAACCGAAAACAATACATCATCAAAGTACATAGAACCTGACAAGATATACTCAGAAATTCCACAGGAAAAATGACTCCAATCCAAAAGGATCAAGAACATACACCTCCTTCAAGAGGCACATTCCCTTTGCTCGTAACAAGAAGTAGTAAATCTAAGGTATTTTTTGAGATATAAATTCTAATAGGTTCTCACCAATTTTTCAATAAATAGATTCCATAATAATAAACCAAATAATTATTTGATATTTTATATAAAAACTGGAATGTGAATACAATTCCATATTGATAAAAAACATTCTTTCATTTTAAATTAATGTCTTAATAAAAATTTAATATATCAAAGTTTATATAATTCAACTAAAATGAATAAAAATATTTCATAATAAATGGAATATATTTTTCAAATTAATCATAATAAAAAAACATGGTCATCTTCCCCACAGTACGATAGTTCTCTATTATAGGATCCTCAAATACTCATATCAGTGATCATGGAAACATGCACACACATCCCTCTGTCTCAGGCCGAATACGACTCATAAATATACCATTTGGTGTAAGATCCCGCTAATTAGGTTATTTTTAGAGTGTTCGTCAATAATTATTTTCTAGGGAATAACCATCCCAACGTTCTCTTCCCAAATAACCCACTCACTACCCAGTCTCTTATGTGCTGAATCAATCTGTTGAATACGGAAAATCATTTCATTTTAAATTTACAATAATCATTCCAAATTCAATTACCCACATTTCCTTTTCAAATTTTAATTCACGTTCAAAACCAAAATACTTGTATTTAATCAATTCAGTACTTTTAAAACCATAATAAATCATATGTTTTTATCAATTCAATTTAATCTATTTTTCTAAAATCAACTCTCCAAAAAATTTACAAATTAATTTAATTTACAAAATATTCCACAAATACCAATTCCATTAGAATTTTGGGGGTTTTAACAAAATTACATGCCAAAAAATTTAAATTCCAATTACATTTTAATTGGGTATTCATAAATCAATTGAAATTAATGTAAATCAAATCAAACCATTGAAGGTCAAATTAATTAAAAAAATCAAATAGAACCACACACCTTTATTAACAGAACCAAAAATAAACAACCATAAATGGATTTTCCAACGATTAATGATGATAGTGGAGATCAGGAAATCGATCCTAGATTCATGATCCAAATTACTGGAGTTTAGATCTATCAATCACATGATGATCTAACAAACCCTATGAAGGAAAGAAAGAGGGAGAGGGAGAGAACTAACAAGAGGTTAATAACTTACTATAAATTGATTTAATGATATCCTCCACACTTTTAACCTCCTTGGAATGGCTTTTTAGGATCAAAAAGGGTTCTTTAGAGCCTCAAAAACCTATTAATTCATAACAGGTCAATTTAGGGTCGTGTGGGAGTTCAAATGGGGGTTCATAAAATTTGTAAATAATTTTTTCAATAATAATTTACCATCCACATTTCTAGTTGTGAAGGGATATAAGGTTTGAAAAACTATGCCCCCTAACTATGTGCCCCTATAAGTTGGGTTAACCAGTTACTACTTATGACACCCTGAAAAACTAGAGTAAAAAACTTGAATTCGATATCATGGATGACACGCGATAACAAGCACATAAGGTAATATAAAATCCATATAAATTATAATATATTTAAAATATATTCTATATAGTTCAATTCATTCCACACCAAGTTAGTGTGAATTATACATAAGTGTGACCTTCCTTAAAATCTTGTGTTATACACTAGGCCGAGTTTCACCAAAAAAATGATATAATATTAAAATATTATTATAATAAGATATAAAGTATCAATTATTAACAGTATTAAATAACATATGAAAATATATATTTTATAATAATAAAATATTAATTCATAGGTTAAAATTAATTAGAAATGAATATAGGAACAAATTGAATATAAACAGAGTGTTTTTATATGAAACCATTTTCATGCTCATGAAGTTTCTTTACCATAATAAATTTAAGTAATTAATATCAGTTAATTATTTTAATTGAATATATATGTTATATATTCAATAATTTTTCAAATACATCCATTATTTTTTATGTTCATAAGATAAGAACATACCCTATTTCACACATAAAAACCGATATTTTTATAAAGACAATTTTACCGCATTTAAATGGAGAACCCATATTAAATTTTAATTTTAACACTTTAATTGATTTAATATTTAAAAATAAAATTTATATTTAAAATATAAATTTATAATTAGTTTAGGGTTAATTTTTCTAATTTTCTAAGATATTTCATTTTTTTAATGAATAGTTAAAAATACTGAATTTTAGTTGAAAAATACCTTTTAATCAAATTTATTTATAAGGATAAATGATAATTTTAATTGGTTTTAAAGTCTAATTATATAATAGTTTTATAAATTTCTAAATTTATTTCATTGTAATTAATTTCACATTAAAATTGCTTATAAAAACATAGCCAACTTTCAGACCTTTTTAATATAAAAACTCGAATTGTCATCACATCTGTAGAATTAGTTTTATTTTAATTTCTACCACTTTTTTTCTTTTAATTAAAAAAAATGTATTCCATATTTTTAATACGTATAATTTATAATTTCTAAAAACCATGTTTGTTTTTGACAAAAAATATTAGTGAAAGTGATTAAAATTATATGAAATTATTAAGGTGAAATTGAGCTTAATAAAGGACTGGACCTTTATCATAAGGGAAAAAATAATCTAGACAC
The DNA here is from genome assembly GCA_963277665.1 of Viscum album. Lineage (NCBI taxonomy): Eukaryota > Viridiplantae > Streptophyta > Magnoliopsida > Santalales > Viscaceae > Viscum > Viscum album. The sequence goes on from OY728147.1 coordinate 284,808,496, forward strand.
TTTTCCTACACCCATTAGCTAGAAATCAATCATCCATTAACCTTAAATTCATGAGTTTTTTTAGTTTGGTATGACTTTTTTTAGGTAATAATGTTTTTAAACCGACCATGTTTCCAAAAATTTCATTTGAGTATGTTTCCTTCCTAATAAAAGGACACCACCTATCCCACTTATTCACATATATCAAACCTCATAGGTTCAGAAAATATCTTCCCAAATAGTCTCCTAAAATCCATCTCCTATACCTAGAATCCCCCCCTTGGTCACAAAACAATTCAAGGAATATTTTGGTTCAAACTAAAAGAAGTTACCCAATTAAGAGGTAACACCTTCTCTCAAGATCTCTTATTTCATTTCCATTATCCACCCCCTAAAATCTCATTTTCTATATTCATGTAAAATAAAACAGTTTCCTGAATATATTAGTTTATTTTTATGAACTATTTCTACAAAAAATTACCCAAAACACCATCTAATGGATAATAAACATTACGTTTCTTTGTATGAAAAACTACAGCCTCATGAAATGATGATTGTTCAATTATCCTAACCGCTTCTCATGGAAGCCATTATGGTGGAAACTAAATTTATATATGTTATATATTAAATTTAGTATGTAATAGTACTTCTTTAAAACTTTTATAATACATAAATTTTATACATTCCATTTTACATTAATACATTAACATCATTTCAGGAAGTGTGGACTACCACCCCCTCTAAGCGACATGATTCGTTCACACGAAACATGGAATGAATAAATAATGGTTATAATTAAACATATTAGACATAAAAAACCTCTATATGATATTAATAACATAATTATATTTATGGATTATATATATATATATATACTTTTCTTTATTCCCCTTTCACACACTTTAAAAGATATGACATTGTTCGTGGACATGTGGACTACAGCCTCCTCGACATGATGTGATTAATTTTAAATAACATAATCATATAAATAAATATATATGATTAAATAATATGATATGTTTTATATAAAAATTATTCGGTATAGATATGGTGTTACTTACTTTTTTTCTATAATAATCATTTAAAAATTGGAATGTTACTAATGTGTACGTACGAGCTACCGTTACCATGATTGTAACATTGGATCATTTTTCATAACAGTATTTAATTATTGATTTCAAAAGTATAATTTATTTATAAATTTGATAAATATGACATGTTTATTATCCTAGATATGTTTTATAATGACCACTTTGACCATAGTTTTCCAACAATAGTTAGTTGGACATATAAACCCAATTTGGTTAAAACAACTGACATAAACTTAATTGTTTAAGTAGTTGTAACAACATGGTAATAAGTGAAAACAATTAATTATAAATATGAAAAAGGTTCGTAATAAAGTATAAAATTAACATGATTTTGTTATACCGGAGGTTAAATGACATTCACCCAAAAGGAAATTAAAGGTAATGAATTCCTGTGTCACTTTTCTTTCCATGAGACAAAATTATTGTTATGCACCCAATTTATTATATATGTTGTAAATAATTTTTTTTTGACATATAATATCATAAGAAATATTATATTAATGGTATTTATATGTTTTATTTAATCATTAATACCTTTGGGTTTTCGAATTCATTTGTTACCACATTGGTAAGGGACTTCCTGCTCACTTTGTATATTTGTGGGATAAATGTCGTATTCAACAATTACATATTTTGTGTGGTGTAACTACTACCTACTTAATATATTATATCATTAAATTAATCTCCTTAATTATATTATATATTTTAATTTAATATTATACATTCACAAGGTTTATGTTTTAAAAATGTTTCATAGTGGTATGGGACACTTTGGAATGTTTAAACATTATTTTCCTCAAGACTAATTATAATGTCTTTCAATGGTATTTCCATTAAAGGAAATTATTCATCCATTTTCCAAAAAAAACATTTTCATTATTATTTGGTTATTCATTAAAATTTCATGTGTTAGTACCATTTTCCACTATTTGGAACTATGATGTTTTTAGAAAATATTTTTCAGAAAACTCAACTTTATATCTCTCTTTAATCAGAGAAGCTGTTTTATTTTAAAAATCATGTTTTATTAAATGGTTTTCAAAAATATTTTTTAGATGATTTGGAAAAGAAAATTTCCCTTTTTTTATTTTACCATTTTTTAAAAGGAATCTTATTGTCTCTTTTTCCACTGAGGCATTTTCTAACCTATTTTTATACAAAATGAATCTTCTTTTCACCTCATATGACATATACAGATTTATCTGTAGTCATTTATTTGAAGAAACCTTATAAATGTTTTTAAAAAGGTATTTTAAATGAAAAATATTTAAAAAATTATTTTCTAATGAAAATAATATTTTCTTGGTGAATATTTTTAATTTTATTATTTTATTTCATCAACGACAACAACCCTCTATTTTTACTCCACAATGGATTTGTTGTATTGATACCATCCTTAATATTCCTCTAGATGGTTTGTGATTTATTTGAACAGGGATAGTATTCACATTAACTTCCTTGATTTATTTTTATTCCCCTAAAAACACTCAATATTTTTTGAACATTGAACATTGAATTCCCCCTAAATTATCAATTTCATTTATCATGGATATCACTATTGCCTAAAACATATACCATTTTTTATACGGTTTCTACTTTGACATTTATTTGGTTTTTTTAATAAAATTGATCAATATATATAATTTATTCAATACGAATATTTGATAAGACACATTATTTATTTGATATATGGGGAATTCTTTGGACATGGAATACATGGGTTGGGAACCATTTAAAGAAAACCCTATGGGTTGAGGACCGGTGAATGGAAGCCCCTCAATGCATCAATAGTCTCATGAGACAAATTAGTTGCATAAATTGGTATGGTTATGCTGTCTATTTACAATAATAGTTCCATATACTAGGTGGAAACATTGCATCCAATAATTAAGCAATATCCCTCATTTAGTTTCAGTTACTATTCATCCATGAGATATTGTTTCGACATATCTATGGATAAATTTAATTTCAGTTCATTTATTATATGGAATTTATTTCATTTTATTACATTTTCTTTATTTATATTGCCTTATATAGTTATTTTAATGGTATGTATTTGCAGTTATTATCTTGGCATATTGATTATGTACTTCTATTCAGTTTATTGATTACATGGCATTTGTGTTCAGTTATTTACCTTTCCATATTGACTATTATCATTGATTAATTATTTATTCAACTATATTCTTCTCTTACTAAGAATTTGAGATCACCCTTATTATATTTGTTCCTTAGGAATCCAATAATATTAATGTGAGAGATTTTAAATAATCTACTAGATTGATTAGAGTTATCCATGAAGATATTTTTTTAGAAAGAAGAAAAAAAGGTGTAATTAGTGTAGTAATTTGTAATAAATGCTTCATTTATGTATCCAGTGTACCATGAATACTATACTGATTGGTCCTTCATGTATTTATTATATGTAATCATGCCAATATAATTGATTGTAGTCATTGACTTCAAGATATCCAGGGATTGGTCGCAATAGTTGGTATTAGAAGTAGTTTAATAGAAGCCATGAAAACTATATTTAGGGAAAATTTGGTTACTGAACGTAACACTAAGATTGAATTTTTGGATAAGTATAGATAAAAAACAAATAATTCTCTAAAAGTATAGATTATGTGGGTCTTCTTAAATATTCATTCCTGTCTAGATACTACTAGTAGATGTGGTTCTTACACAGATTTATCTAGGAGTACAACTCCAACAAGGTGTTCTTGGCCTGACTCAGGGTAACCAAGTATATGACAACATGCCTTACTGTGCACTTGGTTTGACACTCTTGTAGGATATTCTTAAAATAATACACATTTTCTATACCAACCATTATGAATTTTTTTTAGTATTTTCACAATAAATAATCAAGGTTAAACCAATGGTATTTTAGATTTGAAAAATAAGGTTTCATTATTTATATATATTATATATAATTATACACTTTTCTCACTGTCACTACTGTTTCTCACACTATTTTTATTGGTTTTAGTCAATTGCTGGAACCTGAAGGTTTCAAGATAACATCGAATATAAAGGAAAAGGTGGTGAAAATGAGAAACCAAATAATGTGTTGATAGGAATGATGGATTCATGTTTATAAAAAATCAGTTTTACTAAAAAATATTTAATAATATATACCTTTACCAACTGCCAAGCACACCAAAGAATATAAGGATGGAGGATGATAAGATCTCGAGTGGTGGAGAATGTGTAGAAAAGAATACTCAAATTTCGACTTGTGATAATTGTTGAAGGAGACACCCATGAAAGTGCCTCAATGGAACATGTAAATGCTTTATGGGTGATAAATAAGGACATAAAAAAGGATTTTTGAGGAAAAAGAAAGATAACTATGGAAGGAAATGAAGCTCATCTTAATAAATCATTTATAGTTCACTGTCTTAAATGTGTTAAACTTGTACATTTCGCAAGTCAATTCCCTCTCATAGATGATAAACTCTAGACCATGGAAAGATCTATGTTCAAATAATTGTATGAAGTATTTATTTATTAATATTGTATTGAAAACATTAGATAAATTTCAATTTACTGATTAACCGAATCTCAAGGATGTCTATCATATATATTTTTTAAATTATATTAATATTTTTTTTGAAATAGTAAACCTATAATCCAGGTGACAACCAATGAGATATCGCAAGTCCATGGGTTTTGAACCCATGACTGAAGGATTATAGGGTTTTCATGGCAACCACTGACCTACGCAATATCCTTGTCAATTTTCATTATTCTTATTTAAAAAATTTAACCAAAAAATATTAATAATGAAACATTATTAAAACCATTGAGGATTAAAAATTAATATATTAACCATATTTATTTTGGGAGATAGTTAAATATAAATAGGATGACTTTTCACTCTTTTATATTCCTTACGATCCATTAAATGTTTGTTTTAGTGCTTTGGGCATAAAAAAATTCATTGTTGGGGATTATTTTTTGGGGGTAAAGGGATGAATTAAAATTTGATCAATTCCCAACAAATATTTATTATTGTTCATATTATATTTAAACCTATCATGTAAGAATATTTCGTTATATTCTTGAATTACCCAACATTATTCAAATGACTTAGAAATAAAATTTTTTCTTAATACATAAATTTCAGTTGAACCGATGGATTTCAAAATCATCAAAGATTTATGGCTTTGAGACCTCAATTTTCCATTGATAATGCACTTTTTTTGATTTATGACCTCATTAAATACCTATAAATATTTATGTTTTTTCTTCAAGAGGATATCTCTACTTTCCACTAATGATTTACTACTTGGAGATATAGTTACATGGTATTTCATGTTACCATTGTACTTTAAATTCTCTCTTTTGGAGAGGATTACATATAAACCCTTCTCAAAATGTAGAATTTTGAACAGAAGATGTGTCAAAAAATCTATCACCACGATAGAGTTTAAATTGTGGGGACACAATTTAAATAAGGTGGAGAGAATGTGACTCCCCGAAAAACTAAATTAAGAACCTTGCATTTGATAGCATGTAGGACACGTGATAGCAAGCGTGTAAGGTAATATAATATCTATATAAATTATAATATATTTAAAATATATTATAAATATTTAAACTAATTAAACACCAAGTTAGTTTTCATTACACGCAAGAGAGACCTTCCTCAAAAGCATGTGTTATATGCAAGATCGAGTTTCACCAAACAATGATATATTAATAAAATATTAAGATATAAACTAGCTGTTATGAATATTATTAAATAACTTATGAAAACTATATGGTTAATAATAATTAAATATTAATTAATAGATTAAAAATTAATTATAAATGAATATGTGAGCCAATTATATATAATGAGAATGTTTTTATAGAAAACAATTTTTATGATCACGAAGCTCTTTTACACTAATAAATTAATGTAATTATAATTAATTAATTATTTTAATGGAATATATATGTTATATATTCAAACAATTATCTTTTATATTCATTCATTATGTTTTATGTTCATAAGAAAAGAAAAAACCCTATCTCATGCATAAAAACACATATTTGTATAAAGTCAATTTTACCGCCTTTTATTGGAGAACTCATCTTAAAATTGAATTTTGAAAATTTAATTAATTAAATATGTCAAAATAATATTAATATTTTAAATATAAACATTATAATCATGTTAGGGTGAAATTTTTATATTTTTCAAAGACATTTTATTATTTCAACGAATAGTTAAAAATACAGAATTTTAGTTCAAAAATGTTTTTAATATAATATATTTATGGAGAGAAATTTTAATTTTAATAGGTTTTATTGTTTAATTAGAAAATATTTTTATCAATTAATTCAATTTAGGTCAATGGGAATCGATATTACTTTGAAATTGTTTAAAAAACATCGCCAACTTTCAGACGTTTATACTCTAAAAACCCACATTATCGTCCCGTCCGTGGGATTAATTTTAATTTAATATCTACCAATTATATGTATGGAATTTTTAAAAATGTATTAAATAGTTTGAATAATAATAATTTATAATTTCTTATAATATCAATTTTTTTACCAAAACTATTAGTGAAAGTGATTAAAATTAATTACAATTATTAAGGTAAAATTGAGCTTAATAAAGACCTAAACCATTAACATAAGGGACAAAATGACCTAGAAACTTGTCCAAAACCCATTTTCTGTCCATAAATCTTCCATTAAACTTAAATTTATTATTTCATTTAAAGTTTTATTAATTTCTTATGTAATAACATGTGCTCACCTAACTTGATTCCCAAAATTCCATGTGTGTCCTTTTCTTTCCCTATAAAAGGCCACCACCTCTCCCACTTCTTCACACGACTAAAACTTATTATGTTTGGCCAAAAATTACCCAAAAATTCTCCCAAAATGCCTCCATAATACATATAATAATCCCCTTTTGTAGAAATAAATTCATGGAAGCTTTTAGTTCAAACCATAAATGTTTCCGGATTAAGAAATAATGCCTTCCGTCAAGATCTCGATTTTCATTTCCATTATCCACCCCATCAAATCTCTTTTTTCTATTATTATACAGAAATACCTCTATAATATATATATTTGGAATTTTTATCATAATATTTATACCTAAACTTATACAGAACTCCATATAATGGGTAACAAACATACTATTTCTTTGTACAGTGAACTACTGCCTCACATAATGAGGATTGTTCAATTCTCATTACCACCTCCATAGTGTCTGTTATGATAGAAAATCTATTTATATATGTTATATATGATATTTAATACATATTTATATTTCATTAATCCTTTTATAAAACATAAATTCATTTCATTTCATTTTACATTAATATGATACCATCATTTGAGGAAGTTTGGACTACCGTTCCCTCAAAGCGATGTGATGTATTCACACGACATATAAAATGTATAAATGATAGTTATAATTAAAATATAAAAGGCCTAAAAAACCTATATATTATATTTATGACATAATTATATATATATATATCATTTTCTTTATTACCCTTTCACACACTTTAAAAGAGATAACGTCATTCGTAGATGTGTAGACCACCGCCTCCTCAACATGATGTGATTCCTTTTACATCACATAAGTATATATATAAGTATAAATGATTTAATAATATTTTATTATTTATATAATTATTATTCTGTAATGATATGGTGTTACGTACCTTCTTTTTATAACAATCATTTAAAAATGAGAATGTTACTCATGCGTACGTATGGCCTACCGTCTCCATGATTGTAACATTGGATCATTTTTCATAACCATATTTAATGATTGAATTAAAAAGTAAAATTTATGTATAAATTTGATAATTATTTCATGGTTATTTTTCTAGAGATGGTATATAATGACCCCTTTGACCATAGTTGACCCACAACAGTTGTTTTAACACGTAAACCAAATTTGATCAAAATAACATATGTAAACATAATAGTTTAAGTATTTTTATACCACATGTTAATAAATGAAATAGAATTAATTATAAACATGAAAAAGGTCCGCAATAAAGTATAAAAATATATTAATTTTATTATACAAGAGGATAAAGGATGTTCACCCAAAAGGAAATGCAAGGTAAGGAATTCATGTCTCACATTTCTTTCAGTGAGGCATAATTTATTGTTGTGCAACATATTTCTTATATATTGTGTACATACTGCCACATTGACATATAATATCATAAAAAATAATATATTCATGTTATTTAAATGTTTTATTTAATGATTAATGCTTTTTGTTTTTCCAATTAATTTGTTACCACATTGGTAAGGGACTTCCATCTCACTTTTTACATTCGTGAGATAAATTTTTTGTTTATGACTTACTTATTTTGTGTGGGGTAACTATTTCCTATTTTGATATATTATATCATGAATTCATTTTAATTCATCTTCTTTAATACATTAATTTATTATTTCTTTAATTTTATTTATAATTGGAAAATGTTTCAAAGTGGTATGGGACACATTGGAATGTTTAAGGATTATTTTACTCAAGAAAAATATAATTATGTTTCAATGGAATTTCCATTGGAGGAAATTATATAATTATTTCCCAAAAAACCCTTTTCATTATTATATAGTTATTTATCACAATTTTTAGTGTCAGTCCCATTTTCCCACTCTATGTTACTAATATGTTTTTAGAAAATGTTTTTCCAGAAAACATGACTTTGTATCTTTCTTTAGTCGGATAACCTATATTATTATAAAAACAATGTTCTTTTAAGAGGTTTTGAAAAAAGTTTTAAAAATGTTTTGGTAATTAAATTTTTATCCTTTTGTATTTTAGAATATTTTTAATGGAATATTGTTGTTTCTTTCTTAACGAGGAATTTACTAACCTTTTTTCATACAAAAGGAACATTATTTTCACATAATATGACATGTAAAGATTTATCTACAATCATTTCATTAAAGACCCCTTATCATTTTTTTAGAAATGTATTTTCAATGAAAAATAGTTTCAAAAGGTTTTTCAAAATTAAAGGATATTTTCCCCAAGAATATTTTTAATTATATTCTTTTATTTCATCATTGACAACAACCTCCTATTTTTACTCTAAAAGGGGTTTTTTGTATGAATACCATACTTAATCTTTCTCTAGATGGTTTATGATTTATTTAGCCAAGGATAGTATTTACATTCAATTCCCTTGATTTATTTGTTATTCCCCTTGAAATATTTGATATCTTATGAACATTGAACATTGAATTTCCCCAAAATTATCCATTTAATTTATTATGGATATTATTATTTCCAAAACAATATACCAGTTTACATATGGTGTCTACTTTGGAATTTAGTTGATTGTTTGAGGAAATATTGATAAACTTATACACTTTATTCAATACAGATATTTGATAAGGAACAATATTTATTTGATATATAGGGAATGATTTGGTCATTAAATAGATGGTTAGGGGACCATTTAAGGAAAGACCTACAGGTTGAGGGATGATTAATGAATGCCCCCTGATGAATTAGTAGTCTCATGGGTTGAATTAGTTGTTAAAATTGGTATGGTTAAATTATTTGTTGACGGTACTGGTTTTATGTTCCAGGGGAAAGATGGCATCCAATTATTAAGATATATCCCTCATTTAGATTTATTTATTTCTTATCCATGAGATATTACATCAAATTATCTATGGATATTTTTCATTTTAGTTCATTTATTAAATGGAATTTATTTTAGTTTCTAACCTTTCCATATTTATTTATTATTATCTAGTTAATTTAATGCATGTGCATTGAGTTATTAAATTTCCATAGTTATTATGTAATTCTATTTAGTTTATTTATTAAATAGATTGTTTATTCAATTATTTTCCTATCCATATGGACTACTATCATTGATTAATTATTTCTTCCACTATATTTTTTCCTTACAGATTATTTCAGCTCACCCATATTTTGTTCTCTCCCGAGGAATCCAAGAATCATACTATGACAAATGTATAAGAATTTACTACATAGATTAGAGTTATCCAGATTGATTTTTATTTATAAAGAAGAAAAAAATATTGTAGTTAGTGTATTATGTTTTAATAAATGTCTCATTTATGTATCTATTTTACCAAAACTAATAAACTAATCAGTCCTTCGGGGATTTATTCCTTGTAATAATTCCAATTTAATTGGTAGCAGTCACCGACTTTAAGATATCAAGGGATGGGTCTCTAAACTACTAATTTCATGAATGGGTTTTTAACTGATGTGAAAACCATGAAAACCACTACTATCTAGGGTTTCACGATTTTTTACTGGGTGGGTGTACAGTTTTAGAAAACCATGCACCAACCATTCATAGCCTATAAAGTTCCAAAAATTTCAAATTTCCATATAAAAAAACATGAGAAAAAACCTGAAAAAATCACGATAAAAATTAGGGCTTAGGAGTACGTAAATTCAAGTAAAAGGATGTTACATGTGTCATCAATCACCACTATTTGGAATCGAATTATTTCCTGGTTTTTCCCTACTGATCATCAAATACATTTTCATATATACTATATCATTATTTCTTTCTAGTTCAACAATTGGGGAAACCATTGTATTTATTATAATATGTATTTTAATGATGGATGATAGTTTTAAGGGATTATTTGAGGGTAGACTAGGAAATTACAATACTTTTGTTGAGATCTTATAGAAATTCAATTGATGGTAGTATTGACTATCAGAAGATGAAATGATTTTGGTATTATCAATTAAACTATGAGAATTAATGTGGGTTTGACTGCGTGGATTCATTGATACAATTATCCTTGACAATCTACAATCCTTGAGTTATGTTTTGACTTGTTAAAATGGTTGATGAAAAAATTGGTTTAGATTAGATGTGTTTTTATAAGAAACCCTAGGAATTTCTATAAATGTGGGTAAATGGATTTCCTCTCTTGGGGTGAATTTTAAATGCTATAAAAATATGGAAGAATGTGATGAGTGAGAATAAGACTTTTGAATTATGAAAATTTTAATTTATTGGTTGATGATTGAGTAATTGTATAATTGGATCCTATTATTCAGTTTTGTGGGGGTATCGACAGAGTAGAGCCAGATGATAGAGATTCTCTTTTTTGGGATTGGTTTTTTAAATTTAGGTATCATTTCAATTATAATTAAATAATTGAATTTTTCACAATTTAAATACTTCACCTAGTTGGTATTAATTCCATTTTTCTACCTCACTACTCCTTTTTTCCATTGATGCTTAGAAATTGTTGAAAGATTATTTCTTCTAGGATAAATTATTGAATAATAGGTTGATTAGGTTTTCAGGGTTTGTTTATTTTCAAATAAAAAGGTTTTTAAGGTGGGGATGATATAATATCCTTGGTTTCACCTTAATGGTAACTTTTCCACTTATATGTAAATTAATTATTAAAAGAATGTTTTTGGAAAATATTAATTTTTATTAAAATGGGTGAAATGGTAAATTCACATTATTTTGGGTTTCATTTTGGAAAATGGACTCCAACATTTAGTCTATAATATAGTTTTTATCGTAGTATGGTAGTTGCATAAATTTAGGAACACATGGAGTTGTTGTGGACCCAGTTTCATGTATTTTAATTAAATATTAAAAATAAATAATATTATTTCTTAACATTATAACTCTCACTTAATGTAATATATATTTCATTTTACAAAAATTATCACAATAAACTATAATATCCATTTTCGTATAGAGGTTGAGGAGTCATAATGGGTGAATATCAATGAATTATCAAGGGATTGGAACACAGGATATGGTACTTTGGATCAATTTTGTCTATATATATATGTCAATTTATGCTTTGAAAACTTTTAATTCAAATTTCTAAATGAAATTAATGAATTTCAAAAATAAAATTTGACTTTGATATTTTGTGAATAAATATCTAAAAATAGTATTAGTTTTGGTCACATTTTGATGAATGAATTTTGAGGAAATACAAAGAGAAGTTTGGACTCTAAAAAATTTTCTCTATATTTTGGAGGATCAAAACATAAATAAAAAAAGTAAAGTTCATATATTTTGTTCTATTTATGTAAATGTTTCTAATGAGGATTTTTTTTGAAATTTTCATTGATAAATCTAGATATAATCTTGAGAGAATAAATATTTTAATATTTAATAATTGATAGATTTAATTTGATATAGAAAAAATCACCTAGAGAGAAATATGCCCATCTATAGGTATTAATATGAAGAATCTATCGAGTCTATTTTTTTCTACATGAGAAAAAGTATAGAATTTAAGCTATAGGGATTTTATCCATAATTTACACATATCTCTAAGAATTAAGAACCTTAAAAATAAATTTATGATCTAACAATTTCATTTTTGGGATATATGTGATGAAAGGATTCTTGTGTATGATTTTTGTGAGTTTTAAAGACTTTATTCCTCTAAAAACTTACTGTAGGTGGAAACAATACTTATAGGTGGAGGGATATGTGATGGGGAATTGACACCCATATTATTTTGCTATAGATGGACCATATTTCTCAATGTACCTCTACCCCCACTACTGTAAAGACCCATAAATTTCAAGGAAATTTTTTTCTTAATTTTCTTTGCAATCTTACAAGAACGTTGTTTCTGACGACATCTGATTCCGAGGCCCGGTGTGCCCGGAATCATTCTCCGAAGTTTGGCTCGGGTACGTTCAGTGAACGGACAAGCTGGTTTTTCTAACTTTTGAACTGGTGCTCGGAATCAAATTTTGAGGGCACCGATGAAATTGCAACACTGGTATTTTCTTAGAAATTCCTCTTCCGGAGTTGCGTTTGCTCGGGTGTGGTTTTTAATTTTCGGGCTTAAAGTTAAGAAATAAAATAATTGTACGAAAAACTTTATTTTATTTCACTTAAGCCACTTGGAAGCCACTTGAAGCCACTTAAAAGCAGCTTAAACTGAGTTGAAACGGATAGGGTACTATCCAAAAATATCCTACCCTCTTGGTAGGATATTTGTGAGGTGGGGCCCGCATGAGCCCCGCCGTTTCTTTTCCGCTAAGTAACGCACCCGTGAAAACCTGTCATTATGAAAGTCAACTAACGTGTTTTCTTAAATTCTTAACGGACCATTTAATTGGGCGGTTTATTTCGTGAATTAAATGGGCAATTTCTTTCGTTGAATTAATTCTACGAATTAATGGGTCGTTACTTACCTCTTTTTCGTTTGTTGGCGTAATAATAAAATAAGACCAACACAACTTTTGGAGGATTACACGTTGAGAGGCTTTGACAGAATTCTTGTTCCTTCATCCTCCTTCGCGAAGAACGCGAAGAACGCGAAGAACGCGAAGAACGCCGTCACCCTCGGAGTTTGACGACGCTTCATCTGAGACGTTCTTCCCCGCCCCGATCTCGGATCTCCAACTGCTTGAGGTAAGAGATCTAGGGTTTCTTTTTAAATCTCCTTTGTGGTTTTTAACAAAACAGGGATTTAATTATTTATAATTAAATATGTTGTTTCTTGGTCTGTTGAGTTCGTCGACGCAACGCCAGATTCCGTGACAACGTAACGCCCTTCCACGACGACGCGACACCCTTCCACGACGACGTGATGATCCCCTCCTTCCGCGACGAACAATTCTGTGATGAACGCGTGCGATGACTTGGCGAGGTAGGCGTTGTTGTGAATTTTTCATATTCCGGTGAAAGTTTCTTTCAAGTTAAAGAAACTGGTTTATATGAACAATTTTATTTTATTAAAATTGTTGGTTCTTTTGTTGAATAATTTTATCCCGTCGTTTTTATCTAATGCGGAGGGTGCGGGCCAAACGAACACGGCCCGACAACCCTCCGCCGTTCTTCGTGGTTGTGCGGATTTGGCGGGCGATGTCAAAACGTGGCCCAAGGGCGATTTGATGATTTTTCAGTGAAGAATGGAACTCGGGAGGAGCACCGGAAAAGAAGGGAAGGAAAACGGACCACCGGAGCAACTCCGTTGGCCCGCGGAAGATTCCGGCGGCTCGGGTCGCCGGTGCAGCGGCGCCGGCAGCCGGAGGCGGCAGCGCCCCAGCGCACCGCCGGATGAGGCCGCCGCGGCTGAAGCCGCGATGTTGGCAGCCAACGGACCTGCAGCCGCGCGGGTCTGGTTCCCTTGCACAGGACGTGGAAGAAGCCACGTCCGTGGTTCTCCAGCGCGGCCCACGCGGGGCCGTGACATCTCCAGACCGCGGGGGCAGCGCCCCGCGGCGCCCAGGCGCTCGGCCGTGCGGCCGAGCCGAGACAGGCTGGTCCGACTGGCCAGGCCGTGCCCAGGACAGACCGGACCGAGTCCGGCCGGGTTGTACCGTGTCGGGTCGACCCGGTTCGGCCGACCCAGGGGGGGTCGGCCCGGGTTAGCCCGGGCCCGGACCCCCCGTCTACGGACCATTTTCGGTCAAATGCCTATATCATGAGCTATGGGCATCCGAACGACGCGCCTTCAGCGGAAACATGATCCTTGGATTGACACGGTCGTTTCGGTATATCACACTCAAGGTTTAGGAATACTTTGGGTTCGGCCGGGTTGGTTCGTACACGAAACCAACCGGGCCCTCGGACCGGAAACGCTCAAATCTTGAGCTACAGAAGTCCGATTGACATACCGTCAACTTTGTTGAATTCCTCTATGTTAGACGGATCTTTTAGATCACTCCGCTCGAGATTTGGATGCAGGTGGAGTATGGTCGGGTTGGTTTTGTCATAAAAACCAACCGGGCCCCTGGGACGAAAACGCCAATTACTCTCCGACCGGGCGTCTGATTGACGCGCTGTCTGCGACGTTGAGTTCCAGTTGTCGAAACGGAACTTTTGGATACATCAACCCCGGACTTTGTTTCAGTTGATGTATCAGCCTCTCGGTTCGTGGAGTGGATCCTCCCGAACGAGCTTGCTGTGTGCGGGAGCCCTAGAGCTGGCTGCAACTGCTGCTGTGACGACGATGACTGTACAGAGATCCTTAGTGGATTCAACTGCGACGATGATGAAAACAGTTCAGGAATCCTCCGTGTTTTCAGCAATGACTACTACGGTACATCTTGGGATACATCATCTCCGGACTACATGTCATTTGATGCATCGACCTCTTAGCTCGTGGAGTGGACCCTCCTGGAACAAGCATGTTGTGTACGGAAACCCTAGAGCCGGTTGGGACTTGATGACTGCTGATCGGGCGACTCGGTGTGTTACGGATAACACAACAGAGGTGCGCTTGGCTGTAGGGGCACAGGGGAGCGCTTGGTTGTAGCGGCAGACCCACGAAAGAGGTGCGCTTGGTTGTAGCGGCACAAGGGAGCGCTTGGTTGTAGCGGCAGGCCCACGACAGAGGTGCACTTGGTTGTAGCGGCACAGGGGAGAGCTTGGTTCTAGCAGCAGACCCACGATGGAGGAGCTCTTGGTTGTAGCGGCACGAGGGAGCACTTGGTTGTAGCAGCAGGCCCACAGTACCCAATAGGTGGAGAACTACAGCAGTCCAAGGTAAGAGGGAAGCGCTTGGTTGTAGCGGCGTAACCACTGTGCTTGATGGAGAAGGAGTTTCCCAATAGCTTTGGGATCAACTTCATGATCGATCCTGTGTGGGTCTTGGCGAGGTTTAGTACCTACAGATCCTTTGTGGGTACGACGGCTTAGATGAATCAGTGGCTACATCTGATCATCTCGAACTTCATACAAAGAAGTACCTGTGTGAGCTGAATCTTGTGTTGAACTATCCTGTGTGGAGTTACTGTTTACTCTCTTTTGTGGATTGTGTTGTGCTATCCTGTGTGGGTATACGTTTTGCATTCCTGTGTGGACTGGGTTGTGCTTGAGCTCGGACGTTGGAGCCGAGCGGGAATTGATGACTTAGGTATATGTATGGGCATATACCTAAGCAGTGTCGGTTGTTACTTCGTGATTGTATCTTTCCATTGTGGTTTATCCTTTGTGGATTTTGGGAGACCTTCGGGGGTCTCGGGGTCCCTACTGAGTAGCTTATACTCACCCCTGCATGGGCTTTGCCCGCACTTCGTTGTGTTGGTTGTAGACGACAGACAGCGCTGATCGTGGTGGAGGCTTGCGGAGTAGGACGGTACCTAGAGGTGGACCACTGAGCGGGACGTACACGGAGCAGTCAGGTGGAACCGAGGAGCAGTGGAGCTATCTGTACCCACCCTTCAGGTGGGATTTCCAGTGGATAGCTTGGTTTGGCGGCTTTTACTTTTCAGTTGCTGTTTTCCCCTTTCAGTTGTACTTTACAGTTGGGCTTGTATTTCCGGCCCCTTTTACCTTCAGCACAGCTTGTTACAGTTTTTACTTAGAGTTTACTTTTCCGTTTGCTTACTCTATGGTGCTTGTTTACTTTCCAAAGGGAATGCCTTCCCTTTGCTGGGATTTACGCCTTGGTGCTTGTTTCCAGCCCCTGGCCTATGGAAGGCGGGCTTGGGGTAGTCACGGCACGGGCCCTGAGGATGGGTCGTGACAAATTGGTATCAAAGGTGGTCGGTTCTACCGCAGACTCTGATCTTTCTTCTACGTGAAGCAATAATGTTTAGAGTATTGAGTGTGGTTATCAGTCTAGGGAGTCCAGTGTTGGTGCGGCAGCCGACTTATCCGTACACCAGGACCCTGACTTCTGATTTCTGACTTAATGCACGAAAACATTGATTGGATGTGTGTTTCAAGTTTTCTTTGTGATTACTTGTGTCAGCTCAACAGGTATACTGTTCTAACTGTGGCACACCTGTTTCTTTTCAGGATGGACCCACAACGGCAGCCATCTAGGCTTCCGAGAGTTGAACGTGATGACAGCCCACTGAGTGACGAGGCCTTGGTACAGGGCCCATTGACAGCAGAGGCACCGGCGGTACCATTACCCGCCGAGCCCCCGATGCTTCCAGCACCGACCGCTGACGATGCACGTCGCCTTGGAGCTCTGCACGAGTTCCAGCACCAGCGACCACCCAGGTTTCATGGGGAGACGGACCCCCAGGCAGCCGAGGACTGGCTGGAGGCGGTCGTATGAGTTTTTAGATTAGTGAGGGCACCATCAGATCTTATGGTGGTCCTTGCAGCGAGCCTTCTGCACGCAGCAGTGGGCCGATGGTGGAGCTTTATGCTCCAGGTGAACGACGAGGCATCTCTTCTCTAGATGGACTTCGAGAGCCTCTTCCACTCAGAGTTCGTCCCGGCCACCCTCCGTGCGGTGCGCATTCAGGAGCTACTACAGCTGCAACAGGGCAGCATGACAGTAGCCCAGTACGCGGCGAGGTTTACTGATCTCTCGCGCTACTCCACAGATATGGTACGGGACCCGTTCTTCTGGACCCGGACCTTCGAGCAGGGACTGAGGCATGAGATCATGGCTTCGATGATCTCCCTCAACATTCCGACTCAGGCAGGAGTGTTGGAGCGATCCCTCTTAGTGGTGAGTTTCCTTGCTGAGCAGTCTCCAGCAGCAGGACCACCACTTGCCGGAATGCGATAGAGTCTTCTGCAGCGGGCAGTAGACAGATGACGCAGGGGTCCAAGAGGACTAGACCTGCAGGTGGTCGACAGCATGACTCTGGATCGTTTGTGCGAGACACTCGAGGTGGACAACGACTTGCCATGAGAGGGCAGTGTTACTCCTGTGGCGGGACTGGTCACATGGCTCGTGACTGTCCGACTCGCCATACGAATAACTAGCAGATGAACGAAGGACCCCCCAGGCAGAGGCAGAGGTTCGATCAGGGCGGGCCGCAAGGAGCACGTGGCCATGGCAGGGGAGCTGGCCGTGAAGCTGGAGGTGGACGACGGTTCGGGGTGTTGCCACCACCACCACCAGGAGGTCCACCCCGACCGTAGGGAGTTGGTGGACATGTGAGAGCTCAGCTTCAGGAAGCTGAGGCCTTCGATCATGGAGCTCCGGGAGCAGATGGACAGGAGCAGAACTAGTGGATGCGTCCTTTGTACTTCTAGTTCCTTGTTGCTGTTGTGTAGTGTCCTTGTATTATGAGATGCAATAGTAAAAGACTCTTACCTTGTGATGTTTTCATTCCTGTCCTCTTTTGTGTTGTTACTAAGAGGTTCCAGTTTAGACTGTTGACTTGACCCTCACTTGTGAGACATATACTGGAGGAGACCCAGTTACCACACTCTGATGCGACAGTGTGACTCAACCCTTGGAGGCGAGAGTAACGGTTGGATCTCTTGGTAGTAGCGTCGAGGCCTTACGACATCATCCTTGGTATGGATTAGTAACATCCATGTAGGGATTGACTGTATTAGGCAAAAGGAAGTGGTTCATTCAGGGGATGAGACCAGATTTCTCTTATCGGCAAAGAAGAAATCTTAGCAGCTCTTGTGGGACCGGAGATGGTCCGGGCCACGACAGAGAAGGTCCAGGTCATCCAGGAGCGAATGAGGATAGCTCAGAGCCGACAGAGGTCCTGTGCTGATAGGAGGCGGAGGCCACTTGAGTTCGAGGATGGAGACCACGTATTCCTACATGTCTCACCTCAACGTGGATTACAGAGATTTGGCCAAGGTGGAAAGTTGTCTCCACGCTTCATCGGACCTTTACAGGTCTTCAACAGGATTGGCGAGGTGGCTTATCGCCTGAATCTACCACCTCAGCTGCACCGGGTTCACGACGTCTTCCAGGTATCTCAGCTAAGGAGATACATGCACGACACGACGCAAATCCTTGACCATGGAGAGCTGGTCTTTGATGATGGGGCGACTTTTACGGCTGTCCCAATGGAGATCGAGGATCGATAGGAGCGGGTCCTATGTGGATGATCGATTCCTCTAGTGCGCTTCAGATGACAGCTCGGGAGCCTTCAGGAGAGCACTTGGGAGCGGGAGGCTCAGATGCGTGCTCAGTACCGCCTTTGTATCCCTAAGTTTGTAGTGAAGCTTTACAGGGACGTAAAGCCCTGTGGTGGGAGTAATGTAAAGACCCGTAAATTTCAAGGAAATTTTTTTGTTAATTTTCTTTGGAATTTTACAAGAACTCAGTTTCTGACAACACCTGATTCCGAGGCCCGGTGTGCCCGGAATCATTCTCCAAAGATTGGCTCGGGTACATTCAGTGAACGGACAAGCGGGTTTTTCTAACTTTTGAACCAGTGCTCGGAATCAAATTCCGAGGGCACCGATGAAATCGCAGTGCCGGTATTTTCTTAGAAACGCCCCTTCCGGAGTTGCGTTTGCTTGGTTGTGGTTTTTAATTTTCATGCTTAAAGTTAAGAAATAAAATAATAGTACGAAAAACTTTATTTTATTTCACTTAAGACACTTGGAAGCCACTTGAAGCCACTTAAAAGTAGCTTAAACTGAGTTCAAATGGATATGGTACTATCCAAAAATATCCTACCCTCTTGGTAGGATATTTGTGAGGTGGGGCCCGCATGAGCCCCGCCGTTTCTTTTCCGCTAAGTAACGCACCCGCGAAAACCCATCATTATGAAAGTCAATTGACGCGTTTTCTTAAATTCTTAACAGACCATTTAATTGGGCGGTTTATTTCGTGAATTAAATGGGCAGTTTCTTTCGTTGAATTAATTCTACGAATTAATGGGTCGTTACTTACCTCTTTTTCATTTGTTGGCGTAATAATAAAATAAGACCAACACAACTTTTGGAGGATTACACGTTGATAGGCTTTGACAGAATTCTTGTGCCTTCATCCTCCTTCGCGAAGAACGCGAAGAACGCGAAGAATGCGAAGAATGCCGTCACCCTCGGAGTTTGACGACGCTTCATCCGAGACGTTCTTCCCCGCCCCGATCTCCGATCTCCAACTGCTTGTGGTAAGAGATCTAGGGTTTCTTTTTAAATCTCCTTTGTGGTTTTTAACAAAACACGGATTTAATTATTTATAATTAAATATGCTGTTTCTTGGTCCGTTGAGTTCGTCGACGTAACGCCGGATTCCGTGACGACGTGACGCCCTTCCGCGACGACGCGACACCCTTCTGCGACGACGCGACGATCCCCTCCTTCCGCGACAAACAATTCCGTGAAGAATGCATGCGACGACTTTGCGAGGTAGGGGTTGTTGTGAATTTTTCGTATTCCGGTGAACGTTTCTTTAAAGTTAAAGAACCTGGTTTATATGAACAATTTTATTTTATTAAAATTGTTGGTTCTTGTGTTGAATAATTTTCTCCCGTTGTTTTTATCTAACGCGGAGGGTGCGGGCCAAACGAACACGGCCTGACAACCCTCCGCCATTTTTCGTGGTTGTGCGGATTTGGCGGGTGACGGAAAAACGTGGCGCAAGGGCGATTTGATGATTTCTCAGTGAAGAACGGAACCCGGGAGGAGCACCGGCGCAGACGGGAAGGAAAACGGACCACCAGAGCAACTCCGGTGGCCCACGGCTGCGCGGGTCTGGTTCGCTTGCACGGGACGCGGCAGAAACCGCGTCCGCGGTTCTCCAGCGCGGCCCACGCGTGGCCGCGATATCTCCAGAACGCGGGGGCAGCGCCCCGCAGCGCCCAGGCGCTCGGCCGCGCGGCCGAGCCGAGCCTGGCCGGTCCGACCGGCCGGGCCGCGCCCAGGCTTGACCGGACCGGGTCCATCCGGGTTGGACCGGGTTGGGTCAACCCGGTTCGGGTCGACCCGGTTCGGCCGACCCAGGGGGGTCGGGTCGGGTCGGCCCGGGCCCGGACCTCCCGTCTACGAACCATTTTCGGTCAAATGCCCGTATCTTGAGCTACGGGCCTCCGAACGACGCATCGTCAGTGGAAACACGATCCTTGGATCGAGAAGTTCGTTTTGGTATATCGGACTCAAGGTTTCGGAATTCTTTGGGTTCGGCTGGGTTGGTTCGTACACGAAACCGACTGGGCCCTCAGAGCGGAAACACTCATATCTTGAGCTACGGACGTCCGATTGACGTGCCGTCAGCTTTGTTGAATTCCTCTAAGTGATATGGATCCTATGGCTCACTCCGCCCGAGGTTTGGACGCAGGTGGAGTACGTTCCGGTTGGTTTTTCCTTAAAAACCAACCGGGCCCCTGGGACGAAAAAGCCAATAACTCTCAGAACGGGCGTCCTATTGACGTGCCGTCTGCAACGTTGAGTTCCTGTTGTCGATACGAAACTTTTGGATACATCAACCTCGGACTTTGTGTCAGTTGATGTATCAGCCTCTCGGCTCATGGAGAGGATCCTCCCGAACGAGCTTGTTGTGTGCGAGAACCCTAGAGCTAGCTGCAACTGCTGTTGTGACGACGACGACTATACAGAGATCCTCAGTGGATTCAACTGCGACGATGGTGAAAACAGTACGGGAATCCTCCGTGTTTTTGGCAGTGACTACTACAGTACATCTTGGGATACATCAGCTCCGGACTACATGTCAGTTGATGCATCGACCTCTTAGCTCGTGGAGTGGACCCTCCCGGAATGAGCATGCTGTGTGCGGAAACCCTAGAGCTGGTTGGGACTTGACGACTGCTGATCAGACGACTCGGTGTGTTACGGATAGCACGACAGAGGTGCGCTTGGCTGTAGTGGCACAGGGGAGCGCTTGGTTGTAGCTGCAGACCCACGACAGAGGTGCGCTTGGTTGTAGCGGCACAGGGGAGCGCTTGGTTGTAGCAGCAGGCCCACGACAGAGGTGCGCTTGGTTGTAGCGGCACAGGGGAGCGCTTGGTTGTAGCGGCAGACCCACGACGGAGGAGTGCTTGGTTGTAGCGGCACGAGGGAGCGCTTGGTTGTAGCAGCAGGCCCACAGTACCCGATAGGTGGAGAACTACAACAGTCCAAGGTAAGAGGGAAGCGCTTTGTTGTAGCGGCATAACCACTGTTCTTGATGGAGAAGGAGTTTCCGAATAGCTTTGGGTTCAACTTTATGATCGATCCTATGTGGGTCTTTGCGAGGGTTAGTACCTACAGATCCTTTGTGGGTCCGACGGCTTAGATGAATCAGTGGCTACATCTGATCATCTCTAACTTCATACAAAGAAGTACCTGTGTGAGCTGAATCTTGTGTTGAACTATCCTGTGTGGATTTACTATTTACTCTCTTTTGTGGATTGTGTTGTGTTATCCTGTGTGAGTATACGTTTTTCTTTCCTGTGTGGACTGGGTTGTGCTTGAGCTCGGACGTTGGAGCCGAGCGGGAATTGATGACTTAGGTATATGTATGGGCATATACCTAAGCAGTGTCGGTTATTACTTCATGATTGTATCTTTCCATTGTGGTTTATCCTTTGTGGATTTCGGGAGACCTTCGGGGGTCTCAGGGTCCCTACTGAGTAGCTTATACTCACCCCTGCATGGGCTTTTCCCGCACTACGTTGTGTTGGTTGCAGACGACGAACAACGCTGATCGTGGTGGAGGCTTGCGGAGCAGGACGATACCTGGAGGTGGACCACTAAGTGGGATGTACACGGAGCAGTCAGGTGGACCCGAGGAGTAGTGGAGCTATCTGTACACACCCTTCTGGTGGGATTTCCAGTGGACAACTCGGTGTAGCGGCTTTTACTTTTTAGTTGCTGTTTTCCCCTTTCAGTTGTACTTTACAGTTGGGCTTGTATTTCCAGCCCCTTTTACATTCAGCACAGTTTGTTATAGTTTTTACTTAGAGTTTACTTTTCCGCTTGCTTACTCTGTGGTGCTTGTTTACTTTTCAAAGGCAATGCCTTCCCTTTTTTGGGATTTACGTCTTGGTTCTAGTCGCCAGCCCCTGGCCTATGGAAGACGGGCTTGGGGTAGTCACAGCACGGGCCCCGAGGACGGGTCGTGACAACTACAACCTTCACATGATATGTACCCTAGTAGAATAGTTAATATCAAATGAAAAATCAATGAATAGATGATATGATTTGTACTGAGTAGTTTGTACATGACCCCTTATGAGGAAGTGGAAATATATTCCCTCTCTCATATTTAATTAATGTAAAAGGATTTTGTTATGTTAAATACAAAAGAAAAAGAATATTGACTTAATATCCATGATAATAGAGAATAAGTATTACTTCCAGAAGATAATTCCATAACTAAAAAGAATGCTAAGGATACCTGGTGGTCATTATGAATATTTTCATTGAGATGTTAACTCCGTGAAATTTAATTGAATAATGTGAAATTTAATTCAATATATAAAATTATGAAATTTTATTTAATGGAATAAAAAATAGTGTTTAAATAATGGAAAGAGAATGGGGGATTGAAATGTGGAACACTTGAGACAAAGATTTATGTTTCTTGGAAGTGACCCAGGTTCTTTGTGAAGTATTTTGAGATTTTTTAAATGGACTAGATAGGGATTATAGTGAGTAAAGTAATAAATTTTATGTGGTTATGTATATTTATTAGTAATTAAAAAATATCTTTTATCTCCTCTGTAATTATAATTTTCTCTCTATGGATTGGGAAGTGGTATTTTTTATAGATGATATTGTAGATGGATTACTATATGGGATGTATTGTGTGACTGATATGATGGTATCATGATTTTTATCAAGTAGTTCATTTTGTGTACTAACTACCTTCATATGTGATGTATATTCCGACTAATGGATATCTTTGGTGAGTATATATATTGATGGATCTCTAGGAACTCACCCTATATCCAGTGTGAGTGAGATGAGAGCGACTACACACTATCTCACCCTCTGATCTGGTTATAGAACAATGATTAAATGTGAGTGTATATAGTACCAGTCACCCACTACAGTTTAGCTTCCCTCATTTGACCAAAGTAATAATATATCTCTTCTTCGTATCCTTCTTCCCCCTCTCTTTCCCTTATCATTTATTTTTGTTAAAGGTAATTTTTTTAGTGATTAAAGTTGGATCTTTACCTCTTGATCTCTCCTCTCTATCTATATATTCTTGTGGTTTTTCCTTAGGATTGGGATAAAATTTCTCTATATCATGTTGATATCATATCTCAATGATGGGGATTTCATATATGGGAAAATGAGGAGGATAGGAGAGGATAAATGCTTGATTTTGTGAGTTGTTCCACTAACGGTGATTCATTGCCTTATTTTTTGTGGTTTCATTACTTGGATATGAATTAAACTCTAAGCCTATATTTCCTTATAGGGATTTTGATGCATGTGTTCTCAATAATTACCTATGAGTAGATCAAACCCCTTTGGATGTGGTATCGAAAACATTATTCCATATCAAAAGTAGTCCCTAAGATTCCCTATACCGACACTTTTGGGTCTAGTGCTAAAAACATTCTTTAATTACTATCTTAGATACAAAGTGAGAATAATTAAGTCAAACCTAAATATATTCCCATAATTTATACATTTCATCTCATAATAACCAAAAAATCCCAGAACCCAAAGGTTTAGTGTATTTTAAGGTTAGCCACAAAAATACTTAATTCCCATAATTTATTCAATATCTCTAACCATAAATCTCTACAAGGCTTCCTTCATACCATATTACTACAATTATTTTACCAAGGAAGTAAAAAATAAAAGAAATAAAGAGATAAAATGCAGAGTAAAGGAAAAACCTATCAATTATTCATAAAGGGTTAGATCATATTCATGTGAGAAAACATGATCCGTAGTGAAATATATGATAAAATGGATCATGGAATGATAAAAGTTTTCTATAAAACATGATAAAAGTGTATGTAACCTCAAGAAATAAAATATAATCTATGGAATAATAGTGTGGAATCATGAATCAATATTCAAAATATATTTATATTAACATATTTGAATAACATAGAAACGTGGTATGAGAATAATCATAGAAATTATAAAATTTTTGAGAAATTAAACTTTAACTATTTCTGTGCATAAATCTATGAACATAAAAATGATTTTTAACGATCATATTGTGAACATATAAATAAATTCATGGAATTAAATTGTAAAAATATAAATAAATTTTGTGGATCATATAGTGAATAAAAAAATAATGTATGTGCATTATTTTGTGAACATAACAATAATATACACAAATAGTGTTGTGAACATAACAATAATTTACTCACATTATGTCCTAAACATAACAATAATGTACATGCATAATGTTGTGAACATAATAATATTTTAAACACATCCTGCTATGAACATGACAATAATGTAAACACATCATGTTGTCAACATAAAAAAATGTAAAAACATCATATTTGAACATAATAATAATGTACACACATCATGTTGTGAAAATAACAAAAATGTTCATGAATTATATTATGACCATAAAAATAATGTACGTGAATCGTGTTGTTAACATAACAATAATGTACATTCATTATCATTATCTCATGATATATAAAACATATCCAATTTATTTGAGGGTTTTAATGAACCTTACCCACCTTAATTATTTAACACAATCAACTCCTCTCAAGGATTTAATAGACCTAATCCATCTTATATTATTAATAGAACCAACCCATATCATGTATTTAATAGACGCAATACATATGATAATGATAATATAAATGAAGTTTTTCTCTAAAAAATAAATTATATACCCTATATATAATAACCCATCGAATGAAAATGGGTTTCATAACATTTCCAAATTGTATCACATAAAATGACTTCAAGAATTAGATAAGGTGATACCAAAAATTCAATCACCCAAATGAATAATTTTATAATGAAATTTAGAGGGTGATTTTTAAAACACAACATCATATGAGACATATATTTTAGAGTTAAATATGAAAATGTATGAAAAGTCAAAAAATATATTTTATAAAAAAGATTCAACAACATCATAAATATATAAATTTCTGAGTCACTTTCAAAAAGATAATTTTTTAGAAATAAAAATTAATAAATTTTATAACATTATTTATGAAGAAATATTAATAAATAACTATAAAAAACAAAATGGTTATAAAAGGAAATTTGGAGTGGAATATAAAATATATTTTTAAAAAAGAAAAACCTTTTTAATAACTTTCTATAAACTCGCATTGTAAAAATGATAAAAAAACATTTTAAAAATATTTAAATAGAAATAAAAGTATCACAAGAGGTTATATACATTTTTATTTCAAATAAAGAAAAAAATTAAGGGAAATAAATAACATGGGCATAGAGGAAAATAGTATTTAAATAGGATAATAATTATTCTTAAAAATGATATATAATAACAAATTCCTAATTTATAAGAAACAAAATTTATAATTAATAAATTTAATTGGGAAAATTCTAACTGAAATATAAGATATTTGAGTTAACAAAACCCCTTAAAACTTTTGTAACTTATGAATAAAAAATATTGATAAAATATAACTTGATATGGACGTGTTAATCCCTTTAAATTTATTAAAGATATGCAAATATCATCCATTGGGTCATATATACACCAAATTAAATAAAGTAATTAGATAATTGATATATGTATTAATGAATATAAATTGAACTGATAAATACAATTCCTTTACTCCCGAGTTCCATAGAAGTACATCAATCTAGTGTATCGTAAAAATAAATATATTAATCACCTATATAATAAAATTATTAAAATATATTAACTTATATACTCTTCAACTATAATCATTTATTTTATATTTATCAGTTAGTTATTGTTTATATTTATCATCATTTGTTAATTATTTTGATAGTATCACAGTAGCTTTGTATTGTCAATGTCCATTTAAATTATTTGACACAAAGGTCACCATTCCTATATTATTTATGTTACTATAATATATTTTCCATAATTATTTATATTGTTTTAATTTCATTCCCTATGAGTTTTAGTTATGTTTAATGAATATGAAATTGGTGAGGATCTTGTTTCGGTAATTTTTAATTAATATAAAGAGGTATATTAATAACTAGTTTAAATATTAATATTATATTTAATGAAAAAACATTATTTACTCATTAATATATAATATTACTAGAAATTAGGTTTCTATAATCATCCATGATAAAAAAAATTATAGCATTTTTCATGTATGTGGTTAGACTAACCTAAACGAGAACATGTAATAACCAATGGACAAGTATGATTATGAAAATATTTAGTTATAATATCATTATTATAGAAGTATAATGTTATTATTTATGTTTTATTATTTTGGTGAATCATAATTTTTAAGATAAATAATAATAAAATAATTGATATGATGATATTTCTTTTAATGAATAAATCATTTTTTCCTCTTGGTAAGAAGGCTTTAGGCAGTTAAATTCACAGTGATAAAAAATTGTTAATATTATTAATTCAACACCAAATTAATCTTTTCTGAAAAATAATAATTTTAAAAATATAATATTTTTTCATTCAATAAATTTTTATAACAATCCATGAAAAGAAATGATGAAAAATGAAATACGTCTTTTATGGAAGTGGTAGTCCACACACAACACGAGTGACATTTTCATTTTCCAAATGGATGATAGGGAGATATATAATGGTTTTTATATTAATATAATAAAATTTATGTGTAATAATGAAATTAATTTCATTATATTAGTATGTATATAATTGTCTTATAGTATGGTTGATGATAAAAATAATAAAGAAAAAGTTAGAGAGTGGATAATACTCATGTTGAGAGTTTGAATCTTCTCATGAATATTCATTTAAAAATGGAGGAATTGGATCAATTTATTTTAATAAAATTGGAAAAAAAATTAAGACTATTTTATATTATGAAAAATTGTATTATTGTAAATAATAATTTCAAGGTTAATTATACCTTGAAGTGGGTGGATGTGGGCTCCTTTTTTAGGTGAAAAAGAGGGGTATTTCTTTGGAATTGAATGTTATGTGATGGGTAATGATGGAATCACCCGAGAGTTAAGAAGATTTATATGGGTAAGGTTTGGTAAGACATGTTTTTGTGACTATTAATACTAATAATGTCTTCTATAATGTCTATGTTTCATGAGAACAAAAAAATAGATCCACATTACATTATCAATTTTAAAATTATTAAGCCAGATTTAATATTTTAACATAGTAATTATTATTTTTTACATAAAATATATGATGATTTTCCCCCAATTTTTATGTTATTTATCCAAATTTTGACTTCATTTTGTCTAATTAAATTTATAAATATTATAAAACTAACTTTTAAATTTAAAAAAAAGATATAGATAAAAAACTATTTCTATAAAAAAATATCATTTTATACATTAAGTGTTTTTATTCATATTTACAATAAATGAAATATTGAATGAGTGTTAATATTTTTTTTAAATTTTTAAAAATAATATTAGTTTCATTAAAAATCTATAAATTTAATTTATTAAAGAAATTAAATAATGTTTATAAAATCAATTCTCCAAAAAAATATAGGTTTTAAAAAGTAACTAATATTTAAATTATTAACTAATTTTTATGTTAGTAATAATAATTAAATTATTAAAAAATATGGATATGATGATTAAAAATAAAAAAAATACATTTTATTGTGATATGATTCTATAATTGATAAAATTTATTACAATATAAGCGTGCATAAAGTATAATTTTTTCTAGAAAAATGTATTTTTTATGAAAAGAATTTTTCATATTCATTTTCATATAAAAATATTAATATGGAAATTAATTTATTTGTTTTTATACATTATTTAAATATTATATATTTCTTAATTGTGATAAATTGGTTTAATATACACGTTATTCAGAGAAAGTTTAATTCTTCAAGAAAAATTCATTTTATCAATTAATTGATTTATTACTAATTTATTATAGTTGATTACTTTTTAAAAAATAATTAGTTAAATTTTATCAATAACTTGGAATTAAAATATTTCTTTTAATTATATGTATCAAATAATGATAATAATAATGCATAAATGCATAAAAAATATTTTTTTATAATAAAATATCTTAATTAAAAAAATTATTTTTGTTTATTTATAGATTATATAATTTACAATTTGTTAAAAATATTAATAAAAAAATACATACCCATTTAATATTTTTATAGCTAATGACCATATATCCAATGACCATATCCCCAAAGACTATATTTCGAACAAACATAAAAATAATGGTCAGACTTCATTTCTATGTCTAACCTAAGAAACCATCATATTAAATTATCTTTTAACATGTATATTATATATTTCTAATTCACTCCAATACTTTCTTATTCTTAATTGAGGTTTAAATCATCATGTCATACCATGAAAATAAATATTTTCTGTTCATTTTATTTACATATAAGTTTCTTCTACATATAATTTTATTAATGTTGTTTCATATAGAATTATCATAATGAATTTATGTTTCATTGTTAGATTTTTATCCCAATGAAATGTATCCTAGTATGATTTAGTAAAGTGTTTTTTATGAAATAAGTTATTCAACATAGTACTTTTTTAAATAAAAATTGATACTAAAATATTTGGGTGTTATATTTCCCACATTAAATAAATTTTATCCTCACAATTTGAATTATAACATACTAATTAAAATATATAATGGTTTTAATAATATAGAAAAGACCCAATATATAATTTATAAATCACTATTTTGGGAAAAAAATATAAAACTCATGTTTCCTTTATAATAGACATATATTGATATTATCAATCATTTTTTCCAAATACATATCCTTACCTGACTATATGTCTTAGGAGTTTCTAGAGTCAATCCATTCACAACTCTATTTTCATGATCCCATTTCTAATAAAATACTAAAACCAAAATGATAATATTCATTAAAAATAAAATTAAATGATTATAAGAATTTTAAAAATGAATCCTAATATGTCTTATTCACTGAGACATCCATTTTAACCAAATATAATATTAGTTCAAGTATGATATAAGTTGACCGACCTATAACTCCTTTAATTTAAGAATGGTTTTTAATATTAATTTTACTATCTAAAAATACTAATTAAATAACATGTAATTTAATTCCATTTGAATATTTTATAAATATTTGTAAACAGCATGGGAGTCAACCAAATCATATCAACTGGGAGTGTTGAACCAGGTATGTATTTAGGCCCAATTCTTGTGAACTAAGTGAAGATCGAGGTAATACTCAACCCAAATTTTTTAGGGATTAGTTCCCCTAGGTAAATCGTTCCTAGACCCTACATACACTTATTTATATATAGATATATATTTCATTTCTAGGAAATGACACACTCTTTTCCTAATCCAAATTTTGGGATGTTTTTATATATTTGGACCTATCCTTTGTACTTTCATTAATTTAATCCAATTATTATCCCTAAAAATAACTAAACTAATCCCCCATTATATCTAAACCCTTCTTTGATACCAATTGAGATTTCCCAGACCCATACTTCAGGGTATGCTGGAAAAAAGAATTCGTTAATTACTTATTTTGATACCAAGTGAGTGAACTAAAATCATAATTACATATATTCCCATAATTTATACATTAAGAGTCTAAATAATAAAAAAATCCTAGAAATATAAGGGTTATATTCTTGAAATATTAGCAAACAAAATTTAATTCTCCAAATTTATTCAATATATCGAATAATACATCTCTATAAGGTTTCTATTTGAACATAATCCTTTAAATAAATTTTCATGGAAGTAGAAAACAAAAGGATTGACCTTAAATTATTTGTATAGAAAAAACATATAAAAAATTAAAAAAGGGTTTGATAATAGGCCTATGATAAAAAATGATCATGGGAGAAATATCTAATATTAGGAGTATTGAATAATAAGTTTTTTCCATAAGGCATGATAGAAGGTCATATAACATCAAAATATCATACATAAACTAGAAAATAAGCATGTGGAATCTTGATTCAACAATTATGATCCATGAATAATAACAAATAAATATAAAAAAGGAATTTGGAATTAACATAAAAACAAAAAATCCTAAAATTTTGTAAAACTTTATCTTTATCTACATATAATCATAAAATATTTTTCATAAAAACAATCTCCATGAATTATATTGTGAAAATATTAAAAATTTCCATAAAACATACTATTAACATAACCAAAATATACCCACATCATGTTGTGAACATAAAAATAATGTACACACATCAAGTTGAAAACATAATAATAATGTACACACATCATGTTGTTAATATAATAGTAATGTGCATTCATCTTTTTGTACACAAAGAAAGAATGTACAACCATCATGTTTTGTATATAAAAATTAATAAAAACAATCTCATGCATCATTTTGTGATCTTAATAATAAAGAACAATCATCATTATATAGAGATAACAATAATTTCAATTCATTATGTTCTGAAAATAATAATAATGTACACAAACAATCCTTATGTCATGAGGCATAAAACTGAAACCAATAAATTGTTGGCATTTAATGGTACCAACACATATTTGGGATTTAATGGACCTAACCCATATCAAGTATCTAATTAACCCAACCAATCTCATAATGATAATTCATACTAACACGTTCCAGGAAAAATAACCTTATATCATATCTCAATGAATTCATGGAAAAAAATGGGTTTCGTAATGATTCTAAATGGTATCACAAAAAATTTCTTCAAAGATTAGATTGGTTGATACCAAAAATTTAATCACCACAAATGAATTATATCATAACATAATTTATAGGGTGATTTATAAAATAAAACCCCTATAACAGTTATACTTATAGAGATAAAGGGAAAAATAGAAGTGAAATCATAAAATATATTTCATAAAACGTTTTCAACAATATCATAAAAAGATAACGTTATGAGTCACTTTCAAGAAGATAATTGTTTAGAAATTGAGATGAATACATTTTAAAACATTATTTATAAGTAAATACAATAAAGGATCCATGAAAAATACATGATGGTTTTCCAATTGAAATATGAAGTGAAAGATAAAATTTTTGATTGTAAAATAAAGAACCCTTTTAAAACCTTTATTGAAACATCCATCATAAAAATGATAAAAAAATCCATTTAAAAATTATTGATGATAAATAAAAATATTATAGTAGTTTCCATATATTAATATTTCAAATAAATAAGAACATTTTTGGAAATAAATAATATGGAATGAGGGAACACAACCTTTTAAGATGATTATATTTATTCATATCAAATTAATGTTTTATGAGAGATAAATCCATCAAGGGGGAATATTCAAATAAAAATGTTATTTTACATATATAGAAAGATAAAATAAACTATAAAAAGTAATATGGTGGAATAAACACAATTTATAAGAATTAAGTTCTAGAGGAAAATTCACAACTCAAAGACTGGATGTTTGAGTTTACAAAATTTATTATGACTTTAGTTACTTTTGAATCAAAATACCATAAAAAACTTAACATGATATTAATGTTTAAATAAATTTAATTTCATAAAAGGTATTAATATGTAATCCATATGGTGGTACACACACCACATAAAATAAAACAACTGGTGAATTTGCAATATGTCTAAATGAATAAAATTGAGATGTTAATTCCCCCACCATTATTCTTGACATCCATGGAAGTGATTTAACCTCTTTAATTATAAAAATTACAATATTAATCATATATTTTAGGGAAATAGTAAAATATATTACCTTTTATATTTATTTATTATAATAAATTATTAAATATTTATTAGTTAGTTATTGTTTATTTTCTTCATCAATTGTAGGTGGTTCTGATAGTTTCACATTCTATTTGTAATGCTGATGTCAATCCCCATATTTTTATTCCAATTTCTCATTTAGAGATTATTTAATTCAATATAATTTATTTCCAATAATTATATATAATGTTCTAATTTTATTTCATGGAATGTTTTGTTTTGATTCATGAAGATGAAATCAGAGACGAGCTCGTTTCGTTGAATATTAAAGAACAAAAAAGTGGTATATTAATAATATGATTAAATTTTGATATGTAATTTCAATAAAAAACAAAAAATTAATAAAAAATTAATTTTTAATCTTACCAGTAATTATGTTTTCATAATCTCCCATGATAAAAATTTATATCAACGTTCATATAGGTGGTTAAACTAACCCAAACAAGAATAAGCTATAACCATTGGATACACATGACAATGAAGTGATTTAGTTATAATATTATTGTTTCTTAAGTATGATGATATTATTTTTGTTTTATTAATATGAAAAATAATAATTTTTAATAGTTATAATGATTATATAATTTATAAAAATCTATTGCATAGATTGAAGAAATCATTTTTTCCTCTTGGTATGCTTATTTTAGGTGATTAAATTTACAACCACCACTTATTGTTAATATTATTTATAAAATGAATGATTTATCTTTACATGATATTAATAACTTCATAAAAAATTATTTATTCCTAAAATAAATTTTTACAATCATCCATGAAATGAGGTGATGAAAAAAATATCTTTCATGCAAATTGTAGATCACCTGGAACACGTGCAACATTGTCTTTTTTTGAATGGATGAGAGGTAGATAGATAATGGTAATTTCATTAATGTAATAATATTTTGTCTCATTAATTATTCTTATGTTATTATATTAGTATAGTTATAATAATTCTAGGGTAGTGTGGTTGATTAAAATGATGAATAGAAAGTTAGGTTGTCAATAATACACAAGTCGAGAGTTTGAATCTTCTATTGAAGGATTATTTGGAAATGGGGTACTTGGAAATCCTTTGAGTAAAAAATGTATTCCAAAAATGTACAAGGATTATATTATAATTTAATCTCTTAGGATTTGAAGATTAATTATAAGGGAAAGTGTGTCTTGAAGTGGGTGGAAGTGAGCTCATTCTATAGGAGAAAAAGAGGGACTTTTCCGTGAAATTGAAAGTTAGGTAATGGGTAAAGATGGAATCACATGGGAGTTTAGTGATTTTGGTTAGGAAAGGTTTATAATATATTTATTTGTGGCTTTAAAACCCAATATTTTTACAAAATTTCTTACTGTCATCTATGTGTAACGAAACTCAATCCATTTTATGTTACCCATTTTTACCCTCATTACCATTGATTAAATATTTACAATAGTAATGTTTTACTAAAATTATAATATGGAACATACCAAATTTAAATTTTATAAATCTGAATTTGTACTACATTTAATATAATTCAATTTCTATGTATAAATAAATTACTTTTTAAATTAATTCATAAATATAAATACAAAGTTATTTTTATAGACAAATGTCATTTTATACATTATGTGTTATTATTATAATTTAAAATAAATTTCAAATTAAATGAGAATTAATATTTTTTTAAAATTTTAAACATTATTTTAGATTCATAATAGACAAATCATTTTAATGCTTTTTAAAAATAAATAATTTTTATAAAAAAATTTCTTTAAAAAACTAAATATTTTGCCTTGGTATCTAATATTTACTTTAGTAAATTGTTTTTTATATTAGAAAATAATATAAAATTATTTCCAAATTTTAATATTAATATTTAAAATATGAAAAAAAAATATTAGGCACAATTTTTAGTGTTATTTAAAATTAAATTCAATATAAGCATACATAAAACATGAAATCACTTTTTAGAAAAAATGTATATTTTAATCATAAAATAAATTTATTCCCCTTAAATTCCTTGTAAAAATATTTATATAGCCATTTATTTATTTATTTTATATATTATTAACATATTTCACACTTTTAATACTGATCAATTTGTTAAAAAACACAAAATATTTATAAAAAGTGTATTTCTTTATGAAAAAGTCTTTTTTATCACTAAATGATTTTATTTCATGTTTATTAAGATTGATTAATTGTTTAATAATAATTATTTTAATTTTATAAATACATTTATATTAAAATTTTTATTTTAATTTTATAATTACATCAAATAATAATAAAAATAATAATACAGAACACACATAGATATTTTATAATTATATGTTTTAATTAAATATTATCTTTTTTGTTTGATTATAGATTATATTATATTCATTTTATTACTAAATTTTACACATTTGCAACATAGTAATTGGATATATCCCTAACCATATACCATATATGTAATGACCATACAAACAGTGGTACGGTGTTATTCCTATATAAAACCTAACACTATTTATCCTATTTTCTTATCTTTCCTAAAGTTTATTTAATTTATAAATTTTCTTCCTTACTTACATAGTTTCAATTTGGTGATAATATTCATGGAATTCCCTTAGGATAAATATTTTATTTTCATTTTATTTACTTGTGTATTTATTCTACTTGTAATTTTCTTAATATTGTTTCATATTGTATCATCATAATGAATTTATCTTACAATATAATATTTTTATCATAATAATATAAATCCTTGTTCGTTTTAGTTCATAGTTTCATGTATAACTTGTTATTCAATAATTTATTTATTTAAATTGAAATTGATACTAAAATATCAGGGTGTTCAATTCCCTTTATTATTCTTAATTAGATTAAATATATATTAATAATGTTAATTAATTATAATTTTTAATGACTAATTTAAGTGTATTTTTGATGGAGTTACAACCTTGTGGATGTGGTCGATGGATGATATAGACTTGGTCAGGATTAGATGATGTTAGAGTGAGATTTCAAAAAGGTATGACTTAGTGCTTGATGTAGGTGGTCCCTAACCTTTCTTGATAGTTTATCAATGTTTCAATTCCTCATGTGATATGTAGACACACCAATTATGTGTGTTTGAATAAAAATTAATTAAAATAGTTTCTATTTTTTCTTTGAGTATAGGAATGATTTTTTTGGATCCTCAGAGGTCCTTTGTGGGATATGAATTATAATTCCATAGACATAGATGGTTGTGTTCATGAACTAAGTGAGTTGTAAAATTAATTTTGGAACCTTTAGAGCTTTCCTTGGTTGTGATGAGACCTTATGGACCTTGAAAAGATTATATTGTCCCCTTTAAATAGAGGTAAAGTATGCAATTAAAGAGGTATTGTCTTATGGAATAACCAATATGGAACTATTGATTTTCCTTAGATCCCTCTTGGATAGCTTAACTTGTATATAAAGTGTGTTTTCAACCCATTTTTTGAGTGTATATATCTAGGTGGATTATACCACAGTTTCAGATATGTATATAGGATGGGAATATGTGGATTGAATAGGATACACCATAAAGTGTATTGGATGTTATTTTAACCAAAATGTGAATTTCATATATAATTACATTTACTATATTTTTTATTTCATTATATGAATTTAGTTATATTATGGGACACATTTTCCAATTGTGTTATTATGTTTATGAGATAGAAAAGATGCCACTTATTTATTGTGTTTCATGTGGGAGAAATTAATTTCCCATTCACTCTAATATTCCCTAAGTTATGGGATGACATAAATTTTTTTTATTGATGATGCATTTGGTAATGGATTAAATTACCATTTTTTGTGATATATTATGGGATAAGATACCAAGTTACAATATTTTATGTTTTATAAGGGATGATATTCCCATTATTACGTGTGGAAGTGGGGCACAATACCCATTATGTGACACTAACATGGAATGGAAAATGTCTTTTCTATGATCATGGTTACATTCAATATGGATTGTTTTTTCATCTATTATGTTAATCCAAGGGGATATGGGAAGTTTCTCTATTATGACTATGCCCACAAATAAAGATGTCAAGACCTCTTGTAATGTTGTAGTCTAGACCCGATGCCTGCTACTGTGTTATATATTTGGGACAATATGGAAGCTTATGGATTGCAACCATTAAGATTATATTCCCACTGATGTAACTTTTTTATCTCAATAGGATTCCCATGGAATATATATTATGTTTTTATGGGATGACATACCAACCAGTTTTGATTCAGAATAGGATACCTAGTTTATATTTTATACTATAGCTGAGTGAGAATTTGTTTGACCCTAAAATGTAACTTGTGATATGTTCTGATACCCATAACACATGTTGAAATAGGAATATTTAATTCTTGGTTGTTTTGGTGGGACCTTTTATCATGAAATCTATAGTTGTTTCCATTTTATGTCAGTTATTTATGAGTATATAAAATTTTACACACACTGGTTTTTAAGGGATTTTCGTTGGGACACTGTTTGTGGAGGCCTATAGAGTTTTAATAATACCCAACTCAAGTTCCCTTGTAACTGAGTATATATTATGGGTTGTAACTTAGGTAAGATCAATGTACTTACTATCTATTAATGGTAGATGTATTATATCTAGTTTTGTTGATTCCTTCTTTCTTTTCTTTATTTTTGGACCATGTTATATAGGATTGAATCAATGGTGATATTCTATATTTTTGTATGACTCATGTGACATTACATTAGTTAATTTTTCAATAATATGGGATATGTGATCTGATTATTATTTATTGTTAGCTATAATGTCCATATTTTATTATATATTTTGTTTGAATGTTAATATTTTTACTTCTAATTTTATTTATTATTATCTATACTAGAGGATATAGTCTACCCATGATCACTTATAGACCCCCTCTTCTCGTTGGAATCCATTGGAACACTAGGAGGTTCCTATATGGTATGTAGAACTCTTGTTCAGTAATGGTTGAGGGGAATTGGGCTGGGGACATTGGCAGTGAACTATATTTTTTTATGATTTGGGATAGATCCCTTTCTAAAATGTTTAGGTCTTGGGATATTTTTATAGATAAAATAATAATTTAGTCATATATGATGACCTAATAAAAATATTATGATGGTTCAGTTTGTTTTAGACTATAGTATTTACCCCCTTGGATGTACCATCATAGAACATAGAGTGATTTGTATCCATATAAATAATATAATAAATATATTTTATTACTTGTTCTGCGTGAAGTAATTTTTTAAGAAATGAATATATTTTTTTGGAAGGACATTTCATAGGAAATTTGAGTTTTTAAACGAGTCTAGAGTGCAGGTTTTATCCTTTTAATGCCATTATTTTCATTAATTTTGGGTTTTCATATGATTCTTATTCACATGAAGATTCAAAATAATTAAATTAAAGAAATAATTTTTTTTACTTAATTTTACATTGGTGTAATTTTTATATATATGAAACTCTTTTTGATGATTCTATAGGGTTACCATCATAACTCTAGAGAATTTAAAGGAGGATATAAGGATATCCCATTGGAATACAAAAGATTGAAGATCGTAGACCAATAGTGTGAGATCACTGAAGATGATAATGCGAGCTTATCTTCTATATACAATGATCATGGATATTCATGGATCTAAAAAACACTTTAAAATAATTAGTGAAATCACTTGGATATGATTTCTCTACTAATGTTCGATCTATTCATGATGTAAGATTTTAATTTTATAGATTTTCCCTATTTTTATGTCATTTTTTCAGATTAATTATTGTATGAAATTAATCCAGAAACAACCACAAAATGGCCAAATCAAATTATTTATTATTATTTGGTTGTAGACCTATTGAATAAATAATGGTTTAAATCTATTTTTTCCTAAAATTTAGAATTTCTTTCAGGTTCTTGATGAGAACTAATGAATTTACATTATTGATTATGGATTTCTCCCACATTCCTCATGCTCATCATTATCCTATATTTAAATGATGATTTAAACAAGAATTTAGTTTAAATTGAAAATAAACCATAGATTCACATTTCTTTGTTCAACTAATAGAGAAAATGAGGATTTTGAGAGTGATTAATATCAATGAATGTTTGAGGAAGGAAATTGAAATCAAAGATATCTGTTTTGTGAGCTGGTTCCTCAGGACAATGTTGAAGGCAACAACTGTCCAATTTCTTTATGGTTGATGGCATAAATCTATCTTTGGGATTATTATTTATTGTGTCCAATGTAGTTTGTGATATTTTTAATGAAGATCACAAAAAAGAATAAAAATTGGTGAAATTTGTGGGATACATTGTATTTCTAAATAAAATAGATAGGGAATATAGTATGAAATACCACACAGTATATAGTCTAGATTCTATGGTGACAGGGTTTTTGTTCAAGTAAAAAATTACATATTTTTTTGTTTGGACCGTATTCCATGTAAACATAGATAACCTACTTGGAATGTGTAGGGAATACATACCATTGGAACCTAAATATCCTACATGGAATGTGTTCCAGATGCACACCCCGTGTACTCTCAATAGAACATGACTCAGGAAAAGACACATACTGAGTGATGAAACTCAGACCTACATGATGTGTTGGTAATTCTAAATGTTGTGTTGTAGTCCTTATACATCCCATGTTGGAAAAAGTGCAATACCAAGATTTCAACTTTGGAGGAAACATCGTGTACCACTTTTATAGGATATGTACTTAACTTCTAATTATATTAGGGCCTTCAAGTAGTCCTCTATGAGAAGTTTTCTATGTGGAACAAGAGGGTGGGTATATACCTGAAGGAAGAGATTGAAACCTCAGTAAAGTGAGCATGATTGAATAGTCTGGCACTTCAAGGGTTAAGCTTGGATTTTTAAAATATATAACAAGAAGAAATCAACAATGACTGGAGACTTAGGTGTAGTATCCTCTTTCCATCCCTAGGTGGGGTCCACATTTACCCCTCTAGAATTTGGGTGAGTGATCCCCTATAAATGGATTGTATAGGGTCAATATTCCACATACTATTATAACGAATGTGATCCTATATCTATAGGGTTAATATTCCCCCTGTCTAATGATCAAGGATAGGTATGAGATCCTAGATTGGGGTTTGAATTCCTCCTATAATAACAAGGGAATGGGATCCCCCACTATAGGTACATTGAGGTTACACAAGTTAAAGGATTAAACATGAAGAGGATATTGGGTGATGTTCAAAATCCTTGGGTTGGAGTGGAAGGTTATGAATGTACACTATGTCTGGAGTCCTCCTACTTCCAGATTTGGGTCTATCATTTTATCTCAGGTACCATGTGATACCTCAGTAGACAATCACAATTAATGGTTAAGAAAACACCCTTTTTTTCTTTTATAGGTATTGTGGTACTAGAATCCTATTTAGTATGGATTTCTTTGAGTCTTGGGATTCCTCAAAACAATAGGGATTATTTGAGATATGATTTTATGGATGGATATCGAATTTATACATCATGGAATTGTTAGTGATCTGAGATCCTATAGTTTCTTATGTTTGATGACTTTTGAGGGTTAGAGATATGTTTAAAAGGAATTATCAACCTATATAAGATTTATAGTGGATGAGAGTATCTGGAATATTATTCTTGACTTATTTTCAGCTAATACATAGTTTTGTGGAAATTTTGATTATAAGTTAGTTTATGATTATTTCTAGTTTTTTTGGAATCCTTCATAGTATGTTTATAGTAACCCCTATACAGGCCTTAATCCAACACATGCTATGTCTAAATAATTGACTCATAGGTATGAGATGCTCTTCAAGATAAGGATTTGGAATGTATTTTTCCATCATGACACTAAATAAGAATTGAGAATATAGTGTAAATAAGGCTTGGTGGTTCCATGAGTTAGTGGTAGTTTGTGTCATTTCTGTTTGGATCTAGTTTTCAATGAGGCCTCTTCATCATGGATAGATGTTAGTTTTACTTTTTGATAGTTGGTCTTGTATTATTTCCATTAATATGTTTTGTCTCTTATACTGGTTATCTTGCGGATATGTTTAGATGTGTCATTCATGTGTTATATTCTGTTTCTTTGGTTTCATTTGTTTATATACTAATGGCCTTGTTACCAACCTTTGGAATTAGAGATACGTGACTATTATTTTTTATTATAGGATATGGCTTCTTATGTGTGAGATATGCATACTCAATGATAGTCATAAGTTAATGGCCTATTGTTAGTTGGCTTAAGTTGGAAAACATAGTTTTCTGCTGGTCAAGGTGGGGCACTATAAGGTCGAGTTATGTCAGTGTGGTATCATAACGGGTCTATCACAGGGACAATTATTGGAGTTAGTAGTCATGTGAGGATTAGATTGGGAACTTAGGTAAATGGTTTAAATTAGGTATTTAGTTTGGTTAATAGACCAGGGAATCAACTATAGGTGAAATGACCAATTTAAAATTTTAATATGACTTTGAGAACCTATAAGTAAACTTAGGACATCGAGACATTGATTTCAAGGTAAAAGTAAGTCATTAAATGCATCACATTTTAGTAAATTTTGATCTTTGAAGTCTGTCTTATGTCAAATCATACAAATATTCTCGACCCACTTGTGGTTTTGATTTAATGACTACATGGTTACATTTACTGATATCCACATTATAAATGGTTGTAGGGATATACTCAGATCATGCATATAGTTAGTTTCTGACCACTAGATAGTGAGTGATGTGGCATTATTTCACGATACTTATATGATATGTGTTTTTACCATGTGACTTTATTTATCCTCTCTTAAATTGTTCTTGGTGTTGACCTCTCCAATGGAGAGGATGGTAATTCACACCATAATTATACAATACTACCATTAGAATGGCTACACTACATTTATTTGATGATAGAGTCCTCACAAGTTTGTGAGGCAAGTATGATCCTTTGGTGGTGGGGGGTCAACTAGAGTCTAGAACTCACATTCCAATATAGTTTGGATTTTTACTAACCAATATTTGGTTTATATATGATGATTTATTTACAAAACTATGAGTCATTGGTAGATGATTAATTTCTCAAACTCATGATGTGAAATCTCTATTATGATTAGATTTTGATAACTTGTCTAGATGATGTTTACATTAGAGTATGTTGAAACATTTTCAGGGTGCCATGATCATGTTTAAATACACATTGGTGTATGATTTCCATGTGAGGTGCTTTCTGAACACGTATATGGTGTTTTTGTATGATCTCAATGACTTGGGAATACTTTTGGTGAAGTTATTAGCATCTTACAATTTATCTTCTTTATAATTCAATCAATATCAAAGTCACTTTAGTGAGCTTGGGTAGGTTGAGAATATTGGAAGAGCAGCACCCTTGCTATGGGGGAAGGTGATATTTTTTATTTAAGGATTATAGAGTAGTGCATGGATGGAATTTTACGTTATAGATAATATATTTAGGAATCACTATAATGGACCTAGATTTTTACACATATTATTACTTGATTTTAAGATAAATTAAAAATAAAATTACAAGACGAGGATAGTAAAGTCTAGTGTCTTCGGTGGATTAAGTACACACAACTAAAAACCTCAAAACAAAATGAAAACAAATTTATTTAAACTTTATAATGAGATCCTAAATCCTATTGTGATCCTATATCTTCATAGAATAAACTGGGGAA
Source organism: Viscum album (assembly GCA_963277665.1). Classification (NCBI taxonomy): domain Eukaryota; kingdom Viridiplantae; phylum Streptophyta; class Magnoliopsida; order Santalales; family Viscaceae; genus Viscum; species Viscum album. Next base: position 284,850,677 of record OY728147.1, read on the forward strand.
TACATGAACAAAAGGGAGGAGATAAAAAACCTAGTAAGGGTATAATAATAGGTATAAAGTAATGGACATGGGTTAGAAGGCATAACGTGATGCCATAAAAAGGAATGGATTAGAAATAAAAATAAGGAAGAATAACATGTAGTGCATGGGGAAATGTAATCATGGAATCATATGAATGTGGAAACAACACAAACAATGAAATAATCATGGTTTGAAGACAACCTACAAGACTATTTCACATGGTGGACAAAGTCCCATAAAGGAATCAGGTTCACTCATTATCCCAATATGATGCCCCATGTGGCTAAATATTACCCAATACATTGGAGTGATATTTGGGAACACCCATTACAACATGTTAATTCCACATAAATAATAATACACAAGGAGTAAAACATTATGATTACAGTTACCCATGGAAAGAATTTGGTATCATTATCAGGTCAAAAGGAAAAACAAAAGGTAATATCATAATGGTGTCCATAAAAGAATGGATTTAAATCATAAATGAACTTTAATAATCTAAAATAATTATAAATTTATATAATTTATGTCAAACTAAATTAACAACATGTAAAAAGTGTTTTTAATAATCATTAGAAATAAAACATTTTTGTGCATTTTAAGGAAAATATTAAGGATTATTTAATATAGAAAAGGAATAATTGTTTCTATAAAACAAAAAATAAACAAATATTATTATTGATGATAAAATGATTTATCTTAGAAAAATAATTTTATCTTAAAATATATTAATGATTGAACTTGAAAATGGCTAAGAAATCAGGATGTTCCCTTAAATCAGGTTTCCTTTTCAGGTTTATTTGAGAAGGGAAACTTTTAAAATCACATATTTCCCATTCAAAGAAGTATGTAATGATAAAGATACATATGATTGGAGCATATTTATATATATATAATTAATAATAATTATATAAAAATAAATAATATTTAAATTAGGATATACAAATAGAAAGAGTAACTTGAATGAAAAATGTTGGTTCAGAAAGAATCCCTTACATTATGTCTGGACGTGTTCTATATACGATCATAATGTCTTGGATAATCAAATTAAATTAAATTAAATTATTTAATTAATTGAAAATAATGTCAATTATTTTTTATTTACTATAATTTTAATAATTTCATTTATGTATTCTTTTGATGAGTTATAAGATAAAATCTCATCATTCGGGAGTGTTCGTTTCTTTGTTTTTCATATTTGGTTCACTTGTATAAATGTCTGAAAGAACACGTTTAAGGGGAATAGATATCCAAAATTGAAGTTCTATGTTATTAATTGAAATATAGAATATTTAAAGGTTATATATTACATTTTTTTATTTGGGGTGAGGATGAATCATTAGATAAGGTGTTAGTGATAATCATTTAGATTATTATAATAGTTCTTCGATCATCACAAACTAGTTTTGTTGTATTGATTTATATTATGTATATAAGTTAGTTCCAGAACATAAAATAGGTTATAAAATAAATATGAACATATTTCTCAAACATTATAATTGTTTTATAATCATCCTTGAAGTTGGTATAGGAAAATAAAATCCATTCATTCTCAAAGGTGATAAATCAACACCTCACGAATGATAGTTTCATTTTGAGAATAAAATGAAGATAAGAAGAGGGTTGATGGTAGATATTCCATTGAAATAATAAAACTACAGTGTATATAAGATAATGGAGTTATTATTAATGTTTTGATAGATGATTTTAGTAGGATATAAACAAATAAAAGAAAGAGAAAAAAACAAAGAAAGAGAAATAATATTTCACCTCTTAAATTATTCTCACTGAGAACCTCTGTAGGGAAATTTATTTTGGTATTTTATTGAGACCATAAATTCTAGAATGCGAGGAAGAAAATTTTAAAGCTAATTGGGTATAAATTGGACAAGATTAAATTATTAATAGGTATGAGGAGAAGAGGTGGTGAGGGTGGTATTTATAGTGTAGGAGAGGGGTGTTTTCTCATATTTTATATTCATTAGTGTATTATATTTAATGAAGACTATGAAAATATTGAGTATTATCACTAATAATATTAAAATAATGTAGATTAATTCAATATTACGTTCATTAAATTAGCAATTAATCATGAAATGGTGTATTTAACTTAAAATGTATATATACTGTAAATTAACGTATTTTACTCTTCTCAAAAAATACATGTATTTTAAAAAAATAACAAAAAATAACCCTAACCATTTTTTTATTTTTAGAATTAAAAAATGATATCTAATTTATGAAGATACATTCTAATTATTAGAAATTTAATTTCCAATTAAAATTTTCATTTACTTGTAAAATAAAAAATTTAAAAGTAAAACTGATTTTATAACACATTGAAAACATAAATAATGCCTCATTAAATTATCTTATAATAATAATAAAAATAAAATATTAATTTATGAATAAATTTTATGAAAATAATTTTTTATTTAAATAATTATATTAATTATAAAATTTTAAATAAAAATTTAGGTTTTATAGAAAATACCAACACTTAAATAAGAACTTCTACAACATTATTCACTTATACAATGATATAATTATATTATATTACAATTTTTAATATGGAGAAATTTTATTTATAATTTCATGGGAGAGGTTACTATTCTATAAAATAGACTACTATTCCTATTGGTCATGTCACTATTCCCAATGTCATGTTACTATTCATTTGTTAGAGGTTACTTAACTTCTAAAAATAACTCTTATTTAATACATTCATCATTTATGATGTTTTTAATAGGATCTCTATGTTATTTTTTTGTGATTTTTACTATATGGAATAATTATAAGAAGGAAAATTCTATTGATAGAATTTTAGGTTGTTACAGTCTTCCCCCTATCATGAAATTTCATCTTAAAAAATTCATTTTACAAACTATAATGAAAATAAGTGAGGGTACTTCTCCATCATCACCTCCTTTTGTTTCCATGTTTCCACTTCATAATTATGGTTTCACCATAACATATTGATCAGGTGAGAGGTATTATTTCATAGAACTTTATCTCTGTTGTCCAAGATATTCACTGGATGCTCCTCATTAGATTGATCATTCTCCAACTATACCACCTCTAGATTTAGTACATGGGAAGTATCTTGTATGTACTTCCTCAATAAGTATATATAAAATACATAATTAACTTGAGATATGTTTTGTGTATGTTCTAGTCAATAATCTATAGATCCAATATGATCAATACTCTTAAAGGGTCTGATGTACCTTGAATTGATCTTTCATTTTCCCCCAAAACTCATAAACCTCTTCCATTAAGATATAAAGAGGAATACAATGTCTCCAACCTTAAAATCCTGATATCATCGATGATTGAATTCATAGGTATTTTGTCAACTTTGGGCTTCCTTGATGTGTTGCTAAATGGATTACACATTATCCACCATTTCTTTGACAATTTTAGGTACACGTATCTTACACTCACTTACTTAATCACATCATACCAGTGTTTTTCATTATTTCTCATAAAGGGATTCATATAGATCCATTTGGATACCTGAGTGAATACTATTGTTTTAGGGGAAATTGACTAGGGCTATATGCTAGTCCCATCATCCATTAAATTCCATAGATCATTCTCTAAACATGTCTTCTAGTGTCTAAATATTCCATTCATATTGAACATCTGTTTGTTGATGATAAGATGTACTAAAGTTAAAATCAGTTTTTAGATCCTGTGGGATATGTTTAGAAAACATAGAGGTGATTCTCAAATTTTGATTGAATAAATCGATATTAACATTCCATTCATCCTCACAACTTCATTGATTTATATATGTGCACTTTGATTCAATGTGAAGTCTTCTCAAATTGTGATAAAATTATATGTATTTGTGAGATGATCCACAAAAACCTATATATAATCATTTCATATAGATGGCTTTGAAAGTTAGGTGAAAAAGTATATGGTTTTGTTTTCCCACATCCATGTTGGTATGGGTAATGGTTTCATCATCCCCTTGTAATTTTTCATTATAACCTTCACTTGTTGACGTACTAGGTACTTCAATGTATATTCAACTATATCCTTTATATTTTCCCATCAATAGTTCTCTTGGTGATCTTGAAAAATATTTTTTCTTCCTGGGTGAATAAAAAATGTTTAGCTATATGGGTCATTCATAATCTCCTTATTATTTCTTGATTGGATAATAGAGAAATTCATGACCCAAATCTCATGACTCCTTCCTCATCAATTTTAACTCTGGGGATCTCAACTTCTTATGGATTCAACCTTCTTCATAATTTCGACATCTTTTCTTTTAACATCCTTTATTTTCACCACATGGGATGGTTAAGAAAGAATTTGAGAAAGGATTGGTGAGTTTCCTTTCGTAATTATTCCCATGTCTATCCTTTGTAAATCTAAGAATCTTGGATCCATATAAATTCTCATTATTGATAAAGATGGAATATCCTTTCTACTTAGACAATCTTCCACCTTATTTTTTTATCAGGATGGTAGTGGATTGAGAAGTCATAATCTTTGATGATATCTAACTATCTTTATTAGAATATATTAATCTCATTCTACGTGAATTTATATTTGATTCTCTTTTGATCAGTATAAATCTCATACTTCACCCAATAGAGATAGTTCCACTATATTTTCAATGAGAAGATCACAACTTTCAACTCCGAATCATGCATTGGATAGTTTTTATCAATAATATTTGACTACCAATAGGGATATGAATCATTTTTTTTCAATAATATTTGAATACCTAGAGGTATTAGTAAACAACCTAATAGCTTCTTTGAAGCATTGTTTTACACCTCAAAGAGTTCCCCAATTATCAGTAGTGTGGGCACTAGTTTTGTGATAGGCATATTTTTCAACTATTTGGAGCACTCTTCAAATTAATTGGTCCTGAAAAACTTCACTCACTTATGAGTCAACTTGCTTATTGGGTTTTAAAATCATTATAATTTACTCAAAAATCATTAGTAATACCCATATTGACCAAGGAAACTATAGATCTCCATTATAGATTTTGGCCTGTGTCACTCTTAGATTACCTTTTTCATGGAAGGGTCCACATATATTCTTTTTATTGTGATACGATTCCCCAATAATGATACATAAACCATCAGGAACTCACATATACTATAATTTGTATAATTTTTCACTATTCTTAATGTATTCGTCATTGTATTCAAATTCTCATTGTGTTTCACATTTCCCTTGGATTATATAAGAATATTATCAATAGATACCACCAAAATTTCTCGTGGTAATCTCTAATGACTCTGTTCATTTAGTTCATAAAAATTTCTCGGGAATTGGTGATTTCGAGGGGAATCAATATGAAATAATAGTGTCCATACCTTGTTCGAAAGGTAATATTGGGAATATCTTCCTTCCTGACCTTTAATTGGTTACATCCTGACCAAAGGTCCACCTATGAGAAATACTAAACCCCACATAGTTTATTGAATAAGTCATCTATCAATGGAATGGGATACTTTTTCTTTATCATGATTTTATTGAGCTTATGATAGTCAATGAATAGGCACATTAATCAATCCTTTTGTTTGATGAAGAGGACACTGCACCCCATGGTGAAGTACTTCAGCATATAAATACCTTTTCTAGATTCTTTTGTAACTACCTATTCAGTTATTCTAATTAATTGATGGGAATTCTTTTAGGTGTCTTTGATATAAACAATGACCCTAGAAAAAGTTCAATTGAAAACTCAATGTCTTAGTCAGGAGTAAGACAAGAAAACTCTTTGGGGAACACATCACTGTAGTCCCTCATAATGGGTATGTCTCCAATCATGATCCACTAATTTGTATTGATCATGTGTGCTTGACATGCTTACACATAAAGAATACATGAGACAAAAATTATGATCAAGATTCTTCCTCCTCCATACACTTTTACATAATTTTAGTATACCTTGGGTTGAAGAGAGTGATATACCTTTCCCAAAATTTTATGTTTTATTTTTATGAAGATAGCCATTCCATGCTCAATATAACATCAAAATCCACCAAAGGAAGTAAGATAAGGTTTTATGGGATGTTCTTTCCACAAACAGTAATCAGGGAGGTTTTATATAATTTGAATGCAATAATTGCCCCATTTTCTATTCTCACAAATAACTCAACCTCTATATTTTTTGGTGGTTTTTGAAAAGTTCTACTAAAAATTATGTATATGAAAGAATACGTAGAACCAGAATAAAATAGTAAATTCTATATTCTTGAATGAATAACCCTATTACCTATAACCACATCATTTTCAAGTTCCAACTCAGAAGTAGTTATAGGATATGACCATAATTGTTTCACTGGAGGGTGCTGTTGTTGATTACCTCCAACAACCCTTGGAATATGGTAATGGATTTCATAATTATAAGGTTCCTTGAAGTTGAAACACTGCACAACATGATGAGTATTGATCTAAATCATCCTTAATTATTTCTTATTAGTGGGATTATTCATATCCCATCGATAGTTATTAGCTATATTCTCCTATCTTTCATATTTGAATCATATCTTGGTTCACATTAAGCAGTTTCCAGGATACGCCTTCCCAAAATTTTAAATTATGGGATGTTGGGTCTTCTATCAATTATATGATTTATTTGTTCAACCACCCATATTAAAATCCTTTTTCCTATTTGTATCTATAGGTCCATGATACCAATAATAGTCTTCAATCTCCATTTTAACCATAAGAGAACAACATAAAAAATCTTTATAAATTTTGTTGTCTTGAATCTCCAATGTGTTTCATAGACTAAGATTTAGTCCACTAAAGATGTGATCTACCCTTCATTCAGTGTCCATGTCAAATACAGAGGCATATCATGCAAGAATTATGATGTTTCACACATATGACCTGATATAATCATCTTCTTTCATCTTTAGTATTAAGAATTATCTTTAAATATTTAGATTTAGGGTTCATGTAAAATATTAATTGAATGATATTTTTGTGAATTTATCTAAATCCATGGAATAAATTTACTATTTAGACTTTGTGTTATTGATCATTGTCCACCACTGATTATATTCCCTATCAAAATGATAGACTCCCATCACAAATTTCTCTTCATCTATGAACTAGATGGGAAATAATTACATATTCACAGTGGAGATAATCCATTGTTTTGAAAGGAGGGGATCAAAAGATATATTAAACATGGGTGGCCTTTTTCCAATGAATTATTTAACCAAAACTTGATATTTCTTAGGAGAAGAAGGGTGTAACACATGATTCATGTTATTATTTAGAACGGGATCCATTTGAGAAAGTATTGTCCTAAATTTTTGATCACCTATTCCTCGCATATTTGGAATATCATTAATGAAATCTACACATTTCCTATCACATTTATTGTTGGCCTATGTTCTTTAATTTCCATCCATTAACTATGAAAAATAAAGTACAATTAGGGGGGATTAAATAATTAGATAATAATCATATAAATATAAAACATTGAACATAAAAGGATAAACATTTAAATTAAATTTAAATCCAAAATATTGATACCATATGTTTTAATCGAGGCTATCCATGTTGAAAGAATTATCCATAGGCCTCTTAGTATAGTTTTCTAGTCATAATCCCCAAAAATAACTATAAATTTCTTGAATAACAACTATAATGACCCTAGAATTTGACATATATTATTACATGATTTTAAGCATAATTAACCATATAATTACAAGCCAAGGATCATAAGTTTTATTATCCTTAAGGGATTATATACATAGAAATAAAAATATAAAACCAAAATGAAAACAACTTTTATTTAAAATAAATAATTATATTATAACTCCGGTTTATATCCTACATCCACATAGGATAAAAAAGGGAATACAGGAACAAAATGGTTTAGCTAAAAATCCCAATAGGGGTATAAAAATAAGAAAAAATAAAAGCCTATGGGTTAGAATGCATACCATGATGACATGAAAAGGCATGTATCATGAATAAACATAAGGAAGAATAAAATGTAGAGTATGGGGAAATGTAATAATAAAATCATAGGAATATGGAAACGATACAAAACATGAAGTAATAATTATTCAAGGATAACTACCAAAACTATTTCATAATGTGAACAATGTCTCATAAAGGAATCATGTTCACTCCCTATCCTAACATGAAATCTCATGAGAATAAAAAATAAACAATTAAAAGAATAATTATATGTATGTACCCATCAAAAAATTTTCAGGAATATGTGTAACCCATGAAGAATCATACAAGTGCAATCAAACATAAACTTAAGGGTTTCCCATGGAAATAATTGGGTATCATAATCATGTCAAAAGGAATAAAAAAATATAATATTATAATGGTGACCATAAAATAATGGATTTAAATCACAAATGGACATTAATAAGTGAAAATATTCATATATAATGACAATTTCAGTGAAACTTAAGTGAAAACTTGTAAAAAGTGTCTTTGAGAAACATTATAAATAAATCATTTTAGTGCAATTTAAGGAAAATATTTAAGATAGTTTAAAATGAAAAAGGAATAATTTTTGTATAGAAATAGAATCTAACCACTATAATTATTCACAATAAAATGACTGATTTTATAAAAAAATCAATAAAAATATATTATGGAGTGAACTTGAAAAAGTGCAAGAAATCAGGAAGTTCCCTTTAATCGGGATTACTTATCGGAAATATTTGAGAAGCAACCCTTATAAAAAAACACATTTCCCCCTAAAATATGGATTAAATTATCTAGTTATATAATTTTCATACATATAAATAGAATTTATAATAAATATATGAAAATATAGAATATTTACATTAGGTTAAATAAATATAAAGCCTAACCTGAAGGAAAAATAGATGTTCAAAAAACATCCCTTTCCATATGTCTGAAAGTGTTATATACTTGATCTTAATGTAGTTTATGATCAAATTAAATAAATAAATTAATTAATTATTAACCTTTTATACACTTATTTTATTTATTATAATTTTATTTAGTTCATTTATGGATTTTTTGATGAGTTATATGATACAATTTCATAGTTCAAGAGTGTTTGTTTCCTTGGTTTTCATGATTGGTTCACTTGTATAAATGTATGAAAGATAATGTAAAATAAGAACAGACATATAGAATTGACGTTATGTGCTATTAATGAACATAAATAAAATTAAATGGTTGTATAATTGATTTAGTTATTTGGGGTTAGGATGAATCATTAGATAAGAAGTTAGGGATAGTTGTTTAGATTATTTTTGGGATTTTTTGATCAACACAAACTATTTTTGTTTCATTAATTAATATTATGTATATATGTATCTTATAGAAAAAAATAGTTTAAAAATATATTTTAGGATATATTTCAACCATTATAATGGTTTTTATGACTATCCTTGAATGCGAAAAAGGAAAATTAAAAGTTTTCATCCTCAAAAACTATAAATCAACACCACAAGGATGATATTTTCATTTTTAGAAAAAAAGGAAAATGAGAAGAGTCTTGAAGGTGGATTTTCCATTAACATAATAAAATTAAATTATATATAATATTATAGTGTTATCATTCATGTTTTTAATGAGGAGGTGATGATAGTATATCAAAATAAAATAAATAGAAAAGAAAATAATGAAAGTGAAAGTGGATTTTACCTCTTGAATTCTTCTACATGTGGACATACAAAGGGAAATTGGGTTTGGTTTTTTTTTTTAAGTAAAGAAAATAATATAAATATGGAAGTGAATTTTTAAGTGTATTGGGTAAGAATGGGACAAAATTAAAGGCCTAATAGGAGTGAGGAGAAGATGTGGTGGGGGTGGTATTTATAGTTGAGGGGAGGGGTGTTTTCTCATTATTTTATTCCTTACCTTATTATTTTCCTTAATACATTGAATAGTTTGATCATTGTCACTAAATATATTAAAATAACATAGATAAGATAAATATTATGGTTATTACATCATCAATGACTCAAGTAAAAGTGTATTTATCTTATAATGTACCTATACAATAAATTGCAATATTTTATTATTCAAGAAAAAATATATTATTTTAGAAAAATCCCAAAAATTCACCCTAATAATTTTTAAACCTATAGAATTCATAAATGAACTCCATTTTTTGAAAATAATTTTATAAATATGAGAAATTTAATTTTTAATTAAAATCATCATTTTCTTGGAGAATAAAAATTTTAAAATTATAACTGACATTATAACACTTTGAAAAATTAATTAATGGATTTTAAAATAATATTATAATATTTATACAATAAAATATTAATTTATGAATACAATTCATGAAAATAAATTTTTATTTACAGTCATTATATTAATTATTATATTTAAAATATACATTTATGTTTTATAAAAAATATCAATGCTTAATTAATAATTTATAAAAAATTTATTTACTTATAATATGATTTAATTATATCATATTACGACTTATAAGATGAATAAATTTTATTTATAATTTCATGGGTGAGGTTACCAGTCTATAAGATGGATTACTATTCTTGATAGTCATGTTACTATTTGAAAGGTCATGTTACTATTCTATTGGTATAGGTTCCTTAACTTCTAGAAATAACTATTATTTTATTAATTAATCATTTATAAAGTTTTTATTGTGTTATATATGTTATGTTATGTGATTTATAATATATAAAATAATTATAAGAATGTAATTTCCATTGATTTAATTCTGGGTTGTCACAATCTCCTTGATATAGATCCAGATATTGAATGCGGTTTTTTAATTGAGACCAGGTGGTGTAATAGTCATTATCATGGGGGTTTTGTATTAATTTTTACTCATGATAACCACCCTTGGTATGTATTCTATCCAATGTATAGTGATGAAGACCAGAGTTATTGGATAATGTGGGAAATAGATGCTTATGCTCAGGTAGTAATTGGTGTGAACCGGGTATGACTTGTATTTATTTCCCCATAGATCCTCATTATTTTTTTCATACGCATGTGATGATCAACTAGTGTCATATATATGAGGGTTATATATTCTAGTGGAACATATATCTACACCGTAGTCATCCAGAAATATTTCAATTATGGAAATAATAAGCCACTTATCCTTATGGTGGATAGAGTTTACCTATAGTGAAAGAAGTTACCTTTTCAGAAGTGCATTCATAAAAGAGAAGGGGTGTGATGGTACTAAACCTAGTATACATTGGTTAACCATTAAAGGTATCACGAGTTGATTGGAGTTTACATTAATGGGGTAGTTTCTTTCATTAAGATCCCTTAAGTGTAGCATATGAAGCCAACCCTTTGGGTGTTAAGTGATCTTTTCTTCAGTTGGTGAGCATGAATTAATTATGTAAGTGCATATAGAAGGCATGCCATATCTGTGAATACTAAGAAATTTGTGACTTCTTCAGAAGAGTGACATATGGTTAAACCTTGTAAAGAAGCTTGTTTATGCATCATACCATATACTAGTAATGATGAGTACCTTTGTGGGGATGAAATGTAGTAAATGAAATCATCTATTGAGAAGATTCATTGTGGGACCTATCAAAATTCAGGTTCTTTTGGTTTTAAACCCAGTATTTTTATGTTTCCTTGGTCTTTATATAGTTGAATCATTTTTGTTTATGAAACATTAGAGAGATTTTTCTGGCCTCTAGTCAATGCTAGTATCCTCACACCTTTATTTTCTATTAAGGATCCTATGGTAGTGAGGTTTAATTAGTTATATTGTGGGACTAAAAGGTTTTATTAAATTCATTAAGCACTTTATCCCCTTCCATATATGGATAGTGATTCATCCGTAGTTCACATGATGGGAGTCATGACTAACACCAGGAATAGATACCCATCTAGTAAGGCATGATCCTTTGTATGTTGTACATAGTGGTTTTTACTGAGTGTGCATATTCTATTGTGATCCTTGTTTGAGAAGAGGATGCAATTATATACGGGGATTAAAAATTTTCTCTCTCAATAATGTTCTTTATTTGAGATTATATATTATGGGAAAAGGTAATATGAATGGTTAAGATCATCCGCTTCAGATAGTCATAGATTGGGTCCCTCGATGAGAAATGGAGTGCCAATAATCAGTTAGATTAGGTGGTTGTTGCAATTAGTGTTCTCATTAATATGTTTCCAAAATTTGTGATTAAAACCCTATTGGGATATGATTTACTAAATAAATGATTTATTTGGATATCAAAGGATGAATGAGGAATTATCAAATTTGTTGAGTCTATTTTTGGGTTGAAGGATAATTTTCCTCTTAAGCTACGTGCTAGTGATGATTGGTAATGTTCCTTTTTTTCTTGTGATGGATGTGGTTGCGGACTCAAATCCAGAAAACATTATTCCAATGGAAATTGTTTAGTTTAAATATAGAAATTGGTCAATTTCTCAGTGTAGTGGGGTGGTGTATATGTGTTCTTCTATATAATGATTATCTATTACACTCTATTAAATGTTGGTATCAAGGATATCTCAACAAATTTGACCTTTTCAATTTATCATTTGGTGGTGATAGTCATATACTTATGGGTTTTACCATATTCCATTTGTTGGGGAGAATCTTAAATTGGGTAAAAAGGTTGAGAAATATTTTCCTTGAGTGTATTAATGTTTTTAATTTCTTTTTATTTCAAGTTGGAAAAAATCCTATATATTCATAATTTAAAAATGGGTTTCTCCTCCATAGACAATGATATATTGAGTTTTATTAGAACTCACTTGCCTCATGATGAAGACTGTGAATTCTATTGTATGATGTATTCTGATTTGAGTTGTTCATAATTTTTTTTATTTAGTTCTATTTGTATCCTTATCTAGGGTGAAATATTTTAAGTTGGGGAGGATGTAGTGACCCAGAATTTCCATGATTTCGTCTTTTCCCCATTTTTTTGATTTTTCTAGTATCAATACCTTATTAGTGGTTAATAGTAATTTTACCATAGTATATGAACGTAGAAAATTATTCTCAGGGTTCTATTGGTTCAATACTATGGTGTTTACCCCTAGTAAGAGACAACACAAAATAGAGAGTGATGTTTTCCCTAAAAAATAATATAATAAAAATATTATTTGATTTTTTCCCCATTTGGGAATTTATGACGAAATAAATATATTTCTTAGAAAAAATATCATATGTGAAATCTGAGAATATGGGTGATTTTAGAACATGGTTTCTTTCCTAGAAAAATATAATTTTAATTTTCATTAGGTTTCATGAGATTTACAGTCGTGAGAGGATTTAAAATGATTAAATTAAATAAATAATTTACTTGAGTAAAGTCATCATTGAAGTAATTTATGTCTATATAAATATCTATTTGATTAATTTTTATGGTTAAATTCATAACCATAGATAATTGATAGGATGATAGAGGGGGATCTCATTGGAAGACACATGTTCAAGGATTGTTGACCCACACTATGGGATCACTATTGACAATGATGTGAGTTTCTATTCTCCATTGAACGATTGGGGATATTCATGGAGCCAATGAATAATGAAGTGGAATATTGCAAACAATCACTTGTGAATTATTTCTCTACTAACGATCAATCCATTATTGAGGAAGGAATTTTGGTTCTTGGATTTATCCCCATTTTGATATCATAGTGTTTGTGGATTAATTTTTTGTGAAATTATTCTGGAAAATAACCATATCATGGCTTTATCAAATTTTTAATTTTTATTTGTATATAAAACTACTCAAAATGTAGGAATTTCAAAAAAAAATTTATTTATTATCAAAATTGTGGTTGGTTCTGAGTTTTTTATTTGCACCAATGAATCTAATTTATTTATTATCGAATTCTCCCTCCATGACACATTATCATCAATGTACTACAATAGGTAGGATATTTGACCAAAATTCTAATTTGAATCATAATAAAATACTAGATTCACAATTCTATGTTCTACCATCCGAATAGATGATGACTGGTGTAGTGATGATGATCAATGATGGTTCAGGGAAAGATGATGAGATTAAAGATGACCATTTTGTGAGGAAACACATAAAGATCTATTGAAGGTGAAGAAGATCTGATTTCAAAATGAAGGATAGTTATAATAAAAATTACGGAATGCAATTGATTAGGGTTAATGTGGTTTGTGTTATTTCTATTAAAGATCATGGAAACAGTTGAGGTAGAGGTGATGTTTCTGGGAGAAATTGTTCTTCTAGAAATTTCCTAACTACAGATCATGTAGTTTGAAAGAATGCATGTTGTTTAATAGAAATTATATGAAAGTATAGTTTCTATTCTGAGTAAAATATCAAATGGATGTGTACATATCCATACACCGTGTGAACCAAGAGGTAATGCATAGTGTGTACATGGATACATTCCTAGGGAACCCATGTAACCTATACACTGTGTATCCCAAATTTACACCTCATATACTCATTGTAGATCACAAATCAGAAAGAGTCACACAAAATGTTCTATACCCTAACCCTACATTCCATTTGACACATTTCACACATCATTTAGTTGGTCTTCATCATTCCATGTTGGTTAGCTGTGCATGATTATGTGGTTGAATTGGGAGTAAACTCTATGTACCCCTTTAACACACCATTCACTTACCTGTTATATAGATTTATGACTTCAAGTAGTGACCTATATGTTGTATTCCATGTGGAATACAATGGTGTGTTTTAACTAAAGGTAGAGATGTAAATATTGGCGAATCTAGTATTATCAACTACACCAACGCTTTATAGGTCGGGCTCAGCTTCTGTACATTCATGAAGAGTGAAAATCAACCCTGATTGGAGGTTCCATTTTAGTACCCTCTTTCCATCACTTTGTAGGGTCTAAAATACCCCCTATGGGATTGTGACAGCGGGTCCTCTACCTCTAGATCAGGTAAGGTTTGTATTCCACTACCATTATAGGGAATGATATACCCAATATATAGGGTTAGTATTACCCATTTCTAATGAGCTCGTTCTGGGAATGGGATCCTCCATTAGGGTCAGTATTCCTATCTACAACACTAGGGGTTGGGGTTTCCCCAATACATGTATAGAGTGGATACAAATATTTATTGAATAGAGATGACATATATCTTGGGTGACATTCTGAATCCATATACAAGATGTGAATATAAAAATCATACTCAATATTTTATGTTCTCCCATATCCATATCTGAGTCTATCCATTATTACTTAGTTGCACATGCTACCTCAAAATGCGATCAAACTTCAAGTTCATGAAAACTTTCCTTCTTAGATTATAGAGGTGGTGTGTCTAATGGAGGCCTATGCATTTCTGAATTTTATAAGGCTTGTAATTCCTCTATACCATGGGGTTTCCTTTGAGATTTGATGTTGTGGCTGTATATCAACCTCAGAAATCATAGAATCCTTTATTATTTCTAGGCCACTAATTAATCATATGAAATTATACATGTGGATTAGATCTGAAATTATTAAGAGTTATCATTGTCTCTGATACTCTATTGGTTGAGCATATCTAGATTATTCATCTTGACATATTTTGGGCTACTCCTTAGTGGCAAGATATTTGAATGAATATGTTTCTTTGTGATTATTTGGGGTTTTCAAGGAATCCTAATGAGTATATTTATACTCACCCCTTCATGGTCCTAGATCCCACACATATTGTGTCTATGTAGAGGGTGTATATGTTTGATAAGGTATTGTAGATGAGTAGTTGACATGGAATTTTTGAAGATGACTCTAAAAAATCATGGGGGATGTGGTGTAGGTAAATCTTGGTGGTTCTAGAAGTTAGTGGTAGTAGGAAAAGTTCATGTTTAGATCTAGTATGTTCTATGGGACTCTTCATCATCCATAGATGTCAATTTTACTTTTTGGTGATTGGGTTGGTATTTTACACTTTTTATATTATTTCACTCCTATTGGTTATCAGGGATATCTTAGAAAATGTATCATGCATGTGTTATAATTAGTTTAGTTAGTTTTTTTATACCTAGCTAGTGTTTTTATTTACCTTATTAATTGGATATAAGAGTGTATTGTATGTTATTATTGAATATGGCCTACCATGTGTGTGATATTTCTCCTTGGTTCTAGTCGCTATCCCATAGCCTACTGGTGGTAGCATTTGGGTGGCTAACTCGGATTACCACTTGTCTTGGGGGAGATCGATTGATTGGATCCTGTCAGGATTTAAATTTGGTATTATATCATTATTTTCATTGTACTATTATTTAATATATGGTAGAAGGTGATAAGGTCAGTCATAACATAGGATAAAATACTAACTTTTACAAATAAATCAACTTCATGACCTAAAGTCCATGTTTTTAGGTAGTTAAGATTGATGTTACTTATTTTTTGTATTATTTCATAGTTCCTTTTTTCAAGGATTATGTTTTGGTTTATTTATTTAGGTGTTTCCCTTAACTTAGGCTGACATGAAGAATGATTTTGTGTATCATATTTTCACATATGATTCACATGACATTTTTATGTGTTTTGGTGATTAATGCTTTTGTTACTAGGATGGGTTGAATAATTTATTTGTTAGTAATAACTTATATGGTATATTTATATATAACATATTGGTGTAATTATACTCAATTGTACTCCGTTTTTTGGATATTGTTTGATATATTATGACTGGTTTTGTTGTTCTATGTGTATGTGATACTTTTCCATGAGAGTAGGTAGGTTTTCCAAGATTTATTCCCCAATAATATAATACCCTTATGTTATAGGGGATTTTGGAGTAACATTGTGTGTTTCCTATCACTTCCCTTTTCCATTCCACGAGGATATGATGAGATATGTTGATTGGGGGTAGCATTCTTGATTCACCTATGGTTTTGATAGTGATTATTTAGGGGGTATTATGGTACACAGGTACCTAGTAAGGATTGTGACCCTTGAGTGGGTGGATTAGTTTTCGTATAGAGGTGGCCGATGATGATAAAGTCCTAGAATGTAGTGAAGGAACCTGAGTTAACTTATATATGTATATATATATATAAACCATATAATGAGAGTTAATTCATGGGTGTTTAATTTCCTGGGATATGGTCTATATACTAGGATAGAAATCCTAATGAATATTTTTCTATTTTAGCATCAAGGGGAGTTTAGTTTTAGTCATGTTATTGAGAACTTTTCCTACTTATACCCAGGATGGGTGGTGATGTTGTGATGGTAGATGAGGGAGGGGTGAGCCTAGGTATGTGAATTCTTTCTAGGATGTAATAATGTGTAGGTTCTTTATTTGACAAAATTTCAAGTGAGTATCATGTTCTCATGTATTGGTTTAGGAATGAGGGATACCTTGATAAATATGGATATGAAAGCATGAGTGATTCTCTATATAGTGAGGTGGATGATATCCATATGAGTCATGGTCAGTTATCAATTAGGCTGGTGGTCCCGGGATCATCAAGATGTGAATATTTTTTATATGAGTCATATTATTAATTTTATTAAACTATGTATTGTTCTTAATTGGAATCTAATTTTGGTTAATAGTGGAAGATATATTTATTTTGGTAGTTATGGTTTCATGAATCCCCTTTCTATAAGTCAGTAGGATAGTCTCCCTTGACATGTGTGTAGAATATGTGATGGATATGGATGAATATTATCCTCATGATGGAGATATTAGTGTGTAGTTAGGCATTCCTTGACTTGCATGGCATGTGGGATATGGTGATGGATGCATTTTATAAAAAAAATATAGTTATGAGAGTGTGTATGTTAGTTTCATGACAACTAGTGTAATGTCATGATAGATTCATTAATGAAAGTTAATGGAATTTTATGCCTTCATAGTGTGTGGTTATTCTAGTAAAGGGTGTTTTTCTTATCCCTTGAGATACATATGGGGTTTAGAACCATGATATGTGCCTACTTATTATAATGGATTTAGGACACCTTAGTTTTCCCTTCCACCAGAATCAAGGCTATGTGAATCATGTATGATTCAATGGGAGATCATACTTAAAATGTGATTTAATACAAAATTATTAGAAGACATTTTAGAAAAATTTTCCTTTCTGGAGATACTGACCCTTGAGGTTTATTGTGCGTTATCTAGAGTAGGGGTTGCTCTAGATATGTTTTGGTGTGTTTAACATGTTAACATTGTGTAAGATGAGGTCTATGCAGCGTGATGATGAAATGGTTGATGGGTCTTGAGAGTCATCAAAATTCCAAAACTTTTATCTCATATAAGATATAATCTTTGAACCTTTTGAAGAATTTCAATTACAGTATAATGATTTCACATATTTTAACGATGTAAAATATTTTATTATATTCTCTTGGTTAGTTATTCTAAAAGATGATATTTAATTTTGACTGTGGGAAGATAGAAACCCATTATATTTTGAGACTATTAGCAGAGTTAGATGGAGACCATAGCTGGTTTAAATATAAGAGTTGTGTTACAATAATAGAGATCCTTGGTTTCAAGGTTATTTATATAAATATCAAGTATACAGTAATGGATTAATGGTGATTTTTTATAGTGTATGGATGGAGTATTATGATTTCATTGGATCTAATGTGAGCTCATGGGATAGGTCTTTCTGGGCGAAATGATAATGATGTCATGAGTATCAACATTCTTTGGATTATGTGACATGAATGAAGTAGTATTTTCAACCATGAGGCGAGACATTATATGGTTTGGACAAAACCATTTGGATGTTCCCCTTTTCAACCCTTTTTTTGTAGGAGTATAATTAAAATCCACTATGACACGTGTGGTGAACCTAGACTTGTAGCCGAAGGGGTTTAACATTATATCATAGTAATGAGTGGGAAAAATATATCAAGTAAGATGTGTGTATCTAGACTATGTATTTGACTTATAGTGTGTGGATGTAATTAGGTAATTTAGATATATAATGATATAAATTAAATAAATCGATCGGTTAAAGGATAGAGTAGGTAAATTTTGATACTCACGGGAAATATAACAGCTTGTGAACTCTGGTGATAATTGATGATTTGGTTCATTTTTATGTGTAAGGATTAGGTTTTGAGGATCATATTTCTTAGAGTTTCTTAGGTGTAGAATTGAGAATATTATTGTCATTTTTATACTATTAATTCCATCCTTGGGTGTACAATTTAAATTAATTGATTATTCATGAATATCTGTTGGGAAAAAATCCCACAAGGCAACATTGAATAATATTTGGGTTAATTGTGTTTGTTGACAAAGCAGGTTTCCATGGTGAATTTTTGAGTTCCAAAGATGTTTTTGACAATCCATGTTGACAATGAACCATAACAAAGGAACAAAAGATCTAGAGGTGATGCTTTGCAATTACGACGAGCTTCGTGAATGGCAGAGTCGAAGAGCATTGTGGCAGTGAAAGGAATTTCAAGTGAAGCTTCATGGAGTGCGAGTGGAGCTTCGCGATGAAGGATCAAAGTAAATGACGGAATGCTCTGCGATTATGATGAGCTCCACGACTTGAAAAGTTTTGTGGTGCTTCACAGTTTTGAGAGAATTTCGGCAGGAACTTCGGAGCCTCCTGATTTGACATGAGTGGCGTTGATTTCATGTGGAAGGCTCGAGGGTCGAAGGAATCGCCTATAAATAGACCTATATGCCCTCAAGCGAAGGAGATATTGTTTTTGAAGATTATCTTTTGATCTCTTCTCACAAAGGTAGTTTGCAAAGGCAGTGTGCTTTGTGAATGAGGAGCTTCGCAGCGGCTAATATTGCTTCGTGAAAGTTGCGAGCTCCATGTTGGCTTAGTGTGAATCATGGGGGAATTCATTCTATGATGACTTGAGCTTCATGAGAGTGCTTTGCGAGTGTGCTTCGTGAAAAGGCAGGAGCTTCGCAAAGTCTTGTTTGAGTATTGCAAAATTGGGAGCCTCACGAAGTAGGGTTATTTTCAATGGTTTTTCCAAAGAAATTGCCCAGTGTTCAGGGGCCAAGGTGTATTCATCAGTGGATGAAATTTTGAATTCAATAGAGCATCTACATACAGTGGAGGATGAATTCATTAGTTGTAATGAAGAGACCTACAGGTCTATAAACTATGAGTAGATCTTCTGAAGAAGCAGTGAGCTCACTTCAGTTGAGAGAGTAGTGAGTTCTCAAATTGTATGTGGTTATAAACTAATACGGATAGTGATTCCGCTTCGAACTTGTAAAAAACAGTTCACTTATAGTGGAATTGGTACATCAACATACTGTTAGTGTATTCTCCTTGGAAGTATCCCACTAAGGGTGAACCAAGTAAAAATTGTGGTGTCATGTGCATTCATTAAGGATTATTCATACTCTGTATTGGGAAAGAGAGAAAAGAATGTTTTTTCTAATAGAAAAACAAGATCAAATGGGCAGTCATTTTAATCTATCATACCCTGATTCACCCTCCTCTTAGGGTATCTAGCCTATTGGACCTAACAATATCACTAGGATTGGGAAACCTTATTGGAGTTTGATATTTTATTCAACACTGTAGTGTTTTGACTATTGGTTTTTGGAGGTTTTTGATGTATTTGGATAGTAACAAGAATGTTTCATTCATAAAATGTTGAGTGTTTCGGTAGTTTCATTACTTCAGTTGTAGTAGTGTATATCTTCACTAGTGAACTAGTTGGTAATTAGGATGTAAATATGAAATTAATGACTATAGTGGTTTATGATATATGTTCATAGATTCTTCTGAGAGATATGAAGTTTTATGGGGTGGGGGAGGTTTTAATGACCAATATAAGTCCACGATGAAATAGTTTTTGTAAAAGAGGGTTCTAGTGAGAGTGGATCTATGTTTTTTATAATTTTGTGTTTCCATTTTGGAATTAGTATTCATATATGTGTTTAAATGTTTAAAGTGATTATTTTGTAATGGATGATTGGGAGGATAATCCCAAAGTGGGTTTTTGAGTATTGGATAAACATGGGAAAAAATGGTGGTTGTAGTAATGTGCCATTAAAACTATAGTGAATTCCACTAAAGTTCTAGCAGATGAGGAAATAGACATTGTCCACCCCACTATAAAGCCTTTGGGTTCCCAACAGAACCCTTTAGGACTACCACTATTACGATGAAACCCACCATACCTCTAATGGATATTTATGTTCCACATTTTATACTGGGATAAGTTTTATAATTATGGGTGGGGGATTTAATAACCCACTTTGGATTAGATTACCCTAATTGAAAAAATTATGATGAGATATCCTCTTTTCACCTCCACCCATTGATTCATGATGATCAGAGGATGTTGGTTCAACAATTACTATATTCTCTCACCCTCTTGGTTTTTCATATTCTTTTCTTTGTTTTAAGACAATTTATACTAATTTAGGCATGGTATTTGAGATACAATTTTGAAATATCATGGTTAAATTGTCATACCACAATGGAGAGTTCATATGTGGTGTGAGAGTATTCCATGATAGGATAATCTCACATGGTTGATATTTGTTTCACTATCAGTGATTCATTACCACAATTTTTTTTGTGTTTTCATCACATGGGGATGGATTAAATGATTATGTAATTTCATTTAAATATTATTTTGATTTATTTAGTCTTAATTATTACAAAGGAGTGGATTACACATCCTTAAATGGGGTATCAACATCGTTATGTCATCCAGTGAGTTGTCCCGTGATTATGCCTAGTTGGATTAATTTTGTGTTAATTATGATAATAAATTATATTTGTTTTATAATTAATTCATGTGGTTGTTTGATAGAGTTTTATCATCATGTATTTTATTTATGGATGAAATGGTCTTGGTTGGGCATGGCCAACGATGGTGTGATATTCCTTAAGGAGATAACACTATTCATGAGGTAGGTGGTCCATAACCTTTTCTGGTAGTTTATGCATGATTCCATGACTTATGTGATATGAAGTCACAGTAACCATTTGTTATTGACCATAAATTATTTAAAATTGTTTCCTTTGTTTCTTTTTAAGTGGGAAAGTATTATTTTTGACTTTGTGTGGTCCTTTATGTGTTACGAATCATAATTCCATTGACATATATGGCCATGTAACTATAACAAGGGAGTTAGAAAATTAAAGTGGGAACCTATAGAGGTGACCTTTGTGATGTTATGAAAATATAGAAAATGAATAATATAATTTGTCCTCCTTATATTAAGGGGGAATTTTAATTCATGAGATTTTATTTTGAGGCTTGATCTTTATGGAACTCTTGATTTTTCTTAAAGTGTGTTGGATGTTATGTCAACATCAACATGAATAGATAATATTCTGTTGTTTGACATTTTTATTATTCCATAATACTTTTTTTGTTATTTTGTGGGATGAAATACCTTGTTTTATTATTATTTATATGAGGTGTATGATTCTCAAATTATTTAATGTGCTTCTTGTGTGTTGAATAATATTCACATTCAATATGATATTGCATATGGAAAGAAAAGACATGACCATTCGTATTGATGATTTCTTTAGAATGAAATGAAAAGAATATTGTGTTGTGATATAGTATGGGATATACTAACATGTTACCTTTTTTATTTTTAATAAGGGATGTTATTCCCATTTTTACCCATGGAAGATGGATGCATTGCCTATTATTTGACACTTCCATAGATGGGGATGTGGTGCCCATATACATCTAGTTACATATTATATGGAACATGATACCCAATATTATGTTGAGGCACGAGTTTAAGGACATTTTTATTACTTATGAATTTTCTCAGGGTTAGGGATGATATGCCCTCTTATGATGGTATAGTCGAGACGTGATGTATAATGGTTTGTTATGTGTGCAGGACATAATGACCTCTTATAGATAAAAACCACAAAAATATATTCCCTCTGATGAAAATTTGTTACCAGGACACACCTCCCATATATTAGTTATTATGTAAATATTGGATGACATAAACACTAACATTTGTTTAGGATAATATTCTGAGTTGATATATTATATTGTGACTAGGAAGGAATTTTACTGACCCTAGAATTTTTCTTCTGATATATTCCGATGCCCCCATATCGGCTGAAGTAAGTACGGTCACTCTTAGGTGAATTGTTTGGCACATATTACTCTGATATTTATTATTTCCATTATTGTCTATTATTTAATTACACGAATATAAAATTTTATATGAAGTTCAATTTAATAGATTTGGTTTGGGACACCATTGGTGGTGGTCTATTGAGTTGTACTCATATCCTTCTTGGATGTCTCAATACCCAAAAATATTTTATATTTCAAGACTTAAGTAAGTAAATGGACCTACTATCGATAATTGAGCGAGATATGATGGGTTAGATCTAGAAGGTTGGACCAGGTGAGGTCTCATTACAATTTTTTGGATGACTACAATCTCTTATTTATTTTTTGACCATGCAGTATATGGTCATCCCATGAGTGGTATTGTTTATTTTTTATGACTCGTGTGATTTTACTGAGTTATGTATCCCTAAATTATTATTGGAGAAGTTCAAGAGGAACCACCATTGATCAAGGATATACAACACATATCTCATCCATTAAATTAATTTGAATCAAGGAATTCTATGTTGGTGCATCCTATATCAACTAAATATGGGAATTTATATCCAGATCATTTGTCCCCATTATTACCATCCAAGGATTATAGAATATACTGAAGTTATATATCTATATAAACTTTATGTATTGTCTCTACCTTAAGTTGAGATTGTAGAGTGAGAAAATCTACCAGAGAATATTTGGATTAGAGTACACCATGAATCTTTTTCTAAGATGACGATGAATCCAAGTATTCATGCTGAACCCTTACACCGGTAAGCTCTATGTTGGGGGTTATATAATTTCTCTAATGAGGTATCAAAATCTTGGACACATAAGAAATTACCTCCCTACTCTACATCAACAAATATTTGATCCCCATTCCATATTCAATAAAAAACGCCACATACTCACCTCTTTTATATTACAGACACAATAAAAAAGTGCTGGTTAACCTTAATTTAACTCCTAAAAATTTCTATATCATTATCCAATATAAAAAAATGGTAATAATTTTTGTTAAGTGTATTCATGAGCGATGTGATCATGGTGATTATATAATGAATATCTAGTAACATCACAAAAAATCTTCGGGTCTCAAACACACTCATAGGTGGATTTTAGGAAACCATAACATATATCTTTGTGGGTTCATCTCATACTCCACCATATGATATGACATAACATGAGAAATGGAATTCCTGAATATATAATTAACACTTAAAGAGTTTAATATAATGTTTTTTCTCTCAAATAAATTTTAGGAAAAAACTCATATTCTCCATATGTTCACCCTATAATGTTGAGTAAATAAAGGTTTCTTAAATGAAAACCATGATGATTTAGTATATAAGTGTTTAGAAGATATAATTAAAGAAATATATAAAGACTAATAAATAATTTTTGACAAAAAACATCACAAGGAACTCATAATTCTTATAATGAAACTTTCAAGTCATCTTTGTGATATCCACCTTACATACTAAAATATAATGATAGTTATACCTATGATTAACCTTCGACCATAGTCTAACTCCCCTTATGTAGAAAAATATATCATTGATCTTGGAAGAGGGTATTCAATGTTGAGTATGCCCTAATTCATATATGAATGTCAATATAATTTATCTTCTTTTTGGTGCACACTATGTCGGGTGAATATTTTCTCCAAAAGGTCCCCTAACTTCACCTTTAGATCCCTGATCTCAGTTAGGGCCATATTATAAGACACATAAGAAATCAGCGTGGTCCTCAGGTGTGTGTCAATACAAAAAATCGATAATTTGAATATGGTTAGATCCAAAAGCATTCTCTAGAAAAGAATCAATATACTCATCTAAAAAAGTAGGAAGTTGATTCTTTATGGTTTATAGAGTTAAAAAATTCAACCTTTCCATCTGATGGGGAACAAGTTAAAACATCCTATCTATAAGTACTTCTTGCCTCAACTAAATATCCCACTCACCCCTAAAAAAACATGTATGATTTATAAAATGACACAACACTCTCTAATAATAATAATATATCTAGTCATAAAATGATTATAGCAAGTTAATAATGAGGATGACGTTATATGGCATCATTCTTACTATAGTGATGACCTATGAGAACCTATATTTACTAAGAATAAGCATTCATCATTGGTAGATGTGGGTTAACATGTGATCACTTATTGTAGGTATGATTAGAAGTATTTTTTGGGTCAAAGGTTCTACTGGGATTTATAGCTCTTAGAAATGAGATGGTGTATCCAAAGAATGGATTTCACTAATCTTAATGAGTATGAGTTATTATGTAGAGAAGAAAGAAATATGTGCGTCAAACCATGATAGGCTCTACCTATTCATAAATCATAATAACCTATATCTTCATGTGTCCCTTCCTGAAAAATAACATAGAATAGATAGTATTAGCTAGAGGTAGTGGCGGTGGAAGAAGATGAGAGCATAATCCACCTCTGACTCATGCTACACCATTAACTCCTCTACTGTAGCCACCTCATGGGGGTCTAACTTATACATCATAGGGAGGAATTTAATTTCACCATAACCATATTAAGGAGTTCAATCTACCATTCCTCACTGACTACCCTCTACTTTAAATAATGTTAGGAAGTTCTGAGCCATGTTACATCCTAAATTTTATCCATAATACAACCACTTGTTTTGAAGGTTAGGTGATCTACATGACTCTCCTTCCATTAATCAC
This sequence comes from Viscum album, assembly GCA_963277665.1. Taxonomy (NCBI): domain Eukaryota; kingdom Viridiplantae; phylum Streptophyta; class Magnoliopsida; order Santalales; family Viscaceae; genus Viscum; species Viscum album. The sequence continues at coordinate 284,876,384 of OY728147.1, forward strand.
ATACACGGGGAGGAAATATATATATTGAGTATTTTACAAAACCCAAAACCTTTTCATTTAGTATTTACTACTAATAACTCTACTCTAAGAAAAATGATACAAACTAAAATCATCCACTATCCCTCCACTAAGAATATAACAGTCACAAGATCCCTATCAAAAAATACTAGTGAAGGTGGGGATGAAAAGACGGTAAACCCCATATTATATATCTCTATGAAGAACAAAATCAAACATCCATGAAAAAAATAATCCATCTTGAATCATATATAGAGATTAGTTTATGAGGCTAGCAAGACCCAACATGCACTCTTATATATATATACACCCATATTGTAGATCAAGCAGCTCCTAGACTCACAACATCCTTAACATGGATTAATAGTGTAAAGACCTCAACTCTACTATCCCATATTCAGGTGTTACATTATTATATTGGAATAATATAAAATTAATTGCATCCCAAAGGACTGATTAGTTCAGTAGGCCTGAAGAACTAGATACATACACAATTCACATTTTCTTTAGTTTGAAACAAAATATAAAATAGACTAATAGTAAAAATTCTTAATCCTTGGAATCATTTAAAAATTCCTCCTTTATATCATATTTAAGGGAAAATAAAAAAAGGATGAGCTCAAATTCTTAGTAAGGGTTTTATACAATATATCTATTATGAGTGAATAAAGAATAATCAATTTTGAATGGCTAATAACTTAAAATACATGCCATTTAATCAATAACTTGAGAATAAAATGCAACCATTGATTATGTTAATGAAATATTCTCATTGAAAAAATAACTGAATTCTTAGTGAATGAAATCATTAATGATGTATTTACATTTTTTTGTGACTGAAAATTAATTTTTTTTATTTCCAAACACTTTTAGGGAAATTGAGAAACCTCACAACCCATAACACAAACCTGAATGCGACTTGATACATTCACAAAAAAACATCTATTGGACAACCAAAAACCAAAAATCCCTCCACAGAACTACATGTAATAATACCCATAATCATCTCTGCATCCCACACAAGAGTCCCCTTCTGCTGTAACTGATTCCCACTCAGAGACCGACTTATGCTGCTTTAGAAAATAATCACTTTTCTCAAAGTTTTTCATCTGGTCCAGTGAAGGTTGCACTTTCCAAGTTTGCTTAACCATACTATCCTTTTTGAAACTAATAATAACACATTTTTCCCGCTTGAGGGATGATCTGGTATACGCCAGTCTTGGAAGGTAATAGTAGTCTCTCCTTGTCCGTCTTCTTGACATAGCAGATAGAATTTCTTCACATTTGGTCCTCCTTTCATTACCGTTCTCAACAACATCACTGTATGATAGATACACTAGAATGATCATATTTTCTTTATTCCCTCCGGAAACCTTTCTCCCCATCGAACAATCATCCTTGTGAGTAGTAGTATTCCCCCTCCTGAACTCCGGCGTGTTGTTATAGATATAGAAAAATGAGTTACACCATTCATGGAGACAGTATGCCATAAATACGCATGAACACTGCTTTTCCATTTCTATGGATGGAATAAAGGAAGGAAAATAATAATTAAAATTTAAATAAAACATATAATATCATATATATTTACTAATTTTATCTCTATTTCAATACATTTAAATCAGAAATGAAAAACTGAGCACATCACTTCATGGGGGTGGTGATCTACAAATACGCATGAGTGATGTTGTCATTTTACAAAATATTGGAAGGTAAGAATGTATATATGATATTATTACTATAAAATAGTAATTATTTCATAAATATAATATATATTCATTAGTTTTATATTTATAACCATCAAAATAATGTTGTGATGAAAAAAAAATTACACCGCTACGTGGTGACGAAAAGCCGTACATACATAGGAGCGATGTTTTCTCTTTTAATAGGATGTAAAAGAGGTAAAAAATGGTTATAAAAAAATAACATATTAGTATATTTATTATAATATAGTTGTAATTTTTGGATGGCTATAACTGATTTATATGAAGTAGAAGAAGAAAGAAACATCAAAGAGTCGAAAAAGTTGATTACAACTATTTCTGAGGACATTCATTAAATCCCTTATTAACGATCCTTGGAATTGTATTTTAATAACAAATTCACCTCTAATTTGTGGATAGATAATTTTAGAGGATAATTTTTAATATATTATTCGAGCTATGTTTCTCAAGAAATTGTAATGAAAAGAAAGAATGGGTGTCCTTTTATAAGTGAGGGGAGTGACACTCTTGTAATTAGTTAATGTATTAAATTAATATAAATTAATATAAATTAATATTCAAATTAAAATGGTTTAAAATTTATATTATTTTGATATAATATGAATATGGGTCTATATAATTTCAAAAAATAAAATTTGGACAAGTTTTTGATATGGTTTTTTACTTATTTCTATGTTTTAACCACAATTAACCCTTTTGAGAATTACCTTGAAAATGATGTATTTCACTCTTTAGGGGTCAAGAAGGTTACTATAAAAGAACAAGTGACTAAAAATTGAATCATGGTTTAAATTTTAATCCATATCTTGTTAATATTTTTGAATATATTTTTATGCATTTAAAATCATTTAATAATATATATTTTTATTATAAAATATCATTATTTTAATTTTTTGAAATACATACAATATTATAATATAATGTAAAGTACCGACCTAGATCACCATTAAGACGGTGGCTGGAACAGTCACCACCTGACCAGAAGCATGTCTCCCAGTATGCTAGAGGCTTCTGACTAGCAATGAGGGTGTAAGGATAGTATGTGGGGAGACTATACCCTCTTATCAGAGTTGTGTAGCAGAATAACAATGTAAATAAAAATCAACAATAGAAGCAGTAATGCATAATTGACAATGTCGCAGAAGACATATTTCATATGACTGAACAAAAGTGGACAATTCTAGTTTATATGATAAATGAATCCATGACATGGAATTTATTTATTACAGAAAACAGTAAACAATACAACATTCTTTTCAATACTATACAATGTAGGACTAAAGTAAAGGAAAGAACAAAAAATCCCAAAGGTGATCACCACGAGTATCCCAAGATCCAGCTCGATCCTTTTCTCCTACACCAGGTACAAGCATATATCAACACACAAGGTCCAAGGCCCTATGAACAATAAAGGCCTAATTGGGCACCCTAGTGAAATGGAGACCCGAGTAGGGTGTTAGATATAAATCATAGTAGGCTGGCACCACTAGTGTCTACTCCAATCCCAACAGTATAATATAACTCAAACAAGGTGAAACCAAGAATAAATAAAGTAAGTTGTACAATGTAACAAAATAACCAAGTACCTTATTTAGTCCTCGTCTAGTGTCTGAACATGTAATCAATTTATTAATTGAGTTTTACCATTTTAGTTATAAGTCACATATGAGTAAGTTGCCTACCAAGTCGAAAGAGTTCCCTCCAAGGTAAAATGGATCTAAGTAGTGACTGAGCCTCTTGGTATTTAACCTTGGAACATACATGTGAATTCTGGACCCATGGAGTGTATCCATGTAATCCTTTGATAGTATATTTAGTAAAAGTTCTAAGACGTAATGAGGCAACCTAGCAAAGATATCTAGTGATTGAGTTCCTGGGTAAAGACCATGGTAACGTAAACTCAATGAAAGAAAAATCTGTAGTATCTAAGTCTATCTAAGGGGAAACTGTGTAATCTAAGAAGTGTAATACATGTAATTCCACAATAATTTCCTACCAAGTCCAAGGTGATCAATCAAGGTAAAATGGGGCTAAGTAAATATAGGGCCAATGAGCTTTAACCATGGAACCTACTAGTCATTGTTGGATCCAAGGAGTGTATCTAAGGTATCCTGTAAGATGAAGGGACCCAACTGTAGTATACCATGCATCCATGGAAAAGAAAAGAACTAGAGTCTAGGTGGGTATCAACCTAAGCAAACTATATCCTTGAATCAGAATGGTGTTCCCGAGACCCATGGCACTCTCCTCTTAGAATCCAAGGTCATCTCGAGTCAGTCCATTCATTTTTGATAATGATGTCATGTAATGATTCATCTAGTTCAAGTCATTCATTCAATTAGCATGGATAGTTCAAGTAGAGTTGAAACCATTATTTATTGGTTCAATCCCTACCTTACAATAGTGTGGAATGGTCAAGTAGCATTGCAACAATTTTGTAGAAACCATTAAGGAATTTTTAAAGGTCAAGGTCCACACTGCGACCTTCCCTTAACATGGTAAGGGTTTCCATAGACGTGGAACCAATCCTTGTCTCATGAACCCAGGTCCCTCTATAGAATTTATACATGGGAATCCATGTATCACCTAAGGTATGAGCAAGAAAACCCATTGAGTCCATCGTGGAATTCCTACTTGGGAACCCACATGTCACCCAATGTATTATTAGTATTCAAAACATATGTAAACAATTTAGTAACTTGTTTAGAGGATAAATTTTTAAGAATGAACCATCAATTTGACTCAACTCATTCCATTTACCAAAACATGTCAATTTCATTTATAAGGCTCCAAGTATCCCTGAAAAAGGGGAACTTACTTACATGGGTAATTCCAATCTGAAATTGGATCACACACTAAGATGGTGCTTTGGTCCGTTAGTCATTTAGAAAAGGTAACTTAGTGTTTCTATTTCCATTGGGGCCATGTTTTGAACATGCCGTATCACAATATAACATAGGATCATAATCATTAAAAACATGAAAAGTCTCGCAAGAAAGGTCTAACCAATACATTTTATCTCGAAGGAAGTTCATCTCTATTGGAGGGGTTTTATTATAAAAACATGATTTTGTTTATAAAAAAACCATTTATCATCTTTATAATTTAAGACATGAAACATGATAAATAAACCTTTAAGTATTATTTATCATAATATATCATTGTATGAATTAATTTATAACAAAATTGTAGTATGAAACTTTATTAAATCATTTATAATGTTTGTGGACTTGGAAAGTGACCCAACCTCAAGGTGGAACGAAGTTGTGTACTTCGACGATTAACCAAAACAAAGTAAAAACACACGGTGAATCTCAAAACACTAAAATAAATGTGTTAGGGACTCATAAACACCAAAATCACCAAATATTATTATGGAAACAAGGAGAAAACAAACCCCGAAACAAAATCAGCGAACAAAAATGATCAGAACTGCCTCGTCTTCAGCGGTGGTTACCAGAACATACTCCCTTGGGTCCCAAGATACCTTCCGCACCAATATACAACGAAATAAAACCGAAAATAAGAACACCCCTAAAGACCTAGGGTTTTGAAAAAACTTGTGGGTCGAATAAGAGGCTAAAACCAGCCAAGAAGAGGAAGGAAAATGGGACCGAATACTGTACCTTGATGATTTGAGGATTAATCCTGAAGAAATCAGTCGGGAATGGTGGTCGAAGGAGGACCGAGGAGGGGGTCCAAGCACAATAAAAAGTGGAGAAAACCCTAGTGAATTGTGTTTGAGAGAGGGTGGGGAAGAGGGTTTAGTTTTATTTTCTTTTTGATTTTAATTTAATTAAATTAAATTAAAACAAATCAAAATCTAAAAACTGGCCGTCACGCATGGTTTGACCCGCAATGTTTTCAAAACTGTGCACAAATTGTGCAGAGTCTACTAGCTCCAAGATGCACCCCACACATGCTAGGAACACATTTTATGAAACTGTGTACAGAACATGAAGAAGCCACTATCCCCTTTATTGTAGGGCCTCACGGTTACCTGTAGTGGGCCGCACAGTTTAGCAGACCGTGCGCAAACTGTGCGACTTCTGATATCATTTAAAACATTAGGTTTTTCAGGTCTGACAATTCCAAAATATCTAAATCTACTTGGGAGACATCTCAGTCTTTCTCCCATGCCGAAAAACGTCACTTAGGAGTTATCCAAATTTTGAAATTATGTTTTGAAGCTCGGTTTAAAAAATGACCAGTTTAGTAGAAGAACAATTTCAAAAACATCCATACTTTTGTTTGGTTCAAAAAAATGGGATTCTATATACTACTCTACTTAAAAACTTATCATCCCCAAGAATCCTTTAGGAACATCATAAACATCACCCAACCTACAATAGTTGTGATGTATCATTCAAATGGATTCATTGGGTTACCAACACCCAATGCAATTTAATCATTTCTTATGCATCATGAATTTCATCCTTTACAACCCAAGACAATGATCAAAGTTAAACTTAAACATAGAAAAAGAGCTTATAAGAGCCCGCTTAGATAGAGACATGTTCACGTCAAAGACTCAGTAACACTCGACTGATGGTTCTTCCCACCATAGGTCTTAACTTAAGAAGGGGACAAATCGAAGCCATGGTACCTACACCATTGGAATTGTTGTACAAATCACAACTCTGAGTGTCAGTAATATAGTCCTAACATGATATCATTAAAAAGAAAATGGTTGAATTCTGATCAACCTAATAGAATTAGACAAGAAATATTTTTCAGAATACACTACTGACCATGATACCACACTTTCCTTCTCCTAAAAATGTGATTCAAAATGGCTCTTTATAACCATAAACATCAACAAGAAAAAAGAGAATGAGTAGAGCCATTTGGCTGATGTATCTCGAAGAAGACTGGATTAGGTGGCTGGAGAAATTCAAAATAAATGGATGGAGTCTATGAGTTAGAACAAGGCATTCCTACTTGGGAACCTAGTAATCACTTAGGTCTTATCAAGGCTCAAAGAGAGCCATGCTTAGCATGCAACACTAGAGAAGATCACCGAACATGCTTAAAAGCTTTTAACGTTTTAACGCGGTGTAAGACCAACACTCTCTTAGTGCATTGATGATGACGTCATGATAGGGAATATGCTCGTCTATTAAGAAGAGTACACTAATAGGATTAAAGATGAGGTTTCCAATTATACACCCAAAACATAAAGATAAAATAGTCGAACTAGATCAAGTCATCCTATCAATAAATCACTGACTAGATTTAAGACGTGAAAGCCTCAATGAAGAAAAAGCAATAACCAACCATTTTCCAATTGTTCTCTTAGGTTTTTATCCTTCTACATGGAAAGACACATTAACAAAATTTATTGGACACAACCCACCTTAAGTGTGTCCTAGTCAAAAGAGAATAAAACTTGCTACTCATAAGTGGAATTGAACTGATTCTTTAATGCTCAAGTCACTTTACTTGGAGATGTCCCGAGACCATACTCAATAGTACTAGTGGTTTTTTTGTAGTCATATTTCCTCATACAACTATCAACCCAGATGATTGCATAAATTTTCTCCCATTCCTAAGATGGAGAGAGGGTCAAATGACCAATAAGAAGCCAACCATGCCCAAGCCATGTCTAACCTGCTGAAAAGGAGCATTACTTGATACTCAAGCCCATAAAAAGGTTATGAAAGACATGACCACCCATCCAAACAAGGGTGTCACTTTAGAACTGAAATTCCTACTAGGGACAACGACACAAAAACAACACCAAGAGTTAGAAAAGTCACTACATTAGCGAGGCATTTATGTTATGTGGGAGCTACCTACAATGGGTTAGCCCCCTGTGAAGAACAAGTTTCAACCCTAACACTGAGTCATGTCAAACAAAATTCACTAGTCTCAAAATCCGATCATAAATCCATTGCTATGAAAAGGAGTTCCTACAAAAATTACTCACACTTCCATTCCAAGGAAACTTAAAGAGAAGCCCGAACTACCCTTACACGAGGGTTTTAAATCATGGACACCATTATAGGTTCCATTTCCAAGACACTTATATTTAATCAAATTTAATAATTAATAATAAAAGGATTTAATCAAAACTTCAAAGTACCATTTTCAAAACAAATCACAAGGTACTTGATTTTAACTAACACCCCAAGGGAAAAACATGCATGTTTTATAAAACTCCCATTTAAAAACATTTTACATTTGTTGATATCCCATCATTTTGGAGAAAATTAGTATAATAAATTCTTTTTTAGCAGATAAGGTGATTGATGAGAGTCCTATTTTAACCAACCTTGGTTCTATATAAATAAACCCAATAGAAAATGCTCAATTATAAAAATTTTAAACACCGCAATGGGTCATCTCATATAACCATCACTCAAATGACCTACTTGGTTCTAGTTTCATTTTGAAAGATAGAAATTTGATTTCAAATCAACATTAAACATATTTAAAACATATAACATTTTACAATGCTTTTTTTCCATTTAATTATATATGGGTTTCCATTTCCTAATTCATGAATCACCCATACACTTCAAAGATTGAGAGTTAGATCTTGTTAATCATCACCGATGTTAATTTAAAAGTTTACATGGACAAAAATAATTGTCCAAATTATATGGGTGGCCATCTACCAATATGTAAAGTGCCCATACACTTTACAGTTTCAAATTTGGATCCCTGTAGTCTAAAACAAATTCAAATAATAATATAATTTAGTAGTCTTGTCGCAATGGTTCGATTACACAGTTTACCATTTCCCAGATATAAAGAACCCATACACCTTACAAGTGAAAATTGGATCCCATCATAACCATAACCAATAACTAAACCCATGAAACAATTTATATATATCAAATTAAGCTAGCATGTCAAGTCACTAAAAGTAAATAACCCAGATCTACAAGCTTAAATAACAAACCATGGTATTTCAATCACAGGAGCATGCTATAACAATATTTATGCACGGAAGGCATGCTACTATATTACCTAACTAGGTATAAATCTAAGCATGTCATATTAATAAGGCACTGAGTCATACTTAGCAGGAAACCTACTAATGCAACAACATGGCATGGCACATATGCATGTCATGTTAATTTCTAAGTGCCTAATATGATGCATGTAATGCAACTTCATTGAAATATGAGGCCAAGGAAAGTTTCCAAAATTCCAAAAATCATAAGCATCAGAGTATACACTAGCCACTTTAGTTGAAATCAAATCAATTGTAATAGAAAAAAGCATAAACAAAAATAACAGCCCTAGAAACTTGGTCATTTTCCATATACGGGGTGATTAGTACCATAAATAACTATTAGCCAAGTGGCAGCACTTTCCTAATCTCCGGTCTACCAACCCCAAATAGTAGGACAAAAGGAAAAACCACCTCTGATACCACTTGGTAATGTCCCAACCCAAATCATCTCTATGATGGTGGCCGAACCAGTCACCACATGACCTCAAGCATGCCTCCCCTTACATAGAGGATGATGACTAGCAATGAGGGTGTAAGGATAGTCAGTTGGGAGACTGTACCATATTATCAGAGTTGCGCATAGGTATAACATAGTAAATAACAGTCAAAAGCGGAAGCAGTAATGTATAATTGACAAAGTTTCAGAAGTCGGATTTCATATGATTGAACAAAAGTGACCAACACCATTTTATACGATTAATGAATTCAGGACATGGTATTGATACATTGCAGAAAGTAGTAAATAGTATAACATATTTTTCAATACAATGCAATGTACGACTCATGTAATGTAAATAAAGAAAATCTCAAAGGCGATCTCCACGAGCTTCCTGATCTTCAGCTCAGTCCTTTGCTCCTACTCTAGGTACAAGCAAATAACAAAAAACAAGGTCCATGGCCCTGCAAACACGAATACTCTACTTGGGTAACCTAGTATAATGGAGTCCCGAGTAAGGTGTGAGATATATATCTCAGTAGGCCGACACCACCGGTGTCAAACCCATTCCTGACAGTATAATATAAATTAAACTGGGTGCAAGAATGCATAAATAAAGTAAGTAGTATAATGTAACTAAATACAAAAGTACCTGCTTCAGCCTTTGGCTGGTATCTGAACATGTAACAAGTTCATTAGTTGAGTTTTACCATTTTAGTTATAATTCACATATGATTATGTTGCCTATCGAGTCCAAGGAGTTTCCTCCAAGGTAAAACGAGGCTAAGAAGTGACTGAGCTCGATGGGATTTAACCATGGAACCTACTTTTCAATGCTGGACACAAGGAGTGTGTCCAAGGTATCCTGTGATAGTATACATAGTGGAGATTCCAAGACATAACAAGGCGTACTAGAAAAGATATCCAGTGAGGGAGTTCTAGGGTAAAGACCAAGGTAATGTAAACTCACGGAAAATTAACTCCATATTATCAGAGTCTAGATAAGAGGTAAAAGTGTAATCCAAGGAGCGTAATCAAAGGAATTATAAAATAAGTAGTCTAACGATTCTAAGGTGATCGACCAAGGTAAAATGGGGCTAAGCAAAGACAGGGCCTGATGGGCTTTAACCATGGAACCAACTAGTCAATGTTGGATCCAAGGAGTGTATCTAAGGTATCCTATAAGAAGAAGGGACCTAACAGTATTGTACTGGGCATCCAAGGAAAAGACAGGAACCGAAGTCTAGGTGGTTATTAACATAAGCAAATGGTATCCTTGATCAGAATGGGTCTCCCGAAACCCAAGGTATTCTCCTCTCAGAATCCATGACAAGCTAGAATTAGTCCATTCTAATTTGATAAATAAATAATGTAATGATTCATGTTGTACAAGTCTTACCATCCATTAGTGTGGATTGGTCAAGTAGAGTTGAAACCATTATTTATTTGTTCAATCCTTACATTCCATTAGTGCGGAGAGGTCATGAAGCCTTGCAACCATTTAGTAAAAACCATTAAGGCATTTTCAAAGGTCAAGGTCCACACTGATAGATTCTCTTAACATGGTAAGGGTTGACACAGATGTGGAACCAATCATTTTCTCATTAACCCAGGTCCTTCCATGGAATTAATACATGGGAATCCATGTATCACCAAATGTATGAGCATGAAAACCCATTTAGTCCATCATGGCATTCCTACTTTGGAAACAGCATGTCACCCAATGTTTTATTAGTATTCAAAAAATTTAAAAATAGTTTATTAAATTGTTTTAATGATAAATCATTAATCATTAACCATATATTTAACTCAATTCATTCAATTTACCAAGACATGTCAATTGCATTTATAAGGCTCCATGTATCCAAGAAAAATGGGAAATTACCTACATGGGTAATTCAAATTTGAAATTGAACCAAACACTTTGATGATGCTTTGGACCATTAATCATTTTAAAAAGGTAACATAGTGTTCCTAATTCCATTGGGGACATTTCCCAAACTTTCCATGTCACAACATAACATAAGTGCATAATAATTATAAAAATGAGAAGTCAAGCAAGAAAGTTCGAACCACTACTTTTTATCTTAAATGAAGCGCTCCTCCATTAGAGGGGTTTTCTTATAAAAACATGATTTTTTTATCAAGAAATCATTTATCAACATTAGCATTTAAGACATGAAACATGATTAAATTCGAATTTAAAATGCATTGAGAAAAAAACATCATTTTATGAATTAATTTATAAAAAAAGTAAAGTAAGCAACTTTATTAAATAATTTTTAATGTTTGAGGACTTGGAAAGGGACCACACCTCAAGGTAGCACCAAACCGTGTACTTCGGCGATGAACCAAAAAAAAGTTAAACCACACAGCGAAGTTCAACATAGTGTAACCAACATTTCGGGGACTCATAAACACCATAATACCCAAATATTATTAATCCAATGAGTAGAGACCTTAAATTGAAGAAAAACTAGCGAACTAAAATGATCAGAACCGCCTTGCCTTCGGCAGTGGTTGCTAGAACATGCTCCCTCGAGTCTCAAGAGACCTTCCACACCAATCTAGACCGAAATAAAACAACAAAATGAATCATCGCCAAAGATTTAGGATTCATTTGAAACTTGTGGGTCAAAGAAGAGGCCAGAACCAACCGAGAAAATCAAGGAAAATGGGGTATAAAACCGTTCCTTGATGATTCTAGGAAGAATTTTGAAGAAATAAGATAGAAATAGTGGTCGAAGGAGGAGTCAGAAGGGGGTCCAAGTGCAAGGTGAAGGGGAGCACCCCATGGTCCGTCGCATTTGAGAGAGGGTGAGGAGGAGGGTATAATTTTATTTTATTTTAATTTTAATTTAATTAAATTAAATTGAATCAAATAAAAATCCAAAAATTGGGCGTCACTCATAGTTTTACATACACGGTTTTCCAAACCGTGTACAAACCCAACAGAGTCTACTGCCTCCAAGATTCACCCCACATGGGCTGGGGGCATGGTTTAGGAAATCATGTGAATGTCGTGCAGAAGCCATTGTCCTTTTTAATGTTGGGCTGTATGATTACCTATAGTGGTCCACATGGTTTAGTAGCCCATGGGAAAACAAGGTTCCCTCTACGATCATTTAAAACATGTTGTTTTTCAGATCCGCCACTCCAAAATCTTCTCGAGACACTTGGGTGACTTTTTAGGCCTTCTCCCATTCCCAATAACATCACTTAGGATTGATTCAACTCTCGAAATCATGTTCTGAAGCTTGGTTTTAAAAACGATTGTTTTAGTAAATGAAAAAGTTCAAAAACATCCATACTTTTTTTGGTTAGAAAACACGGGATTCTACATATAATATGTGTTTAATTTATGAAAAATGGTTCCCAAATGACATTTATTCAAATATTAAGAGAAAATGGTCATATTATAATCATAAAATCAAATTTATATAGGCCTAGATATCATTATAGACCTTATCTTTTGGTTCATCCCCTTGGTTAACCAGTTTTTACCGTAACCGTGGTATTGACCTTTTCAATAATAAAAGGTTATAATTTTAATTAAAAATTAAATTGGCTAATAAATGGATAATGGATGAAATTTTAGAGTATTAAACATCATAATTTTCCACTTTAAATATTTTTATGATTTTTAGATAATTTAATAAAATATTATTTGACATAAAATATCATTAATGTCATTTTTTACACTATGCATTTAATTTTAATTTAAAATCATTAATATAGAAATTAAATTCAAATATAAACCTTTAAATAATCCTCAATATTTTATATCTATCATCAAAATTCATGGGACAATATAGCTCCCCCAAAAAATAGTACCTTTTGAGATTTTCAAATAATTTACCTGATTTTTCTACTACATGCACAAACATCGTACCGGCGTTGTGTAAGATTTTAAAGGAATTATTTCATTACTATTTTTTTTAAAAAGACATGATAAAAAATTAATTCATAAATAACCATTTATAACTGAAAATAATTTATTTTTATGTCTATTAAAAAATATTATTGATAATAAAAAAAGTGACATTTTTGACTCAATCTTTTACATAAATATTATAGAGATGAACATAGAAGTTAAATGGAAAAAATGGTCATATTTTCAAAGTTTGGATTCTTTTTTATTAAATGGACTCATTAAATGAGATAACTTCAAATTTATGAATGAATTTTATATCACATCGCATTACTTTTTAACCACTATTACCCAACTTACCCCTTTTTGAATTGATAAATCATATTGCTATTAGTTTTCATAATATCTAGAAATAAAAGGGATTTTTTTTTGCCAATTTTAACATCCTATTTAAAAACATTGAATCCATTTTACTAAATTAATATCCTATAAATTTAAAAATTTAAATTAAAAATAAACTAGAAAAATGCAATGAAAAAAGATTTTCTTGAAAATGTGTTTCAAGATAAAAATTAACTTATATGAAAATCATATAAAATGATGATCCTAATGTCTTTAATTAAATTATATAAATTCAATGAGATATTATAAACATTTAAATATTAAATATAATGTTTCTTTGAAATTTCTTTATTTACTAAAAAGAAATTACATCTTTACAGAAATTTGGTTTTGAATATTCACTGAAAAATAAACAAATTAAGAAAAATCCCAAAATTTCAAAAAGGTCTATTTTTGATATTATGATTTGAAAATTAATTTTAATTTTATAATTTACACTTTATAAAATTGGTATAAATTAATTATAATTTTGATAATTTTTTTTAAAATTCAGTTTGAAGCATAAAATTACTTCACAAAAAAAATGAGTACATATTTCCTAAGAATTCATCATTATATTTATACTGATTAGTAACATTATTCGAATATTTTACAACTAATTCACTCATATTCTTACTCACCTACTGAATAACTGGTTTATTACATTTGAATTGTAATATTTTTATGATATATCTCAATTCATTTAAAGTCTGAAGTTGCATGTTATAAAATATGTTTAATAATTAAAATTATTCCAAGAGATGAATATCTTAAAATATAGAGATTTTACATTCTACCCCCTTAAATAAACTGCACCCTCGAAATTTTATCCCATTCATCAAAGGTTCAAATTTAGTTGAAAACCCACATAGTACATAGGGATAAAAACTTTTATTTTAAAAAGGGAATGTGGGAAATAAAAAGGTGACCTGAAATATCACATATTCAGGTTATGATATAATAATTACATTCACGGGAAGTTAAAATATAGATGTGGAGGAGAATACTAATATCCAAATACTAATAGATAGTTATAAAGAACATGGATAATATAAAGTTAGTGACCATAAAACTATAAATCAGTGAGGGGTGAAAAGACCATTAATTCATCAAAAATAAAAGTAATATGATTTTTTTTATTCTATGATCCTTTTCCTAATGTTGACAGATTATTTTACTATTAATATACAGAACAAAATAAAATTCACTTACTTTTTTTCATTCCACTTCATATGAACATTTACACATTTTGTTATTCTTTGATGAATTTAGACATTATCTTTTATTCTAATAAATAAATATTGAAGATTATTTTTCCTTGCCTAAAGAACTAAAATTAACTTTTAATAGATCATAAGATCTATAAAAAAATAAAAATTTATTCATTATTTATCTAAATATTTAACAAAACCCAAATTATTATCAAATGTTATCCAATATAGATAAATATAATAAATTAATCTCTAAAACATCAATAATAACCCAATGGTTCAATTCTTTCCATTCAATAAATAGTTAACCGTAAGACACCTCCAAAATATGTCTGAATAAATTCAAAACAAATAAACATGAAATATTGGATAAAAAATTTATTACTAGACATCAAATTGTAGATTATAATTTCACATAATAAACAAATTATTAAATTGATCACATATTCTCTATAAGATACAAATAATTTCACAAAATTATCGAAATCACCATATAACCACTATAAAAACATATACACCTTCAAAAATTACCTCAATAATTATCCCTCAAATGAAGTACCATACTATAAAATTGTATAACCCTTTATTAATCATATAATGTTCCAAAACAATATAGTGTTCTACTTTTGGAATAACATTAATCACTTAGTCACCAAATAAATTTTCAATCCCATGTTCATCTATACAATAAAACATATGACACAAAATTTTATTAACCCATAATTAACTAAAATTTAAATATCATATTATACGTTAAGGTTATCAATAACATCCAAAACAAATTCCCATAAACCCCTCTATAAGAACAAATTATATTAAATATCAATAGAATAATCATTGGATGTCAAAATACCATCAATGAATACTAATACATCATGATTTTCAATACTCAAAAAATAGGTACATTAATAATTTAACTTACTTTATAAACCTCTAATGAAGATTTTTTATTACATAGTACATCTTTTATATAATTATAAATATTTTTCATATCTCAATTTTACTCAATTTTTATCTAATCATATTTTATTTTATGGGTAACTGCTAAAATAATTAATACCACTTATAGGTTACTCATAAATTATTAATATTTATAAATATAGAATATAAATTTTCTATTAATTTATTTAGAACACCTTGATCCTTATCCCAATATTTTTTCCTTTGAAATTTTATATGGTAGTGTATTTCTCGATGCCCTGTTTATCAACATGTAAAAAATCTTCATGTTTATTTAAGACAATTATTCAAGTGCCTATTATGGTATTGTTGACTTATAGAACATTGAATCATTTTATTACTCTATTTGTTATCACTTGAAATTCTATGAAACTCCATTTTTCTCATATTTGGTTTGTTAGGAAACTCACACATGTTGAGATTTTTAATCATATAATGAGGTAGCTAACTAGTCATGATAACAAGGTTTCACATTCCCAATCATATTTCATAAGAATTATAATTTGTAAGATTATTTGATTTTTTTTATCACATTCAGTGTTATCATAGTTTCCGCAAGTTCCAACCATTTAATAAAACCTAAAATCAGTGTATAAGTTACAAAAATCATAGTGGGAAGCCACAAAATCATAAAAATAATTTATAGGATTTTTACTCTACAATACAGCAGGTTTAACCTAGGCCATTCATGGTAATTATCTATTAAAATAATTCATAATGGTTCATAAATTTAACATGAATTAACACAATAATATCCCTAAAGAGTGTCAAATTAGGTGTGTAGTGAGGTCACACTTACCATTCACAAGAATGATGGAAGGGATATATTGGACCAACTCTTTCTACGGTTATTACTTCTAGATGCAACAATTCCAAAACCACATCCACTTATAGTATCCATATAGATATGTATGTCTTGGAAACCACATAATCTTTACCTTAGTAAAAAATTTATGACATTTTCCAACAATTAGACATATCCTCAATGTTTATCATAGGTTTATATTCCCTAATCTATGTTTTACCAAATCTAGTTTTGAGAGTTTCTAATAAACAATTTCTAATACCAACCATAAAGACCCCAAATCAAGTAGCCTAAAGATAATGATAAATTTATTAAATTTTAATAAGATACAAATGATCACATCCTAATGGGTATGATTTTTTGGTAATCCTAAAAAAATGATATAAACATGAATCCAATTTAATAAAATTTAAAAAATATAAAATATGGTAATCTTAAAAATTCTACACCCATGAACTCATTCAAATATTAATTCTTTATATCAAATGGAATGTAAAATAATATAAGTGTCTGAAAAAATAATCAGTAAGGGTTATATATAAAAGATTATATCATTGGTGAATAAATAATAATCAATATGGAGAGGTAAATAAGGGAAAAACACATCAATTTAAACAATCACTTGATCATGGATTGCATCCGTGGGTAATATTAATGTAATAATATCATGGATAATAATAAATGAATTATCAATTAAGGAAATGATTAATGTTGGATTTCATGGCCTCAAACATAATTCTATCTTAACCATCTTGGCCTTGTTCCAATTTAGTTTAAATCTATAAGTAGATATACAATAAAAAACCATATAATAAGGATAGTTAACTAGATTTTCTCAAGAGAGATGTCGATGCATCAAAGGGATATCAATAACTGGGCCGCACCCATCACTACATTTACAATTTATTACTCATATAATTAATGATAAATTTAATTCATAAACAATATGAATTATCAATACATGTTTGTATAGATTAAATAATATAGAATATCAATAACTCCCCAATCAATAAAATAACTTTCAAAATATAATTCCACATATTGAAAAGAAATACTATTTAGGAAACAATCATATCCATCATACAAATAATATTTATATTTAAGAGAAATTTAGCACATAATTATCATAATAAAGTGAATGTTTCAACAGAAATCTAAGGACTATAAAATTATTAAATGATAAAATATGACCATAAGTTCATCATAAATATCAGATTTTTTAATAAAACCATGATCTTTGGATAAAAAATAAAATGGTATTGAAATATTAAAATAATATTTTAGTAATTATTCTTCATTTTAAAGCCAATGAAAACTTGTAGATTAATATAAATAGTGTAAAATCGTTAGGGCAGCATGAAATTCTGTTAATACTGAATATGTTAAAAAGGGAAATTCCTTTGGACTTTTGGTAAAAAATGGAAAAAACAAGACTTCAATAAATATTTAGAAATATTCATTTTAAACCCTTTAGAAACTCATGATCATAATAATATTTAATTAATAAATAATTTATTTAAATAAAAAGGACATTTGTAATTTTTTGAAGAATATGGATATGTAAGAAAATACACTTGATCAAAAAGATAAATAATATTTTTTCTATTTTAAAACATTATTTTCTTGATTCAAATTAAAAATAGAAGAATATTTATATGAAAAAATGGAAAATCCTTAAATATATTAATTCTCTGAAGGATATATTATTAAATTCCATTAATGAAAAATAGTGAAATCCCAAAAAATGAGATTATAAAATAAATTCTTACCTATTTAGTAACCTTAAGTGATAACATATTGGAAGAAAAGATTTGAATAGAAAGAACAATCAACATAAATAAATATATATTCACTTTATGTTCATAAAATGGGTAATATATACCCAAAATACAAATAAAAAGGTGCATAATACCGAACACATGTCAACGGAGTGGGCATTGTGACAAGATCTATTACAACGATCAAATTATTTAAGTGAGAATTATTCAATGACATGATAATGATTAAAAAAATTAAATTAAAAAATAAAATAAATAAAATATAATACAATCATATTTCATTTCACATATAATCATTAAAAAAATGTTAATAAATTATAATTATAACCTAATGAATAAAAATTGAGTTAAGAAACCCTTTCCCACATGTTTTACTTGTCACGTAAAAACATTTAACCTCCCATATAATAAATTTAGTTTTATTATAATTAAATACAGTAACCATATATTTATCTATAATATCATATATGATCAATTTATTTCATCTTATCACCCATTTATTAACAATATTTTATTATTATTATTATTTTGGGTGTTAACTACTTCATTTTTCATGAGAAATTTGGTTTGGTAGTTAGAGTTCATGTACTTTGACTATGGTTAAATAATCTATATAATTTAAATCATGATAAAAATATAATATAAATTAATTAAATATATATATATATATATAATTTGAGTCGTCCATAAAATATAGAGATAAAAAAAATGAATTACAATGTTTATGGAGACGGTAGGCCATACATATACATGAATGTTTTTTTACTTTTTGAAGGATGGAAAGAAAGATTGTTAATCTATAATAAACATTTATAGAATGATTATTAAATCATATATATAATAAATATTTGTTAAATTTATCATTGTTAACATACATGTAAATCAAAAAAAAAAAGATCATGCCCCTTCATGGAGGTTGTAGTCGACACGTACACACGAGCAATGTTTTCTTTTTCCAATGGATTGGAGGTTAAGAAGTTAGATGCGATATTATTATTTATAAAGTATAATTATTTCATAAGTAACAATAATATTCATTAGTTTTATCATTATAACCATCCAAAAAAATGGGCGATAAAAAATGAATTACACCGATATGTGGAGATGGTATGTCATACATAAGCATGAAAGATATTTTTGATTTTAAAAGGATGAAAAATAGATGGAAATGGTTTTACCATAATTTAAGTAACATATAATTATATAAATGACACTAAATTTATTATTTTATTATGTATAAAATATATTTATAGAAATCATGAGAAGAAATAAATTTGAAAGAGTAGGTGAAGACAATTACCACTTCTTCTGTATACTTTTTTCGACCCGTTACTAAGGACCCTTGGCATAGACTTTTTAGAAAAATAAAACCACTAATTCAAGGATATATATAAGTTGGTAATATATTTTATTAAGTTTTAGTTTAAAGAGTTTTCTCATTAAAGTGTAAATAAAATAGAGAAGAAGTTTCCTTTTATAATTGATGGGTAGGGGGACTGTTCTAATTACATAAAGTATTAAATTAATATAAATTAATTTTCATGAGAAAATGAATAAAAATTGATATAATTTGGATATAAGATGAGTATTGTACTAAATAATCTCATATAATAAAAATTGGGAAAGTATTTGTTATATTTATACCCTTTTCATTTATTTTATCCCGTTTAAACCATTTTGAGAATTACTGTGATATTAATGTATTTTACTCTTATGGTGAAAAAAAGTTCATATAAAAGAAAAAGTGACCCATAAATAATAAATGGTTAATATTTTGAACCATATTCCATATATTTGGATGAAAATATTGTTTTATAAATTTTAAATAATATAATAAAATATTGTTTATTGTACATATCATTAATGTCATTTTAAAAAACACACGAAATAATACAATATAATATGGGTCTAACTTTTGTATAATGGTTCAAAGATCACCTGACATTGTATATTAAGATAAACATGTCTTACTATAATCACAAAATTAAATATATATATATATATATATATCATTGTATCCCTTATCTTTTGGTTTAACCCCATAGTTAACTAGTGTACACATTAACTATGGAAATTAATTTTTCAATATTAAAGAGTTAACAGTTTTACTTATAAGGTAAAAATTGGATCATAAATGGAAAAGAGGATATATTTTAGACTATTTATGATACTAGTTTCCCTCTTTTAATATTTTTTATGATTTTTAAATAATTTAATAAAATCTTATTTAACATAAAAAATCATTATTGTCATTTTTAATGCTATTCATCTATTTATAATTTAATTTCATCAATATAGTAATGAAATTAAAATATAAACCATTAAAAATTAATAATATTTTATATTTACCTATAATCTTCATGGAACTCTATAAATCAAAAGAAAATATTGCTTTTATTTTTTTAATATATTTTACTTTATTTTTCCCTGCTTTTATAGACACTGTGTTAGAGTTGCGTAAAATTGGAGGTAATTATTTTTTTATTGAAAGTTAAAAATAAATTAACATGATAAAAAATTAATTTATATATAAAATTAATATTTATAACATAATATATTTTATTTATATTCCTATCAAAAAAATTTATATATATTACATATTATAACGTGACATTTTTTACATTATCGTTAACTTAAATATTATATAGGTCACAATTAATGTTAAATTAAATAAAGTAATATTTTTAATTTTTGATTATTTTATAATAAATATAATCATAAAATTAAATAAATTAATGTTTTTGAATGAATTTTAAGGATTATCATGATAGTTTTTAATTTTAATTACCCGATATTCCCTTTATCGTGTTAAATTTTTTTAACCCCATTACTATTCATAATGTCTAAAAATAAAAGGGATATATTTACAAAATTTACACCAGATAATTAAAATTTTTTAATGAATTTTATCGAATTAAAATCCAATAATTTCTATAAATTAAATTAAAAATAAAAATGTGAAAGGCTATAAAAACGATTTTCTAGACAAATGTGTTCTTAAGCCTAAAAACTAACTTATATCAAAATACAATATAATGGTGTTCCCGATGAAATTAAATAAATTACATTAAATAAATATCATTTAATATAATTTTAAATCTAAAATAACTTTTAAATTACATTATTTAATGAAAGTAAATGACATTTTAAAAAAATCAGAACTATATACTATTAATAGAAAAATTAATCAT
This sequence comes from Viscum album, assembly GCA_963277665.1. NCBI lineage: Eukaryota > Viridiplantae > Streptophyta > Magnoliopsida > Santalales > Viscaceae > Viscum > Viscum album. The sequence goes on from OY728147.1 coordinate 284,897,726, forward strand.
TTCAGAAAAATCCCAAAATTTAACCGAAATGTAGTTTTTATATGATTATTAAAAAAAATATATTCATTTTATAAAAAAAATTGAAAATTGCTAGAGATTAATTATAATTTTAATGTACAAAATTATAAGAAATCATTTTCAAAGAAATGAAATTTTGAATTATAAAATGAATTCACTTAAAATTTAGTTCATATTTCATATGAATTGATCAATATATATATATATATATATTTAGTTGGTAAATAATAAATAATTTTCATAATGAAGCTACTTATTTTCATACCCTCTAATTCAACAACGTGGTTATAACATTTAAATAATAATATTATAATAATATATCTCAATTCACATAATGCTCGGTTTTGCATGTTAAGAAAGATATTGAACAGTTCAAATTATTTAAATAGAAAAATATATTAAATTATTTGGAGTTAAAAGTAATAATTATAATAAATCGTAAGTCTAACCATATCTATGATAGAGTATCCCTTTAATTGGTAAATGTTTTAAGGGTCCACTAATGACTCAAAATTCTCTAATGAAAGGTGAATGTAAATGCCTCCATCTAATAAGTGGTTGTCTAGAGTACGAAAAAATTTTGGGTCACAAAATCTATAAAAATCCGTTATAGACTACGTGTTAGGATCACCCCATAACATATGTTATCTCTATCACTAAAACTAATAGTGTTCACTCATCATATGGGGATCCACATCGTAGTTGATTGAAACCATGAATTGCTTCACTAGTGGAGGATCGATATCCTAAATTGAGAGTATATGGACTACTCACAATAATATTGGTTAAGGAACATATACCCACTCACATAATAGCTAAATAACATGAATGGTTCCCTATATGAATAAAACATCACTTATCTGGTTAGAGACTAGAGGCTCTTGCTCTGGCATGTGTGCCTCAAAATCCGGCATCAAGATTCCAGCATACTGTCTGTGTAGTGATATCATGAACTTGATAAGAAAAAACTATGTTAATTTAAATATATATAGGGTTGTTAACTCAATAATAAAATTAAAACAATTTTAATCAACACACTACAAGATACATGTACCATTTCCACCAATAAGATTTGTGTGGAAGATGTATAAGGAGTTCCAATTGGCCCATGCTTCATGTGATACCATCTAGTTAGCTGAGAATGATTTTTTTAGAATTTGGGATTATTAATAAAAAACAAAGAAATGTGTGGGCCTAAGGTAAACCTCATATGATATTTAACATGGAAATGAATCCATTTTGACCACTAAAATTTTAAAGATGAAATCAAATTTTATGTGACCATAATTTTAATATTTATAACACTATCCATTCAAGAAATGTTCCACTATTGGTGTTCCCCATAGGATTTTCAAATGATAAAATTTTTCCAAGCTTAATAGTAAACATATAACCACTAGAAAACATAAATATCTTTCACCAAAGTATGAATGAATGCTTATCATTTTCATGTCACCCAGACCCATATAGGTTGTGTGTTTACAGCTTCTACTAATGGAAACACATGACATTGTGCCTTTGGTCCCCACTATTGGCTACCAAGTTATATATTAAAGACCTCTAACACCTAATATATTAACATTTACATATATACATATAAAAGGGAACCCTCTTAACATGATTTCTACATGGCCTCCATGTTGGGATACTATCATTGAACTACCGGCCTTATAAAAGGATGTTGGTGATCATGAAATATGAGAAAGGAGAAAAACAATCATGGTGGATGGATATTTCTTTCCATTATAATGGTAAAACCACCGTTCATCTTTCATAAGTCTGCCCAATAATGAAAAACACATGAACATTTTTAATAACAGAACAATAACTATTAAAAAAATTTTAATTCGATTTTAATCGTGGTAAAAAATTCAATAATAATTAATTTAAATAGAAAAATTGAAAATAATGGAAGATAAATGAAATACGAATCTTTATCACAATCTTGGATCGATGTTATTAGAATTCACATCATCACTAGGATCCATCGACAATCCCTCAAATAATTCTTGATAATTTATCCATTTATCAGGACTCTAAAGCTCTCCCACTAATTTGGATTTATAGTTAAGAATATGAATAAAAAAAATTATAGTAATGTATAAATTTATAATAAAAATTTAGTGTTTTTAGTGATTAATTTGACCTGAGATAAACCAATAGTAGGTCCCAAAATGTAAACTCAAATTATATAACCCCTAGGGTGAACACCCTTTCCTATGTTAAAATATGGTGAAAAATTCCAATTAAAGGATATATTAAGGAGACATAAGAAATTAATTATTATCAAATTCATATATACTATAGATTAATATTTTATTTTTAATGTAGAATATTTAGAAATCCATTGTGTGATTTAAGAAAAAATCACCCAATTAATAGTCCATAAATTATTATTTGAAATATTTCAATGTATTAGTTGAAAAGAGTCTAGTATGGTAAAAATACCCCCATCATTTTCACCAAACCCATATTACACTAGGTTCATACTCCATATGATTAATAAGATGACCCCACCATATGATATTGTATACTATCATCCAGTAAAACTAAAATAATTCATTTTTGAAACCAAAATTCATTTATTTATAAAACATACTGACCAAACACGACTAACTAGTATTTAATTAGGTGTTGATGCGAATCATTAACCACTATAAATTTAGGTTTTCCAAAACATTCCCCATTTAAATTCACTAAATTATCAAAAAATAATGTTAATTTACTTGAATTATTAATATTGTTCTTCCCACTATATATTTATAAAAATATTTACTTTTCATGAATCGATTCTTCTATATTCCATCATTACTTGAGCATCATTTTTTATAGTAAATTCTCATTCCATCCCCATAAACTCACCCTACACATCAGACTAGTGTCTAAGTACATTGTTGTTCCCCATATTTCGGTAGTTAGGTTATACTTTTAATCCATTATCAAACATAAAAGTCTCAATGTAAATACCTTAGAACTAAAAAATCCTATCACTGTTAAGTAACACATATATTACTTTACCTAGAAGGATCTATTTTACTCAAAAATAATCTTTAAAAATTATAGTTAAAATCCACTCTTTACAGGGATAAAAACACCCATCCAATTTGATAACACATATATCGAGGCTCCCTAATCATTGAAATCTCACTAATCTAATTAGTCATACAACTCTATTCACGATCTTCAACTATTATCACAATATTTCTAATCACCCCGACATGATACTTTTTTTATTTATATTAGAGTACCAAGGAGTAACTACATTTATTAAGGGACTGAAGATTCCTAGACACCCTTTCAATACCAATTCACCTCTCAGCTTCCTAAATCCCTCAAAGTTCTTAGAGGACCCAGAGACATCTTATTTCAACACATAAAAATAAAATGTTCATTGTATATAACTAACATTAATTACCACTACCCATATTGAATTTAAATTAGTTGTCATATATTCTTACACATCACTAATCTCAATTGATTTTTAATCAAAAGAAGATATACTCTCTCATACAACTAGATGATCTAACTATACTCATTCCTTTATTGGCCACATCTTATCAGTCATAGGCTTTCATTCATAACTACTTAACCATATACCCTTGTCAACTAATTTTCTCACATGGAACTAATTGTGTTTTAATTTTAATAGGAATATAGGAATTTCAAATACTTAAAACAACCACCCCACCAAAAATAATATGGTGAACCAAACCGTTCACACATATTATTATATGATTTCTAAACATAAATATTCACTAATATGACACAAAAATTGTAAAGTACTAGTGTCATTAAAATTCTAGGATCCAAATACAAAAAACAAGGAATGAGTATTTTATTTTCCATAGAGAGCTCCATAAATCCATTCAACATCCAAAATCTACGTGGGATAACCTTGGGGATACATAAAGCAAAAGTTAATCTAAATATCCCAGTAAGGTAATAAGTATGATGAGAAATTATAACATGTGTGTCAAAGATATAACATGACATCATAAAAGAGAAGGTAAATGAGTAATAAAGTTGAAGAATATCATAATGAGAAAGGTAGCATAATATCATGAAAAAATGGGAAAGTGGAAACAACATAAACTATGATATAAACATAATTCGACGTTAGATACTAAGAAAAAATCACTTGGTGGACATAGTCCCGTAATGGATTTGGTCCTATCCCTAATCCCATAAATGATGTATCATGGTAGTAAAATACAACCAAATTAATTAGAGTGATATATAATTAAAATCCAACCCATCACATTCATTTCATTTACATGAATATTCCTACCATATATCAATATCAATCATAATTAAGAAACATATTAATTCCCAATGGAAGTAAATAGATTGTATAATCATATATCATAACATAATCAAAAGACATTTCTTATAGAATGAATTTGAAAAATGGTCATAAGGCATGAAATGCCCCGTAAAATGAAGGGATAATAATCTTGGTATATATGTGAGATAAATAGGTATAGATTTTATTAGTGTTTTATAACTTAACAAGAGAGAAATTGAGTTTTAGAGACAATGGTCATAACCCAATGAAAATTGTTAGTTTGAAGGATCCCTTAGCTCAAGCATGATTTTTCATGTGCGTTATTTATCTCCATAAATAATAAAGTAAATTTAATTATTTAATTTATTAAGAACCTATTTAAAGTTTATTTTTCATTTTTATTTAATTTTTAACTTGTCATATTCAATTACCCAACCTACTAATTCAACATTAGAAGTTTTTATAATAAATAACGCATACGCCCCAAATCAATTTGTTAAATTGACTACGGGAAAAGAGATTATTAATAAATCATATAAATAATTTTAGCCATTAAATAATTATACATTTTATACATAAATTATTTTTTTAAAACTAAATATAATATATAGTTAGGAAAAATGGACTACGTTACAATCTGGGAGATGATAGGTCATAGAAACACATGAGTAACATTTTATTTTTTCAAAGATCGTGGTGGATAAAAGATAAGTTTTTCTTTATAAATATATTGTTGTAAATATGTAATAAATAAAATTTTATTTATTTAAATACCCTTACTCATAATATCTATGTGATATAGTAATAATAATAAAAAATGAATCACATCAGTTCACAAGGTTGTAGTCTATCACACACCTGAACAACATTATAATTTTCAATTGATGGTAGGGTAAGAAATTATATGATATATTAATTTTAAATAATGATTAATACTTCAATATTATCATATAAACATATTAAATTGGTCATTATTAAATTTCATTTAAATATTATGTGAAAAACAAATCATATCGCTTCGCGAGGTGGTAGTCCACCGTACACACGAACGACATTATCGTATTCTCTGTGGAAAGGAAAGTAAGAAGTCATATATAATATTATAATTATATAAGTATAAATAAATCATAAAAATAATACACAACTATTAAATACCTCATTATATTCATTCTAAAAATGTGGTGATAGAAACTAAATTATGTCGGTTTGGGAGGCAGTAGTCTTCCTTACACACGATCAACTATTTAATTTCCCATTTGAGGGTGGTGAATATGGTTTTAGGTCACAAAAAAATATCTAAATATATTTAAGATACTTATATTATTATATCACCATGTTTTAATAATATTTTATGGTGGTGGAGGAATAAATTAAATAAAATACTTGGTTAAGGGCGTTACCTCTTCTTCAGAAAACTTTTTGATTGCATAAAATCCTACATATGATTGATTTATGATGAAACCAATGATTATCAGATGATTTTATAGAATTAGGAAATTTACATTTATAGGTATTTCGAAAAACTGGTTCTGGATGTGTATAAAAGATAGGATAGGGGGCTAACTTTTATAAGTGTGGGAGAGGACACACATAATATTTTTGAAAGGAATGAATTACACCCATGTTTTTCTCATGACATTAGGATAAAAAATAGACCATATTATAAATTTGTAATATAAATTCTCTAAATATGAACATAAAATATAAATTATACATGTTTTGGGTCATTTTTTACCCTGATCCTTTATGTTAAACCCATGGTAAACCCTTTTTACCTTAACCGTGGTAAATAATTTTTACTATTTTCACAGTATATTAGGGTAAAAAATTAAGATGACTAATTATATGGTATTAATTAATATGATATATAATATTGAATCAATTTTTTTTAATTCAAATCACATAAGTGGAATAATTTAATTTAAGATTAAGCCTATAGTCGTATAGAAAAAAAATTCCAAAAAAAACTTACCAATGTTTGAAAAGTGTTTATATAAAAATTCAATATAAAATTGATTATAATGACCTAAGTTGGGTTAATAATTATGTAATTAAACAAATTTTACATCCAAAAATACATTAAAATAATTTTTTTTGTAAAATGATTTAAAAAAAGTTATCTTTAATAAAAACAAATATTATTCACTATTAATTAAAAAATGAATGTTTTCAAAAAAAATTTAAAAAATGAATCCTAAGATAATTTTGATATGAAGATTTAAAAACTGAAGTTATTTTAAAAAAAATACATTTTATAAAAGTTTTTTAAATTAGGTTTTTATTATGTGGGAAATCATGATTAGCCCACCTTTTAGAATAATACAAATTTACTGAAAACAAGATTTTTTAGTTTTTTATATATAATAAATATATTCATTAAATTAATTTTATAAATTCTTAAAACAGATAATTTTCATAATTTATTTATTTTTATTTGTAACTACCAACTTATCATCCAGGTAATAATGAGCATGTTTAAATAATAATATTTTCATAAAGTATTGGGTTTTGATTGAAATAGTCATTTCAGGACTGGAATGCTATAAAAGAGAAAGAAATATTTAAAAAGAAATATATTGTAAATTCTCAATGTTTTACCTTATATTACAATCTTAGTGTTTTATGTCATATAATTTATTGAACAAGATGTTCCTATTTTAAAACCGTAGGGTGTTAAATTCTACACCTTAAATAAATTGTGTCCTTTCAAATTAATCTAAATATGAGTAATCAAGGGATTGATATTTTGAAATACCTTTGTTAGAAACCCACATAGTAAAAATGGTTGTTAATACTTCCTTCTAAATAAAGGGAAAGCTAAATAATATGGTTATATGAAGTAACACACATCTAGGGTTCGATGTTGGTGAACATTAGTGGGAATTGAAAAGTTGGACATGGAAAAAAAGTATAAATAATTAGTGAGAGTGATAGAGATCATTGATAGAAATAATTTTAATGATCAAGAGAAAGTTAAGAATATTAAAATACATAAATAAATTATGAATTAATATTCTATTGATTCATCAGATATGAAGGTAATATTAGAAAATGTTTGTTTCAAATTACTTTTCCTAGAGTTGAGAAATTATCTTTCTATAAAGATATATTACATCAGAATATATAATTACATTATTTCATATATATAATTTTATCGTTTAATTATTCTTATATCAATTTCCACTTTAACTCTCTTGTAAAGGAATGAATATCCAATATGGGTTTTTTGTTTCGAGAGTCCAAAATTTAATGTTTAACAAATCATATGATTCACAAAAGAGTAACAAGTTTTTGATCTTATATATATTAAAATCAAAATGGTTAGCATAAGGAAAGGTAATTTAAAAAATGAATATATTAATCTCTAAAATTAAACAATGAATCCAAAGGTTTTACAAAAATCATTCCCTAAATAAAGGACCTCATATCCCAAATAACCTCAAATAGATCAACATCAAGAATATATCAAAATTATATTTTCTTCAATCATGTGTTTTTCCATAAAATATCACCTTACCATTAAATCACATGTATCGGTAATTACTATGATTTTAAATATTTAAAATCCTTAATGAAAATATTCAACATAAAAGTCCATATATATATATATATATATTTCATGATTAATATAATTCCTATATTATTGTGCATAGATATTTCATTCATTTAACTTCATTATAAGACTATTAAATAAGATTCATCATCTTATTCTTCAATACCTCCTAAATTTCAAATGTCACTCGATGTATCTTCATCATTAATAGAAAATTTATTACTCATTGAACCCTGTTGATCATAATGTTGACCATTCCCCTTATGACATTTATTTTCAATATGGTAATTCATTCCCAATTTAAAACACTCAACTATTGATGGTTCCTTAGGTAAACCATTATTCTCATCTGTTGCATTAAATAATCTTTTAATTTTTCCTCAAAAACTATATAGTTTTTCTCTTCTTCTCCACACATAAAAAACATTCTCGTTACACAGAGATATCACCTTGAGTTATTTTTCCCACATTATCAAAAAATAGGAAACTAAATATTCTTTCATCCATGAACACCACCACCCAAAATCTTACTGAACTCTATCCTTCTATTCTTTAGTAAGATAGAGAATCAGTTAAGGTGAATTGTTTTTAAAAAATATCATGATAAATGATTAAGAATAATCATAACATCATTTAATATAATCATTATACAATTTGTTGTCACATCAACAAATTGTGTATAACTTCATTGTGAATGGTAATCTTTCTAGTTCCCACCATTGAAAAAACCCAAAAATAATTATATGAGTAATAATGATCATAGTGAGAAACCACATAATCATGAAAAATCAATTATATAATTTCTTAATCAGGACACCTTATTTCCAATATATTACACATTAGGTTTATTCTTGGTCATTCATGGTCATCGTCTATTAAAATACTACATAATGCTTTGTAATGTGTTTTTGAATTTATGAATCATATCCCCCTTGTGTGTCAAACGAGGTTCACAGTAAGGCTTGTTTTTTTATACTAGGTAAATCCCGAGTGAATATATACATACCTTTTTCATAGTTGTTACCCCTAGGAAAATCTGTTAGAGAACCACATCCACTTGGAATAATGCGATATGTATGTCATTCCTCAGAAACCCCTCACTCTAAACTTCACCAAAATTCTAGGATATTTTCATATACATATAATTATCCTTATATTTATCCTAACAATAATCATTTGGGTTATCGCTAATGTTTTATAATACTATTATCAATATGAAAACTAAAAATATAATATGATACCAAATATGGTGACCCAAGCCTTTTACACATATTTTTACATGATTTCTAAATATAAATATTCACTAGTATAACAAATGGATCAAAAAGGCCTAGCGTATTTGGAATACATAATTCTTAATACATAAAACATAGAATTGATATACTATTTTCCATTTGAGAACCTAAAATTCATTCAAACTCCTAAATCATCATGGGATTATTGGGGGAATACATAAATAAATGGGTGATTTAAAAATCTCAGTAATAGAATAAGCATGATAAGGAATCATAACATTCGAGTCAAAGGTATAACATGACATTATAAATGTTATTATACAAGAGAAATCAAAAGTAATAATAAAAAATTATCATGGTATCAAAATTTAATTGAAATACGGGATGTTTTCTACATTATAAAACATGACATAAAAATATGTCAAGGATAACTTCCGATACAACATCACATAGTGGACCAAGTCCCATAATGAATTAGGGTATGTCCCTAATCTCATACATGACGTATTATAAGACAAAAAAATTATACAATGCATTTTATGGATATATAATTCTAGTACCACCCATAAATTTTAATTCATGTACTTTCTTAGCCATTCCATATAAGGATATGAATCATAATGAATAACATAATAATTACCAATGTAACTAAATGGGTTGCATAATCTTGTCTCATAACATAATTAGAAGATATTTCTAAAATAATGAATTCAAGAAATGGAAAAAATAAATGTATTAACCCATTAAATCAAGGCATTATAGGATAGTTATTCTTGTGAGGGACATATATAAAGAATTTAGTACCATTACACAACTTAACTAAATGGAATGTGAGTTAGAGAGAGAATAGTCACAACTAAATAAAAAGAGTGGGTTATAAAGATCCATTGTATCGAGCCCAATTTGTCATGAGAGTTATTTATATCCAAAAATAATAAAATTCAGTTAATTATTTAAATTATTAAGAAATTTTTTAATGTTTTATTAATTTAATTTTAATTATTATTATGAAATATTAAATTACATAAACAATTAAATCCACATTAGATGTTTTAATGATCAACGACTCATATGTCAAAAATCACTTTGCTATGTTGAAAAATGTCGAATATATAATTAATTAAAAATATAAATATTGGTAAAAACTAAATAATTATCAATTTTATACATAAAAAATACCTTATAAACCAACCAAGAAATATGGTTATGAAAACTAAACTACGTTACAATCACAGAGATGGTAGGTCATATGCATGCATGATTAACAATTTCATTTTCAGAAGACCAGGATGAAAAGAAGGTAATTGTTATTTTATATTTCTGGGAGATAATTATATCATAATTATTATATTATTTCATTAAAAAACTTTACTCATTCCATTCATATGATGTGGTAATAAAAAAAATAAAAAATGAATCTCATCGCGTTGTGAGGCGCTAGTCCGCCATACACAAGAAACGTCATTATAATATTAAATGGATGGTAAGGTAAGAAATTATATGATATATTAATTTAAAATAATGTTTAGTATTTAATTATTTCATATATATTTATTAAAATAATCCTTATTACCTTCCATGTAAAGTGTATGTGAAAAATGAATCACATCACTTCGCCTGGCGGTAGCCTACCGTACACATGAATGACGTTATCATACTCTCTATGGAATGTAAAGTAAGATGGTATATATGATATTATAATTAAAAAATTATAATTATAATTTATATTTTATATATTAACATTATATATAACATTATATTTAGCTGTGAGTCAGGGTGATGGAAAATCAACTACGTCTGTTTGTGAGGTGGTAGTCCGCTTTTCAAAAGACCAATTGTTTCATTTTGTATTTGAGAGATGGGGAGAATGTTTTAGTTAATGCAATTAATATAAAAAATATAAGTTTATGAAATATATCAAGGTTATTATATCATCATGTTTAAATAATATGTTATGTATTTTGGGGAATAAATAAAATATAATTCTGGATTTAGGTTGTAACCTCTTTTTTAGACAGTTTCTTTTAGTTTGTACCAAAATCCTACCTAGGATGGTTTTATGAAAATACCAAGGACTTTAGTATGATTTCAAGTAATTAATAAATTTATTTGGGTAGTAATTTTCCAAACCAAATTGTTTTTAAGTGTTTAAAGGAGAGGATAAGGGGAGAACATTTATAAGTTAGGGAGATGATGCACTTGATATTTTGGGAATGAAATAATTACCCCCACTTTTTTCTCATTAAAAGGCTCCAAAATAGACTATTATTGGACCTTATAAGATAAAAGGTTTATAAATTTCCATTAATTATTAATTTTTCATTTTTCATTTTAACAGTTATATTTTATGTTTATCCACTGATAAACCCGTTTTTTACATTTACCTCAATAACTAATTTTTAATAGTTTCAGTATTCATTAAGACAAAAAAATAATCTGTGGTTATTTGATAGTATAATTTTTTATTCAAAATATGGAATCAAGTTTTCTAAATTAGGCTCATATATTTGGAAAAAATTAATTTAAAATTAAACCCATAGCCATATCGAAAAATGGTTTTCCAAAAGAAAAACATTTAAAACATTTAACAATTTTTATATCAAAATTCATAATGAAATTGATTCAAATAAAATAATTTATATTCATAATAATATAATTGAAGTAATTATACTTTTAAAACCACATTAAAAAAATGTGTCTTGAAAATTATTTAAACGAAAAGGATGGGTTTAATAGAAAGTGGTCTTTTTCACAATTCATTAAAAAATGATACATTTTGAAAAAAAAAATGAAAAATTAACCGCAAAATAATTTTTACATGATGATTTAAAAAAATGAAGTTTATTTTTAAAAAAATTAATTTCCTAAAAATTCTATAAATTAATTTTAAATTATGTTCTCAAAGCTTGGCTAGACCACCTTTTAGAAAAGTATAGTTTTTTAAAAAAATATTTCATTTTCTTTTAATAGATTAATATTTTACTTCTAAGTATTGGATAATACTTGAATTTATTTTATACATGTGTAAAATATATAGTTTTCATAATTTAGTAATTTTTGTTCATACCTTCCAAATTAATGGATATGTTACAATGACCATGTTTAAATGATAATATTTTAATAATGTATGGTGTTTATTATAAACCCATTATTTTGTGCATCAAAAGCTATCAACGATATTAAATTTATTTAAAAATAAATATATTATAAATGCTCATGGTGTTACCGTTTATTATAAGGTTATTTTTGTGTTTCATATAAACTATTGAACAAGACATTCCTCTTTTAACATATCTGGGTGTTACACTACGTCCACGTGTATTCTTATATAAAAAATAAAATACCCCTTCGCTAATTTTCATAGGTCATATCATTATTCCACGCCATATATCACATAGACATCACCCCCATTTTATAATGTGGAGTGAGAATGAAATAACCCTTTTAATAAATAACCCATAGAAAACCACCCTACCAATGTATACTCTATGGTACCCAGCTAATAAACCCTAAGTCATACCAAGAGTCATACATATAAACCTTCTATCCCCCAAGTGATGTCATGGGGATAAGTATCTTACCGATCAAAGGTACCCATATACATTTTTGAACCCTCTCAAGGGTTTCTATTCATTAGAGAAATCCTATGTATACACTTTTTAATGATTTCCCTCAAGTGAGACCATATCCAATCAGTAATATACCAAGAAATTCTAGGTGCCTCTGTCTCAACGATACCCAAAGAATCAAAGGTCTTGTCCTGAAAAAACCAAAACACCAAACTATAATTCTATATTAAAGGATGGTTCCTAATTCCTTATTCAAGGAAAACAGGTCAACAATTAATGAATAAAAGGCCTAAAATCGATATATTACTTCAATATACCATGAAATATTGTCCTCATATACTCATAAATTATCCCAATCATGAACACTTTTTTGGGGTCCCATGAAAATAATAAATACCCATGACCCATTGAAATATTGTCACTAAGTGATCCTAATATTACCAATGTTATGAAAGGTACTCTTTCTAGGTAATGAATACCCCTCACAATCCATTTATAATCTATAAACCCCATTGTCCCAATTCTAGTAACTCAAGTATAAACACCTAATAAATAACATTTCATCACATATAACACAATATAAATGTTTATATATAAGGAACTATATACCTCATTAATTAGAGTTAACTAATTTAACCAAGCTCATCTAAATCTAACATTGTCGCATCTATCCTTTTCAATCACCAGAGATCCTAACTCAATCCATAAATCATATAAAATTAATCCAACAATTGTGATTCAATTTTTAATAATTATTACTATATGATATCATCTTTTAACCATCTATATATCTTGCTATTTATTTGTTTTTACTATTTAGTTATTTAATCGAGCCCTGTATCTTAGTTAATTTTATGTTTTAGTGGTTTTTTGGGGATGATAAGATATGATATAGTGGATATATAGAGGTTAAATGTAGCATTGGAGATTATTTATTTCCATCAGCTAGCCTGCGAAATCCTTAAGCTAGTTGACGGGTTTAACATTATATCATTAAGACTAAAAGAGGTTTATTGGATAACTAGTGGTTCCAAAAAAAGGTGGGTCTGCAAGAAAATAACCCCATCCAACTAGTGGAGGTCTCCCAACCGGATATTTGGGTCTTTAGCCATGCATGTGCATTGTAAGACACCATTATCTAGTTAGTGGTTACCCCAGACTAGCCTGTGGAATCAATATGGGAATAAATAAAAAGTGGTAGAATCATAATTAAACCCTTATTAACAATTTTTTAAGAATTTTAATCCTTTTTATGAGCCAAATTTGGTATTTGAGAAGATGAAGGGTTCTTTAAGATTCCTAGGGATTCTTCAACACTACCCCTAGATCTCATGATCTGTTATTTGAATCAAACATCTTGAGTCGATAAGTCTCAATTATTTTTAGTGAAATCTTCATTCTTTCTCCTTGAATCTGCTTTTTACAGCCTTGAAATTTTTTTTAATCCTATGTACATAGGGCATCACGGTGTTTCAAATTGATCCAACTTCTTGATCATTGGAGTTCTTTTTTGTTTTTGGTAGGCCTCTGAAACATCTCCCTATGGGTTTTATTAGATTGTTAGTATGAGTAACAAATGAGATCATGATGAAACATTATCACATAATAATTTATAATTTCTTACCTAATAAAATTGTTGAATCCAAATTATTATTCCTCACATGTATCATGGTGGGTTCATTGGTGTTTAAACCAAGACTTACAACCACCTAAGAGGTGTGTCTACCCTTAACATTAGGCTGAATCTTTGAATGTATAAACCTAAGTCCCTATGTTGAATTATAAAATTTTTATGGAATGGATTAATTTATTAATTGGATTAACATGTTAATTATATATATTGGATTGATAAATAATCACTTGATATATATGTGATTAATTGGCCTGAAATTAGAATTTCCATAAGGGCATGATGGCATAGAGTCATAACTGGAATGTGTAATGGTAATTTGGAATAAATGGAATGTGAAATAGAATAGTTACAATTATTTTGATAAGTATGTAAAATATAATAATTGAACAATTTGTTTGATATTTGGTAATTTGGATGAATTAACCAATATGGTTTATGATAAAATGTTTGGTATGATTGATAAATTTGAATGCATTATCTCTTATTTTCATTTGATATTGAGTTGTTAAATAATCTATATCATGATAATTTTCATGTACTTTTATGTCTTTTTATCATCTATCTATCCTTATAATGGGAATTATAATTAGGATAAGTGATAATATCTTATTTGGAATGGTATTTGTAGAGACCCGAAGCTTGACGTACATTGACATTACATTACTTTTGCGGAATACTTAGTACATTACAAAAACACACACACAAGGACCGTAATAGTTTAGTGTCTTTGGAAACTCGGACTATAATCTACTAATTGTGGTGAAAGATCTTCAACATCTCCCATAAAGATCTTCTTTTTCTTTACCTAAAACCTTTCTATATATCCAGGGGAAAAGAAAACATAAAAGGGTGAGCTCAAATGCTCAGTAAGGGTAAATAAAAGAAATATCAATCACATCATATTCATAAGAACATAACATTTTGGAAATCATAACCTGCAAAAGAGAGCATAATTTCATAACATGGGATAAATCACGGTAGTGAAATGTAATCACAATAATCATAACTTAAAACATGAAACTTTGTGGCATTCACACATAATCATAGAGAATCATTTCTTGTTAGTCATGACTCATTTCCAAGACTATCTTAGTGGACAAAGTCCCTTTCTGAATCGAGTAACCCTCATTTCAGTCCTGTTTCACTGAACCGGTATAACCTACCGTTCCAGCCCTGTCTATCTCATGAGATATAAAATCATTACCCAATGAATTGGAGGGAGATATAGGTCCCGCCCATCTTATAATGAATCCTTTCTTATGTGTGCCACATAATCATAAAACATACATCATCGCATAACACATGTAACAAAAATGGGATTCTTGAAACATCATGACATCATAAATCAATTCATATAAGATAAAGGAATTCATAAAAATAATTCCATCACAACATGATCAAATCAATTTAATAATAGGGATAAAAACAGAACCCTTTATTATCTTAGATGGAAAATAATTTTGATAAAACACTTGAACTCCATTCTTGAGGAAAATATCCTTTCTTCTTCAAAAACATTTTTCCTTTCTTAACATGTCATACATTTTTAAACTAAAGAAGTTGATTAAAAATAAACTTGAAAACTTGTAAAGGAAGATTCTTGGAAATAATGTTTTAAAAATCCATTCATGCCATATAAGTTAAAAAAACATTCTCCTCGTACTTTTGTCGGAAAAGTCAAAAAGTACCTCGTACGAAAAACATCAAAATATTCCTTTCATATCTTTTACTAAAAACTCACCGAAGGGTAAAAATGGATTTAAACAATTGTATGTGGATGGAAATAATATTACATATTGATGAAACATGGATGTGGATGATAAAATACACCCCAGTAAATACTTACGAATAAACAATCTCGGATAAAAATGAGATTGTGATATTTCCCTTACCTTAGGTCCGATTAGCTTTGTACGTGTCCGAAGCTCCTCTTCTTTGGAATGCTTCTTTGAATCCTCCACTTAGGGAACTAAGATTGGTCTTTGAAGAAGACCAGGGCCTCTAGGATTATTCTAGGGAAGTGTAGAGGAGAAAATGGCAGGGGTTGGCCGAGCTTGAGTGCTCAAATTGGTGTGAGGAGGAGGGGGAGGAGGTGTCCTTTTATAAGGGAGGAGAGGGGCACCTTAGGAATTCATAAAAATATTAATTTATAATAAATCTAACCCCACTTAAAAACCTCCAAAAATGACTCATATTCGAATATTAGATGAGATAGGGTTGTAATCGCATCAACCAATCAAATTTAGACATGTTTGGATCTTATTTGAAACCTTATCATTTTGATTTATCTTTATTTAATCTATTTAAGTTTATTTGTGGTAATAAAATTCTAAATTTTAAATTATAACAAATAATTACTTTTTTGTTGTGAATTTTCAATAATTGTTTACTTTATAACATTATAAACCATATAAATATAAATTTATAATTTTTAAATATTTATGCGATTTTTAAACAATTTTATAATATGTTATTTTTGTAAAATAACAATAGTGTCAATTTTGACACTATTCATTTATTTGAATTTAAATAAAATATATACAGAAGATATGTTCGAACTAAAAGCTTTAATATATTAATAAAAGTTCATATTTATCTATAAAATTAGTTTATCACATTAAATAGTTCATATAATATTTATTTTATTATTTTTAAAACCATTTATTTGGTTTATCTCTTAATAAAATAATTACTACATCATTTTTGTATAATTATTTAATATACTAATTTGTTGTATAAAAATTTAAAATAAAATCCTATGATGAAGATAAATATATTAACTTTCACAATAATACTTTTACTCGAATTTATCATCTTAAAATCACAATATTTAAATTGTTATATTTATTAAATTATGAAGGTGACAACTTTGGCATCATTTAAAATAAAATAATATAAGGGTCATAATCGCTTTTATAAGGCTCCAAATGGTCAAATATTCGACCATTGGATGATTATGGTTTACATTTACATGGAATATAAGTTTTGGTTAGGTATTTGTGCATTTTATGGTCACTATTAGTTTAATAAAAACAATATTCTTGATTTTTCACTAGATAAACAATTTCTGCATCACTATTGTTTCATAATTAATGATAATTATTTAATCCCTAAAAATTATAAATAAATTTATATGATGTATATAATTTCATTAGATTTCTGGAGACTATTCATGTTTGAAGTTTCATGAAGTTTATCACTAAATTAAAATTAATATACTTATAAGATTTAGGAGAGTGACATGTTGTCACTTTCTTTGGTTTTAATAATAATTAAGTTATTTTCATGGAAAAATGTCCATTAAATGATTCTAATCCGACCCTTAGGTGATATGGGTTGACTTTTAGTCATCCAATAGGATTTTGACATTTTTTAGGGTAATTTTAAAATATTATATTTACCCTTAATTACCCGATTTACCTTTAACTATGATAAATAAAATTTACCGTAGTTACTATTCATAATTCCCAAAAATAAAAAGTAGCTTATTAACATAATTTGGACCCACTGATTCCAAATATGGAATCCTTTTTTCCAAATTCAATACACAAAAGATGCAGAAATTAAATTAAAATTAATCCCGTTGTCGAAAGAAAACGGGTTTTTCTTTAAAACATTGCAAAAGATTGAATTGATTTAACGTACGAATTCAAGGTAAAATCAATGCTAATGACATACATTATATTAAATGGTAAAAATATATTCTGTTTATACTTTAAAACCATTCAATATTATAATTTAACCACATAAGATATTATGATGAAAAAAGTTGTTTTTAATTAAAATATAGCGTGTTTTTACTATTCATTAAAATATGAAAGTTATCGGAAAAATATCAAAACTTTATCTAATGTAAATTTTTATATCCTGATTCAAAAGAAGAATATTATTTTGTCAAATTGAACATATAAACATGTCAAAAACTATATTTAGAGTGGGTGCGCCATCAAAAGGCGGTAAAACTTCATTTTTTGAAAAATACTTATTTTACCCGAAAAATTTATTTTGTTCTTATATCATGTTCTAGAAAATGTGTAAGATGAATAATAATGTTATAAAATTCAAAATTTAGTTAATAATATTCATAACGGCTAGTTCATGACAATATTATAATAATATAACATTGTTTATTAAAACCCGGTATTGCGTACAACACATGCTATCGAGGAAGGTCTCGATTGCGTGTAATGCAAGCCAAGTCAGGGTTGCGTGTTGTGAAAGAATCCTTCATTGTTTCGTATAACAGAATCCAACCATATTTCATTTATACATTTAATATATATATATATATATATATACTCAATGTTGCGTAGAATAACTATTATCAAAATTATGTGTAACACGGTCCAAGAATAGTGTTGCGTATACTGCAAGCTAATACGGTGTTGTGTATAGCGCAAGGTAATCTTGGTGTAGAATACAAAATAAGACATTAATGAAATTAAAATAATATTTTTCATAAAATCTCGGGGTGTTACATTCTACCCCCCTTAAAATGAATTTCGCCCTCGAAATTCGTCGGGGTTATAAATGGTTTACTATTTGAAAGTTTCTTTGATAGGAACCCACATCGTAAAAAGGAATACCAAAACCAATCTTTAAAAACAAAAGTATGAAACGTAACGGTTACCCAAATAAACTAATCACTGGGTTTCTACATAGGTGAAAAATATGGATATGGAAGAGAAATCTAACCATCATGTTCTGATGGAGAGTGGTAGAGAACATGGCTATGGAAAAGCTAGCAATCACAAATCCATAAATTTGTGACGATGTAAGGTACCATCTGATTAATCAGATATAAGGTCACTATGACAACATTTTTTTTGGTTTTCAAGATCGTTTCCCTAAAGTTGAAGAATTTGAATTAGAATAAATACTTACTTTATTTTGGTACAATCTCACTGTTGTTCGTGCCTTGAACAATTTCCAATTCATCTCTTAAATAAATGAAGTTGAATTTGTTATTCATGAAGTGTTAGCAGATCATGTGATAGAATGACGGGTCATTCCATCTGTCTCAAACAAAAGGTTAGCAAAAGTTATTAAATATACATAAGTCATTCTATAGTGAGATTAATCATATATGGTTCCTAAAATGGACTTATACTTCATATATCATACTGCTTAATATAATAATACTAGTTTCTACTAAACAGGGACTTCCTGTAGGTTAGTGGTAGGCGATAAAGGCCAGTCGCACTTCGGTTGTGGGTTCGATTCCCACAGCCTTGTCCGACGCGATGGGCTGTCGCCCGTCCTACAGGTTGTCCTTTTTCTAAAGCTATTTTACTATAACATCCCATCAATAATATCGAAAATCTTCTATCCTTAAACAATACTAACTTATGTCCAACATAATCCATTCTAATCTTTAGGCTTATCCATAATACTGTAGTCCACTCTCATAATATAGTGAAAACGATTACCAGAGATTCAATACCATCGTTGATCCCCATATATCATAAGATATGTCTTGTTGGTTACATTTCAAACATTCAAAGGCCTTAATCATGTATTCTCTTGAATACCCATTGAACCTTAGTGAAAACATGAATGCAGTTAAAAGTTAACACTTTCCACATACCAAAATCCTCAAAATTCTATATACTCAAACCATGATATCACTTAGTCCTTATATCAATCATGAGCTCATGCATACAATCAAACATCTCATTATCATCTTATCCCTTCATTATGCGCATATCATCTACTTTCCAAAAATACTGATACCATTCATCACATACTTTCAAAACTTAAGGAAATACAACAATGTAACAATCCATAGATTTCTCTTTATTCCATAGTAGCATGAGATTACTTATACAAAATTACACATGATAAACATGTAATCATTCCACTACATTCTTAAACCATTGACCGAGCTTCAACAATTCTTTCATCTCACATATCATTTGTAGTCTCATCATCATCATCCACATAAATACTACCCATACGACCATACTGATTTTCTTCATGAGACTTTACCTTATGGCATTGGTTTGCATAATGCCCGTACATTCGACATTTAAAACATTTAACCATTGTTGATGTTGTAGCAATACCATTATCCTCATCCCTGGTGTTAACCAACCCTTTTCCTTTGCACTTACTTGCTTTGTGTCCTTCTTTTCCACACCCAAAGCATATTCCAGTTCCCTTGAAACATTATCCTTGATGCCTCTTCCCACATTATTTACATAGGGGAAAGTGAACTTTCTTTCCTCTCTGATCATCATGGAACTCCATCTTTCTCTTATTAGTCGAGTCAGGAAACTTACCAAATTTTACTTTGTTGATCATATTATGAAATTGCTGATTCGGCATAATAATTATGTTTGGACATCCAAATCCCATTTCATTTGGTTGATCATGAAGAATATCATTCCATTGTCCATCATATCCTCCATTATTGTGAATCATCTTGTTTCCAGCCATTTTCTAAAACCCAAACAGAATAGTGTGAGAGGCAAAATAATGCTAGGGAAAACAACATAGTAAAGGGGGAGTACCCTTAATATCTAACATCTTAGGTTAAATTATGAGATCGTTATCGTAGTTCTAGTATTATATCCTATACGTATACTTATCCTTAGGGACATCCCTAGACATACCTTAGAAATATCTCTAGGGATCTCACTAATGTTTTCGCATCCTAGTTTCCAAAGGTTGACTAAACCTTTCCTCTGATACCAACTGTAGAGACCCGAAGCTTGACGTACATTGACATTACATTACTTTTGTGGAATACTTAGTACATTACAAAAACACACACACAAGGACCGTAATAGTTTAGTATCTTTGGAAACTCGGACTATAATCTTCTAATCGTGGTGAAAGATCTTCAACATCTCCCATAAAGATCTTCTTTTTTTTACCTAAAACCTTTCTTTATATCCTGGGGAAAAGAAAACATAAAAGGGTGAGCTCAAATGCTCAGTAAGGGTAAACAAAAGAAATATCAATCACATCATATTCATAAGAACATAACATTTTGGAAATCATAACCTGCAAAAGAGAGCATAATTTCATAACATGGGATAAATCATGGTAGTGAAATGTAATCACAATAATCATAACTTAAAACATGAAACTTTGTGGCATTCACACATAATCATAGAGAATCATTTCTTGTTAGTCATGACTCATTTCCAAGACTATCTTAGTGGACAAAGTCCCTTTCTGAATCGAGTAACCCTCGTTTCAGTCCTGTTTCACTGAACCGGTATAACCTACCGTTCCAGCCCTGTCTATCTCATGAGATATAAAATCATTACCCAATGCATTGGAGGGAGATATAGGTCCCACCCATCTTATAATGAATCCTTTATTATGTGTGCCACATAATCATAAAACATATATCATCGCATAACACATGTAACAAAAATGGGATTCTTGAAACATCATGACATCATAAATCATTTCATATAAGATAAAGGAATTCATAAAAATAATTCCATCACAACATGATCAAATCAATTTAATAATAGGGATAAAAACAGAACCCTTTATTATCTTAGATGTAAAATAATTTTGATAAAACACTTGAACTCCATTCTTGAGGAAAATATCCTTTCTTCTTCAAAAACATTTTTCCTTTCTTAACATGTCATACATTTTTAAACTAATGAAGTTGATTAAAAATAAACTTGAAAACTTGTAAAGGAAGCTTCTTGGAAATAATGTTTTAAAAATCCATTCATGCCATATAAGTTAAAAAAAACATTCTTCTCGTACTTTTTTCGGAAAAGTCAAAAAGTACCTCGTACGAAAAACAACAAAAGATTCCTTTCATATCTTTTACTAAAAACTCACCGAAGGGTAAAAATGGATTTAAACAATTGTAGGTGGATGGAAATAATGTTACATATTGATGAAACATTGATGTGGATGATAAAATACACCCCAGTAAATACTTATGAATAAACAATATCGGATAAAAATGAGATTGTGATATTTCCCTTACCTTAGGTCCGATTAGCTTTGTACGTGTCCGAAGCTCATCTTCTTTGGAACGCTTCTTTGAATCCTCCACTTAGGGAACTAAGATTGGTCTTTGAAGAAGAACAGGACCTCTAGGATTATTCTATGGGAGTGGAGAGGAGAAAATGGCAGGGGTTGGCCGAGCTTGAGTGCTCAAATTGGTGTGAGGAGGAGGGGGAGGAGGTGTCCTTTTATAAGGGAGGAGAGGGGCACCTTAGGAATTCTTAAAAATATTAATTTATAATAAATCTAACCCCACTTAAAAACCTCCAAAAATTACTCATATTCGAAGATTAGATGAGATAGGTTTGTAATCTCATCAACCAATCAAATTTAGACATGTTTGGATCTTATTTTAAACCTTATCATTTTGATTTATCCTTATTTAATCTATTTAAGTTTATTTGTGGTAATAAAATTCTAAACTTTAAATTATAACAAATAATTACTTATTTGTTGTGAATTTTCCATAATTGTTTACTTTATAACATTATAGACCATATAAATATAAATTTATAATTTTTAAATATTTTTGTGATTTTTAAACAATTTTATAATATGTTATTTTTGTAAAATAACAATAGTGTCAATTTTGACACTATTCATTTATTTGAATTTAAATAAAATATATACATAAGATATGTTCGAACTAAAAGATTTAATATATTAATAAAAGTTCATATGTATCTATAAAATTAGTGTATCACATTAAATAGTTCATATAATATTTATTTTATTATTTTTAAAACCATTTATTTGGATTATCTCTTAATAAAATAATTACTACATCATTTTTGTATAATTATTTAATATACTAATTTGTTGTATAAAAATTTAAAATAAAATCCTATGATGAAGATAAATATATTACCTTTCACAATAATACTTTTACTCGAATTTATCATCTTAAAATCACAATATTTAAATTGTTATATTTATTAAATTATGAAGGTGACAACTTTGGCATCATTTAAAATAAAATAATATAAGGGTCATAATCGCTTTTATAAGGATCCAAATGGTCAAATATTCGAAAATTGGATGATTATGGTTTACATTTACATGGCCAATAAGTTTTGGTTAGGTATTTGTGCATTTTATGGTCACTAGTAGTTTAATAAAAACAATATTCTTGATTTTTCACTAGATAAACAATTTCTGCATCACTATTGTTTCATAATTAATGATAATTATTTAATCCCTAAAAATTATAAATAAATTTATATGATGTATATAATTTCATTCGCTTTCTGGAGACTATTCATGTTTGAAGTTTCATGAAGTTTATCACTAAATTAAAATTAATATACTTATAAGATTTAGGAGAGTGACATGTTGTCACTTTCTTTGGTTTTAATAATAATTAAGTTATTTTCATGGAAAAATGTCCATTAAATGATTCTAATCCGACCCTTAGGTGATATGGGTCGACTTTGAGTCATCCAATAGGATTTTGACATTTTTTAGGGTAATTTTAAAATATTATATTTACCCTTAATTACCCGATTTACCTTTAACTATGCTAAATAAAATTTACCGTAGTTACTATTCATAATTCCCAAAAATAAAAAGTAGCTTATTAACATAATTTGGACCCACTGATTCCAAATATGGAATCATTTTTTCCAAATTCAATACACAAAAGGTGCAGAAATTAAATTAAAATTAATCCCGTTGTCGAAAGAAAACGGGTTTTTCTTTAAAACATTGCAAAAGATTGAATTGATTTAACGTACGAATTCATGGTAAAATCAATGCTAATGACATACATTATATTAAATGGTAAAAATATATTCTGTTTATACTTTAAAACCGTCCAATATTATAATTTAACCACATAATATATTACGATGAAAAAAGTTGTTTTTAATTAAAATATAGCGTGTTTTTACTATTCATTAAAATATGAAAGTTATCGGAAAAATATCAAAACTTTATCTAATGTAAATTTTTATATCCTGATTCAAAAGAAGAATATTATTTTGTCAAATTGAACATATAAACATGTCAAAAACTATATTTAAAGTGGGTGCGTCATCAAAAGGCGGTAAAACTTCATTTTTTGAAAAATACTTATTTTACCCGAGAAATTTATTTTGTTCTTATATCATGTTCTAGAAAATGTGTAAGATGAATAATAATGTTATAAAATTCAAAATTTAGTTAATACTATTCATAACGGCTAGTTATTGACAATATTATAATAATATAACATTGTTTATTAAAACCCGGTATTGCGTACAACACATGCTATCGAGGAAGGTCTCGATTGCGTGTAATGCAAGCCAAGTCAGGGTTGCGTGCTGTGAAAGAATCTTTCATTGTTTCGTATAACAGAATCCAACCATATTTCATTTATACATTTAATATATACATATATATATATATATATATATACTCAATGTTGCGTAGAATAACTATTATCAAAATTATGTGTAACACGGTCCAAGAATAGTGTTGCGTATACTGCAAGCTAATATGGTGTTGCGTATAGCGCAAGGTAATCTTGGTGTAGAATACAACATAAGACATTAATGAAATTAAAATAATATTTTTCATAAAATCTCGGGGTGTTACAGTATTACACCATAGAAACATATAATCTTCTCTTTCATGGGAATTCACATAGAGTCTTGTGTGCATGGAAATGGAGGATTTTTTAATTATGGGTTTTAAAAAAAAATTCAAAAATGGATACATTTTGAAATATTTTAAAAAATGGGTCTCCAGATGCGTGAACCCCATTCACGCATCTTCATTGCGGATATATGCATGAACGGGGTTCATGCATCCTTAATCCTATATTAGAAGGATGCATGAACCCCATTCACGCTTCTCTCCACGATGAAGATGCGTGAACGGGGTTCACACATCCTTCGAAGACGGGATGAAGGATGTGTGAACCCCGTTCACACATCTGGCCAAGATACTCTATAAAAGGGGGTCCACCCCCCAAAATTTATTCTTTTCTTCTGGATTTTTCTATGAAGCTCTGTATAATTTCATTCTCAACAAATTTTTGATACTTTTAAGAAGGTGAAATTTATATTTAAATTTTCAATCGTTTAATTGTATTTATTTATTTCATTTGTATGATGTATTTATTTGAATTGTGATATGTAGAAATTAGTTTTTGTGTGTATGGGTTATTTATTTCATATGTATTGATGTGTAAATTAGTGTCTTTTGTATGATTTAATTTATGAATTCTGTGTTTTTTGTATGAATTCGTATTGAATGTTTAAGAAAATTAATTATGTCTTGTCTACAATTTTGTATGAATTCATATTGAATTTTTATGAAAATTAAATATGTTAAAAAAATGTTATTTTGAAAGTAATATTAATATAAATTATAATATTTTATACACTAGTAATATAATTTGGGAATAATATATTAGTTATATGTATCATATTTACATTTATTAAAAAATATATAGAAAAAGTTTTCTGTTAATGGTATAAAAACAGTTTTTTTATAATTTTTTTAAATTATATTATTTATAATTAATCTTATTAAATATAAAAGTGGTGTAGATATTTAATATGAATTTAATACAGTAATAGATATAATAAGTATACCCAAAAACATGGTAAGTTGTGTGATAACTTATCTTGAGAAGACCAACCGATGCGTAATTGAAATTGCATGTACTGTTTTGTGAATGTGGTTATTTAATTTGTTATAATTTCATTTATTTTTCTATATTGATGACATGTGATTCATCTCTGACTAAGTATGTAAGGACCTATTTGTTCTCTTAATAAACGTAATGTATTTCATACCCCTAGACCCCCTCACATGCATCTGAGTAAATTTTTAATTAAAAGGAAATCAACCAGAGGCACCCACGAAGAGGTGTCCCTGAAGAGGCGTTCGAGATCAAGTGTTTGACATGAGGAATTGATATTTGAAAGGAGACTGATGGTTGCTGAAATATTTGATAATAGAGACTTCAAGAGTCTACCCATAGGTTTGGGTTAGTTTATCAAATAATGATAAACTGATCATAAGTCTCAAAATCAATAAATGATTAATTAATCATAACTAATTAAAATATATAACGTTATATTAAATAATGTAAAATATTGATGTATTATATCATATTTTATTAATTATTTTTTATAGGCAACAATGTTTGTGCAAATATATTGCAAAAGTGAGACCATTTATACGGAGGAAGGATTTAGCTATAGTGTGCCACTTGCGAGAGTGGTAAATCTTCATGGTTATATGACATTGGATGCAGTTTAAAAAATGATTCATAATCGGTTAAAATTGAGGGTCGATCAATCCATTTCTTCAATGACATATCGAAATCTATAACATCCTGAATGTTTCTGGCACACTGAGTACCCTTGGGTTGATTATGAAGATTGGATAGATGCATCTTCCTTATCTAGAGAGTAGTGTGATAATGGTGTGATGGAGTTCTATGTGGTGATTTATGATGTAGATGTGGTGCAAATAACTATTACTTAACCATGTATTGTGAGATCTATACAAGTTGGTCCTTCACATCAGTCATTTTCATTACCTGCTTCTCATTTAACTCCATAAATAGAAGCAAATTATGAAGAATATGATCAAAATTTAGAAGGAAATATAGACTACATCCCTTTGTGTGTTGATATAGTGAATAAAAGTTCATATAAGGAAGAAGAATCCGGGGATCCATTAGGAAATGATGGGGTGAGGGTGATATGGGGAATGAACCTTTTGAGGTTCCTTTGAGAGATGTGGGTGAGGGTGACGTGGGAAATGAAACTTTTGAGGTTCCTTTGAGAGACATACATCCACAACATCCACCAGTTTGTGGTAATCATTCTTCAGTATTGAGTTCCTTAGTTAAAGTAATGTCTCATGAACAACATTTTTATTGGGATGTAATTATATCGGATTCTAAATTCCCTAGCATTATAGGGAATAGTTCTGCATTAAATGATAACACCATCTATATCAGACAGGATATTGAAAGTAAATTAGTCTTGAAAAATGTGATAATGAAATAAAACATTGAGTGGCATTTAAAATTTGTGGTTGATGAGTCAAAGAAGACAAAATATATCATTCGTTGTGAAAAATATTGGTCAGAATGTAAATTTTGATTAAGGGAAATATTTGATAAATTTTTTTCATGTTGGAGGATAACCAAATTAGAAGGGCCACACACGTGTGTGCATCCAGCCTTGTCACAGGATCAATCTTTCCTTGATTCAAGGTTTATATCAAATGTTATTTGTGATATGATACAAACATGTCAGGATGTTCCCATTGCCATTGTTCAGGAAAGAATTCAACAGTTTTATAACTACAATATATCATATACCAAAGCATGGAATGCAAAACAGAAGGAAATTGTAAAATTGTATGGTGATTAGGATGAATATTATGCTATATCACCACAACTTATGAAATTTTTATCTCTCAATAATCAGATTGTTTATCAGTTGGACACTGTTGAGTATGTATCCCCCAATCACTGAGTTGATTGAACTAAGGTGAAGTTCAATAGGGTTTTTTGGGCATTCAGGCCATGCATTTGTAACATCCCATGTAAATGAAGAATAAGACATATTTCATATTTATTAATATTTGTGAATTAAATATTAATTTTACTTTAAAAGGGTTGCTATGTTTGATAGTGTACCCGATACGCAATAACGGGTTTCTTTGGAATCTTACGTTGTACACTAATAATATAATATTATTATTTTAAATGATAGTTAACTCCTAGTAGTTGTATTGGTGGGAATGAATGAAACTAACTACAATATGATTATACATTTTTGTTAAATGTATTTACTTTTATCCAATAAAATTTAGAGGCTTAAAATGTGATTGAATCTAATTTTAAGCATAATTTACATTAAAAGGAAGATTTACCGCCTTTTATTGGCGAACCCTTGTTAAATAAAGTTTTGGTCACTTTAAAACATTATAATTGACCAAATAAAATCCTTATTTATATTGGGGACATCAAATTTTAATTTGGGTAATTTTATGGTATTTTTCTGATAAAGTTCATTTTTTAATGAATAGTGAAAAATATTGCATTTTAATTCAAAATTGCCATTTAATATAAGTTATTTATATGGTTAGATTATCTTTTCAGTTGGTTTTAAAGTGAAATTAAAATATATTTTTACCATTTAATCCAATGTTTGTCATTGTAATTAATTTCACTTTGAAATTAGACATAATCAAGTATCAATCTTTTGATAGTTATTGTTTCTTAAAAACAGTCAATTTGTTTTAACAGTGGGAAATAATTTTTAAATTAATTAATGGCACTTATATTTTTTGAATTTGAAAAAATGGAAATAAATTTTGAATTCGGAATATCAAATAATGCTTAGGCTGATTTTTTTGGTATTTTTCTGAAAAACTTCAATTTTTGATGAATACTGACACCACTTAGTGGTAGTTAAAAAAACTGATATTTTCATTTAAATAAAAATTTACCACTTCTTTGAATTGAATTACAAAAATCCGACATACATGGTTGTAATAAAGAAGTCAAATGTGGTTCATTAAGATGAAAATAATTTTTGGTGAATAGTAACTTTTGATTTTTATTTACCGCGGTTAAAGGTAAATAATGTAAATCAAAGTTAAAAAAATATTATAATAATTCAAAATTACCTTAACACTGGTCCTAACCTTATTGGTTGAGTCATTAACGACCATGAGAATCTTTGGGTCTATTTTGGGACCACTTTGATCCACTTGGAAGTGATAGTGACAATTTAGATTAATTAATTTAAAGTAAAGGCCAAAATGACATAAACAAATATCTTTTAGTAATTAATTTTTACATTGTGTTATATAAGTCCTATTTTCA
Organism: Viscum album; assembly: GCA_963277665.1. Taxonomy (NCBI): domain Eukaryota; kingdom Viridiplantae; phylum Streptophyta; class Magnoliopsida; order Santalales; family Viscaceae; genus Viscum; species Viscum album. Next base: position 284,926,846 of record OY728147.1, read on the forward strand.
ACTATAATTTTTTTTGGAAATATAAAATGATTTCCTATATCATGGTATTTTCTTTATAATTTTTAGACAACAAATAAATTAAATTATTTATGACATAATAATGATGCAATATTTACCTCATTAATAAATCATTTAAATAAATAAAATCATAATGATTAAAATATTATCCAAAAGATGTCCAATTATGATTGGATGATTTTATTTCGACCATGACTCATCTTATATTTGACTATAATTATTTTTGGATCATTAGAAACTGAATATCATTATATAATAAAATAATAGTTTCACACTTTCTTAAAGAGCACCTCCTCTCCCATATAAAAGGAGACCACTTCTATGAAATTCCACACACCTCTCAAGCCTTTTGGATAGTCCCACCTCTACCCAATTAGTCTCCCTACATCCCTCTACTCCTCTTAAAATCCTTACCTTAGGAATAAGGCTCTTCAAGAAGTCCTTTGGTTCAAACCAAAGGGAGTTACCCAAATTAAAGGTAACAATTTCTCTTAAATTGTTTTCTTTTATTTTACTTCTCCAACCCCTAAACTCTTTTTATTTCATTTCTTTTGTAACAAAACCCGTATCGTCAATATACTAGGATTTTTTTCTGAGAATTATTCGAACTACACTTACACACACCTCCATCTAATGGATGAAGAACATAATGTTTCTATGGATGGAAAACCAACGCCTCACGAAACGATGATTGTTCAATTACATATTTCCACCGCTCATGGTGGCCATTATGATGGAACTGTATTTATATATGATATATATTATGTTTATGATTTCCTTATCCTTATGTACTTTTGATTTTATAGCATGCCTTTATGGTTTCCATAGTGGGTAAATACGATAATCTCATATGAGGAAGTGCGGACTACCGCCCCCTCAAAGTGATTTGATTCGTTAATGACTTATGTGGGATGTATAAAGGATAGATTTAAGGATATTATATATGATATTATACTATAATTATAATATACCTATCTATCATTATGTTTTAATTCCATTAAAATACGAAATATAAATGAAAGTAGCGTTCATGCGTACGTACGGCTTACTGTCTCCATGAACAGTGCATTTCATTTCTTACCTACAAATGTTATGTACTATTATAAATACATGTATATACTAGATATATATATATATATATATATATATATATGATACCTACATCATGATTATCATTCTGGAGATAAAGGATATTTGACTACATTTACAACATGTAATTATAAGGAGTCCATTTTTGACTCAAGTACCAAATGTTGCCAAAATGAACGTTATTAACTTAAATGATTACGTAATGATTATAACATGGTAATAAGTGATATAAAATGAATAATAAACTTTAAAAAGGTTCTTAAGCAAGTAGAAATTAATTTTAGTTTATTATTCAGGAGAATAAAGAACGATCGAGTCAAGTCGGACATAAGGTAAGGGACTTTGTCTCAATCTCCATTCATTGAGGCATATTTTGTTCTAATACAAGATTTTATTTTATAAGCTGTATAAAAACCTTTGACATCTAATTTCATTCAAAGGGAATCTTTTTCTATGAATAATTTTATTAAAAGAAAAAAAAGAATGTTTCTTTTAACGTACGCAGTGACAACAACCTTTTCCGCCGTCGCGAGTATTATTTGATCTTTGGCGTCCTCAACAAGCAGTAATTTTTTTTAAAAGAAAATAAATACCTTATACTCTTTTACATTTTTTTGTTATTAAAAATGGTTTTGAAAATGGATTTGTTATGTCAATATATTTAAGTGATATATTATGATATAAATGTGGAAATGTTTTCTTTCCTTTATATTTGTTTCATGTCTTATGATTCAATAATGGTACTTGGACATTTGACGAGTGGTTATGTGATAAACCAAATGATGGGTGGTGCCGTAAATACCAGGATGGGTGGTTACGTTATAACCTCCAATGCATTGGGTATGGAAGTCGGCCGTATGGCTATTCAATATAGTGATATGTGTGGAAGTCAACCGTATGGTTATTCCATTTAAGTATGTTTATGTCCAATGTTACCTTTATATGTTATGTGTTCTTTATATGGGTTTTATGGTAATATTTTGGTTAAAAAAAGGTAAGTAATGATCTTTTATTAATTGAAAAGTATTTACTACTTCATAAAGGTGAAAATTATTACTTATGTTAAAGTATTCATGGTTTACTTGTTGTTTTGAAAAAAAAACAATTTTACTTCTTTGTGTATCCCTTACTGAGCTTTTTATGCTCATCCGATGTTTTGAAATGTTTTTCACAGGACATAAAGTGGAATTGGGTCAAGGATGGGATCAAGGAAAATTCATGCCATCTTAAACATGGAACTAGACATGACTCTTCTTTTTAAGAGTTCATGTTTTGTAAAAAATTGGAAACTGGGTAGAAGTGTCTACTTTGTAATATTTTGAAATGTAATAGTTATGGCCTGACTCTATAAAACTATACACCTGAAAAGATCCTCAATGTGAATTATTCATTTAATTCAATATTATGTATGGTTTAAGGCAGGGTACTTATAGCATTGCTTCCATTCACTATTCTAAACAATTTATTCAAGTCGATGACACTTTCCTGTATGAAAAGTATACATGTGTTCTAATCATTTCTACCACACAGGGTGGTAATCATGCTCCTATGCCACTTTCTTTTTCTATTGTTGAAAAGGAGAATTTTAAATGGTGGAGCTAGTTTTTGGCATATGTACGTGTTCATATCACACAAAACCATAGGGTGTGTCTAATATCTGCTCCTCATCGAGCGATTATAGAGGTCGTGGTTAGTGATGGGGTTTCATGGACTGAGCCAAATTCTTATCATTTTTATTGAATTAGACATATTTTAGGTAATGTGCATTATAATTTCAGTGGTGACGCCATAAATTAAGAGATCCTCATGTTGGGTATGTTTTTCTAAACTTATTTTTTTAAACAAAATTCCTTCTCCATTTTAATACATTATTCTCTCATGGTTTCAACATATGAGCCCCAACAAGAAAGGTTTGATCGACATCTTGAAGATATTTGAAATGCTAATGAAGAAGTGTATGAATATATTATGCATATTTTGAAGGAAAAATGGTCATTAACATATGATGGTGGAAAGAAGATATGGCCATATGACCACTAATTTAGTGGAGTACATAAATGGGGTCCTCAAGGGTGTACACAAACTTCTAATAATAGCTCTAGTGAAAGACTCATTTTATAGATGTGTTCACTACTTTGTTGACCGGTCCCAAATGGTCTATGAGAGGATGGAAAATGGAATGCGTTTTTAGAAGCATTTCCAAAGTGATATTGATCTAATACTGAATGAGGATTCGAGATGGACTGTTCTAGAATTTGATAGGGAAAAGACAATCTTTCAGGTAAGGATGTGCTACGAACAGGCTACATGCACTAGTGGTCGATTGTTTTTAGTGATGCTAGATAACAAATAATGTGATTGCGGAAACTTTCAGACATTTAGATATCCAAGTGAACATGTTATCATAGCCTGTACTTTAGTAAAAATATAATGGGAGCCATATTTTGACCCAGTGTATCACATGAGCACTTTGGTTAGCTGTTATAATGCAGATTGGATGCATGTAGGTGACTTTCATTCTATCTCATTGCCTGCTGATGAGCAGACTATCATCTCTGATATTTCCAGGTTTCATAATTTGGTTATGTTTTAATTTATGTTTTTTTTCAATGTCTATCATTTTTAATATTATTGGATTCATACTACTTGGTTACAGCCCCAAGGAAGACAAAAATGATGTCGAATCAGAAATGAAATGGATTGGCCCTGACAATGAGGAGGGAGAATACGATGTAATATTTGTCATGGAGAGGGACATACTCATAAGAGATGTCCCCAAGTGGCAGCATAGATCTCCATATCTCATCATCCACGATAGAGTCTGTGTATTGTATAACGAATATGTATATTTTGATTTTTATGTGTAATTTTCAGTATTGAATCAATTTATTTCTGACATTCTCTATTTCTAACATGTTTCAATTTTGGTTTGTCTCATTTTTGGATTCTCTAATAAAGAATTTTGTGATACTCAAACTATTCAAAAAAAACAACATAGAACGAAAATGAATATATCATGCTTCCACATGTAACAAATATGGTAATCCACACACAACAAATGAAGTATAAATTGAAAATATTAACACAACCATTTTTCATTTGATTTTTTATAGATTTATTTAAATAACAATTGAAATTTTTTATTTAACCTCTCATTCCACATGAACCAATGAATACTACCTTGAGATTATATAAAAAAAAGACATATCACTATTACCATCCATATGATTATCATCCCTATAAATTCAAGTATCTTATGGTCCACACAAAAGAACTTGCTCAGGGAAGCCCACATGCAATGCTTAGAACACCTATACAGGTTTTAATTAATGTAGACCTCATAAATATTGAATCTCAATATTTGGTAATAGGGTGCTTTATTTATTGAGGAGATTGGTCAAGTAATACAAACACTAATATGCACATAACAAATAAATTATATATCTAAAATATTAACACAATAATTTTTAAATTCATTATTCTGGATTTATTTAAATAATAGTTGATTTTTTTTATTGAATTCACTCTAATAAAGTAATGATGATATCATTTGTGAAGGTGACTTATTTTTCATTGCTCAAATCTCAGGTTACTCATGTATCCCGACTGATTTTATAGGAACGTCCAGTGCCTCTATTGAGTGTACGCAGATATCACCATTTCAATCAAACCACACCACCTCCAATTATCATCCCTTATCTTTGTCGTGCTGGATTCTATGGCATAGCGATGTGAGACTTCACCAATTTAGATCATCAGCTCATTACTGCGCTTGTAGAGAGATAGAGGCTAGATTCACATACATTCCATTTTAGAGAGGGGGATATGGTTGTTACCCTACAGGATGTGGCTATTATGTGGGGACTCCCTATCGATGGTCCGGCTCTGACTGGCCGAGTTAGAGAAGATTTTCTAGAGCTTGTTCATAGAATACTAGGCTTAGAGGTCCCTTATGATAGTAGGACCATCGTTGGTGGTAGATTACGCATGCCTTGGTTAGACACTCACTTCACACAATTATCAGAGGATGCTGATGAGATCACTGTGCTGCGATTTTCACGTGCATATATTTTAAGGCGGATCAGTGGAACACTTTTTGTTGATCACTCCACTACTTTTGTAAATTTGAGGTATTTATATTTTTTGGTGGATTTGGACAAGGCCAGACAATATAGCTGGGGGCCTTCTTGTCTATCATATACATATAGGACGTTATGTAGCGCATGTCGCATCAATAAGATGCAGATCATGGGATGCATGGTTCTTCTACAGATGTGGGTATGAGAGCACATCCCTCATTTAGCTCCACATACTCGTGTGCCATTACAAACATATATTGTAGTAGAGGCTCCACGTGTATGTTGGTATGTTATTCTGTCCTTAAACTATCTAACTTAATTGTATAACTTTCTATTATGAAATGTAAATATAACAACATTATTTACAGGTGGAGTCAGTCACATCGACATTCATATTCCCCCAAAAACGACTTCCATGCCTACAGAATTATGTTGGACGACATTCAACCACATGATGTAAGTGATTATTATTTATATTGTTAAATAATTACTCTTTAACATACATGTATTCATTTATTAATTGATTTTTTATTTTTTCTTTCAGATTTTATAGACGCCATATATAGATGCTATTATCCAGAGTATTCGACCATACTATATAGTGATGCTTGCTATCATCTTCTGCAGGGTTTCATTGATTCATTTTCATATAGTAGAGTGGCATCAGACCGATAGAGTTATAAGGCAGTTCAGGTTCTTTCAGCCTGTTCCTGTCCCGCCCATTCAGTTAGATTCACTGCATTTTCTAAAAATGTTAAGGAAGATAGATTTTGATTGGAGGATATACCCCACTAGATATATTGATTTATGGGATAGATGATTGTAAATCCAATTTTGAGGGGTGGGGATAATGTATTTTCATTTGGTGGATCAGATGGATTACGTATCTTGTTACTAAAGGTCCCCATTCAGATTTACAACACGACACAGACAAGGCTTTCATGAGATGGTATACATAGTTCCTTCCACAATTCAATGGAATTTTAATTCATATTACATAATAGCATAATTTTTTTGTAGGATTATCATATATGTCATCTACTACACATGTCTGATCCAGTAGAGAACACAATATTTGACCCAACAAATTTTCACACCATTATTTCACAGTTTCTTCCTTCGATTGATGAGATTTATCATGGAATTTTCTTTGATCCAACACTTTTTGAGGAGGCTGTGGAGCCTATTGAAGCTCATATAGATGTACCAGGGGTGACAACATTGTTATGGATCTTGTTGTTCCACATGATGAGGATGTTCAGCTTGATTAGTCAGATGTTGGCCTTCCACAGGAGAATGGTATTCGGCATGATTAGTCATAAGCTTATCCAGCTTCTCCGTATCGACCTCTAGTAGATATAGACGCTGACTATGTTGACCTCGATTCATTATTACTGAAATCCACTGCACAACAGCCATATTCTTTCCATGTTGGTGATAGTTCCAGCCAGCCTTCTCTATCATTAGATTCATGACAGGGTACAGATGGTAAGACTGTACATCCACCGCCTGTCGTACAAGAGGATGTGGGGGTGGCTGCTGAGGATGATGTGCAGCGTCCACCAGAGCACAAACAGAGATGGACATGATGTGGACGCATCCAATATACACCTAGATGTGGTACATAAGAGTATCCACGCCAGAGGCATTGATTAGGTTGATTTTTTATTTACGATACATTATGTAAGTGTATTGCTATTATCATTTATAGAGTTCTATTTTTTAATAAGTGTCTTACTGTTATCAAATTATCTTCCAAAATTAATAATTTCTTTTTGGTATTCATTAATAAATATTAATACTATAGATGAAAAGATCTGCGAACATCAATAAATCCTGAAAAATATTATAGATCTCAATTATTTGAATCCTAAAATCAAGGAACATGATTCTTTGTTTAAAAATTAAATTTCATGAAGAAGAATTTCAATGAATACTAATTGTGAAGAGTAGATGATTATGATTGAAGATAAAAAAATCCACAATATGAGATGCATGGAATTAAGAGTTAATTTAGAAAATCATGAGAAAATACATATTCAAACTTTATAAAAGGACACATGTTTTACTGGTACACAATCTTCATTGTAAGATTTTATTGATAAAATAACTCCATCATGTGATAAAATTATGGACATTATGAAAAATTTGTATTTCATATTCTTCTAAAATATGAAACAATATTTAAGAGGGTTATGAATGTGATAGAATATGTAAGAATATGTATTGAAGAATATCATCCTTGGTGAAGTTATATAAGATTTCAAAACTGATGTTTATGAGTGTTTCTCTTTAGGGGGAGGTAAATGAAGAAATATTAAATTAATTACCGAATTAATATATCAATTAAAATCAAATCTAATTACTATAGAACGTTCTGGAAGATCATGTTTTAGAAATATAAATGTTTTTCTAAATATCTTTTCCTTTGTTAATAGAAAAATACTAAATAGAAGGGGGTTGTAACCGAATTAATCAAATACATAAGAATTTTTTTCTTCTAAATAAATGATGATTTTTAACCATTCTATAGGATTCATTAACAGGGTTCACATATCCTTTAGAAACTTTATAATGTATGGGTGAACCCTGTTCACGCATCTACCTTTGCTAGGATGCATGAATGGGGTTCACAGATAATTTGAAGACGGGATGAAGGATGTGTGTACCCCATTCACGCATCTCTCCATACTGAAGATGCATGAACAGGGTTCACGCATCTAGAGACCCATTTTTAAAAATATTTCAAATCCTATCCCTTTTCCATAAATAAAAATTTAAAACCCCTTAATAAAGAAAACCCCATGAAAATTTGATACATGTGGGAGAGATTTACAATTACAAGATGAATGAGGGTAAGATTTATAGTCACATGATGATTGAGGATAAGATAAACTATTAATTGATACACGATACGGGTGATTCAACCTTCGTAGGAGAATCCTATAACAATATGGTTAATTCATCCTAGGTAAGAAAATTTTCAAATAGGTAGAGACAACTGACATCATGCTGAAGAAGGTTTGGTAGACCCTCTGTGGAAACCAGAAGATAGAGGTTCATAGGATGTGTTTGATTTTCAACATTAAATTATGAATTAATTCACATGTTTATCATAATATTACATGCACGATTATTTTAGACCATATATGATTAAAAACTAGGGGTTTTGGTCTTCTGAGTTTTACACACACCCTATTCAGGTGCCACTTGGTACCCTGGAATACATCACAGATATAGGTCTTAATAAAGGAAATATGCCCTATGATTAATTCATTACATACCAAATGGTATTATATCATTGAGATATGACAGTGCATGGGGTACATGAATAGGTATTTGGAGTTTGTTTTTTAGTTGTTTTCTTATATGACCATTACCAGGAAAAATATATTGGCATATAATATGGAATTACATGGATTACTACTTTTAAAATTATTGTTTGGTATAAATATGTTATCTAAATTATTGTTATATATTGGTTGGTTTATCTTATTTTAATTGTGATTAATACTTTGTTCCATAGGGTATAGTCCCCCACTATATTCCTTATACATTTTCTATTAGTCGGTAGCATCTAACATATGGTAATTCATACTTGAGATCACATAACAACTCTTCTGGGTCATGTGAGGGAGTACCAGTTCTGGAACAAGTCAAATATGTTTAATATATTCAGTTCTTTCTAATTTATTTAATATTTTGGGAAGGTAGAAAAGATACTAGGATTTGTCGGGGCTTGGAAATGTGTTCTTGAATGGGAGTAGCTATCCCATGTACGAGGGAAAAACCAAGTTTCTAGGGATAGGATTACTATTATTGATGTTCATTTGATATAATTGTTATAATAATTTACCTTGGGTAATGAACTAATTGTGTGATGTTACTGTTTTATGAGATTTTACTTGTGGGTTTGTATGGAATGAGGTGCATATGCATGCATCATAGTAGACATATAAAGAAAAATGATTACATGAATCAGTTATGATAGGGATATATTAACAACATATGATATATCTACCTATCTAAAATATGAAATATAATACCTTAACATATCAGATAAAAAGGAATAAAATAATCTTTTATGATTTTGAAATTCACTTGTCAATCAATGTTTTGAAGTGACTTCGTGTTAGTGGTTCTCTATTTTCATCATTTCATTATGAGTTAATATTAGTAAGTATTCTATGATCTGAGGAGTGAGTTGACACTTATAGATAAAATTACTCTTCATTATCTTTAGGTTGTTCCTCTAGAGATTGGTAATTAGAACACAACTCACACAGCTAAAAAACATTCTGTGTCTCTAGGGAATTAGATGGAAAATAATATTTACAACAGTTTCCTATGATTCATATGATACATGGAGAGTGGGACTAATAACATCATTTTTTTGTCTGATATGACCATATAAACATAGCAACAACACCCTCCCACATTCACAAGGGTGGGAGGCAGTCATGGATATGTTTTCTAGATCGAGTCCATCCTGGTGATGTTCAAACACATTGAGACACCCATGGATTAGAGGGTGATGATTGTTGCATGTATTCTATGTGGTCCAAACAATGAATTATGGGAGATTTTATAGTAATCCGAATTTTAAGAGGAGATTAACTGGAATAGATTTTTGGTGAATTTCATGAGTCACTTTTTTATGGAGATGTGGAGGGATGAGAGGGATTTGGAGTTTATGCACAATAAACAGTTGATCATTCTTGTGATTGACTACATTGGATGTTTTACTATCTTATAGTTTTTTTAATCACATCTATATGTGGATGAGATTGATATGGTTTAGTGACTCCAGGATGTGATTTAGTATGAGATCAATTCACATGTGAACATATTTATCATAAAAACTTATTGGGCATAATGAATTAATCTCTCATCATATAAGGGAACCTAAAGGGGCCCCCAAGTGGTGGGAAGACACTCTGAATAGTATGATCAAAGTGCACTTATTTGGAAAGAAATAAGCACCTCTATAAAAATTACTACAGTGTAAGGGTCCCTAATAGTGTCTTCTGTACTGGAAATCCTTCTTTTCACTATATATTAGGGTAGTTCTTTCGGTGTGGTATGGTCAGCCCCATGTGCTTCCAGTATAATTTAACTACATCAGAGTGTGACACTTTTGGTAATGTAGGAAATATAAAATGGGTATACATGGGAACTCAGAATTAATGAAGTGAAATCTGATAATGACAAGTTCTATATTCTATGAAGGACTCATTTTGTACACCTTAGATATGTAGTTGGAGTTCCATCGATTGCTCGGGCCTGGGTAGGGGACATGGTACCTTGAAAAGGAGCAATATTATCAGTAGAAGGTATCATTACATGGGAGTCAGGATGAAGCCTAGGGTATAGTGGTGAGTCATAGGAATTATATAGAATCTACTACTATCTATTTGGATATAGGACCCTTCACATTTAGAAGTATGATTATTATGTCATCTACCCTTTCCTGCTTTATTTTAATAAAGGGGAATTTTATCCCATTATATCTGTTCAATTTTACAATGGATTAGGTTTGGATGTGTTAATATTGGATGGGGTTTTATTTATAAATATACTGTTATGAGTGAAAAAAAAGTTCATTAGATTCTATAAGGATTTCCATCTTGAATTTGGTGGTTATGATTTCCTTTGGGAGGTGTTTTCAATTGAAATGTATGGGTTCAATTTGATTCTAGGTATGGATTGGGTAGTTCTATAGTAGGGTCACATTGAATGTTATATAAGGAGTGTTAATTTTATATCTATAGAAGGGGGTATATATATCCATCATGGTGAATTGGATCTTTAGGATTGTTATGTAGGCCTAATTCAATGTATATTGGATTGTCTCACAATACAGATAAGAAGCCTTGTTCTGGATGATGGAGAATTGTAGTATAGTACATTTCCTCTAGTAGTGACCACTTTCTGGATGTCTTTATTGAAGAGTTCATTATATTACCTCCTATGTACAAATACAATACTTTTATACATATTATTACATTATTTCTAAACATAAATATCCACAAATAAAACACAAGGACTGTAAATTCTTAGTGTATTTGGAAGACTAGGATCTTAATACATAAAAACATGCATACTTATTTTTTCCATAGTGAGAACCTAAAATCCATTCAAACATCTAAATCTAGATGGAATAACATGGGTGATACATAAATAAATGTATGAGATAAAAATCCCAAAAATTTAACACGTATGATATGGTAGAATAACATGCGAGTCAAAGGAATAACATGAAATCATAAAAGTAAAGGTATGTGAGTAATCAAGTGGAAGAAAAACTTAAAGAGCATGGTATAATATTTTAATGTAAACAATTTAAATTTCAAATGAAATAAAATATGATATAAACATAAGTCAAGACTAACTTCCAATAAAATATCATATGGTGGATACAGTCCCATAAAGGATTAGGTTCTCTCCCTAATCCCATATATGACATCTCATGAGAATATAAAATTTACCAATTCACTGGAGGGATAAAAAATTATAGGGAAAACCATCACATTCATTTCATGTACATTCATGTGTGTTAAAAATAAGGATATCTATCATAATTAATAAATATAATAGTGTACCATGGAATTAAATGGACTGCATAATCTTGTCTTATAACATTACCAAAAAGCATTTCTTAAAGAAGGATTTTTGGAATTGGATATAAGGCATGAATTTCCCTATAAAAAAAGGGATAATAATATTGGTATATTTTTTAGAGACATATAAATAGAATTTTGTGGCATTCCATAACTTAATGTGAGAGAAGGTGTATAAGAGAGGGAATGGTCATAACATCATGAAAAGGGTGGGTTAGAAAGATCTCTTACCTTGAGCCTGATTTATCATGTGTGTTATTTATCTCCCTAGATAATAAAAATACATTAATAATTTACTTGTTATAAAAAATCAATATTATTCATATTTGATTTTTTACCATGTCATATTCAATTACCTAACCAATTAATTCCACATCGGACATCTTAATGATAAACAACTGATATGTCCAAAATCAATTTCGTAAGTTGTACAAGGTCCAACAGATTATTAATTAATCATCTCTATAATGGTACAATGTTCATAATTTTCATTTTTATATATAAATTATACTTTATAAACTAAACGTGACATATGTTTATGGAAAATGAACTATGTTACAATCATGGAGATGGCCTGTAGGATGTACACATGAGTAAGGATTCAATTTTCCGAAGATCTAGATGGAAAGAAGGAAAATGTAATTTTATCTTTAAAGAATTATCCTTATATCATAAATAAAATATTTTTCTTTAAATAACCTAACTCATACCATCCATTTGATATGGTAATAATAATAATAATAAAATTAATCTCAACGCTACGTGAGGTGGTAGTCCACCGTACACAAAAACAATGTTATCATTTTCAATAGATGGTAAGGTGAAAAACTATATGATATATCAATTTTACCCAATGTTTAATATGTAATTATTATCATACATAAAAAATTAATTAATCCTTAATACCTTCCATATAAATAGTAAGTTAAAAATTAATCACAATGCTTCGTGTGGTGGTAGTGCGTCGTACACATGAACGACACTATCATGTTATCCATATAGTAGAAATTAATAAGGTGTATATGATATCATAATTAAAATTGTATAAATATATCATAAAAATAATATATAATCATTATAGACATTATTATATCAAAACGTGATAAGAGGTCATGGAAGGTGAATTATGTTGGTTCACGTGGCGGTAGTCCACCATACACATGATCAATGGTATCATTTCCCATTTGAGGGAGGAGGATATGGTTTTAGGTTATTACATTGACAAGAAAAAATATTTATATTTTTATGATACTTAAATTATTATATCACAATGTTTTAATATGATATGAAGGAGGTGGAAGAATAAATTAAATAAAATACTCGGTTACTGACATTCCCTGTTATTCAGAAACTTCTTTTGGTTTTCACTAAAAGCCTTCATAGGATAGATTTATGACCAAAAAAGGATTCTAAGATAATTCTAGAGAATTATAAAATTTATTTGGGTAGCCTTAGACATAAATAATGGTTTTTGTAAATGTTTTAAAAAAATAATAGTGGGTGACCTTTTATAAGTGGGGGAGAGGGAACATTTGGTATTTTTCAAAATAATGAATTACAACCACATTTTTCACCAAAAAAGACACCAAAATAGACCATTTTGAGAAACTTATAATATATAAGTTTTAAATATGACTAAAAATTAATAATTATATAGGTTTTGGGTAATTTTTTACCCTTATCTTTTATGTTTATCCTACGATAATCCAATTTTCACCTTACTCACAATAAATAATTATTACTATTCTCACTACTCATTATGGCCAAAAAATATGTTGACCTTTTAGGGTTGTATAAATTATTCTAATTTCAAATATGAAATATATTCTTCTAAACCAACTCACTTAAGTTTAAAAACTTAATTTAATATTAAACCCATAGTCATGTCAAAAAAGGTCTTCAAAAAGAACAACTTTCAAAAGTTTAAAAAATTTGTATCTAAAAATAAAATGAAAAATTGATTAAAATGATCTAATTTTAAATAATAAATATAAAATTTAATTAATTTTATATTTCAATCCACATTAAAATAAAAAGGGTCTTGTAAATTATTAAACAAAAAGGCAGTTTTTTAAAAGAAAATGGGGTTTCTTCACTATTCATTGTAATATGAATCTATTCAGAAAAATTAAAAAAATTAACATAAGAGAATTTTGATATGATTATTTCAAAATTTAATTTCACATTATAAACTAAATTTTCTAAAATTGGTAAAAATTAAATTTAAAATTTTTATACAAAGCATGACTAAACCACCTTTTAGAAAAATATAGTTGTGGAGAAAACAATTGTTTTTAATTTTAAATGATAATTATTTTATGTAAAATTAATATATAATCATTTAATTTATATTAAAATTTGGTAAAAAAATTAATTTTCATAATTTATTTAGTTCTATTCATACTCTCCAACAAAATGGATAAGTTACAATAACCATGTTGAAATAATAATATATTAATGAAGTATTGTGTTTTATTTAAATGTGGTGTTGCGTTCATTGCAAGATATCAAATAGATTGAATTTATTTAAAATGAAATAAATCATAAAGTCTCAGGGTGTTATATTATCTAAAAATTTTATTGTTTCCTTTCATATACACTTTTGAATAATAAGCTCCTCTTTTTAAATTCGAAGGGTGTTATATTATACCTCCTTAAGTAAATAGAATCCTCTCAAATTAAAATTTATGTAAATAATCAAGGGATTTAAATTTAAAAATACCTTTGTTGGAAACCCAAATCATAAAAATGGTTAATAAAACACACTATTACAATGAGGTAAAGGGAAATTAAAAAGTCATCTAGAATTACACACATTAGGGTTTCAAGGTACAAAACATTGGTGGGAAGTGAAAACATGAACATAGAAGAGAAACTTAAATAATTAGGGTGAGAAATAGAGAAAATTTATCAAAATAAATTTAGTGGTCAAGAGAATGTTAATAATCACAAAAAAATAAATCCATAATGAATTAAAAGTCTATTAATTAGTTAGATATAAAAGTAATATGTTAACATATATGTTCAAATTTTTTTATAGAGTTGAGGAAAAAGTTTTCTATAAAGATAAAAAACACCGTAAAATATAATTACTTGATATATTTTTATTCCATAAAACCAATTTCATCATATTTTTGTGCTTCTATAAATTTCCACTCCACCTATTACTATATGTAATGAATATTCAATATGAATTATTTTATTTTTGATGCACCAAAAATTATATTTTAACAAATAATATTATCCTAAAAATAGTAACAAGATATTGCGTCAATATTTATTAAAAAAATGGATAACATAAGGTAAGTTAACTATAAAAATGAATATTTTAATCTCCAAAATTCAACAATGACATGAGAGGTTTACCATAGACAATTTCATAAATAAATGACTTTAGATCCCAAAGAACCTCAATAACCTAGACATCAAACACATATCAAAATTATCTTTTCCTTAGTCATGTGTTTTTTCATAAAATATGTCCTTACTATTAAATCACCTTTCCAAGTCATTATTATCATTCAATATTTTCATTCAAATCCTTAGAAAAAACTTTATATATATATATATATATATTTCATGATTCACATAATTCTTGTATTCCAGTACATAAACATTTCAATCATTCCAATTATTTCTCAAAACCATTAACTATGCATTATCTTCCTATTTTTTAAAACATCATTAATTTAATTTTTCATTTATAGTATATTCATCATCAATAGAGAAATATTTACTCATAAAAAATTATTATAGTATTCATTATCTTTCCACTTAGGTCTTAAATTTTTATAATTTCTTTTATTTTCATATTTTAAACATTCAACAGTTACGATGCCTTAGTGAAACCATTATTCTCATTCATTGCATTAACTAAGATTTTTATTTTTCTTCTATAATAACTTACGTAGTAAAATTATTATCCACATGTAAAACATCTTCTCATTCCATTAAGAAATTCCCTTAATTGATTCTTCCTATATTCTCAACATATAAGAAATTGAATATTCATTCCTCTATGGTCTCCACCACGAGAACTCTTAAAAAACTCTCTCCTTATTTATTTGTGTGTATGAGAGTTGGTTAGGGTGCATCCTATTAATCATATAATGTGATAACTGATTAGGGATAATCACAATATATTTTACTCCAATCATCATCCCATTTAGTTTCTCTTAAACAAATTGTGTATCATATTCAATGTTAACCCAGTTTATTCTGGTTCCCACCATTTACTAAAACTAAAAATCATAGTATGAACAATAATAATCATTATGGGAAACCACATAATCATGAAAAATCATTTAAATAATGTATAAATCTTAACAAAAGCTCTTTAATATATGAAATATTAGGTTTATCATAGGTCATTAATGGTTATCATCTATTCAAATCCTTCTTGATGGTTCATAAAGAGTTTTTTAATTTCAAAATCATATCCTCTACGAGTGTCAAACCTATTTCATAGTAAGACCCATTATCATGTATTGAGTAATGCCAGAGTCAACCTCAACATACCATTTTCTGAGTTAATACTACTAGGTATATATTTTACAAAACCACATCCATTTGTAGTATCTAGGAAGTGATTTAATTTCATAAAAACAACTTACTCTAAACTGAACAAAAATTCAATGATATTTTCCTCTACAAAAACTTATCCTTATACTTATCCTTTGGGTTCTCAATATGGTTTTATCATCTTATTTTCCAATGTTTTACTAAAAATATCGTATTATATGAACTATATTGACTATATACTTTGAAACATATTATTTCTTTATTCCTAAACACAAATATCCACTAATACATCATAAGGATCCTAACGACCTAATTTCATTGGAAGACATTGTTCTTAATACATAAAATATGGAATCATTATTTCATTTTCCACATTGAGATCATAAAACTAATTCAAGATCCTAAATATTAATGGGACAACTTGGGGAATACATAATGAATGGGATGAAATAAAATACCCAGTAAGGAAATTAGCATGACAAGGAAGAATAATATATGAGTCAATGATATAACATGAAATCATAAAATAGATGGTTCAGGAGTAATCATGAAGAAGAATAAAAAAACATAATGGTATCATAAGTACCTTTAAAATTGGGAAGGAGTCATAAAAATAAAACATGACTTGAACATATTTCAAGGCTAACTGCCAAGACAATATCACATGGTGGATAGAGTCCAAAAATGGATTAGTTTTACTTTGTAATCTTATACAAGTCATCTCATGAGACTATGAAATTACCGAATGAGTTGAAGGGTATATTATTTTAATAAAAACTATTAAATTTATTTTATGTACATTCATATTTTTCCAATACAATTATATCAATAATAATTAATAAATATACAAAAATACCTATTTTAATAAATGTGTTGCATAATTTTGTCAATTAAGATAATCTAATTACATTTCTTAAAGAAGGCATTTGTGAAATTATAATAAGGAATGTAGTTATTTTAAAAGTTAATGGAGAATAATATAGGTATAAACACGTGAGACCTATATACATAATTTAGTATAATTCTATAACATAAATAAATAGAAAGTGAGCTAGAGAGCGAATGGTCATAACCTGATGAAAAGGGAGGGTTAAAAAGATCACTTATGTCGAGCTCAATTTGTTATATTCATTATTAGTATAATTGAATAATAAAAATAAGTTAATTATTTACTTAATTAATAACCTTTTTCATTTTTATCATTCCTTTTATTTTAATTGTAATTGTGTCTTATTCAATTACATAACCAATTAATTCCACATTGGAGGTATTGCTGATAAATTAACCAGATGTGCAAAATCAATTTGGAAAGTTGAATAAGTTCACAAAGACTATTAATTTATCATATATATTATAAGGCCCCAGCCTTAAACCTTACTTAATCTTGAGTTATTACAAGGTTACACATTGAGGATCTTTTCGGGTTTAGAGTTTTAGAGAATTAGATCATAAAACTTTCATTACATTCCACATATAAACAAAGTGGTTACCTAAAGACAGTATTCTTCATTCCCATGAATGGAAACATATTTAAAATAAAACATGGATTCTTTGTTGACACTTCCTTGACACTATCATCTTATCATGTACCTTTCCCTTGACATGTGGAAAACATTTCAAAAAACTTGGGATGAGCATAAAAAGTTCAGTATGGGTTATATAAAAAAAATATGGAAAGGAAACATGAGTTCATATATACATAATAATGAAATCATACTTTACCCATAAAACATACCTCATCAAATCATGAATAAATCATAGAAATCATATGACATAAAGGTAACTTGAGGCATTCATAACATTCTTACGTAGGGAGTAACCCTCTTGGTTACGTTTGGAATACCCATCACAGTATATTCCCTAAATCTCTTCGGAAAAACCTTAACATTTCACTCCTTCGCGTTATCCAATGCATTGGAGAGCTATATCGGGCTCACCCGCCCTTAGTTTATCATGGAACCACCCGTCTTCATAATAATGCCCAACAACTTCAACATAATCGTATCACATAAAACATGCATAAAGGAAACATAACATTTCCACATTTCAATCACAAGATATCAATACAACACATTGATATAAAAACATTATGAAAACCAATTTCAATACCAAAATAAAGGAAAAGTAAAACATGGTATTTATTTTTCTTTTAAAAAGATGGTATGACTTGTAGAGGAAGCCAAAACTCAAATAATGGTCACGGCGGTGGAGAAGTCATTGTCGCCGCATACGTACGACAAAAACATTCCCTTTTATCGTTTAGTAAGCGCTTCGTATAAAAATATTCCTTTTGGATAAACATAAAAGTCAAAGGGGTTTATACACCATATAAAAGAAAGTTGTGTATAAAATAAAATATGCCTCAATGAAAGGAGATTGAGACGAAGTCCCTTACCTCGGGTCCGAATTGACTCGATCGTTCTTTAATGTCCGGAATATTAAACTGGAGTTAATTTATACTTTCTTAAGAAAATTTTTTGAGTTCATTATTCCTTTTATATCACTTATTGCCATGTCATGAACACTATGTAATTATTTAAGTTAATAACGGTCGTTTTAACGATTATTGGTACTTGATTCAAAATAAACCCTTTATAATTACAAGTTGTTCATGTATCCATTATATCCAGAATTATAATCATGATGTATATATCATATATATCATATATATCCAGTATATACGTGCATTTATAATATTACATAATCATTTAGAGGTAAGAAATGAAATGCACCGTTCATGGAGACGGTAAGCCGTACGTACACATGAACGTTACTTTCATTTCTATTTCATATTTTTTTATCGAAAGGAATCATAATTATATAAAGATATATTATAATTCCAGTATAATATCATATATAATACCATTAATTAAATCCTTTATACATCCCACATATGGCATTAACGAAATCAAATCACTTTGAGGGGGTGGTAGTCCACACTTCCTTAAATGAAGATATCGCGTTTACCCATAATGGAAACCATAAAGGTATGCCCAAAATGAAAAATATAGAATCTTAAGGAAAAATAAACATATTATATATCATATATAAATATAGTGACATCTTAATGTCCACCTTTGAAGGTGATAAAAGAATGTTGAACAATCATCGTTTCAGGAGGCATAAATTCACCATCCATGGAAACAATATGTCCTTTAACCATTAGATGTAGGTGTGTGTAAGTGTAGCTCAAATCCTTATTATAACAACATCCTAGTATATTTAAGATACTAGAGTTTTTACGAAAGAAATAAATAAAAAGAGTTTAGGGGGTTGGAGAAGCAAAATAAAACAAAAGGACTCGAGTGGAGACATTACCTTAAAATCGGGTAACTCCCTTTGGTTTGAGCTCAAAGGCTTCCTTGGGAAGACTTCTGCCCAAATTGAGGCTTCAAGGAGTAAGAGAGGGATGTGGAGAGACAAAATGGGTTGGGTTTGGACTAGCCAACGTCTTTGGAAGTGTGGGTAAGGAGGTCGAGTTGGGGGACTTTTGTAAGAGGAGAGGAGGGGCACTCTTGGAAAGTAAATAAATATTACTTTATTTGAAAATGCGTTTCGGATTTAAAAGGTCCCACATTGATATAATTTGAGGATAAGGTGATATGGGTTAGAAATATAGCCACCCAGTAGGTTTTGGACATGTGTAGGTCATAGATTTTACATTATCTTCTAATTTTATTTAAATCCTTTATTAATGAGGTAATCACTACATCATCATGATGTCATAAATAATTTATTTTATTTAAAGTATAAAAATTATAAAAAAATAAAATGATGTAGGAAATATTTTTTGATTTCCAATGAATATTTATAGTCAGAAATATGACTTGTATAACCCCATTTAAAAATTGTTTTTATAAAACATATTATGTTTGTGTCATTTTTACTTTTTCATTAAATAAAAAGTTATTTATGCCATTTCCCAATCAAAGTGGCTCCATGGGGTACCCAAGTTGACCCATGGATTTTCTTGGTCGGACATGACACATCCAATGATGGTAGTACATGTTTCATGCTCATATCATATTATTAAAACATTATTTTTACCTTAAACTACACTAATTACCACTAATCACGATTAAAAACTTAGTAAGTTACTATTCACCAAAAATTTATTTTAATCCCATTGAACCACATTTTACTTCTTAATGACAACCATGTATGTATGATTTTTGAAATTCAAAACACAAAGGTGGCAAAATTTCATTTAAATGGAAAATTAGTTTTTATAAGTACTACATAGTAGTTTCACTATTCATCAAAAATTGAAGTTTTTCAGAAAAATACCAAAACTTCACCCAAAGATATATTTGATATCCCAAATTCAAAAATGATGTCTATTTTACAAAATTTAAAACAAATAAGTTTCATTAATTAATTTAATAATTAATTCCCGCTGTCATGACAAACTGCGTGTTTTTATGAAACAATAAGTATCAAAAGATTGACACAAGTTTATGTCCAATTTTAAAGTAAAATTGATTCCAATGACCACCATTGGATTAAATGGTAAAAATATATTCTAATTTCACTTCCAAACAAATTCAAAAGATAATCTAATCATATAAATAAACTAGATTAAAAAGCAGTTTTGATGTAAAATGCAGTATTTTTCACTATTCATTAAAAAAATGAACATTGTCAGAAAAATACCAAAAATTGACACAGAGTATATTTTGATGTCTCAATAATAAAGAATAAGTTAATTTTGACAAACATAGCTTATAAAATTTCCAAAAGATAGATTTAAAAATGGTTTTCCATCAAAAGGCAGTAAAACAATCTTTTAAAAATATTAGTGTATTCCATGCTTAAGATTGGATTTATTTTCATTTTAAGCCTCTAAAACACTATATAATTCATTTATAGACATAGATAAAAATATCTATTATTTATTACTTACTTGTGATGTTACATCCTTCCCCCTTTAGAAAATTGCGTCCCTGCAATTTTTTTACTTATCAAATAAATGGGGGTACTTATCCCTCATTGCATTTTCAGATTCCCATGTTGCCTCTTCCATCATGTGGGTTTTCCACAAAACCTTTACCTGATGAATCACCTTATTCCGTAACACTTGCTCCATGTGGTCAAGAATCTGGACCGGTTGTTCCTCATAAGATAGGTTCTCTTCCAGCTGAAATACCTCTGGACTCAAAACATGAGATGGATCTGGCATATACATTCTCAGAATCGAAACATGAAAAACATTGTGTACCTGAGATAAACTCGGAGGTAATTCCACTCGGTAAGCAACTGATCCAACTCTCTCTATAATTTCATATGGTCCAATGAACCTTAGACTCAGCTTTCCTTTCTTACCAAATCGCGTCACACTTTTCCATGGAGAAACCTTGAGAAAAACATGATCACCTACCTCGAATGATAGATCCTTCCTCCGGTTATCCGTATAACTCTTCTGCCTGCTCTAAGTTGTTCTCATGTGTTTCTGATTCAACTGAACTTATTCTGGCATCTCTTCTACCAATTCTGGTCCCATCAGCTTCCTTTCACCCACTTCATCCCAAAATGATGGAGTTCGACACTGCTTCCCATATAATGCCTCAAATGGCGCCATCTATATAATAGAATGAAAACAGTTATTATATGAAAATTCAAACAAAGAAAGATGTTGGTCCCAACTTCCCTGATAATCCATCGAACAAGCTCGTAGCATATCCTCTAAGGTCTGAATTGTTCATTCCGACTGCCCATCTGATTGGGGATGAAAAGCTATACAAAAATTTAATTCAGTACCCAACGACTTCTAAAAGCCTTTACAAAAGTTATAAGTGAACCTGGGATCACGATCGGATACAATGGATAGAGGAACTCCATGTAACCTGACTATCTATTTAAGGTACAATCGAGAAATTTTATCTAGAGAGAATGTATTTCAAATAGGAAAGAAATGAGCAGATTTTGTCAAGCGATCAACAATAACCCAGATTGCATTATTACCTCGAGATGTCTTTGGTAATCCCACAACAAAGTCCATGGATATATTATCACATTTCCACTCTGGCACTGGTAGAGGATGAAGCATCCCTTTCATTAACTACCGCTCTGCTTTAACCTGCTGACAAGTCAAACACTTCACAGTAAAATCAGAAATATCTCTTTTCATTCTATCCCACCAGTAATAATCCCGAAGATCTCTATACATCTTAGTACTTCCTGGATGAACTGAAAACGGAGAACTATGAGCTTCACATAACAACTCTCTCTTCAACTGTGAATCAAAAGGCACACACAATCTCTTCCCAAATCTGAAAAGGCAATCATTATCAATGTTGAATTCAGGAAACTTACCTTTCTGAACCAGCTCTAACTTTTTCTGCAACTCACTGTCTTGCTTCAGTGCTTGCTTGATTCTTTCTGATAGAGAATATTTCACTGATACCTGAAACAAAACAGAAGGACATCTTGCACCAAAAACTTCTATTCCAATGTTCATCAAATCCTTAACCGAAGGATCACGTTCCAAACACAACATTTCTAATGAAGCATTACTTTTTCGACTCAAAGCATCGACCACTTTATTTGCTTTTCTCGGATGGTAATGAATTGTACAATCATAATCCTTGATTAATTCTAGCCATCTACTTTGTCTCATGTTTAACTCTTTCTGAGTGAATATATACTTTAAACTTTTGTGATCAGAATATATTTCACACTTTACTGCATACAAATGATGCCTCCGAATTTTTAAAGCAAAAACAACAGCATCTAATTCCAAATCATGTGTAGTGTAATTTACCTCATGACTTTTCAACTGTCGTGAAGCATAATCAATTACCTAATCATTTTTCATTAGGACGCAACCAAGTCCTTTCAATGAAGCATCACTGTATGTAACAAACTCACCATTCCTGGAAGGTAGTGCCAAACTGGACCATTCACCAATCTTCTTTTCAATTCCTGAAAACAATCATCACATTCTTTTGTCCAGATAAACTTAACACCCTTCCGAGTTAGCTTAATCATTGGACTAGATAACCGTGAAAAATTTCTAACAAACCTTCGGTAATACCCTCCCAAAACAAGGAAGCTACGAATCTCAGTTACATTTGTGGGTCTTGGCCATTATTCCACAACTTTTGTTTTTGCAGGATCAACAGTTATTCCATCTTTAGAAACAATATGATCAAGGAAATAAATTTGTTGCAACCAAAACTCACACTTTCGGAATTTTCCATACAGTTTATTTTCTTTTAAGGTTTGCAAGATAACCCTTTAATGTCTTTTATGATCTTCTTCACTTTTATACAACACCAAAATATCATCAATGAAAACCACCACAAACTTATCCAAGAACTCATGGAAAATTCTACTCATTATGTCCATGAATACAGCAGGTGCATTGGTTAGCCCAAAAGGCATTACTACAAATTCATAATGGCCATATATTGTACGGAACGCGGTCTTCGAAATATCTTCCTCCTTTACCTTCATCTAATGGTACCCCGATCTCAGGTCAATCTTTGAAAAAAACTGTGCTCCCTCGAGCTGATCAAACAAATCATCGATATGAGGCAAAGGATATTTGTTCTTAACAGTGATGTTATTCAAGGCCCTATAATCAACACAAAGTCTCATTGAACCATGTTTCTTTTTAACAAACAAGACAGGAGCACCCCATGGTGATGTGCTAGGTCAAAAGAAACCTTTATCTAATAAATCTTGCAATTGCTCCTTCAACTCTAAAAGTTCAATTTGAGCCATTCGATAAGGGGGTTTTGAAATTGTCTTAAAATCAGGAACTAAGTCAACAACAAACTCAACTTCCCGATCTGGTATTATTCCAGGCAACTCATCAGGAAAAACATCAGGATACTCATTTACCACTGGCACATCATTAATCTAAACTGTTCCTTTATTTTCAACGATGTGTGAAAGGTAACATTCATTTCCATCTTTTACAAGTTTCTTGGCCTCTTGATAAGTTATCAATAGTAAGGGTTCATTCTTGTACACAAACTAAAAGTCTTTCTGAAAAGAAACTTCTTTAGCTCTACATTCAATCTTAGCATGGTAAATAGAGAGCCAATCCATACCCAGGATAACATCAAACTCTACTAGAGGTAGAAAAATAAGGTTCGCAAGTAGGTTCTTCCACGGATAAGGATAGGAAGATTCTTATAAATTCTTTTTGCCTCAACATTTCCCCCAGGTGTTTTTACCACAAGTTCAGGAGTCATTTCTTGATATGGTATTCCCATTTTACTAGAAAAGGTTTCAGAAATGAAAGAATGTGTAGACCCCGAATCAAAAAACAAACTGGCATAATCTGAAAAAAATAAACAAAGTACCTGATACAACTTCATTTGATGGCCCGACATCTGCTGAAGTAGTTGAAAAGGATTTCACAACCCCTTTCTTCTTGTAGTCTAACTGCTTCCCATCACTCAAGCTCTTTTTTGGAAACTCGTTTGCATAGTGACCCATCTCATTGCACTTATAACATTTCAACAACTAGAAATCAAATTTGGTCTTACCATCACCCTGATCTTTTTCAGTGCAATCACGATCCTTATGTCCCATCATACCACATCGGTATCACTTTCTAGAATTCATAAGACATTCCCCAACATGCCTTTTTCCACATTTATCACAAACTGGAAACTTATTTTTCTTACTGTCATACTTTTTTGAAGAATTCTTACCTTTCTCCTGCCACCTCGGTCTCTTATTCTGTTGGTTGTTATAGAACACTTGATCATCGACAAACTCCATTTCCACCTTCTCAGCACATCGAACAAGCTTTTCATAACTTTTAAACTCACGAGAAGCTAGTCCCCTTCGATATTTTGGCTTTAATCCTGAGTAAAAACGATTGATTTTTCAATCAAGGTCTCGGATAAAATTTGGAGCATAACTTGACAATCGAGTGAACCTTTCTTCATAGGTAGCCACTGAGTCTTCCTCTTGCCTCAATTCAAAGAATTGTTTTTCCATCCTAAGTCGAGCAGCCTTAGGAAAATACTTCTCAAGAAACATACCTTTTAATTTATCCCAGTCGAGAGCATCAATCTCATCAGCGTCCCTGATATTCATAACCATCGACCACCACTGATCTGCTTCACCCTCCAAATAGTAAATAGAAAGACTAACATTTTGATTGTCTGAAAACCCCATGACATCGAAAATCTTCTCCAGTTATTTAATCCATCCTTCATCTAACACATGGTTAGATGATCCTCTGAATGATGGGGGATGTTGCCTCGTGAAATGTTCCACCACTAACATGTTCCTCTGTGGTTGATCTGGCTGATATCATGCATGGATACCACCACCATTTATCGCTTGAGTCAACTGCGCCATTACTGCAACAAACTCTTCAGTTCCAATTCGGACCATCTTAGGATGCTGATTTGAAAGGTTATTTCCTTCTGTATGCCTTCCTAGCACTGCTTCCTTGTTTCCTCTGCGGAAAACCATTCTGAACAAACATGTCTTAGATGAAGCAACATGGTAATCATCAAATTCTATATCATTTTAAAAAAAATATTTTTGGATAATCATTTAATAGAATTCTAACTCCTAAAGTTATCTGAACCGACCTGTGATACAAACTATAAGGCCCCACCCTTAAACCATACTTAATCTTGAGTTATTATAAGATTACACATTGAGGGTCTTTTCGGGATTAGAGTTTTAGATAATTAGATCATAAAACATGCATTACATTCTACATATAAACAAAGTGGTTACATAAAGATATTATTCTTCATTCCCATCAATGGAAACATATTTAAAATAAAACATGGATTCTTTCTTGACACTTCTTTGACACTATCATCATATCATGTACCTTTCCCTTGACCTGTGAAAAACATTTCAAAAAACTTGGGATGAGCATAAAAAGCTCAGTATGGGTTATATAAAAAAAATATGGAAAGGAAGCATGAGTTCATATATACATAAGAATGAAATCATACTTTACCCATAAAACATACCTCATCAAATCATGAATAAATCATATAAATCATAAGACATAAAGGTAACTTGAGGCATTCATAACATTCTTACGTAGGGAGTAACCCTCTTGGTTATGTTTGGAATACCCATCACAGTATATTCCCTAAATCTCTTCGGAGAAACCTTAACGTTTCACTCCTTCACATTACCCAATTCATTGGAGATCTATATCGATCTCACCCGCCCTTAGTTTATCACGGAACCACCCGTCTTCATAATAATGCCCAAGAACCTCAACATAATCATATCACATAAAACATGCATAAAATAAACATAACATTTCCACCTTTCAATCACAAGATATCAATATAACACATTGATATAAAAACATTATGAAAACCATTTTCAATACCAAAATAAATGAAAATTAAAACATGCTATTTATTTTTATTTTAAAAAGAAGGTATGGCTTGTAGAGGAATCCAAAACTCAAATAATGGTCACGGCGGTGGAGAAGTCATTGTCGCCGCATACGTACGACAAAAACATTCCCTTTTGTTGTTTAGTAAACACTTCGTATAAAAAGATTTATTTTTGATAAACGTAAAAGTAAAAGGGGTTTATACACCGTATAAAAGAAAGTTGTGTATAAAATAAAATATGCCTCAATGAAAGGAGATTGAGATGAAGTCCCATACCTCGGGTCTGACTTGACTCGATCGTTCTTTAATGTCCTGAATAATAAACATGAGATAATTTATACTTTCTTAAGAACCTTTTTAAAGTTCATTATTCCTTTTATATCACTTATTGCCATGTCATGAACACTATGTAATTATTTAAGTTAATAACGGTCGTTTTAACGATCATTGGTACTTGAGTCAAAATAAACCCTTTATAATTACAAGTTGTTCATGTATCCATTATATCCAGAATTATAATCATGATGAATATATCATATATATCATATATATCCAGTATATACGTGCATTTATAATATTAAATAATCATTTAGAGTTAAGAAATGAAATGCACCGTTCATGGAGACGGTAAGCCGTACGTACGCATGAACGCTACTTTCATTTCTATTTCGTATTTTTTTTATGGAATGGAATCATAATTATATAAAGATATATTATAATTCCAGTATAATATCATATATAATACTATTAATTAAATCCTTTATACGTCCCACATATGGAATTAACAAAATCAAATCACTTTGAGGGGGCGGTAGTCCGCACTTCCTTAAATGAAGATATCGCGTTTACCCATAATGGAAACCATAAAGGTATACCCAAAATTAAAAATACAGAAGCTTAAGAAAAACATAAACATATTATATATCATATATAAATATAGTGACATCTTAATGGCTACCTTTTAAGGTGTTAAAATAATGTTGAACAATCATTGTTTCGGGAGGCATAAATTCACCATCAACAGAAACAGTATGTCCTTTAACCATTAGATGTAGGTGTGTGTAAGTGTAGCTCGAATCCTTCTTATGACAACATGATAGTATATTTAAGATACTAGAGTTATTACAAAAGAAATAAATAAAAAGATTTTAGGGGGTTGGTGAAGCGAAATAAAACAAAAGGACTCAAGTGGAGACATTACCTTAAAATTGGATATCTCTCTTTGGTTTGAGCTCAAAGGCTTCCTTGGGAAGACTTATGCCCAAAGTGAGGCTTTAAGGAGTAAGAGAGGGATTTGGAGAGACAAAATGGGTAGGGTTTGGCCGAGCCAACGGCTTTGGAAGTGTGGGTAAGGAGGTAGAGGTGGGGGCCTTTTATAAGAGGAGAGGAGGGGCACTCTTGGAAAGTAAATAAATATTACTTTATTTGAAAATGAGTTTAGGATTTAAAAGGTCCCACATTGATATAATTCGAGGATATGGTGATAAGAGTAAGAAATATACCCACCCAGTAGGTTTTGGACATGTGTAGGTCATAGATTTTACATTATCTTTTCATTTTATTTAAATCTTTCATTAATGAGGTAATCACTACATCATCATGATGTCCTAAATAATTTAATTTATTTAAAGACTAAAAATTATAAAAAAAATAATATGATGTAGGAAATATTTTTATCTTTCCAATGAATATTTATAGTTAAAAATCTGACTTGAATAACCACATTTAAAAAATGTTTTCGTATAACATATTATGTTTGTGTCATTTTTACTTTTTCATTAAATAAAATGTTATTTATGACATTTCCCAACCAAAGTGGCTCCATGGGGTCCCCAAGTTGACCCATGGATTGTATTGGTCGGCCATGACACATAAAATGAGAGTAGGACATGTGTGAAGCTCATATCATATTATTAAAACATTATTTTTACCTTAAACTACACTAATTACCACTAATCGCGATTAAAAACATAATAAGTTACTATTCACCAAATTTATTTTAATCCCATTGAACCACATTTTACTTATTAATGCCAACCATGTATGTCATATTTTTGAAATTCAAAACCCAAAGGTGGCAAAATTTCATTTAAATGGAAAATCAGTTTTTTATAAGTACCACTTAGTTGTTTCACTATTCATCAAAAATTGATGTTTTTCAGAAAAATACCAAAACATCACCCAAAGATATATTTGATATCCCAAATTCAAAAATGATGTCTATTTCACAAAATTCAAAACATATAAGTTGCATTAATTAATTTAATAATTAATTCCTGTTGTCATGACAAACAACGTGTTTTTATGAAACAATAAGTATCAAAAGATTGACACAAGTTTAAGTCCAATTTCAAAGTGAAATTGATTCCAACGAACACCATTAGATTAAATGGTAAAAATATATTCTAATTTAACTTCAAAACCAATGCAAAAGATAATCTAATCATATAAATAAATTAGATTAAAAAGCAGTTTTGATGTAAAATGCAGTATTTTTCACTATTCATTAAAAAATGAACATTGTCAGAAAAATACCAAAAATTCGCAAAAAGTATATTTTGATGTCCCAATCATAAATAATAAGTTAATTTTGACAAACATAGATTATAAAATTGTCAAAAGATATATTTAAAAATGGTTTTCCATCAAAAGGCAGTAAAACAATCTTTTAAAAATATTAGTGTATTCCATGCTTAAGATTGGATTTATTTAGATTTTAAGCCTCTAAAACACTATATAATTCATTAATAGTCATAGATAAAAATATATATTATTCATTAATTACTTGGGATGGTACATATATAATGAAAAATGTGAAATAATTATCATTTTAATACATAAATTATTCTTTCTAAACAAACCATGAAATATGGTTACGAAAAAATCAATACGTTATAACCATGGAGACTGTAAGTCATACGTACACATGAGTAACATTTACATTTTTCAAAGATAATGATAGAAATAAGGGAATTATTATTTTATATTTAATGTATTATAATTATATCATAAATATCTTACTATTTATTTAAATAACATTACTCATGCCATCTATGTGATGCAGTAGTAACAAAAAAAAAGAATCACATCACTTCACGAGGTGGTAGTACATCATACACATGAAAAATGTTATAATTTAAAAAGGATAGAAATGTAAGAAATTATTAGATATATTACATTTATCTAATGATTAATATTTAATTATAATGATATATATATATTAAATAAATCTTCATTACCTTCCATGTAAAGCGTAAGTGAAAAACGAATCACATCACTTTGGGAGGTGGTAATCCATCGTACACACAAATGACATTATCATATTTTAAATAGAATGTAATGTAAAATGGTATATACTTTTTATATTTATATAAGTATATATATATCATAAACATAATATATACTTATTATATATATGACTATATCTATAAATGTCAATCCATGAAGGAAAAAAATTATATCGGTTCACGAGGCGTTAGTCATCCATTAAAATGATTAACAATTTCATTTCCCATTTGAAGGGGGATGTGGTTGTAGTTCATGAAACTAGAATAAAAAATATTAATTTATGGAATATACTTATGTTATTATATCATCATGTTTTAATAATATTTAACAGGGGTCGATGAAGAAATAAAATTAAAGTCTTGTTTAAGGACGTTACATATTTTTTAGACAACTTCTATTGGTTTGCACCAAAATTCATTATAGGTATAATTTATGGACCAAAAAAAGGAGTATATGATAATCATAGAGAACAATTTAAGATATATCAATGGGTATTGGAAAAACCAAATGTTTCTATAAGTGAATAAAGAAGAGGAGAGTGGGTGGGATTTTATATGTGGGGGAGAGGGAACACATGTTATTTTGAAAAGAAATGATCACAACCATGTTTTTATCATTTTAAATGTATAAAAAATGGGACATTTTAGAACCAAATAATATATAAGTTTTAAATATGACATAAAATATCAATTATACATGTTTTTGGTTATTTTTAACCACTATCTTTTAAGTTTAACCCCTAATAAACCTTTTTTTACCTTAACCACAGTAAATATTTTTTTACTATTTTCATTATTTACTATTGTAAAAAATCAATTTGACCTTACTAAATTGTATAAACTATGATTATTACAAATCTGGAATTCATTTTTACAAAATAAAATCATATAAGTGTGATAACTTAATTTAAAATTATACTTGCAGTGGTTTTGGAAAATGGTTTTCCAAAAGAAAAGCATTCAAAAGTTTAAAAAGTTTTTATACCAAAAATCAACATGAAATTGATTCCGGTGAAATAATTTGAAATAATAAATAAATAATTAAATAAATTTTTATTTATAAACCAAATTAAAATAAAATGGTTCTTATAATTAACTTAAAATAAAATTCATTTTTTAATAAAAGTTAGTATTTTTCACTACTAACCAAAAAAGTAAAATTTTAAAAATTTTCAGAAACATATTACTGAGAAAATATTAAAATATGGAATTAAAAAATTAAGTTAATTTTTAAAAATAAAATTTCTAATAGAATTAAACAATAATTTTTCAATATTTTTGTAAAGCCCGACTAAACTGTCTTTTAGAAAAATACTATTTTTCATAGAAAATTTTATTTTCTTTTAAATGATTTTAACTTTATTTCTAATAAATAGAAAATAATTGAATTTATATTAAACTTTTTTAATCCATGTAATTTTTAGAATTTAAATAGTCTTATTCATACCCACAAACATAACAACAAGGTAATAAAGTCCATGTTTATATAATAATATTTTTAAAAAGTATCACATTTAATTTAAAGCCGACGTTGCATGCATCACAATATGTTAAAGAGAATGAATTTATTTTAAAATAAAAATTTAATAAAGTCTTGGGGTGTTACCATCTCTTATATTCTTTTTATAGTGTGTCATTTACACTATTAAAAAAGACGTTATTATTTAAAAATCTCATTGTGTTATAATATGAGTTTGAAATCTAGTTTATTATCAAGTTGGTGCGGGGAGTCAATACTAGTTATATAATTCTTTATTGGATGAAAGCAAGGGATATTTGAGATCTGAATGTGATGTTAGATGATTTTAAAGCTAATGGATTAATAAAATCTAGCACATTATTGTGTGGGTCTACAATACATTTCTCTAATAAGTATAAGAATGCTTTTCTATTATGTGTAGATTACTAGATTACAAAGTAGATGACAATTATGATCTGATATCCCCTTATACACATTGATGACCTATTTGATATGCCCACATTTGACCTTATTTTATCTATAATTGAGTTGAGGTATGGGTTCCATTAGTTTAAGGTGATACCATTTGAAATACCCCTTAATTCTTTTAGGAGTAGGTATGACTTGCATGAGTTTGTGGTAATTCTGTTTTTCTTGATGAAAAGACCTATAATATTCATGTAATTGATGAATTAGTTCCTCCTTCCATTTTTTGATCAGTATTTGGTGGGTTTTTATCAATTAAGTATATGTAATACTATTATTTATATGATCATGCATAACATCTTGACATCCTCATGAGTACAGTGAGATAACATTGACTATCTGATAAGCTATCTAAATTTCACTTTTAGATTGACAAAGTGAACTTCTTAGGTTATGTTATCTCATTCTATAGAGTGTTAGTAGAACCAAATAATATGTTAGATATGGTATATTTAGAATGACCCAATATCATCCTCAAGACTCGTATATTTTATAGTTTGGTAGGATATTAATTCTGAAAATTCTCCCATCTGGAATCCCTGATATCAAGGATGACCAAGAAAAGGGTGATGTTTGTTTGGCCTAATACTTGAGAGGAGGATTTATAGAAATTGAAGAGTAGGTTCACCTCAACACTGATCCTAACCTTACCTATTTCGGGTAATGAGCACCCCATATCTTACAATGCATAAGGAGTTGAACTCAGATATGTTATAATAATGGAGTATTGTGTGGTTGGTAATGTCTCTAGAATGATGAGGCTACTTGGGAGGGATTATCCTACTCATGATGTAGTGTTATATATGGTTTTACACACCTTGAGATAATGGAAGTTTTATATTTTGGGTAATAGGATCATGATGTACATAGAATACAAGAGCCTAAATTAAATCCTTTAACAATGGGACTTGAACCTTTAGTAGATTATGTGGTATGAGTATCTACAGTCTTTTAACATTGAGTTGCCATACACTCTAGGAAAAAATTGTTTTTTCATTGACACTCAAAGTATTAATACATAGTTTAAGGTAGTTCATTATAATTTTATGAGTGATGTATGATGGAAATGTTTAAAAAATTACATATAAATGTTCCAGAGTCTTTTAGAGAAAGTGAATCTGACATCAACATATGTTCTTCCAATGATCCTAGATCAGATCAAGATAGTGAAATTATCTAATATAGAGGGTTTATCCTCGAGGGAAATTGCCAGTGGTTAGTGATAAAAGAGAAGATAACAAGTTAAGTTGTGCGATTTTTCACCTATCAATAGGTGAAGGCCATGAATCGGAGGCCTTTTAGATTACTACAACCATTACTCATTCTAGAATGAAAGTGGGATAATATCATCATGAAATTCATGATTGTATTATATAGAAAACCATAAAAATGATGTAGTATGGATGAACATATATTGACTAATGAAGGAATCTCATTTATAGTCGATTATGGAGTTCTTCATTACGAATGATTTAGGTAACATTTACATATGAGAGATAGTTTGGTTTCTCAGTGTTTTGAGGAGTATTGCAAATGATTGAGCTCCCCATTTCAACTCACTATTATAGAATAGGATTTAGAAGGAATTTAGATATTTGGTTATTTGGAGAAAAACATACCTTGATCATACTAATGGATAATCAGAGTGGAGGATTTATATTCTAGAGGAAATTTTGTAAGCATATGTTTTGGACTTCAGTGGTTCTTAATATAATCTTTGGGATCTCATGGAGTTATATTATAATAATATTTTCTAGTAATTGATCCAAATATATTCTTTTGATACATTATATGGAAGTCCATTCCATTTAACCATTTGTGGTTAGTAGTAGGTGAGTCAGTGTTCATTATAACTAGTCTCTTGGAGGAGACATCTGAGGTGGATTAGTTGATACGAAAGTGGCTGGTTTTTTCCCTAAGTAGACTAAAATATAACATTCAACATCAAAGATAACTTATGGAGTTCGAGGTTAGTCATCATGTTTTTCATTATTTTCCACCTAGGATTGGGAAACACCAAATCATAATGTAGGTAAATCTTGAACCCAATTTTATTAGGCTATTTGAGGTAGTTGTGAGGATTATCCCATTGGTGTACCAATTAGCTCTTCAACAATGATACAATTCCATGAACTATAGGTTTCACCTAACACAAATTAATATATATCACCCTGATCATTATCATATAATATATTTCAATTATATTGATCATGATTTTGGATGATTCTCTCTAAGTGAGTAATGAAAAAATTGGGTTTGAGAAAAATAACCAAAGCACAAGTATCGTTTTATCACAAGGGAAATAAATAAAGCCTGAATACTTTGAAATCAATAATTTTAGACATGCAACCATGTAACTAATAATGGATTAAGTGATCAAATGGCCTTTGTCATGAATGTGTTATATAAGATCTGATCAGATATCCTAAAAAAGGTGTTCACATTGTAACATGATCCAGGGAAGATAATGTGTTGTCCTAGATATGCATGTTTTTCAGATGAAAATGGCCACTAATGATCAAAGCTGGTAATTATGGGATGACCAAACTATGACTATTATTCACATTATTACCCTTGTAATCACATGAAAATTCCATGATAGTTAGGTCATCACTCAATCACATTCAGATAATGGTGGATCACATTCCACATAAATGTAAGCTATCCCTCTTGTAAAAGTTGTGTGATATAGCTAGAAAATAAAATTATCCATAAAGATTTTTTCATGTTCTCTCATAAACTAAGACCAATCAAACAATGCTCTTGAAGTCATATGATCTAATCAATGAAAAGACTCTCATGGACTATAATTAATCGAGCTTTTCAATCTTGAGAGCATCAAATAGTCACTAATTTTCATGTGATAGACATTGGAATAATGGAATTTACCCATGAAAATTAGGTCGCATGACTCTATTAGAAAAAAACAACTATCTATAGAATGGTTTTAATGCAGTCACAAGACCTAAGACCGATCCCCTAATTACCAAAGAGTCATGCGATTGACTCCATGATAAGATGATGAAATTAATTAGTTAAGTGAATATGATATCCTTGAAAAGGCCTGCAAACCATCATTTGATCCATGATTAGTCATGTAATGTCACAATGACATGTGATTTCCAAATTATAGGGGTATTTGTTGAGCAATGATAACCATGGTAGGTGGATGATGTTGTCGGTATTCTTAACATGATGTCCTCTTGGGGTATGAAAAATCCACAATGAAAATAAATTCATAAAACTAAACTTGGTGAGGAGGTTCATGAAGAACCATTCTCTCAACTAATATTTATCATGTGATTAATGGGATGAAATAACTAATGAGATACGACCTAGTAATGAGATACAAATGAGACATCTCAAACTTACACAGATGGTCCATCTAAAGACTTAAACTGAGTTAGTTGGACTATACACCATGAAAATTAATACAAATATAAGAGAGTTGATGAAAATAAAATCCCATCCTTTAAAATCCTGAAAACAAGGAATGATAGGAGGACCTGAGAGATCTTTATTGAGTATAGGGATCACATTATCATAAGAAACATCAGCTTAAAATTTTTTTTCTAGTAAACTAGGATAAATTAAAAGAATAAATAGTTGAACAAGGGCCTATCACATGATAACCCATAATCATGTGGTCACTTGAAAATTTACTCATCATGTGATGAGCATATGATCGAGATATAGCCTCTGTGTCATGAGAAATGTCCATGTGACCTCTCTACCCACAATCAATTACATGATTGCATGGCCCTCACATCCTTGGGTTCTCACATGACCTCACAAGCTTCATATGAAGAGAATGACCACCCATCCTTCATGAATAGAACATTATCATTCCATGTTATCATATATATCAAGAAAATATTACACCTACATGACCGCATAATAGTTAAAATTATCACCCATACACTCCAAAGTATGTCCTTACCCAGAATGTATATACCCATTTAATATCCTCTGGTATTATGAAATGTTTCTATCCACCTTAGAATAATCCCCTAGATTTCATACACACTAGGGAAATATTCCCTTTTAGTGTATTCATCCTTCCATACCCATTAGTGAGACATACATTTGGACTACAAGAACACTAATTCCTATTATAAAAAGGATACATAAGGCTCATTACTAATTCCCAAGTGCCACATTATGAATATTTTCATCATCATTTTCCTATAGTAATTCTTTATGTGAATAAATTTATACCCCTGTATTGGATTTACATAATAATTTATTTGGTAAAAAACAATTTTTCTATTTCCTTCATGATCTTATTTTCATATTTCCTTATGTATCCCCTAACGCGTAAGTCCTACCCCTATATGAAAATAGCCTAATATCTATCTATATCTTATTTTTTACATCAATCATAACTCATTTTTTATTATATAATTTTTCCGATCATACCACTGGTATAATGAAACCATCCATTGTGGGAATCCCCTTTTTGTTTATGCCCCGAATATACATTCTTTTCCTTCTAAGGGGGACCATAGTGCGTAATCCCTTCTACAATATTATGGTGACCTTAGTGTGTAAGACTCATTTATATTTTAGGGTGAACTCAGTATGTAAGCCTCTATAGAATATTATGGAAACAACAGTGTGTAATCCATGTTAAAACATAATGGTGTCTTCAGGGTATAATCCCCTCACGATTCAATCTTACTATAAGGACTCAATCTTATTACATTACATAATATTGTATTTAGATAATAAATAACAACATTTAACAATGAGGATATTTTTTAAGTTTATAGCCTTAGTTAATTCATACTTAATACATAAACAACATTACACATTAATACAGAGGGGATACCATAAAAACAATATTCATTTCTTTCAAAATATAAAACATTTCAAATAAAACATGATTTCTTTGATAATTACACAAACATTTAACTTTACTTATTTATTTGACTTACAAATCATTATAACCTATGAAAATCATTTAAAACTTGGTATGTGAAAAAAATCTCAGTAGGGGATACAAAAAGAATGAAAGAACACATTAGTCTTCGAATACTTGTAACGTATGAAATCATTTTCAAAAGAAATACTTGTCACCCATTTATACTTAGTGAAACATGATATTTACACAAGATCCCCACAAAACATAATAACATAAATATAACCATAAAATAATATTGTATCATTACTTACATAATCTAGTAACCCTCTCTTCTACCTAATAATTTGTAACCCTCATGACTACCTTACAATTTGTGTAATCATCAAAGTAACACTTTGAGTAACCATACAACCAAAGTCAAAATTCCACATAACCAATGCATTAGAGGGAAATATAGGGTCCAAAATTCATCATAAACAATTCCCAAGAACCATAAAATAATCATACAACCTCAATAATTACTTAAAAATATTTCCTTTGAATTTCATAAAATAGAATTTTAAAAGATGATTTTTAAAAGAAAAGACCCTTAAAAATATCATATAATTGATTTGATACTTAATAGAGTAGATGGAATATGTATATAAACTGTAAATACACTTAATTAAACATAATATATAAAAAATTATTCACACAAACAAATTTAATACGACATAAATAATGAAGTAGAATGTTATTCCAAAGAACAGAAATTGGGTTAAGAATTCCCTTACCTCGGGTTTGACTTACTTAAGACTCATTGAAACCTCCTATATAATGGCTTAAAGTGAATTATTAATATCTCATAGAAAAATATAGTTATTTATAATACCATATATGATCATTTCATTACATCATTTCACCCTTTAATTTTTATTATTTTGTTCCTTGTATTGTTTTGGGTGCGTTCATTACATCATTCCCAAGATCGGTTCATGAGGGATATTCGTATCAATTGGATGTGAAACACCAGAATTTGAATGGAATAGTATTTAAATATTTCCAGTAAAATAAATTATAATATTTATCATTTTTAATTATGACATGAGAATGATTCATTTGTTAAAACATTATGGATATTTGTTTAGGTCATTTAGGCGATTATTCAATTGTAATGAACTCATTTTGTTTAATAGGTTAATGACATGTGTACAAAATGATTACAGAACCTTATAAACGTTATAATACGTAAATTATAATTTGGTTCAACCATAAAAATGGTTTCATGACCAGGATTGATGGATGTAAAGGAAATTGAATTCACATAGACCACGATGTCGGTAAATCGACACATCAAAGAAGGTGTTTTAATTTGGTGAATAAGTGGAAGAGGAAAAGAATTATAATGTCATGTCTTCTATAAGAATGATAAAATATAGAATATTTAAGATACTAGATTATTATTATAAGGCCCCAACCTTAAACATTACTTAATCTTGATATATTTCAAGAATACACCTTGAGGATCTTTTCAGGTTTAGAGTTTTAAGGAATTACATCATAAAACATGCATTACATTCCACATTTAAACAAAGTGGTCACATAAAATATAGTATTTATTTTCCCCATCAACAGAAACATATATTAAATAAAACATGGATTCTTTCTTGACACTT
Source organism: Viscum album (assembly GCA_963277665.1). Classification (NCBI taxonomy): domain Eukaryota; kingdom Viridiplantae; phylum Streptophyta; class Magnoliopsida; order Santalales; family Viscaceae; genus Viscum; species Viscum album. The sequence goes on from OY728147.1 coordinate 284,965,267, forward strand.
CCTTGACACTATCATCATATCATGTACCTTTCCCTTGACCTGTGAAAAACATTTCAAAAACTTGGGATGAGCATAAAAAGCTCAGTAAGGGATATAAAAATATGGAAAGGAAACATGAGTACATATATACATAATAATGAAAACATACTTTACCCATAAAATATAAGCACTTTAGCATACCTCATCAAATCATGAATAAATCATAGAAATCATAAGACATAAAGGTAACTTGAGGCATTCATAACATTCATACGTAGGGAGTAACCCTCTTGGTTACATTTGGAATACCCATCACAGTATATTCAATAAATCTCTTTGGAGAAACCACAAAGTTTAACCCCTTCGCGTTACCCAATGCATTGGAGAGCTATATCGGGCTCACCCGCCCTTAGTTTATCATGGAACCACCCATCTTCATAATAATTCCCAAGAACCATAACATAATCATATCACATAAAACATGCATAAAGGAAACATAACATTTCCACTTTTCAATCACAAGATATCAATACAACACAATGATAAAAAAAAATTATGAAAACCATTTTCAATACCAAAATAAAAGAAAAGTAAAACATGGTATTTATTTTTCTTTTAAAAAAGGTATGGCTTGTAGAGGACGCCGAAACTCAAATAATGGTCATGGTAGCGGAGAAGTCGTTGTCGCCGCATACGTACGACAAAAACATTCCCTTTTGTCATTTAGTAAAATTTTTCGTATAAAAAAAAGATTCCTTTTGGATAATAGTAAAAGTAAAAGGGTTTTATACACCGTACAAAATAAAGTTGTGTATAAAACAAAATATGCCTCAACGAAAGGAGATTGAGACAGATTTCATTACCTCGGGTCCGACTTCACTCGATAGTTCTTTAACCTCCTAAATAATAAACTTGAGTAAGTTTCTACTTTATTAAGAACCTTTTTCAAGTTCATTATTCCTTTTATATTACTTATTACCATGTCATGAACAATATGTAATTATTTAAGTTATTAACGGTCATTTAAACGATCATTGGTACTTGAGTAAAAAATAAACTCTTTATAATTACAAGTTTTTCATGTATCCATTATATACAGAGTTATACTCATGATTTAGATATCATATATATCATATATATCCAGTATATACATGCATTTATAATATTACATAATCATTTAGAGATAAGAAATGAAATGCACCGTTCATGGAGACGGTAAGCCGTACGTACGCATGAACACTACTTTCATTTATATTTCATATTTTATGGAATGGAATCATAATGATATAAAGGTATATTATAATTACATTATAATATCATATATAAAATAATTAGTTACATACTTTATACCTCCCACATATGGCATTAATGAATCAAATCACTTCGAGAGGGCGGTAGTCCGCACTTCCTAAAATGAAGATATCGTGTTTACCCATAATGGAAACCATAAAGGTATGCCATAAATGAAAAATACAGAAGATTAAATGAAAAAAGAAACATATTATATATCATATATAAATATATTGTCATCTTAATGGCCACATATTACGGTGTTAAAAGAATATTGAACAATCATCATTTCGTGAGGCAGAAATTCGCCATCCACGGAAAACATATGTTCTTTAACCATTAAATGTAGGTGTGTGTAAGTGTAGCTCGAATACTTCTTATAACAACATCCTAGTATATGGAATATACTGGTTTTGGTACAAATTAAATTAATAAAAAGAGTTTAGGTGGTTGGATAAGAAAAATAAAACATAAGAACACAAGAGAAGACACTACCTTTAAATCAGGTAACTCTTTTTGATTTGAGCTCAAAGGCTTCCTTGGGAAGAATTCTGCCCAAAGTGAGGCTTCTAAGAGTTATAGAGGTATGTGGAGAGACAAAATGGGTAGGGGTTGGCAGAGCCAAAGGCATTGGATGTGTGGGTAGGGTGGTAGATTTGGGGCCTTTTATAAGAGGGGAGGAGGGGCACTCTTGGAATAAAATGTTACTTTATTTTCAAATGAGTTTCAGATTTTAAAGGTCCCAAATTGATGTATTTCAAGGATAAGGTGATAAGGGTTCGAAATATAATCATCCAATAGGTATTTGACAAGTGTAAGTTATAGTTTTAACATTATATTTTCATTTTATTTAAATCCTTTATTAGTGAGGTAATCGCTGCATCATCATGATGTCATAAATAATTTAATTTATTTAATGTCTAAAAATTATAAATAAAATACTATGATGTATTAAATAGTTTTATATTTCCAATGACTATTTATAGTCAAAAATCTGACTTGTATAACCCCACTTAAAAATTGTTTTAGTGAAACAACTCATGTTTGTGACATTTTTACTTTAACATTAAATAAAAGGAATTAATGTCTTTATCTTACCCAAGTGGCTCCATGGGGTCCCAAAAATAGACCCATGTGTTGTATCAGTGAGCCATGACACATCCAATAAGGGCAGGACATGTGTCTAGGTCATTTCATATTATTAAAACATTATTCTTACCTTAAATTACACTAATTACCTCTAATCGCGATTAAAATCTTAAAAGTTACTATTCACGAAAAAATTATTTTAATCCCATTGAATCAAATTTTGCTTCTTAATGACAACAATGTATGTTGGATTTGTGAAATTCAAAACACAGAGGTGGTAAATTTTCATTTAAACGAAAAATTAGTTTTTTATGTACCACTTAGTGGTTTCACTATACATAAAAAATTGAAGTTTTTCAGAAAAATACCAAAACTTCACCCCTAAGATATATTTGATATTACGAATTCAAAAATGATTTCTATTTTAAAAAATTCAAAACATATAAGTTACGTTAATTAATTTAATAATTAATTCCCGCCGTCAGAGCAAATAGCGTGTTTTTATGAAACAATAAGTATCAAAAGATTGACACTAGTTTAAGTCCAATTTCAAAGTGAAATTAATTATAATGACCACCCTTAAATTAAATGGTAAAAATATATTCTAATTTCACTTTAAAACCAATTAAAAAGATAATCCAATAATATAAATAAATTAGATGAAAAACAAGTTTTGATGTAAAATGCAGTATTTTTAACTATTCAAAAAAAATGAACATTGTCAGAAAAATAACAAAAATTTATCCAATGTAAATTTCAATGTCCCTATAATAAAGAATATGTTTATTTCGACAAATAGAGATTATAAAATTTTCAAAAGTTTGATTTAAAAATGGTTTTCCATCAAAAGGCAGTAAGACAATCTTTTAAAAATATGAGTGTATTCCATGCTTAAGATTGGATTTATTATCATTTTAAGCCTCTAAAAGACTATCTAATTCATTAATAGACATAGATAAAAATATCTAGTATTCATTACTTACTTGGTATGTTACATCCTTCCCCCCTTTATAAAATTGCGTCCCCACAATTTATTTACTTATCGAATAATTGGGGGTATTTATCCCTCATTTCATTTTCATATTCCCATGTTGCCTCTTCAATCATGTGGTTTTTCTAAAAAACCTTTACCTGATGAATCACCTTATTCCGTAACACTTGCTCCCTATGGTCAAGAATCTGGACCGGTTTTTCCTTATAATATAGGTTCTCTTCTAGCTGAACTACCTCTGGACTCAAAACATCAGATGGATCTGGCATGTAATTCCTTAACATTGAAACATGAAAAACATTGTGTACCTGAGATAAACTCAGTGGTAAAGCCACTCGATAAGCAACTGATCCAACTCTCTCCATAATTTCATATGGTCCAATGAACCTTGGACTCAACTTTCCTTTCATACCAAATCGCATGACACTTTTCCATGGTGAGACTTTGAGAAAAACATGATCACCTACATCAAAAGATAGATCCTTCCTCCGGTTATCCGCATAACTCTTATACCTGCTCTGAGCTATTCTCATGTGTTTCTGTATCAGTTGAACCATTTCTGCCAACTCTTCTACCAATTCTGGTCGCATCAGCTTCCTTTCACCCACTTCATTCCAGAAAGTTGGAGTTCGACACCGCTTCCCATATAACGCCTCAAATGGTTCCATCTGTATACTGGAATGAAATCTATTATTATATGAAAACTAAACCAAAGAAAGATGTTGGTCCCAACTTACCTAATAATCCATCGAACAAGAACGTAGCATATCTTCCAAAGTCTGAATTGTTCGTTCTGATTTCCCATCTGATTGAGGATAAAAAGCTGTACTATAATGTAATTCAGTACCCAACGACTTCTGAAGGCCTTTCAAAAAGTTAGAAGATAACCTGGGATCACGACCAGATACAATGGAGAGAGGAACTCCATGTAACCTGACTCTCTTTTTAAGATACAAACGGGAATGTTGATCTAGGGAAAAGTATCCCGTATAGCAAGGAAATGAGCAGATTTTGTCAACCGATCAACAATAACCCAAATTGAATTATTACCTCGAGGTGTCTTCGACAATCCCACAATGAAGTCCATGGATATATTCTCCCATTTCCACTATGGCACTGGTAAAGGATAAAGCATCCCTTTTGGTAATTGTTGCTCTACTTTAACCTGTTGACAAGTCAAACACTTCAGAGTAAAATCAGCAATATCTCTTTTCATTTCATCCCACCAGTAATACACCCGTAGATCTCTGTACATCTTAGTACTTCCAGGATGAACTGAAAACAGAGAACTATGAGCTTCACATAACAACTCTCTCTTCAACTGTGAATGACAAGGCACACACAATATCTTCCCAAATCTCAAAACACAATCATTATCAATGTTGAATTCAGGCAACTTACCCTTCTGAACCAGCTCTACCTTTTTCTGCAACTCACTGTCTTGCTTCTGTGCTTTCTTGATTCAGTCTGATAGAGAAGATTTCACTGATACCTGAAACAAAACAGAAGAACATCCTGAACTAAAAACTTCTATGCCAAAGTTCATCAAATCCTTAACCAAAGGATCACATTCCAAACACAACATTGTTAATGAAGCATTAATTTTTCAACTCGAAGCATCAACCACATTATTTTCCTTTCCTAGATGGTAATGAATTGTACAATCATAATCCTTGATTAATTCTAGCCATATCCTCTATCTCATGTTCAATTATTTACGAGTGAATATATACTTTAAACTTTTTTGATCAGTATATATCTCACACTTTACTCCATACAAATGATTCCTCCAAATTTTTAAAGCGAAAACAACAGCAGCTAATTACAAATCATGTGTAGGATAATTTACCTCATGAGTTTTCAACTGACGTGAAGCATAAGCAATTACCTGATCATTCCGCATTAGGACGCTACCAATTCCTTTCAATGAAGCATCCCTGTAGATAACAAACTCACCATTACTAGAAGGTAGTTCCAAAACTGGAGCATTCACCAATCTTCTTTTCAATTTCTGAAAACAATCATTGCATTCTTTTGTCCAGATAAACTTAACACCCTTATGAGTTAGCTTTGTCATTAGACTAGATAACCGTGATAAATTTCTAACAAACCTTCGGTAATAGCCTGCCAAACCAAGGAAGCTACGAATCTCTGTTACATTTGTGGATCTTGTCCATTCTTCAACAACCTTTGTTTTTATAGGATCAACAGTTATCCCATCTTTAGAAACAATGTGACCAAAGAAATAAATTTGTTACAACCAAAACTCACACATGCTGAATTTCCCATACAATTTCTTTTCCTTTAAGGTGTCCAAAATAACCATTAAATGTATTTCATGCTCCTATTTACTTTTAGAAAACACCAAAATATCATCAATGAAAACCACCACAAACTTATCCAAGAACTCATGTAAAATTCTGTTCATTAAGTCCATGAATACAGCAGGTGCATTGGTTAGCCCAAAAGGCATTACTACAAATTCATAATGGCCATATATTCTACGAAACGCGGTCTTTGGAAGTTCTTCTTCCTTTACCTTCAGTTGATGGTACCCCAATCTCAGGTCAATCTTTGAAAAATACTGAGCTCCCTGGAGCTGATTAAAAAAATCATCGATATGAGGCAAATGATATTTGTTCTTAACAGTGATGTTATTCAAGGCTCTATAATCAATGCAAAGTCTCATTGAACCATATTTCTTTTTAACAAATAAAACAGCGGCACCCCATGGTGATGTGCTAGGTCTAATGAAACCTTTCTCTAATAAATCCTGCATTTTCTCCTTCAACTCTAAAATTTCAATTTGAGCCATTCGATAAGGGGGGTTTGAAATTGGCTTACCATCAGGAACTAAGTCTTCAGTAAACTCAACTTCCCGATCTGGTATTTTTCTAAGAAACTCATCAGGAAAAATATCTGGATACTCATTTACCACTGGCACATCATTAATCTGAACAGTTCCTTTGTTTTCAACGATGTGTGCAAAGTAACATTCATTTTCATCTTTTACAAGTTTCTCGACCTCTTGATAAGTTATCAACAGTAAGGGTTCATTCTTGTACACAAACTGAATGTCTTTCGAAAAAGAAACTTCTTTAGCTCTATAGTCAATCTTATCATGGTAAACAGAGAGCCAATCCATACCTACGATAACATCAAACTCTACTAGAGGTAGAACAATAAGGTTTGCAAGTAGGTTCTTTCCACAGTTAAGGATAGGAAGATTCTTATTAATTCTTTTTTCCTCAACATTTCCCCCAGGTGTTTTTACCAAAAGATCAGGAGTCATTTCTTGAGATGGTATTCCCATTTTACTGGTAATGTTTTCAGGGATGAAAGAATGTGTAGACCCCGAATCAAACAACACACTAGAATAATCTGAAAAAACAAACAAAGTACCTGATACAACTTCATTTGATGGCCCGACATCTGCTGAAGTAGTTACAAAGGATTTCACCACCCCTTTCTGCTTGTAGTCTAACTGCTTCACATCACTCGAGCTCTTTTTCAGACACTCATTTTCATAGTGACCCATCTCATTACACTTAAAACATTTCACTAACTATAAATCAAATTTGGACGTACCATCACGTTGATCTTTTTCAGTGCAATCACGAGCCTTATGTCCCATCTTACCACATTGGTAGCACTTTCCAGAATTCAGAAGACATTCTCCATCATGAATTTTACCACATTTATCACAAACTGGAGACTTAGTTTTCTTACCATCATACTTTTTTTAAGAATTCATTCCTTACTCCTACCCCCTTGGTCTCTTCTTCTGTTTGTTGTTGTAGAACACTTGATCCTCAGAACACTCCATTTCCACCTTCTCAGCACATCGAAAAATCTTTTCATAAGGTTTGAACTCACGAGAAGTTAATGCCCTTCGATATTTTGGCTTTAATCCTGAGTAAGAATGATTTATTTTACTATCAAGGTCTCGGATAAAATTTGGAGCATACTTTGCCAATCGAGTGAACCTCTCTTCATAGGAAGCCACTGATTCTTCCTCTTGCCTCAATTACATGAATTGTTTTTCCATCCTAAGTCGAACATCCTTAGGAAAATAATTCTCAAGAAACAAACCTTTGAATTCATCCCAGTCGAGTGCATCAATCTCATCAGCATCCCTGATATTTTTATCCATCGACCACCACTGATCTGCTTCACCCTCCAAACGGTAAATAAAAAGACTAACCTTTTGATTGTATGAACACCCCATGACATCGAAAATCTTCTCCAGTGATTTAAATCACCCTTCAGCTAGAACAGGGTCAGATGATCCTCTAAATGATGGGGGATGTTGCCTCATGAAATGTTCCACCACTGACATGTTCATCTACGGTTGATCTGGCTGATCTCGTGCATGGATACCACCACCATTTATCGCATGAATCAACTGTGCCATTACTGCAACAAACTGTTCAGTTCCAATTCCGATCATCTCAGTATGCTGATTTGGAAGGTTATTTCCTTCTGTATGCCTTCCTAGCACTGCTTCCCTGTTTCCTCTACGGAAGACCATTCTGAACAAACATATCTTAGATGAAGCAACATGGTAATCTTCAAATGCTATATCATTTCAATTTGACCATAAAAAAAATATTTTTGGATAATAATTTAATAAAATTCTAACAAATAAAGTTATCTAAACCGACCTCTGATACCAACTATAAGGCCCCAACCTTAAACATTACTTAATCTTGTGATATTTCAAGAATACACCTTGAGGATCTTTTCATGTTTAGAGTTTTAGAGAATTAGATCATAAAACATGCATTACATTCCACATTTAAACAAAGTGGTTACATAAAAGATAGTATTAATTTTTCCCATCAACAGAATCTTATTTAAAATAAAACATGGATTCCTTCTTGACACTTCCTTGACACTATCATCATATCATGTACCTTTCCCTTGACCAGTGAAAAAATTTCAAAAACTTGGGATGAGCATAAAAAGCCCTGTAAGGGATATAAAAAATATGGAAAGGAAACATGAGTACATATATACATAAGAATGAAATCTTACTTTACCCATAAAACATAATAAATTTACCATAACTCATCAAATCATGAATAAATCATAAAAATCATAAGACATAAAGGTAACTTGAAGCATTCATAAAATTCTTATGTAGGGAGTAACCCTCTTTGTTACGTTTGGAATACCCATCACAGTGTATTCCCTAAATCTCTTCGGAGAAACCTCAACGTTTAACCCCTTCACATTACCCAATGCATTAGAGAGCTATATCGAGCTCACCCACCCTTAGTTTATCACGAAACCACCCGTCTTCATAATAATTCCCAAGAACCATAACATAATCGTATCACATAAAACATGTGTAAAGGAAACATAACATTTCCACTTTTCAATCACAAGATATCAATACAACACATTGATATAAAAAAATTATGAAAACCATTTTCAATACCAAAATAAAATAAAAGTAAAACATGGTATATATTTTTATTTTAAAAAAAAGGTATGACTTGTAGAGGATGCCGAAACTCAAATAATGGTCACGGCGGCAGAGAAGTCGTTGTCGCCGCATACGTACGACAAAAACATTCCCTTTTGTCGTTTAGTAAATTTTTTCATATAAAAAAAGATTCATTTTGGATAAATGTAAAAGTCAAAGGGGTTTATACACCGTATAAAATAATGTTGTGTATAAAACAAAATATTCCTCAATGAAAGGAGATTGAGACAGATTCCCTTACCTTGGGTCCGAATTGACTCGATCGTTCTTTAACCTCCTGAATAATAAACTTGAGTGAATTTATACTTTCTTAAGAACCTTTTTTAAGGTCATTATTCCTTTTATATCACTTATTACCATGTCATTAACACTATGTAATTATTTAAGTTATTAACAGTCGTTTTAACGATCATTGGTACTTGAGTAAAAAATAAACTATTTATAATTACAAGTTGTTCATGTATCCAATATATCCAGAGTTATACTCATGATGTAGATATCATATATATCATATATATCCAGTATATACATGCATTTATAATATTACATAATCATTTAGAGGTCTGAAATGAAATGTACCGTTCATGGAGACGGTAAGCCGTACGTACGCATGAACGCTACTTTAATTTCTATTTCATATTTTATGGAAGGGAATCATAATGATATAAAGGTATATTATAATTCTAGTATAATATCATATATAAAATATTTAATTACATCTTTTATATGTCCCACATATGGCATTAACGAATCAAATCACTTTTAGGGGGCGGTAGTCCGCACTTCCTAAAATGAAGATATCACGGTTACCCATAATGGAAACCATAAAGGTATGCCATAAATGAAAAATACAGAATCTTAAGTAAAACATAAACATATTATATATCATATATAAATATAGTGTCATCTTAATGGCCACCTTTTATGGTGTTAAAAGAATATTGAACAATCATCGTTTCATGTGGTAGAAATTTGTCATCCACAGAAACAGTATGTTCTTTAACCATTAGATGTAGGTGTGTGTAAGTGTAGCTCAAATACTTCTTATAAAAACATCCTATTATATGGAATATACTGGTTTTTTAACAAAATAAATTAATAAAAAGAGTTTATGGGGTTGGAGAAGAAAAATAAAACATAAGAACACAAGAGAAGACACTACCTTTAAATCGGGTAACTTATTTTGATTTGAGCTCAATGGCTTCCTTGGGAATCATTATGCCCAAAGTGAGGGTTCTAAGAGTTAGAGAGGGATTTGGAGAGAAAAAATGGGTAGGGATTGGACGAGCCAAAGGCTTTGGAAGTGTGGGTAAGGTGGTAGAGGTGGGGGCCTTTTATAAGAGGAGAGGAGGGGCGCTCTTGGAAAGGTATAGAAGGTTACTTTATTTTCAAATGCGTTTTTGATTTTAAAGGTCCCACATTGATGTATTTAAAGGATAAGGTGATAAGGGTTCGAAATATTCTCATCCAATAGGTCTTTGACAAGTGTAAGTTATAGTTTTCACATTATCTTTCCATTTTATTTAAATCCTTTATTAATGAGGTAATCGCTGCATCATCATGATGTCATAAATAATTTAATTTATATAATTTATAAAAATAATAAATAAAATACTATGATGTAGTCATTATTTTTAGATTTCCAATTACTATTTATAGTCAAAATTCTGACTCATATAACCCCACATAAAAATTGTTTTAGTAAAACAACTAATGTTTGTGACATTTTTACTTTAACATTAAATAAAAGGCATTAATGTCTTTATCTTACTCAAGTGGCTCCATGGGGTCCCAAAAATAGACCCATGAGTTGTATTGGTCGTCCATGACACATCCAATAAGGGTAGGATATGTGTCTAGGTCATTTCATATTATTAAAACATTATTCTTACCTTAAATTACACTAATTACCTCTAATCGCGATTAAAAACATAAAAGTTACTATTCAACAAAAGAATAAGTTTAATCCCATTGAACCACATTTTACTTATTAATGACAAAAATGTATGTAGGATTTTTGAAATTCAAAACACAAAGGTTGTAAAATTTCATTTAAACAAGAAATCAGTTTTTTTAAGTACCACTTAGTGGTTTCACTATTCATCAAAAATTGATGTTTTTCAGAAAAATACCAAAACATCACCCTAAGATATATTTGATATTATGAATTCAAAAATGATTTCTATTTTATAAAATTCAAAACATATAAGTTACATTAATTAATTTAATAATTAATTCCCACTGTCAGAGCAAATAAAGTGTTTTTATGAAACAATAAGTATCAAAAGATTGACACTAGTTTAAGTCCAATTTCAAAGTGAAATTAATTCCAATGACCACCATTGGATTAAATGGTAAAAATATATTCTAATTTTACTTTAAAACCAATTAAAAATATAATCTAATAATATAAATAAATTAGATGAAAAGCAGTTTTGATGTAAAATGCAGTATTTTTCACTATTAAAAAAAATGAACATTGTCAGAAAAATAACAAATATTTATCCAATTTAATTTCAATGTCCCAATAATAAAGAATATGTTTATTTTGACAAATATAGATTATAAAATTGTAAAAAGTTTGATTTAAAAATGGTTTTCCTTCAAAAGTTAGTAAGAAAATCTTTTTAAAATATTAATGTATTCCATATTTAAGATTGGATTTATTCTCATTTTAAGCCTCTAAAACACTATCTAATTCATTAATAGACATAGATAAAAATATCTATTATTCATTAATTACTTGGTATGTTACAATTATATCATTTTGGAAAATTTTAGGTGAGGAGTGAAGAAGAATGGAAAATAAAATGAAAAGAAAAGAAAGAAAACAAAAGACGATGTTTACCTCTTGATCTCTTCTCATTGATATCCATTTTAAGGCCTTTATTTTGGACTTTTTGTGATATCATCGCCTCTAGGACATGGGGAAAATAATTGGTAGGAGTTTTTGGAAGAACATAGGTAAGGATCAAGGATTTATATGTGTGGGAGGAAGAGGGGAATGTGGGTAGTATTTATAGTGGAGGAGATAATTTATTTTTCATTATTTTAATCATTATTATAATATTTTTGCTCATGACAATGAATAGTCTTAATTAATGTGACCCCAATGAGTAATAATGACATGTGGGTTCAAACTAAGTGGTATTACATCACTTATGATGTCATAAATAATGTATTTAACTGATAATTTGAATATACAGTATTTTACCGTATTTCACTATTCATTAAAAATTCAAAATTTTTCAAAAAATACCAAAAATTTACCCCGAATAGTTATCGACATTTACAATTAAAAAAGGAACTCCATTATTTTAAAATAATATTCTATAAATTATTAATTTAATTTTTAAATTAAATCATAATTTATTCAGAAATAAATTTTTTAAATTTATAAATTATTTTTTAACAACATGAAAAAGTAATCAACATATCATTTTCTTATATCCTTAGGAAAATAAAATAATAATATTATTTTCTATTCATAAGGGTAATATTACTATTCACATCACTATTCATAATGGTATGTTGCTATTCACGAAAAATAAAGTTGATTTTATCAGACTCCAAATAACTTACTGAACACAATTTTAGATGAACCTTTTTTGAAATTCAAAACATAGATGTGACAAAATTATTTTTAAAGGATAGTTATAACGATCTACATTAAAGAATGTTTCAGTAATTTTAGTTTTTAAATCCTTGGGGGGTTACATTATCCAAACCTTTCAGAAATTGCTCCCTCACAATTTTATTTATTCATTAAACAAGTGAGGGTACCTTTCCCTCATACAGTATTCATATTTACATGTTGCTTCGTGAACCATGTGGTTTATCCAAAAATCATTTACCTCATGGATTACCTTATTCTGCAACACATGTTTTCTTAGATCAAGAATTTAAACTGGTTTCTCTTCATAAGGATGGTTCTCTTCCAGCTGAACTACTTTTGGGATCAAGACATGAGTTGAATCTGGCACAAACTTTCTCAACATCGAAAACATAAAAACATTGTGTACCTAAGACAAACTCAGAGGAAAAGATACTTAGTATGCAACCGGTCCAACATTCTCCAGTATTTTAAAAGGACCGATGAAACATATACTTAGCTTTCCTTTCTTACCAAAACACATAACACTTTTCCAAAGAGAGTTTGTAAAGAAAAAGGTTACACCTACCTTGAAAGAGAAGTCTTTACTTATGTTATCTACATAACATTTCTTCCTACTTTGAGCTATCCTCATGTTTTGTAAGATAATATTTACTTTCTCAGCCACTTCCTCTACTAATTATGGCCCTATCAACTTTCTTTCGCTGACTTCATCCCAAAATGTTTGAGTCTAACACTAATTTCCATACAATGCCTCAAAAGGTTCAATCTGTATACTAGAATCAAAAATCTTATTATAAGAAATCTAAACTAATGAATGGTGTTGATCCCAACATCCCTGGTAGTCCATTAAATTATATGGAAGCATTTCCTCCAATGTATAAATCGTTTATTCTAACTTTCCTTCTGATTGAGGATGAAAAGCTGTACTGAAATTTAATTTTGTGCCCAACGACATCTATGGCCTATCTACAAGATAAAAGTGAACCTAGGATCCTGGTCAGATACAATGGAAAGAGGAAATCCATGTTACCTAACAATATTCTTGAGGTATATTCGAGAAAGCTGATCTAAAGATGATGTATCTCAAATAGAAATAAAATGTTCAGTTTTAGTCAGTCGAACAACAACCACCCAAATCACATTGTTACCACGAGAAGTATAAGGCAATCTCACCACAAAGTACATAGATACATTCTCTGATTTCCACTCTTGAATTAGAAAAGGTTGAAACATCCCATTTGGTAACAACTACTCTTCTTTAACATGTTGACATGTAAATCATTTCATGGTAAAAGCAGTAATATCTCTTTTCATTCTATCCCACCAATAATACTCCCCAAACTCTATACATATTTTTACTGAAATGATGAACTAAAAATAGAGATCTATGAGCTTTTCACATCAAATCTTTCTTCAACTAGGGATCACAATGCACACACAACCTTTTTTTAAATCTTAAAACACAATCTTTATTAGGGTTAAATTATGGATACTTATGGATTTCAACCAATTATAAATTTTTATGTAGATCATGGTATTCCTTCTATGATTTAATAATTTTATCTAATAATGGTGACTGAACTAAAACAAAAAATAAATCAAAGGTATTTTCTGCACCAAAAATTTTTAATCCAAAATTCATCAAATCATTAATCAAGGGAACATATTCCAATAATTTCATGGTTAATGATGCATGATGTTTTTGACTCTAGGAATCTTCCACTTTGTGTGCTTTTCCCAAATGGTAATTGATCGTGCATTCATAATCCTCTATCAGTTTAAGACACCTTCTCTACCTCATGTTTAATTCATTTAGAGTATATATGTACATTATACTTTTATGGTTACTATATATTTGAAATTTGGCTCTATATAAATGATGCCTCCAAATTTTCAAAGAAAAAACCCCAGCTACCAATTCCAAATCATGTGTGGGATAATTTAACTCACGAGGTTTTAGTTGTCTTGAAGCACAAAATTTACCTGATCATTCTGCATCAAAAAACAACCAATTCCCTTCAAATAAGCATCATTATAGATGAAAAAATCACCATTTTGGGAAGGCAATGCCAAAACTAGAGCATTCACCAATCTATTATTCAATTTTTGAAAACAAACATAACATTCCTCTATCCAAATAAATTTATCCCCTTTTTGAGTTAACATGTTTATAATGCAAGATAACCATGAAATGATTTTAACAAACCTTTGGTAATAACCTATTAATCTAATAAAACTACAAATCTCTATAACATTTTTTGGTTTTGGACATTTTTCAACAACTATAGTTTTTGTAGGATGAACTGTTATTCCATTCGTATTTATAATGTTCCGAATAAAAGAAATATGTTTAAAAAAAACCACACTTGTTGAATTTTCCATACAGTTTCTTTTACTTTAACGTTTTTAAAACAACCCTTAGATGTTTTTATGGCTAGTATTTACTCTTTGAAAATAATAGAATGTCATCAATAAAAACAACCAAAAACATATCCAAGAACTCAAGGAATATTCTACTCATAAGATTCATGAATACAATAGATGCATTAGTTAACCAAATGACATAACATGAAATTCATAATGCCCAGATCTAGTATGAAATATTGTTTTTGGGATTTCATCCTCTTTCACCTTCAGCTGATGGTATCTGCTTCTCGAATCAATCATGGAAAAGTATTGAGCTCCCTAGAGCTGATCAAACAAGTCATTGATATGAGGAAAAGTACACTTGTTTTTAATAGTGATGCTATCAAAAGACCTATAATCAACACACAGTCTCATGAAACCATATTTCTTTGTAACGAATAAAACAGGATCACACCATGGTGAAGTTCTAGGATGATTGAAGCCTTTTTCCATGAAATCCTGCAACTGAATTTTAAATTCAGGATGTTCTATTTGATCCATAAAATATGGGGGTTTTGAAATTGTATTAGCATAAAAAAACTAAGTCAATTATGAATTCTACATCTTGATCAAGTATAAAATTGGGTAACTCATTAGGGAAATCATTAAAGTATTCATTTACTACTAGAACATCATTAATCTGAATAGTTTCTTTATTTTCAACGATATGAGAAAGATAACTTTCATTTCAATATTTCAATTGTTTCTCACCTTCCTGATATATTATCAATTTTATGGGTTCATTCATATATACAAACTAAAACTCATTTTGAAAAATAAATTCTTTACCTCTACATTCAATCTTAGCCTGATGAACAGAATGAAAATACATTCCCAGAATAACATCAAACTTGACTAAGGGAATAACAACATGGTTTTCAGGTAAAGTATTTCAACAGACCATGATAGAAATAATCTTATAATTCTTCTTTGCGATAATATTTTCCCCTGTTGTTTTAAAAATATGATCTGCTCTCATTTGTTGAGATGATATATCCAATTTTCCAAAAAAATATATCAAAAATAAAGGAATGTGTAGACCCCATATTGAATAAAACATTAGAAAAATATGAGTAAAAAAAAGTACCTGATAAAACTTCATTGGATGGCACGAAATCTACTGATGTAGTTTCAAAGGATCTCACTATAACTTTCTAGTTATATTCTGGCTTCATTGCATAATTTGGATCCCTCTTGGGGCATGAATTTGCATAATGACCCATCTCATCACATTTGAAACACTTAATAGTTTGATTATCTAGATTAGTCTTAGGATCATTTTCATTACAATATCAGGCCAAATTTCCAGACATACCATGTAACACCCTGAGATTTTATGAAAAATATTCTTTTAATTTCATTAATGTCTTGTGTTGTATGCTACACCAAGATTACCTTGCGCTATACGCAACACCGTATTAGCTTTCAGTATACGCAATACTATTCTTGGATCGTGTTACACACAATTTTGATAATAGTTATTCTATGAAACATTGAGTATATATATATATATATATATTCAATGTATAAATGAAATATGGTTGGATTCTGTTATATGAAACAATAAAAAATTCTTTCACAACACGCAACCCTGACTTGGCTTGCATTACACGCAATCACGACCTTCATCGATAGCGTGTGTTGTACGCAATACCGGGTTTTACTAAACAATAATATATTATTATAATATTATTATTAACTAGACTTTATGAATAGTATTAACTAAATTTTTAATTTTATAACATTATTATTAATCCTACACATTTTCTGGAACATGGTATAAGAACAAAATAAATTTTTTGGGTAAAATAAGTATTTTTCAAAAAATGCAGATTTGCCGCCTTTTGATAGTGCACCCACTTTAAATCTAATTTTTTACATGTTTATAAGTTCAATTTGACAAAATAAATTCTTCTTTGGAATAATGAAATAAAAATTTACTTTGGATAAATTTTTCATATTATTCTGGTAACTTTCATATTTTGAGGAATAGTAAAAACACGCTATATTTTAATTAAAAACAAATTTTTTCATCACAATAATTTATATGGTTAAATTATAATATATAATGGTTTTAAAGTATAAATAGAACATATTTTTACCATTTAATATAATGTATGTCATTAGCATTTATTCTACCTTGAATTCATAGGATAAATCAATTCAATCTTTTGCAATGTCATAAAGAAAAACCCGTTTTCTTTCGACAACGGGATTAATTTTAATTTTATTTCTGAAACTTTTGTGTATTGAATTTGTAAAAATGGGTTCCATATTTGGAATTAGAGGATCCAAATTATGTTAATAAGCTACTTTTTATTTTTGGGAATTATGAATAGTAACTACGGTAAATTTTATTTACCATAGTTAAAGGTAAATCGGGTAATTAAGGGTAAATATAATATTATAAAATTACTCTAACACATGTCAAAATCCTATTGGATGTCTAAATGTATACCCATATCACCTAAGGGTCTGATTAGATTCATTTAATGGACTTTTTTCCATGAAGATAATTTAATTATTATTAAAACCAAAGAATGTGACAACATGTCGCTTTCTTAAATATTATAAGTATAATAATTTTAATTTAGTGATAAAAATCATGCAACTTCGAACATGAAGAGTATCCAGAAATATAATACAATTATCTACATCATAGGAATTTATTTAGAATTTTTAGTGATTAAATAATTATCATTTATTATGACACAAAGATGATGCAGTAATTATCTTATTAATGAAATATTGACATAATTGATGTTATAAATACCCAAATAAATGTAATTTAAGACTTTTTATGAATTCAAATAATTTTATAGACTAATATGACGTGTTAGTATTGATTTAATTAATTGTTTTCTAACTAATCATTCTGTTATGATTTTCACAAAAATCAATTACTAAATAGTGTCAAAATTGACATAAAATAGTTTTTAAAAAAAATATTATATTAGTAATTGTTATTTTATTCTTAAAAATCCAAGAATCAGCCAAATTACTTAGATAAGGTTATATATATTTATGATAAACAACTTGGGGTTCGTTTGGCTGCTTATAGTAAGCTTATTAACCTTATAGTATAAGAACAGATGAAGACATGGTAAAAGTAAAATTATTTAACTTAATATAAATCTAAATGATAAGGTTAAAATAGGAATCTAAACTTGTCTAAATTCTATTTTATGAGAGGATTTATACCCATTGCCACCTTATCTTTGAAATAAATCAATTTGGTGCTATTTAAAACCGAATTTGACTTTATAATAAAATAATAGTTTTAGTTATTCCAAAGGTACCTCTCTCCTCCCTTATAAAAGGGCACCTTCTCCCCCTCTTCCTCACACCACTTTTAGCCTTCAAGTTCGGCCAAACCCTTCCAATTTCTCTTCTCCACTTCCCTAAAAACATTTTAGAGGTTCTGGTCTTCTTCAAAGACCTATTTTAGTGCCCTAAAAGGAGGTCTCAAAGGAGCACTTTGAAGAAGAGGTAATGTCTGTTACCAATTCTTTCATCTTTATTTCTTCTCCCACTTCTTCTTCCTTAGTTGTTTCATTATGAAGTAATAACATCAGTATCAATCATATATGTATATGTTATTATACGTATGAAACAACCCTATTTCACCATCTATCCATACTACGGAAAAAGAAATCACCGCGCGTGCGTACGTACGGAATACCGTCTCCACGCCGTGGTGTAATCTATTTTCCACCACCACATTACTTGGATGGGTATAATGGTGTAAATAATGACTTTATATGACTATTATAAAGTTATATTGATTCTGAGATAGTATAAATACACTCCAATACAATTCTATGATCATAGGAACAATATCATCACTCGTGCGTACGTACGGAATACCGTCTCCACGATGTGACGCGACTCGTTCTACATGATCTTCATTGCATAATGATAATATAAATGAATTGAATGAATGAATATGATATATATTACACTAATACCATTCTAGAAATGAGGTATCTATAACCTAAAGAGAAGAATAAGAATTTATTCGACAAAACACGCATAAGAACAAAAAGTAATAAACACCCGAATAACAAGTAGTAATGAAATATTACTAATAAGAAGCTAAGAATATGACCATATATGATATCATAACAATATTAATGATTCTGTAATAAGTAAATAACATTATTTAAATCATTCTACATGAGGTTCAGACACTTACGAAGCAAATCAGACCTAAGGTAAGGGAAATATCACAATCTCATTTTTATCCGAGATTGCTTATACTTTGGTATTTACTGGGGTGTATTTTTTTCATCCACCTCAAAGTTCCCTAAATATGTAATATTATTTCCATCCACCTACAATTGTTTAAAACCTATTTTACCCTTTGGTGAGTTTTTAGTAAAATATATGAAAGGAATCTTTTTGTCGTTTTTCGTACGAGGTACTTTTTGACTTTTCCGACAAAAGTACGAGAAGAATGTTTTTTTTAACATATACGGCATGAATGGATTTTTAAACCATTATTTCCAAGAAGCATCCTTTACAAGTTTTCAAGTTTATTTTTAATCAACTTCTTTTAGTTTAAAATTGTATGACATGTTAAGAAAGGAAAATTGTTTTTGAAGTAGAAAGGATATTTTCCTCAAGAATGGAGTTCAAGTGTTTTATCAAAATTATTTTCCATCTAAGATAATAAAGGGTTTTGTTTTTATCCCTATTATTACATTGATTTTATTATGTTGTGATGGAATTATTTTTATGAATTCCTTTATATTATATGAATTGTTTTATGATGTCACGATGTTTAAGATTCCCATTTTTATTACATGGGTTATGCTATGATGTATGGTTTATGATTTTGTGGCACACATAAGAATGGTATCATTATAAAATGGGTGGGACCTATATCTCCCTCAAATGCATTGGGTAATGATTATATATCTGATGAGATAGACATGGCATGAACGACAGTTTAAATCGGTTCAGTGAAACTGGACTGAAACGAGGAGTGAACTTGGTTCAGAAATGGACTTTGTCCACTAAGATAGTCTTGGCAATGAGTATTGACTAATAAGAAATGATTCTATATGATTATGTGTGTATGCCACAAAGTTTCATGTTTTAATTTATGATTATTGGGATTTCATTTCACTACTATGATTTATCCCATGTTATGAAATTATGCTCTCTTTTGCAGGTTAAGATTTCCAAAATGTTATGTTCTTATGAATATGATGTGATTGATATTTCTTTTTTTTAGCCTTACTGAGCATTTGAGCCCACCCTTTTTGTGTTTTATTTTCCCCAGGATATAAAGAAATGTTTTAGGTAAAAAAAAGATCTTTATGGGAGATGTTGAAGATCTTTCACCACGATTAGAAGATTATATTCCGAGTTTACAAAGACACTAAACTATTACTATCCTTGTGTGTGTGTTTTTGTTATGTGATAAGTATTCCGCAAAAGTAATGTAATGTCCATGTACGTTAAGCTTTGGGTCTCTACAGTTGGTATTAGAGGAAAGGTTTAGTCAACCTTTGGAAACTAGGATGCGAGAACTTTAGTGAGATCCCTAGAGATATTTCTAAGGTATGTCTAGGGATGTCTCTAAGGTTAAGTATACGTATAGGTTATAGTCCTAGAATTGCGCTAACGATCTTAGAATTTAACCTAAGATGTTAGATATTTAGTGTACTCCCCCTTTTATTATGTTGTTTTCCCTAGCATGATTTTTTCCTCTCACACAATTATTTTTGGGTTTTAGACGATGGATGGAACCCGAAGGAACCGTGTTGATCAATGCAAAGGACAATGCAATGATTGTACTTCGGAAAAAACAAATGTTATGGGATATGGAGTGAAAAATCTTATTGCTATACTTACACAAGATATGAATCATTCTGGACTTCCAAATGAGCAGAGAAGGGAACAATATTCTATTGAGTCCTTCATGAGGCAACATCCACCTTCTTTCAATGGGTCTTCAGATCCACTTGTTTCTGAACAATGGATCAGTACCACTGAAAAGATATTTTCAGTTCTTAAATGTTCTGAACATGATAAAGTCATCTTAGAAGTATATCGTTTGGAAGGTGAAGCAGATCAATGGTGGAATCTTATCAAGAATACGAGGCAAAGAGATGAAATTGAGTCCATGGAATGGGACGAGTTCAAGAACTTATTTTTCAATAAGTACTTCCCTCGTATTCTTCGAACAAAGATGGAGAAGGAGTTTCTTGAACTAAAGAAAAAGGATGATGAATCTGTTGGTATATACAAAGAGAATTTTACAAGGCTTGCAAGGTATCCATCTGGATTTATCATCCAACCTGAAAGTAAAGTTGATCAATTTTTCAGTGGCTTAAAACCAAATCTTCAAAGGGCATTAGCTACAGAAGACTTCAATAGTTATGAAGAAATTGTGCGTTGTGCTATCAAGGTAGAAATGTATGTTGGTGTTACTTATCCATCTCATAGTTTTGACAAGAAACGAAAGATGGAGTTCAAGGAGAAATCTCAAAATAATGGTGAAAAGAAGATGAATGTTTCCTTATGCTCAAAGTGTTGAAAGAAGCATGGTGGAGATTGTCTTAAAGGGACTAGAAAATGTTTTAAGTGTGAAAACCAAGGTCATCGAGCAGCTGAGTGTCAAAGTAATTGAAAAAGGGTTTCTAATGATGTGAATAAAGAAAGGACTGTAGAGAACGCACCACCAACACATCAATGCTTCAAGTGCAAGGAAATGGGGTGTTATGATAATAAATTCCCTAAGCCAAGGGTTAGTGATGATCAACATGAGCAACCACATAAGGCAAAGGACAAAGGGAAGTCACATGCGATCACCGTTGGCGATGTTGAATATGACAATGATATGGTGGAATGATTAAGTGTTTATGTAATGGGATTCCAAAATAATGTTATATATAGTATCGTGGAATATTGGAATATTTATTTATTGGTCTATTGTGGTTTTCAATAATTTTATGGCATCAGTAACCATGAAAAGTGATTCAAATATTTTTGGAAAGCAGATGATATACACATAACTAAGGGATAAAGATAATCTAATATGTTTGATAGTATTCATGAGCTCATGATTGATTTAAGGACTAAGTGATATCATGGTTTGAGTATATAGAATTTTGAGGATTTTGGTATGGGGAAAGTGTTAACTTTTAACTGCATTAATGTTTTCACTAAGGTTCAATGGGTATTCATTCTTCAAGAGAATACATGATTAAGGTATTCACATGTTTGTAATTTGACCAACAAGTTATATCTTATGATATATGGTGGATAAATGATGGCATTCACGTGATCATTTTCATTATACTATGAGCTTGGACCGAAGTATTTTAGATAAGCCTAAAGATTGGAATGGATTATGTTGGACATAAGTTAGTATTGTTTAAGGATAAAACTTTTTTTTGATATTTTTGATGGGACGTTATAGTAATATAGCTTTAGAAAAAGGACAACATGTAGGACGGGCGACAGCCCATCGCGCCAGACAAGGCTGTGGGAATCGAACCCACAACCAATGTGCGACTGGACTTTATCACCTACCACTAGCCTACAAGAAGTCAATGTTTAGTAGAAAATAGTTTTATTATATTAAGCAGTATGATATATGAATTATAAGTCTATTTTAGGAACCATATATGATTAATCTCACTGTAGATGGACTTATGTATTTTTTTGATAACTTTTCAAACCTTTTGTTTGAGACAGATGGAATGACCCATCATTCTATCACATGATCTTCTAACACATCACTAATGACAAATTCAACTTCATTTCTTTAAGAGATGAAGTGGAAATTGTCCAAAGAACGACTAACGGTGAGACTATACCAAAATCACAAAAGTATTTCTTCTAATTCCAATTTCATCAACTTTAGGGAAATGATCTTGAAAACCATAAATTTTGTCCTAGTTCCCTTATATCCAATGAATTAGATGGTACCTTATATCATCACAAATCAATAGCTTTGTGAATGTTGGCTTTTTCATAGCCATGTGCTCTACCACTCTCCATCAGAACTTGATGGTTATATTTTTCTTCCATATCTATATTTTCACCTATGTTCTCCTATGTGGAAACCCAGTGATGAGTTAATTTGGGTAACCATTAAATTTCATACTTTAGTTTTTAAAGCCATGTTTTGGTATTCCTTTTTACGATGTGGGTTTCTATTAAATAAAATTTCGAGTAGTAAACCATTTATAACCCTGACGAATTTCGAGGGCGAAATTCATTTTAAGGGGGGTAGAATGTAACACCCTGAGATTTTATGAAAAATATTCTTTTAATTTTATTAATGTCTTATGTTGTATGGTACACCAAGATTACCCTGCACTATACGCAACACCGTATTAGCTTGCAGTATATGCAACACTATTCTTGGATCGTGTTACACACAATTTTGATAATAGTTATTCTACGCAAAATTGAGTATATATATATATATATTCAATGTATTAATGAAATATGGCTGGATTCTGTTATACGAAACAATGAACGATTCTTTCACAACACGCAACCCTGACTTGGCTTGCATTACACGCAATCACGATCTTCCTCGATAGCGTGTGTTGTACGCAATACCGGGTTTTACTAAACAATGATATATTATTATAATATTATTATGAACTAGCCGTTATGAATAGTATTAACTAAATTTTAAACATTATAACATTATTATTAATCTTACACATTTTCTAGAACATGGTATAAGAACAAAATAAATTTTTCAGGTAAAATAAGTATTTTTCAAAAAATGCAGTTTTGCCGCCTTTTGATGGCGTACCCAATTTAAATCTAGTTTTTGACATGTTTATAAGTTCAATTTGACAAAATAAAATTCTTCTTTGGAATCATGAAATAAAAATTTACTTTTGATAATTTTTTCATATTATTCTGGTAACTTTCATATTTTGATGAATAGTAAAAACACACTATATTTTAATTAAAAACAACTTTTTTCATCGCAATAATTTATATGGTAAATTTATAATATTTAATGGTTTTAAAGTATAAATAGAATATATTTTTACTATTTAATATAATGTATGTAATTATCATTGATTCTACCTTGAATTCGTAGGATAAATAAATTCAATCTTTTGCAATGTTTTAAAAAAAAACCCGTTTTCTTTCGACAATGGGATTAATTTTAATTTAATTACTGAAACATTTGTGTATTGAATTTGGAAAAATGGATTCCATATTTGGAATAATTGGATCGAAATTATATTAATAAGCTACTTTTTATTTTTGGAAATTATGAATAGTAACTATGGTAAATTTTATTTACCATAGTTAAAGGTAAATCGGGTAATTAAGGGTAAATATAATATTATAAAATTAGCCTAACACATTTCAAAATCATATTGGATGACTCAAAGTAGACCCATATCACCTAAGGGTCGTATTAGACTCATTTAATGGACTTTTGTCCTTGAATATAATTTAATTATTATTAAAACCAAAGAATGTGATAACATGTCACTTTCTTAACTTTTATAAGTATAATAATTTTAATTTAGTGATAAAATTCATGATACTTCGAACATGAATAGTATACAGAAATCTAATAAAATTATCTACATCATAGAAATTTATTTAGAATTTTTAGGGATTAAATAAGTATCATTTATTATGACACAAAGATGATGCAGTAATTATCTTATTAATAAAATATTGACATAATTGATGTTATAAATACCCAAATAAATGTAATTTAAGATGTTTTATGAATTAAAATAATTTTATAGGTTAATATGACATGTTAGTATTGATTTAATTTATTGTTTTAAAACTAATCATTATTTTATGATTTTCACAAAAATCAATTACTAAATAGTGTCAAAATTGACATAAAATAGTTTTTAAAACAAATATTATATTAGTAACTGTTATTTTATTCCTAAAAATCTTAAGTTCACCCAAATTACTTAGAAAAGGTTATATATATTAATAATAAACAACTTGGGGTTCTTTTGGCTGCTTATAGTAAGTTTATTAACCTTATAGTATAAGAACACAAGAAGACACAGTAAAAGTAAAATTATTTAACTTAATGTTAAATCTAAATGATAAGGTTAAAATAGGAACCTAAAATTGTATAAATTATATTTGATGAGATGATTTAGACCCATACCAACCTTATATTCGAAATAAATCAATCTGGAGCTATTTAAAACCGAATTTGACTTTATAATAAAATAATAGAGTTAGTTATTCCAGAGGTACCCCTCTCCTCCCTTATAAAACGGAACCTCTTACCCCTCTTCCTCACACCACTTTGAGCCTAAAAGCTCGGAAAAACCCTGCCAATTTCTCCTCTACACTTCCATAGAAACATCCTAGAGGTTCTGGTCTTCCTCAAATACCTATTTTAGTTCCCTAAAAGGAGGTCTCAATGAAGCACTTCAAAGAAGAGGTAATGTCCGTTACCGATTCTTTCATCTTTATATCTTCTCCCACTTCTTCTTCCTTAGTTGTTTCATTATGAAGTAATAACATCAGTATCACTCATATACTGATATGTTATTATAAGTATGAAACAACCCTATTTCACCATCTATCCATCCTACTGAAAAAGAAATCACTGCACGTGCGTACGTACGAAATACCGTCTCCATGCCGTGGTGTAATCTATTTTCCACCACCACATTACTTGGATGGGTATAATGGTGTAAATAATGACTATGTATGACTATTATAAAGTGATATTGATTATGAAATATTATACGTACACTCCAATACAATTCCACGATCATAGGAACGATATCATCACTCGTGCGTACGTACGGAATACCGTCTCCACGATGTGATGCGACTCGTTCTACATGATCTTCATTGCATAATGATTATATAAATGAATTTAATTAATTAATATGATATATATTACACTAATACCATTCTGGAAATGAGGTATCTATAACCTAAAGAGAACAATAATAATTTATTCAACAAAACACGCATAAGAACAAAAACTAATAAACACCCGAATAACAAGTAGTAATGATATATTACTAATAAGAAGCTAAGAATATGACGATATATGATATCATAACAATAAGTATGATTCTGGAATAAGTAAATAACATTATTTAAATCATTATATAGGAGGTTCAGACACTTATGAAGAAAATTGGACCTAAGGTAAGGGAAATATCACAATCTCATTTTTATCCGAGATTGCTTATACTTTGGTATTTACTAGGGTGTTTTTTTTCATCCACATCCATGTTCCCCCAATATGTAATATTATTTCCATTGACCTAAAATTGTTAAAAGCCTATTTTACCCTTTGGGGAGTTTTTAGTAAAAGATATGAAAGGAATCTTTTGTCGTTTTTCGTACGAGGTACTTTTTGACTTTTCCGACAAAAGTACGAGAAGAATGTTTTTTATAACTTATACGGCATGAATGGAATTTTAAAACATTATTTCCAAGAAGATTCCTTTAAAAGTTTTCAAGTTTATTTTTAATCAAATTTTCTTAGTTTAAAATTGTATGACATGTTAAGAAAGGAAAAAATGTTTTTGAAGTAGAAAGGATATTTTCCTCAAGAATGGAGTTCAAGTGTTTTATCAAAATTATTTTCCATCTAAGATAATAAAGGGTTATGTTTTTATCCCTATTATTACATTTATTTGATTATGTTGTGATGGAATTATTTTTATGAATTTCTTTTTATTATATTAATTGTTTTATGATGTCACGATGTTTAAGATTCCCATTTTTATTACATGGGTTATGCTATGATGTATGGTTTATGATTTTGTGGCACACATAAGAATGGTATCATTATGAGATGGGTGGGACCTATATCTCCCTCCAATGCATTGGGTAAAGATTTTATATCCCATGATATAGACATGGCTGGAACGGCAGGTGAAACCGGTTCAGTGAAACAGGACTGAAACGTGGAGTGAACTCGGTTCAGAAATGGACTTTGTCCACTAAGATAGTCTTGGAAATGAGTCTTGACTAATAAGAAATTATTCTATATGATTATGTGTGTATTCCACAAAGTTTCATGTTTTAATTTATGATTATTGGGATTTCATTTCACAACTATGATTTATCCCATGTTATGAAATTATGCTCTCTTTTGCAGGTTAAGATTTCCAAAATGTTATGTTCTTATGAATATGATGTGATTGATATTTCTTTATTTTACCCTTACTGAGCATTTGAGCTCACCGTTTTTGTGTTTTATTTTCCCCAGGATATAAAGAAAGGTTTTAGGTAAAAAAAGAAGATCTTTATGGGAGATGTTGAAGATCTTTAACCACGATTAGAAGATTATATTCCGAGTTTCCAAAGACACTAACCTATTACGATCCTTGTGTGTGTGTTTTTGTTATGTGGTAAGTATTCCGCAAAAGTAATGTAATGTCCATGTACGTTAAGGTTTGGGTCTCTACATACCACATCGAAAAAACATCCCTATTTAGGTAAGGCATTACCCTGAGTGTTTCTTGTGAAACTTTTCAAGAACTGGAAACTGGATTTTCTTACCATCAAATTTTATTGGTTGATTCTTACCCATTGTTTCCATGTGGACCTCTTATTCTCCTTATTTCTAAAATGCACGTGATCATCTACAAACTCCATCTCTACCGTCACAGCACATCAGACAAGTTTCTTATAACATTTGAATTCACATGAGGCCAACTCCATTTGATACCTTGCCTTTAGTTCTATGTAAAATTGATTTATTTTTCTATCATGATCCAGAATACGATTTAGAGCATACCTCACCAGTCAGGTGAATTTCTCTTCATACACAGCCATTGAATCTTCCTCCTTTTTCTTCAATTCATGGAATTTACTCTTTATCCTATTTCTCACTACCATAGAAAAATATTTTTTATGGAAAATAATTTTAAATTTATCCAACTCCATGAAATCAATATCCTCCCTACCCCTAAAATTCATTACCATTGACCACCACTAATCAGATTCACCTTCAAAATGAAAAATGGAATGACATAACTTTTTTTTATCTGAACAACAAATAACATTGAATATATTTTTATGGGCTTTAATCTAACCTTCAGCCGCTACTCAGTCATACGATCCATTGAAAGTACGAGGGTGTTATCACAAAAGATTTTCCACTATTGTCATGTTCTATTGTGGTAATTCAGGTGATTCTCTTGGACGGATTCCACCACCATTTATTTCATGAATTAGATGATCCATTACAGTAACAAACTATTTATTTCCAATCCCTACCATTCCAGGCTACAGATTCAGAAGGATATCATTCTGTCGGTGCCTCTCTTCTTTAGCTTCCCTGTTTATTCTACGGGCAACCATTCTGAACAACCATATCATAGTCGAAGCATCATGGTAATATTTAAATTCAATATCATTTCAAATTAACAATAAATTAAAAAAAATTTATGGTATTATATTAACATCATCATATCCTTTAAAGTTATCTAAACCTTCCTCTAATAAAAACTATAAGAACCAGGTCTTATTACATTTCATAATCTTGTATTTAGTAAAGAAATCAGTTCCTTTCACATTGAGTATTATTTCACCTCTTGTGCTTTAGTAAATTGGGACTTAAATCATTCATAACATTAAACATTAATATAGAGTGGATACCATAAAAATATTAATAATTTATTTCAAAATTATAAATTTCTCAATTAAAACACAGTTTATTTAGAAATTCTTAACACATTTAGATTGGCTTACTTCTTTGTATTACACATCATTTTAAACTGTGAAAATCATTTAAAACTTGGGACAAGCAAAAAATTCATAGTAAGGGATACAAAAAGATGGAAATAACACGTTTACCATGAATAGTTGTAACATATTAAATCATTTGAAAAAGACATACTTGTCACCCATATATACTTACATTGTGAAACATGAAATTTCCACAATACCCATAGAAAAAATAATAATATAAATAGAAACATAAATGAATTTTGGGTAATTACTTACATAATCTAGTAACCCTCTCATTTACCTTACAATTTTTAACCCTCACGACTACCTTAAAATTTGTGTAACCATTACAGTTACACTTGGAGTAACCATACAGTCGACCATCAACATACGCATACCCAATGCGTTGGATGGAAATATAGGTCCCACCCTTAATCATAAACAATTACAGAGAACCATAACATAATCATACAACATTAATAATTCAATAAAAACATTACTTTTTAATTTCGTAAAATAGAATTTTAAATGAAGATTTTTAAAAGAAAATCCCCTTACACATATCATATAATTGAAGTGAGACTTAATAGAGTGGATGGAATATGTATTTACACTGTAAATGACCATAATTAAGCATAATATATACAAAATTTTTCACACAAACCAATTTAATACCACATAAATATAGAAGTAGAATTTTAACCCAAAGAATAGAAATAGGGTTTCGAATTCTCTTACCTCAAGTTTGTATTGCATGAAACTCGCTTAAACTGCAAGTATAATGGTTAAAAAGTGTTATTAAAATCTTAAATAACATAATTTTGTTTATAATACCTTATATGTTCATTTCATTACATAATTTCACCCTTTAACTGTTATTATTTTGTTCATTGCACTGTTTTGGGTGCGTTTTTTACATGATTCCCACTATCGCTTCATGATGGATATTCTTGTCGATTGTAACTGAAACTCCATAATTTTAATGGAATGGTATTTAAATATTTATAGTACCATTAATTATAAAATTTATTATTTTGAATTATGATTTGAGAATGATTCATAAGTGAAAAAATTATAGATATTTTTTAGTTTATTTAGGCAATTCTTCGATCGTAATGAACTCATCTAGTTTTATAAATTAATGACATGTGTAAAAAATGATTCGAGATCATTATATAAGTTATAATACATATATTATAACCTTTTTAAACCATAGAAATTGTTTCATGACTTGTATTTATGGAAGTAAAGGAAATTGAAAACACATCGTCCATGATGTGAGTAAATCGACATATCATGGACAATGTTTTAATTTATTAAATAAGTGGGAGAGGAGAAGAATAATAGTGGTGTGACATCCCTAGACATGCTGAAATAAATAATATTAAATATACTTAATTTTTAATTCCTTTTGGATAAGTTGAGGTAGGGAAAGAAGAAGAATAGAAAAGAAATGAAATGAAAAGAATGAAAAAAAGAGGTTGTTTACCTCTTGATCTCATTCCTTGAGATCCTTCTTAAGGCCTTTGGTTTGGACCTTTTGGTGAGGCTAGGTGCTCTAGGATGTAGGGAAGATAGATGTCAGTAGTATTGGGTAGAACATTGGTAAAGATAATGGCTTGAGGGGTGTAGGAGGAAGAGGGGAATGAATGTAGTATTACAATAGAAGAGAGGATGCATTTTTAATTATTTTAATAATTATTATAATATATTGGCTCAAGACGATGAATAGTCATAATTAATGTGACCCCAAATAGTAATAATGGTATGTGAATTAAAACAAAGTGGTCCTACGTCACTTATGATGTCATAAATATTGTATTTAACTATTAATTTAATATACAGTATTTTAACATATTTCACTATTCATAAGAAAATCCAGAATTTTAGAAAAATCCCATTAATTCACCATAACCATTTCTCATCATTTATGATTCTAAAAAGAACTCCATATTTTGAAAATAATTTTCTAAATATTATTAATTTAATTTTTAAATAAAATTATAATTTATTAAAAAATAATAATTTTAAATTTATAACCCATTTTTTAATACCATTTAAAATTAATCAATATCTCATTATCTTATATCCTTAAGAAAAGAAAATAATAATATTTTTTTCTATTCATAAGGCTCATATTACTATTTATATCACTATTCATAAGGGTATGTTTTTATTCACAAAAAAGAAAGTTGATTTTATCAGATTCTAAATAACATACTGAATATAATTTTAGATGAAACATTTTTTAAATTTAAAACATAGACGTGGGAAAATTATGTTTAAAGAAAAGTTATAAATATCTACTCAAAATAATGTTTCATGCATTTCAATTTTTTAAACATTGGTGTGTTACACTTACACTCTCATGAAATATGTCCAATATCCCACTATCTATTATTTATGACATCAAGCCTGAATCATGTGGTCATAGAGATTAGTAGTGATTTTTCCATTAGCATGGTGTAAATTCCCTCAATATAGACATCCACACATATGTAATATTGATTACATATTTTCCTTCTTTAAAGGTCCATATTCCCAATGAAGCATCTTAGGGTTTCTTCATATGCATAAGTCATATTCATTCCTCTGTTGGAACACCTTATACATCAAATGTATCCACTCAAACTACATAGACTATGATTTCCATATCCACATGATACAAAGAACACCCCTCTGGGGATCAATCCCCATTAATCCAATGCACAAATTCCCTCTTATACGTCCTTACCACATGATTTTATACAACATGTTATATTCTTATCACACGACCTTAAACCATGCTGCATGATCTAGATGGGATTTGATTCTTGTTTTTATTGGATAGGTTGGATCCCCCTTTGAGGTTCAATCCAAATTCCAAAATAATAATTTCCTCCCTAGATGGAATTTTTTTTTTGAGTTTTTAGTTTCCAATATTTAAAATATAGAAATACCCTTAACCATCATAACTAAGTATTAATGGGTGGTATGTCGGAGAACCTATAATACATAAAAATGGTGTTATTAAAAGGATGAATTCCTGAATGTATGGGGATTCATATAAGAAAAATTAAAAAACTGATCATTTCATTACAGTAACGAATCCTATAATAGGATTTAGGAAAGATTCATGGACAAATATTAATTATGCAATAGAGTCCTATAATAGGAAATAATTCCTTCCAATAATGGGTTATAAACCTAACCACCCATACTCTTGACTAATCTGAGTTCCTAAGTGGAATTGTAAGGAAGTACACATGATCTATTACCTTTGGAATGTAATCCATATCTGTTTACAAATGTAGAAGATATTGGGAGTTTTCATTAGAGAAAAAAATAGAAAACCATATGTGAATGATTTTTTAACCACACTCAATCACTCATAATCAAGCATTGGGAGTTATATTGCCAAGGAAAAAAATGGCGAACCCAAAATTAATTTCTAAATAAATAAAAATAATCATGTTTCTATATGAGATGTTGTGTTTTTTCATTCACATTCCATGAACACAAAATGAAAAACCAACAATAAGAATAAACAATTTTTTTAACCATACAAGACTGAATGGGAATTTTTTTATATGAAATGAAGCATCGATCAATGATTTTGTTTAATAATTTCAATAGGACTATTGATACATTCATATCAATGTTTTCTTTTATCTAATGTCTTGTAACTATCAATAAATATTTTTTGGATACTCAACTAGGAAAATTGCAGCTAAAAATCATGAAAAAACATCACCCACTCAAAACCTTAAATATTAGGTGGAAAAATGATTTTCAAGGAGTATAATCAACACTGTATAATCCTAAAACAAATGCTACATGAATGGGTCTTTATGTTTTTATGCCTGAAATCCCACCTCAATCAAGAAAGGATACGATGAAATCGATGAGGCATGTCACTACTACTAAACACTTTAGGAACCAAATCACATCATGTGACTATCCTTAGAGTTTGATAATCAAATAATTACTTATCTTTGGAAGGTGGATCAAGGAGTTGACCATGAATCTATATTGGCTCCGGAACAGCCCATGAGGGATCTTGTTAACTGTCACAACTGGTGTCATCTTTCCAATGCCCCTCAGTTTCCTACTGATGAAACTACCCAACAGGTCACCTTCCTAGATGCTCATATCCAAGAACCAAAAATATCTTATCATGAATTATATTCTATGTATCACAATATTTATTCTCATATTCCTCATTACAATGATGATGCTTTCTAGCACATTATAGTAGAAGTCAGTGGGTAGGCTCGCATCCTTGATTGTTCAAACCAAGTATGCCCATATATCTCTGTAGCATGAATAGGGAAGAAACATATCCCAATCCCCATGCATGAATCCCATTAGAATATTTCCAAGGAATAATGGAGGAATTAGTGAGAATATATCCCCAATTTAATTAAAAAAATCAACCAACATGTCCAAAAAGATGAGAACATGCATGCATATGTTCCAACACACACCCTAATGAAATGCCAATATATTTTGGTGTGAGGGAGGAGTTTCACTAGTATATTATGGTGATAATAAAGAAATAAAAAAATATTCCTACTTCAATAAAAAGAGTAAAATATCATCCTGATCAAAAAATTGGATGGATACTTAAGATAAAACACATTTTCCTAAGCCCATCTAATAGGGTTATAAACCCATTCTGATAAATGAATAAGCACAATACCAAGATATTATTCACATTCCAACTAAGGTTCAT
This sequence comes from Viscum album, assembly GCA_963277665.1. Classification (NCBI taxonomy): domain Eukaryota; kingdom Viridiplantae; phylum Streptophyta; class Magnoliopsida; order Santalales; family Viscaceae; genus Viscum; species Viscum album. The sequence goes on from OY728147.1 coordinate 284,998,529, forward strand.
CAAACCTATTTTGAAATCTCCTTTGGACAAGAACATATTCCTATTGAATAATTCTAACAACATAATCCAAATTCACATGACTGGGCTCATATTCCAATTCCGATTAGGGGTTTTCAACCCTTCTTGGAAATAACCTCAAGACATGTGCATATTATTTCCAAAAAAATCTTACCATATACTCAAAAGGAACATTAAAAAGTTCATATTTCTGTTCAAAGTAGGGGTTTTCAACCCAATTTAGAAATCACTTTAGGAAAATTCCATATACATATTGAATAAATCTAGTGGAATACAAAAAAAACGCAGGACTGGGCTCACATTACCATTTCAAATGACGTTCATCAACCCAATTTTACAATACCCTTAGAGAAGGCTTATATCCAATATAGAAAATATACTTTTAATATTACAATTGATTATAGTATCCTGGAGTGTAATCCAATGCCTTCCAAAGAAATACAATTCCTACATACATTAGAGGCTATATAAGAGGAGGATTATATTCCTTCACCCATTCCATTGGTTCTTTAGAATATTCCCCCAGAGAAAGAATATTTGAATTAGGATGATACCCCGGCTTGAACTAGGGTTGACTATCAAATTCTAGAAACCATCGAATGGAAGAATCACATTGCATCCAAAAACATATAATCTAATAGGAATACTCATGTAGATTCTTAAGAGTGGGATCATATTCCAGCATCAATAGATAGTCATTAGTATACTTTGATGACCACTATGCATCAAGACCATATGCCTACTTAACTCTAAATGGTTGAATGAAATATTATTACCATGATGTAGAATAAGGATTATATTTCTACTTTACTCAATTCTAATATACATGAGTGTATAGAACACATATCTATAACACCTCAAGGGTTTTCCAATTCTTGATCATAAATAGACGATGAAACTACCATGATAGACCTCCTCATGGCTGTATAAAGATTGATTATAGTGATCATAACCCTAACATCCACTGTGTAAAACCTTACCATGTTTTTATCTCTCCGAGACAAGAAAATCACCCCATTTTCATGAAACTATTGTGTATATATTTTTTGAAAACACCAATGTTATCCATATATAATTCCCTATCAACTACCACCAACACCCCAACGTAGTCAGCAAGTGTCATAAACCAGCCTTGTATTTCTTTAATATTGAATTTATTTCATGGATATTAATGTTTATTGTAAATTTCAGGTTTATTTCCTAGTGAAAGTTTTATTTTTTGAGTATCTAGATTGTTTTTTCACTCTGTTCATGATTAGTGTGCATAGTTTGGTTGGAAACCATGTATCTAGATAATAGAAGAGTATTTTTTTAGGTAATTTTGTTATTTCATGGTTTTTATTTCATTATTAGTGCATGGTTTATCCCAAATTATGCGAGTAAAAGTAGTAATTTTGTGCTGTTATTGGGGTGTCTGAGGTATAACGTATGACTTCTGTATAGTTAAGGTAAACCATGTAGAAAGAGTCTGAGTATTTTAATCATATTTAATGTCCTGGTTAACAAAGTTGGCACACAACATTCCAAATTGATTAAGAATAATTTTCATAGTTGGTTTCCTTTCTAATTGATTGTGCATAAATAATTCATGTTTTGGTAAAAATCGCAGCCTAACCATGTGTCTTTATTAGAATTTATAAAACCTGAAATTCCAACTCTTACCCTCTTAAATCAAAACCCCATTTCAACCCCTCTCTCCCCATTCGGTTTTGGGGTGTAATGTGACTCCCAAACTCCACTCTCTTAGATCCCTTTCAACCATTGAATCACCTCATTTGACCTTTAGTAGGTTTTATTTAGATCATGTCTAGTTTCACTCCTCTAATTTTATTCTGATCTTGGTTATTTGTTCGTCCGGGTTTTGGGAATCTCTTGGATGAACCCTAAAAGATGATGTTATATGTTTTCTTGTGTTTTTATTTATATATAGGGTGTTTTTTTGGTACCTAGGTCTTCCTTATTCAATCTTGATGATTCATTACGTTTTCACACTATCAAGGTAGTTGTTTCTATCTATTTTCATTTTGTAACATTCCATGTGATGATTGATCTTATTTAAATTATTTATAAATGTATTCGTCATGCTTGTAGTTTTCAAAAATTAATTTTTGTAGCCACTCTATGTTTATGGTTTGGTGAAAATAGGGTTTCAATTTATTTCCATATATATATATATATATATGTACAAAAAGTATATATATTATAGGTGTTTTATAAAATGGAAAGTCTATTTTCCAATGGGTTTATTGTTTTGAAATAATTTGTAGACATTTAAGGGTTTTGGTAAAAAATGGGTTACAAATGGACTTATTCTTTATATGGGTGTTTAGCCTCATTTTGGAAGTGTTACTTAAGTGAATAAACTTGTGTTACATTGTTATGATTATTTATGTTCCTTGATTGATCCTTTTATATTCATACATATTCATGTATTTATTTAGGTGTGAAATTTAAATATATATTTTTTTTACAGGGTGCACTTATATATGTGTGAATTCATATAAATCGTAAATTAAAACTGATGTTAATTTTCATAAAACGTTTTTTCCTCAAATTATTCCCTAAATTCCAAAATGTTTTCCCTAAATAGTTTCTTGGTTTCAAAATGTATTTAAAATAACATTTTATTTGGTTTTTTGCTAAATTTTTCTCTGGAGGTCATTTGGATCTTCCAAACTATGTGTTTTCTCAAACAGATTTATGTTTAGTTTGTAAACATGGAGACATATTTATACACATACCATGGTTTTGGAAATGGGTTTGCAAAGAAATTTTTTTTACTTATAAATTGTTTTGGATTTAAAATGTTAAGGCCCTTTTGGCACCTGATGTTTTTTTTGTAAAAATGTTTTTAACACTTATGATTTTCATCCTGGTTAACAATTTGAGAAAATGGTTTCTTGAAGATGGACACCCCCACAGTTTTCTTAAAATCTGGGAAGGTCTCCACATGGATAGTGTTGGGGAGTGGGAAATGCATGCACATTAGCAACTGACATTTATTTCCAGATCCAAGCACATTATGTCTTCCTATCATCATGGGATCCTAGAGGTAATCTAGGGGGTTTAGATACAATTAATATCTATTTCTAGATGAGACAAACTAGTTCTTCAATGGTAGGCGAGTGGCTATGGCGGGTGTGCTGCTAATGTTTGTTGAGTAGTGATACTTGTTTTGTGAAAGACTATAGAAAAAATCCTAAATTGGGAGATGGTTCCAAAATAAGTATATCTAGGGTTACCTCTCAAGTTGTTTAGTAATTTCCCATGACTATGTACTTTTTATATTCCTTTATTGATTTTTTTAATTTTTAATTACATGTTCTTCTTTCATGGAATTATTATATCCCAAATGCTTCCTTTACTTTTGTAATTGTTTTCTAATATACTCTGATTCTATAATTATTTTTTGACACTTCTTATTTATTCACATATTTGGGTTATAATTTCCTTCATGGAATCTTGTATTCAAAAATTTGATTTTACTTGGTATCTTGTTTTGAAGGAAATATCCCTTTCATTCATTGAGAGTGGATTTTGGGAAAGCAGTGTCTGGTTTTTTAAATTATAAAAAAAATATTTTTATACCTGTATTTTCAAAACAATGTTTATGGAATATTTCATGAAATCACATGTATATAATCTAAAGTTCTTAACTACTAAGATGTTGTATTCTCACACCCTAATTATGCCATATGACCTTGTTGAGTCGATTTATTTCATAGGTTCATGTTTCATTTTTGTTCACCAATGGAGTTGGTTTGATTTGTGAATGGTGGTGACCAAGAGGTTGCATGGAGTTCATGTTAGGTCTCAGTCGATTTCATTTTTTATGTGTATTAGTATATAGATCTAGTTATTCTTTAGTTATGTTATGTAATTAGTGTATCTTAGTTATTATCATTCATAGATTTATTTTATATTATGATTATTGGGGGAAAAGAACCCTAATGATTGATCTTGCGATTCCCTAACACTTGTTCTATCCCATGATGACTGGGGATTCCCTTCAGGCCATTCCATAGACTCGTTCAGGTGTATGGTTTGGGGTTGACCGGACCTGCTTGATGAAAAATTGTATTTGAGAATCATTATATTATTTTTGGTCTATGGTATAATGGTGGTAGGATCATCAGGTCTCAATAGGTAGGCCATGTGATGGTTCTTTATCACCATCTCCCAAGATGAAACCTAAGTTCATATGTATAATTGTGTTTTGAGTCTTTATTTTTTGTTTTGGGGATTATGTTTTTGGTGCTTGTTTTGATTGATAATATTTTTCATGTTGGGGAATTCAGAATGGAGTTAACTGGTATCACATGGTGAGCTTACATGGCGTATAGACCCATACAGACCCCATGTGCATGGTTTAGTCTGATTCCAGTGGTTGGTGCATGATTACCACATGATCTGATAAAACTTGTGTCCAAGTCATGCATAATAACTAGTTCCATATTTAATAGGTATGATTTGGGTGATACTGTTGGTTTGAGTTTGGTTGGTTTGAGTGGATTTTGAAAAATGAAAATGTTTTCTAATGGGATGTGTGTTTTAAAAGGGAAAGTGAATAATGTGTTTTGGATTTTAAAGTTGGTTAACTGGAATGGTTTTGGTCCGATAGGACTTGAAATGGAAAATTGAATTTACAAGTGATTTTTTTATTTGAAAAAATTGTGAAAGTGAAATGGTTTTAAATTTGAAATAGGGTCTGTGGCTTATTTTTTAATGTTTTCGTCTATAATCTTTGTATTGGTGTTCTAAGAGTTATAATGGTTGTGATTCGGCTGATATTTCCTTCATTATTGATTTGTTTAGTGTTTATATGTTGTGATATTATTACTCTAAATAAAGTATAAAAGGTGTTTAATTGGTCTCATCCCATGTTTAGTTCATTCCAAACTTATGATGGAGTTGTAGAGTCGAGATCTTCTTAGTAATTTTCTATTTTCCTTGTTGAACAATGTCTACTATAGGATGTATGTTGGCTTGATGAAATTGAAAGTGATGAGGATGTAAAGTTGAATAAATTAGTAGATCTCATGGATATTCAACAAGGTAAATGAATAGTGTAGGGGTAGGTTTAACACTTCACGAATATGGGTCTCTTTTATTTATAAATGGAACCATGAAATCTATTGAATGCTTATCTATTCACGTGGGGTCTTCATCCATAGATAAATGATAAATTTATTTCTTCTGATAAAGCCTCATTCAAAGAGTAAGTGGATGAGGATTACTTAGTAGATCTGGTTTCTAGAGGGAAATCTATTGTAGTTTGAAGATCTTCTTCTCTAGGTGATAGTAAGGTTTCCATATAGTAAGGAGGGTAATCTAGAGAAACTTACTCCAAAGGAGTCTACATATTTTTTATTTCTTCTTATATGAAGGACCAGTCACTCATTTCCTTTTAGTGTGTCTATTTTAGGAATTCAAAGATATATTTTCATAATTCTATAAATAAATATCTTTAATGTGGTTAGATATAACATTGTAAAAAAATATATGGAATGGAACCTTGTTAGAAAAAAAATAATTCTAGGCTAGTTTTGTATTCAAACAGCCTTTCCCCTCTAAGTTTTTAATGTAACCCTTATAATATTTTTTTCAAGTCATGCTTTCCATCAACATACACATTTTTTTAACTCTCTTAATTTTTTAATTTTGTTGATATGTGTGTCTCTTTTAGTGGTTCATTGCCTCATTCAAGTTTATTGGTTGATGTATCTTTTGAAAATTATGTTTTTTTCTGTGGTCCAATGATCAGTCATAACTTCCTTGGTTGAGGCTAGGATAGTCCATTATTAAATGGTGGGGAGACTCAATATGGAACTCTTTATATTTTATCATGATATATTTGGGTGTGACATGTGTATATAGAGGTCACACCAGTTTTATTGGTCTCATTTGAGTCTTTTCACCTTTTATTTTTGTTTGGAGTATTCATTATGAGAGTTTTTCTTTGGGTTTGTTAGTTCTAGTTTTTTCCCATCATGGTATTTGTGACATTATAGGGGAATAAAATTTTGTGGTGGAGATTATTATCACACCCCTCAATTTAATTTATTAATTATTTTATTTATATCATGGTTATTGATCTTTCTATTATATTTCTATTTGAGTTCCCGTTAAAAGTTTTTGGTTTTGGAGTTTTTAGCATGATTTTGGATCTGTGAATTTTTAGTGTGCATGGTTTTGAGTGAAACCATGTGGATTAATGATCACAAGGTATTTTTGCAATTATTTTATTTCTTGAATAGATTGTATTTAATAGTTATCAAATTGTTTGACTAAAATTATGTGAGAAAAAGGAGTAACCATGTGGCCATCTTGGGGGTGTTTGAGGCCTGGAACATAAATTTCAAACAATTTGAGGAAACCATGTGACCATCATGTGGGTGTTTCTTTAATATTGAATGACCTTGTTTTCATTTTTGTAACAAATATTACCAAACATTTTAGTGATCCATTTTGAGGGTGGTTATCATTCTAGTAGGATGCACAATTAGTGTGCCTGATTTGGTAAATTGATTGGCCTAATCATGTAGCTTGACCAAAATTCCTAAAACATAAAATTACATGTATTCCCATCATAAATTAAAACTCTATTTCTCACCCAATCCTACCCAATTAATTTGTGTTATTCTAAGGGACTCTCAAACCCCCATCCTTTGGCACCTTATCACCCTTTAAGCTCTTCCTTTGATCCTAGGTATTTTTTCTCTATATCTTGTCCAGTTTTTTTCCTCATCCCTTCATTACCTCTTAGATATTTTCTATTATTGGCTATGGAATCTCTTGTATGAAACCTATAATATGAGGTTTTATGGTTTATTATGTTTTATTTTGATTTGGTGTGGGAATTCTGGTTCTTGGGTCTTCCATGTTCCATGTTGGAAGCTTCATTGCGTTCACACACCGTTGATGAAGCTGTTTCCATCCATTTAATTTTTCGAGCATACCATGTGATTATTGGGCCTTTTTAAATCAACTATAAATGTGTCGCTCATGTTTTTAGTTTTATAAATTAAATTTATTGGCTTTTCTAAGTTGGTGTTTTGGTGAAAATGTGTTTTCATAGGATTTCCATTGTTATTCTCAAATGTATGAAATGTATATGAATGCTAGGTGTTTGATGAAATTCAATTTGTATTTTCATATGTGTTTGGGTATACTTAAATGATTTTTGGGATTGTTATGGATTTCAATAAAAATTGTGTGAAAATGGGCTTTTTCTTCATTTGTATTTTTGGCCCCTTAGTGGATGTTGTTCTTACATGATACCTATTAATTTATGTTCTACTACTTCTTTTTGATTCTTTATTAGAGCATTTATATTCAAATGGATATCCATATATATATATATATATATGTTCTCATATGATATGTGAAAATATATATGCACACTGATTGTGCATATAGTTTTGTTCATACATATAAATGGTAAACTTCTTATGATGTCTGTTTTCCCAAAACTTTACTTTCCCAAATGATTCCAATAATTACAAAATGTTTTACCTATATAGTTTCTCAGTTTTTAAGTATCACCCAAATGAAATTCAAAGTAGTGGTCTAATAAAATTATGTTTGGAGTATATTTTAAACTTTTAAACTATGGGTTTTTAAAAACACATCTAAAGGATCATTTCATATATTGGAGGTGTGTTTAGAAAATACCTTGTTTTTAGAAATTGTTTTGGAAAGAATGGTTATTTCATAGAAATGTTTTTGGATTTTAGATGATCAGCCCCAATTGGTGACCTGAGTTGTATTTGGAAAATGGTTTTAAACTATCATAATGTGTTGAACATGTTATTAGTTGAGGAAATTTGGTTTTTCATGATGGGAATCTGCATGGTTATCTTTCAGGTAAGGAATGTATTCACATGGGTGGTGTCGGGGAGTGGGTAAAAAATTCTTATTGTAATTTGAGTGTAATTTCTAGATCTAATCATGTGATGAACTCTTTAATTTCCCACTTATACTATCATAATGGGATCTTATATTTCATATAGTGGTTCAAGATATATTTAATATATTATTCTTAAGGAGATAGAATACGTACCTTATGGTAGGTGAATTTCCTTGATATGTGTGCCACCATTGTTAGGTGAGTAGCACATCTAGGTTGGTGATAGATGCTGTAAAACATCATACAAAAATAGATGGTTCAAATATTATTATGTCTAGGTTCACCACTGAGATTTTTAGGACAATCACATCATTATGTACCTTGTCTGTACCTTTATTACTTAGTATAATTTTTAGTTTCATATTATCTTTGGGTGCATAACTATATCCCTGATATTTCCTCTAATTTTAGAACTATTTTTAGATATACCATACTAATGTTCTTTGTTTTCGATCCCTCGTGGTTATGTACTTATCTGGGTTTTAGTTTTTTTTTTGGATTGTTTTTCAAAAATATATTTTGAAATTTCAATCTTTTTAAAAGTAAATCTATGTTTCAATTTATGAAATTTTATTTTTAGAATGTTCGGTTTTGATTTTTAATAGTTAAAACCAATTTTCATACCTATATTTTCATGTTAGTGTATATGTAATGTTTCAAGGTAGGACGTGAATGGGTTCTGTGGTGCATACCAACTGAACTGTTGTATTATCAATATAACAACCCGACTCTTTATCACACACTAATACATGATTTATTTCATAAAATATTTACTTGATACAATATAAAAGATTGAGAGGTCCATATTCTTTAGAGGTTATGAACATTACATAACTACTTAAAACAAGAAACATGCAATCTTTATTGAAAACTTCTTTTACATGACCACTACATTCCCTCATACTTAGCATTGCAGGGGATAACCTAAGGACATGCATAAAAAAGGGCGAGCTCTAAATCACAACAAGGGAATAAATATTGAATAACATGAGGAACTCAATACATTTTATACAATAATAATTTAACTATATAACAATATATACATGTATATAAAGGCATTATAAAGCATGAAAATCATAACATGGAGATGTGGCAACAACACTTAACATGGAATTAGCATGAGCCAAGGCTCATTGCACATAAAGCATTAATATACGCTAATTGCACATGAAGAATGAGTAAAACCTCATTTCACTTGAATTATAATTAGTCAACACTCATTTCACATGATTTATCATGATACAATACTTTACCCAATGCATTGGAGCGCTATTTGGGTGCACCCTTCTTAAACATTTCATTTAATGCATAAATGTGCCACATGAATCATACAACATTGAACCATTCAACATCATAATTTATTCCACGGTAAAGGAATGTGGAATAAATACATGAAACTCTGTAATCAATAAGTATATGTGTCTAAAGTTGAATACCCTTGATAGAGAAATGGGAAAGGTATTCACTACACAATGACTTTTCTTGGAAAATCGCAGTGCAATTTTGGCAACATAGAAGCGTGACATAAGAATTCATAAAAAATGTTAATGAGAGGTAAATGGTTGTCTCATCATATTTACATGAAATGTACAGTATGGGGTTTATATAGATACATGTCCCAATAAATTTAATGGAATTTAGATTCATAATACAAAAGAATTTCTTAAATATAAATGAGGAGAGAGAAATTTCTTAAGGAATTTTGACATGGTAGCGGGTGTACATGAGAAGAATTTAATGAGAAAGAAAGGGGTCTATCATCATTCAAACATAATTAGGGATGTATGGAGTAGGTGATAAATCATACCACAAAATTTATAATTTAATATAAAAGTGCATAACAATATTTATAAACTTGGATAAAATTAGAATGGTAGGAATCCCTTACTTGGAAGTGTGATCCCAAAGGATTGGGAGGGGCTTGAGAGAGGCTTCATGGGAGCTTGGGGTGCCTTTGGAGGATTCTAAGAGATGAGGGATGATGTTGGAATACCTCCAAGGGCTTTGAGTGAAGATGAAGTGGGATATTGGGTGGGTTTATATAGGAAATGAGATAGAATTATTTATAATTTAGGTTTGGGACACCACCCATTAAACTAATCAAAACCATAGACACGCCCATGCTTTTTGCCCATGGTTTTGGCCAAAGGGGAGTGGAAACAGTATTTTATAAAGTCAATGTCCTAAATTCTTAAAATAATAGTGTTTCTTATGGGGAGGTGAGTCACACTCTGAAAAAAATCAATTTAAAAAACTAAAATTTTTCATAAGTCTTGAAGGGTCCACTAAAGCATGGTAAAAAAATCAAAACACCCTAAAATGAAATTATTTTAATTTTAAAACATATATTGGCCAAGAATAATATTTATTGTATTTTATAACATCACTTTTGGGTCATTATGATGTCATAAAACACAATATATATTTAAACGGTATTTGATTTTTACCCAAAAATTAAACTCACTCAGAAAATTATGAAAAATTCACCATTGGATAATTTTGATGTCCTGATTTCAAAAATAATATTGATTTTATCTAAATAATTTTCTAAATATGTGAACTTATACTTTTAAAATAAAAATAGACATTTATCAAAATTTTATGGGTTTTGACAAAAATTGCTTTCAAACCTTGATAACAATCGAAATTGTATTCATAAAAATTATACGATCATTTATAGTTAATAAAAATTAATTTACTTAAAATAATATTTTATTAAAATATTATTTAATTCAAAAATCCATTAACTTATCGTAATATATTCCTTAGATGAACATTAATTAAAAAAATACTATTTTTTCTTTAAAAACTTTTTACAAAGTAACAATAATAAAATTAAAGTATATTTTTTATTATATACAAAAAAATGTACATAATCATAATACTAGGGTAATGTTACATAACCCCTTATAACACCCATATAAGACCGAAGGGTAATGTGTGCGATGGTGACAGACTCTTGGGGTGGCTCAGATTACATTGCTCGGGTGGTAATCTCTATCAACTTCCAGTTTTCCCGTAGGTGGTTTCTCTCAATCTTAACGTATTCAAGATCGACTTGGACTTGGTCAAGATAAAATGCCAATGATACCACCTAGTTTTTGAGCTCTGAAAAATGGGGTTCGTATGAGGAAAGACTTCTTTACGAGGCCATCGCTTCCTTTGTTTGAGTAAATTGGATTTGTTAAACACCTATATTTATACTAATCATGTGATCAATATTCAACATTTACATTAGCAACGATCACAATTTCTAATGGTATTTTAAAATCCAAAGCATAAAACAGAAGAATTTCATATGTTTTACATAACTATAAGAAGACAATTAAATAGACCAAGATGAATTTTCAATAATGAATTTTTGGGTTTTTATAATCTTCCCCCATTGAGAAATTTCACCATCAAAATTTTGTTTTCCCACACTAAAACAGATGTGGGTAACATTGTTTCACCACTTCCTCTCACTCCCACATAGCTTCATCAAACATGTGGTTTTGCCAAATCACCTTGACGAGGGGAATTATCTGATTCCATAGAACATTTTCTTTATGATCTTAGATCTTCACTGGTTTCTCCTCGTAAGAAAGATCATCCTCAAACTATACTAAGTCTGAAGAGATTACATGTGATGTGTCTAGTATGTACTTCCTTAAAAGGGATACATAAAGGATATCTTGTGATTTCTCCATAGTAGGTTGAAGTGCTCGTCGATAGGCCACAACCATGACATGATCAAGAATCTCGAAGGGGAAGATTTACCTAGGACTTATACTTCCCCTTATTGCCAAACCAAATGAACTTCTTCCACATAAGATATAAATAGAAACACCTTGTCTCCAAATTTAAACTCAAGGTCTCATCGAAGGTTATATGCATAACTCTTCTGCCTACTTTGGGATGCCTTGATATGTTTCTGAATGGTTATCACCTTCTCCACCATTTCTTTGACCATTTCAGGTCCTAGCAGCTTATGCTCACTGAATTCCTCCTAAAACACCAGTTTTCTACACCTTTTCCCATTAAGGGCTTCATATTGAAACAATTATTATAAGAGAATTTATCTAGAGGAAGATGTTGATCCCATCCTTCTTTTAAGTCCATTGAACATGCTCCCAACATGTCCTCATGTGTTTGGATAGTCTGATCGGTTTGGAGATCAATTTCAGGATGATAAGCCATACCGAAGTTTAGCTTAGTATCAAGAGATTATTGAAGACTCTTCCAAAACATAGAGGTGAATCTTGGATCTCGATTAGATATAATCGATAGTGGTACCCCATGCATACATACCACATATATGATGTATTTCTGTTCCAGTTGATCCATTAAGAAATCCTACCAAATTACAATGAATTGTGTAGACTTTGTAAGATGATCCCCAAAAACTAAGATTGCATTGTTGCCTTTGGATGTATTTGGAAGTCTGGTGACAAAGTCCATGGTTTTGTTCTCCTATTTCAATGTGGTAATGGGAAGTGGTTTCATCATCCCCTTAGAATTCTGCCTCTCTGCCTTCACTTGCTAACACACCAGTATCTTTGATTTATACTCAACTATCTCCTTCTCCATATTATCCCACCAAAAATTATCTTGTATATATCAATATATATTTATTCTTCATGGGTGAATAGATAAATTTGAACTATGTGCATCATCCAAAAGTTCCTTCTTCAGCTCCAAACTTGATGGAAGTCATAATATTTTCCAAAATCTCACAATTCCTTCTTCATTAACATTGAACTCTGAGGATTTTACTTTTCTGATAGCTTCCACTTTCTTCTAAATTCTCACATCATCCTTTGGAGAATAATTTAACTTTTCCAAAAGAGACATTTGAGAAATCATTTGTGAAAGGATTGATGATGTTTCCTTCTTTATGATTCCCATGTCCATCTACATCAAATCTAAGAAGATTGGATCCTTCTCAATTCTAATCAATGATAGAATTGCTGGATCCTTTCTAATTAGAGCATCCACCTCCTTTTTTTCTAGGGTGGTAATTGATTGAGCAGTCATAGAATTTGATTATATCTATTCATATTCATTGGTGCATGTTCAACTCTTTTTGTGTGAATATTTACTTCATGCTTTTTTGGTCCGTATATATTTCACACTTCTCCCTAAAGAGATCATACCGCCAAATTTTTAAAGCAAAGATCACCACAACCAACTCTAGATCTTGTGTTGGATAATTTTTTTCATAAACATTCCATTACCTTGAATTATAGGCAATGAATTTTTCATTTTTCATCAACACACAGCCCAAGCCCTTCTTCGAATCATCACTGAATACCACAAAAAGTTCTCCACTTGTGGGTAAAGTGAGCACGAATGAAGTGATAAGCTCTTTTTCAACTCCTTGAAGCTTTCATTGCATTCATCATTAGAAGAAAACATTACTCCCTTTTGAGTTAGCTTGGTAAGATGGATGGAAAATGATGATAAATTTCTCACAAATCGGTGATAATAACCAGCTTACCCCAAGAATCTACATATATCAGTTTCTGATATTGGCCTCAACCATCCCTCGATTGAATCTTTCTTGGAGGGAACCACAAATATCCCATTTCTTGTGATTATATGACCCACGAATTAGACCTCCATCAACCAGAACTCACACTTTATATAATTTTCATAGGGATTCTTCTTTCACAAGGTATCGAGTACAGTTCTTAGATACTCTTTTTGATCATACTTGGTTTTGAAGTATATTATAAAATCATCTAATAAGACTACCCCAAATTTTTCTAGGTTATATATAAATACTCCATTCATCATGTCCATGAAGATTACTAGATTATTAGTGATTCTGAAAGGCATTACTATGAATTGATATTTCCCATACCTTGTATGAAAAGAAGTCTTGGGGATTTCTTCCTTCTTCACCCTTACTTGATAATATCCCGACCAAAAATCTACCTTGGAGAAGTATTGTGCTCTACGTAGCTGATCGAACAAGTAATCAATTCATGGAATAAGATACTTGTTCTTTATCGTGATTTTTTAAGCACACAATAATCGATGAAATGGTGCATTGAGCCATCCTTATTCATGATAAAGAGGAATCATGCACCCCATGGTAAAGCACTTGGGCATACAAGCCCTTTATCCAGATTCTCCTATAGTTGTTTTTTCAGCTCCTCATGCCCCACTACAATCATTCTATAAGGAGTCTTGGATATTTGAAATGCCCCAGGTATAAGGTCAATTGAGAATTCAAAATAACTTCTAAGAGGAAGACCATTCAATTACTTGGGAAACACTTCAGTGAATTACCCCACAGTAGGCATGTCTCTTAGGTTGGTTTCCTCCTTAGACTCAATCATCTAAGCTAGATACACATTCTCATAGGGTATTAATATCCACGCTTGAGATGGCGGTGCTAAAGAATATTCATCTTACATCTTTCACTTGTACATAATCAGGGGTCGATCCTCCACATGGAGAGTGATTTCCCTCTCACGAAAATTTATATTGGCTCAATATAAGGAAAGCCAATCCGAGCCAAGAATTGCATCAAATTCAACAAGAGGGCGTCTGAAGAGGTTTCTTGAAATGTTCCATCCACAGATTATGACCAGGGAGGAGTTATATTTATGGGATGCAATGATTTCCCCATTTACCATAATCAACAACATATTTAATTCCATGATTTGTGGTGGTGTTAGGATTGTTCTACTAAACGTTTGGGATATAAAAGATTGCATAGAACCAGAATCAAATAGTAAATTGTCTATTCTTGAATTAATAACTTTCATACCTATCACCTCTTTGTTTTCAGGTTTCACTTCAGTGTTAGTGATGGAAAAAGCTCAACCTTGCTACCTTGGAGGTTGTTGGTTGCCTCCAAAAACCATTGGCTTATGGAACTGATTTGCAAGGTTCCCTGGTTCTTTGTAGTTGAAGTAATTGAAAATATGTTGAGGATCGAATGGAGAATTCATTTACTCTATTGCAGCTGTGGGTTTTTCTTGTCGGTATTTAATAGCTAGTTTACCATATCTTCCAAACCTAAAGCATTTCCTCACCCCTTCAGCAAATTTATGAGGTGCTTCTTTCTACACCTTTGGCAAGTGGGGTGCGGGATTTTCTTACCACCATTGGATTTATCCATCGAAGTAACAGAATTAAAGTCCACCTTACCCTTCTTATCCCCATGATACCCTTGAGATTCTCCAATCTCCATTTTTACCTTGAGGGAATATCAGAAAATTTTCTCATAGCTATCGAAGTCACGGATCGCCCAGGATTTCCACAGGATAGGTTTCAGCCCACCAAAGAAGTGGCCAACCTTCCATTTGGGGGTAATGAAAATGACAAAGGTGTATCAAGCAAGCCTTGTGAAGTTTTCCTTGTACGCTCCAATAGATTCATCGTTTTTTTAGCGCAAGGAAGCCCCATTCCATCATAAGCCGGAGGGTGTGTGGAAAATATTTAGCAAAAAACATATTTAGAAAATCCGTCCATTCCAATGCCTCGATCTCCTCCTCAAGCTTCTTATTTTTTATCAATGTCCAACATCGATCAGCTTCACCCTCCATATAGTAATCATCTATAATAACCTTCTCTTGTTTGGAACATTAGAGGATGGAGAAGATCATTTCAATGGAGTTGATCCACTATTATATGATTGAGGGATTAAATGGTCCATTAAAATTATGAGGCATTTGTCTCATGAAGCTCTCAATAGCAACATGACCCATGTTTCTATTCAATCCTTGAGTTAACTAAGAGAGAATCATGACAAATTTTGTGATTCCCGCTTCCATCGAATCAGGCATCTCATTAACACAGTCATCACATTGATTTTTACATCATTTGTTTGCTTGAGTTCTCCTATTACCAGCCATTGAATGGAATAAAAGGAAAGTTAGTGGTAACACATAATGGTTAATCCAAGGAAAAAAATAGATGACTTATAAATTACTTTTATTCTTTTACTTATGATTCTATAGGATTAAATCTATGTTATTCATGATCTATTTTTTAACATATATTCTTAGGGGAATTTTTTTAATTCCCATAATAAGGGTTCATACTAATCATGTGAATTTACCAGAGCATATCCATAGGGAGTGTCATAACCAACAGTGTAGAAAGGCCCATTTTTGTGTACCAGGGTGACTTGGGTAAAGCCTGAAACTCCTTGTTAGTGTTTTCACCCCTAGGTATACATGTGATAGAGCCTCCTCTACCTGCTCATATCCAGACATGGATGATTTTTTGATAAACTACTTACTCTATACTCACCTAAACATAGAGATGTTTTTATTATACTTAGTCTTGTCTTTAAGGCTTCACTAGGGTTTTTTAATCCAAATCCCAAAAAAAATAAACCTCTACTTGATACCAACTATAACAACCCTTCTATTTATTACATGCTTAGACATGATTTATTACATAAAATATTCACCAGATACAACAAAGAAGATCGAGAGGTCTTTTATCTTTAGGGGTTAGGAACATTATGTAACTACATAAAACATGAAACACGACATCTTTATTGAAAATTTTCTTTACATGACCACTATATTCTCTCGTACTTAGCATTGCATGAGATAACCTGAGGACATGCATAAAATGGGGGAGCTATAAAGCCCAGTAAGGGAATAAACATGGAATAACATGAGGAATACAATACTTGTTAGTCATTATGAATCTAAATGGAGTATAAGAGAAACATGAACATAAAGACATGATAAAGCATGGTAATCATATCATGGAGATGTGGCAACAACACATAACATAGAATTATCATGATCTAAGGCTCATTGCACATGGTGCAAGAATAAACCTTCATTGCACATGAAGCACGAGTAAACCCTCATTTCACTTGAATTAGAATGATTAAACACTCATTGCACACGACATATCATGATATCATGCTTTACCCAATTCATTGGAGAACTATTAGAGTGCACCCTTATTAAACATTTCATTTAATGCATAAGTGTGCCACATGGATCATACAACATGGAATAATTCAACATCATAATTTATTCCACGATAAAAGAATATGGAATAAATACATTAAACTATATAATAAATAAGTATATGTGTGTAAAGGTGAATACCCTTGATAGAGAAATGGGAATTGTATTTACTACACAATGAATTTGGCATGGAAAATTACAGTGGAATTTTGACAGCATAACGACGTGACATAGGAATTCATAAAAAAGGTTGATGAGATAGAAATGGGTGTCTATTCAAATTTACAAGAAATGGACAGTAAGTGACCTATATATATACATTTCCCAACAAATTTAATGGAGTTTATGTTCATAATACAAAATAATTGCTTGAATGTAAATGATGAGAGAGAAATTCCTTACAGAATTTCGGCATGGTAACGGGTGTACATGGGAGGAAGTTAATGAAAGATAAAGGGGTCTATCATAATTTAAACATAAATATGGCAGTATGGGGGAGGTTAGAAATCATACCCCAACATTTATAATTAAAAATATATGGTCATAAAAATATTAAGAAACATGGATAAAAAGAGAAAGGTAGGAATCCCTAACATGGAAGTATGATCCCAAAGGATTGGGAGGGTTTGATAGAGGCTTATTGGGAGCTTGGGGAACCTTGGCAGGATTCTAGAGAAAGTAGTATAGTTATTTGATGAACTCCAAGGGATTTTAGTGAAGAGGAAGTGGGAGCTTTGGGTTATTATATTAGAAAGGAGAGGGATTCATTATTAATTGGGTTCGAGACACCACACATTAATCTAATCACAACCACAAACCAGTCCATGGGTTTTACCATGTTTTTTGTCAAAGGGGAGTGAAATGTTTTTATAAGGCCAATGGCTGAACCTTTTAAAATAATAGGGATTCTTATGTGGAGGTTAGTCACACTCTCAAGGATATCAATTTAAAAAACTAAAGTGTTTTATAAGTCTTAAAGGGTCCACTAAATCCATGTAAAATAAATCAAACAAACCTAAAATCCGATTATTTTAATGGTAAAACATATATTGGCTGATAATAATGTTTATAGTATTTTATTACATCACTATTTGGTCATTATGATTTCATAAAACGCAATATATATTTAAATGGTATTTAATTTTTACCCAAAAAATCAATTGTCTCAAGAAAATTATGAAAAACTCTCTATTGGATAATTTTGACGTTAAGATTCCAAAAATAATATTCATTAAATCTAAATAATTTTCTACTTATGCTAATTTTTACTTTTAAAATAAAAATATACATTTATCAAAAAATAATGAGTTTTGACAAAAATAATTTTCCCACATTTATAAAAATTACAATTGTACTCATAAGGCTTGTATGATCATTTATAATTAAAAAAATTAATTTAATAATAATAATATTTTATTGAAATATTATTTAATTCAAAAATCCATTAATTTATTAAAATATATTCCTTAGTTGAACATTAACTAAAAAAATACTATTTGTGCGTTAAAAACTATTTACAAAGTAAAAATAATAAAATTAATGTACATAATTTTTTATATACAAAAAATAATGTACATAATCGTAATTTTAGGGTCTTGTTACATAACCCCTTATAACACTTGCATAAGATAGAAGGGTACGGTGTGTGATGGTGATAGACTCTTGGGGTGGCTCAGATAACATTGCTCGGGTGGTAATCTCTATCAACTTTCACTTTTCCCATAAGCGATTGCACTCAAGCATAAAATATTCAAGATCGGCTTAGGCTTGGACCAAAGCGAATCACAATGATGCCACCTCCTTTATGAGTTCCAGCAAATGGTCCTCGTATGGGGAAAGTCTATTGTATGAGGCCATCGCTTCTTTTATCTGAGTAAATTGGATTTATCAAAGCCCCATATTTATACTAATCTTGTGATCACTCTTCAATGACTATATTAGCAATGATACATATTCTTAATGGTATTTTATAAACCAAAGCATAAAACAAACTAAGTGCATATGTTTTACATAACCATAAGAAGACATTTAAATAGACCAAGAGGAATTCTCATTAATGGATTTTTGGGTAGTTACAATCAAACCTTTTAATTTCTACTTGACATTGGTAAACCTGAATTGTTTTTTAGGTTCGGGTTCAGTTTTGGATCTCCCATGGAGTGGGATGGTTTTTTTGCTAGTGGGGACCAAGAGATCACATAGAGGTTATGTCCGGTCATGGTTGGCATTATTTTTTTTGTATCTTTATCTAGATAATATAATTCAAGTTATCATCATTTATTAGTCTGTCCTGGTTATGCCGGGTGATTAGTTTTATTTTTTATTGTTACTATTGGTTAAAATCATACACAATTAGTGTGCATATGATTCATCAAAACTTGTTCCATCCTATTGGGATTGGGGATTCCCTTTTGGACATGCCATAAATCGGTTTTGGTGTCTAATTTGGAGTCATCCTATGATGGTTTATAATTGTAGGGGACCCAGAGAAGTAACCTATATGGTCAAACAATATGGAGGAATATTAATTTGATAATGAAGCATCCATCATTAATAGATAGATGGATCTATCCAAAAAAACCTTGCAACATTGTTTTTGACCATCACCACTTCCAATTATGAAGGCTTGTATGATATGAAGATGTAGTACATGAATGAACTATTCCAAAACATATGGGTGGCCTTTTAATAGTAAAATGATAGAAACCTACATGATAAAGAATTTTCAGTCCATTTCCAATCTATAAACACAATTTTCAATTAGATTGAACTAATCACATTCTCTATGGCCTGGGACCCATGATCAGAATGTTATAAAAAAAGCATGTAACACACTTTCCTCTACTGACTAACGAATCTACAAAAACTTATTGTTGAAGCACCATTGGACATTTATATTTATGGATGGGTAGTGTACATAACATTATAATTCAACCTATCCCTAAGGAAAATAACCTACATGGAACAACATCCTATAATAGTATATTTATAGGATTGATCATGGGAAAGAATAATTCATGAGAAATTTGGCCAATCCCATGAATCTCCACAATTTCAATAACAAAAAATCATTGTGAATAAATGGAGAGGGATTATAATAGGCTCCAAATTCTAGCCTCTCAAAAGAAGGGAAATACATAAAAAATAGGATAATCTCTAAGAAATCTTTTTTAGATCACTACATTTATTTATTTATAATATGATCAAGAAATAAACCTATCTCATTAATAATTGAAACTATTATAAATAAGGAATACCATGATGCAAGCCACATTGGAATCCATCCATGAGAAAAGCCAACCTGTACGGATTGGTGTGTTTTTACTATTGTCTCCACCCCATGGTTATAAAATACATGGAGGGTCCTAAAGAAGTTAGTGGATACTCCAATGAATCCCCAACCTAAAGTTTTGGGGTAATTTTTATCTCAATGTTTTCCCCATGAGTCATTAAATCCACAAAAATTGGATCATAATGTGCCTATGGTGGCCCTAAATCAACTGAAGTCCATAGGGTGGTGGAATTTTTTTCATCTCCTTCAAGAATATTGTTCTTTTGAAATAAACTTATTGGCTACCAATATTAGACACCCCATCTGTTCCTCCCACTATGAAACATATCCTTCCCATTTGGGGATTGATCCACATGTACAATTTGATACACCCTCAAGGTCACTATTCATAGAGCAAAACCAGGAAATCATCAAACAAAAAAGTCAAACCCCACAAGGGTCATATATCAGGATGAACAAATAAGATAAAGGAAAAGATGGAAGACCCCGATATATGTATCAAAGGAGAAGAATGAAGTGTATAATTTCCCTATTATTCAAACCCTTAAAATAAGATCACTCCGTCCCATTATACCTAAGTGAAAATCATCACCATCAATCATGTAAATGATATGGACTGAGACATAGATTTTTATGGGAATAATGTGGAAATATTTAAATGAGAGGTGGGTGATAGTGATGTGAGAACTAAGGATTCGTAAATTCAAAAATATTGGAGGAACCAAAATCTATCACCTAAAAATGATGAGTTTTCACCCCATCAAGGACATTATAACATGGATAAAGGGAAAGGGGTTGGTACATCCCAATAAAACCTTAAAAGGATGAAATACCCTCCATGGAATAATGAATAACACAATATGAGAGTGAGATATATATATATCGTTAGATGAATTAATGAATAATTATTCCCAGGTCACATTCTTGCTGGTATAACCACCACGTGTAAGAAAAATTTTCCCCGGACACCCTTTAAGAGTGAGATAATCATCCGTGATAGGTGGTATTTGAGTATTAGGAAGACTCTAGATTTAGGTAAATATATTATATAAACAGAAGAATTAATATAGATCATTATTTTACCCAATTACAGTGATAACATAATCCTTATCAGGATGATTATATGGTCCCATCATGAAATATAAATCAGTAAGAGATGAATGGAGGGTATCTTCATCAAGCCCCACCCATTACATGTGCTCATGGGGTGGTCTAGATTGTGGAACCCCCAGAGTTCTTCAAAACCATCTAGACCATAGTTTCATGGATGGAAGCAATATAGGGGAGATCCTCCTGTGTACTACCTAAGAGGAATCCATAAACTTAATACATGTATTACACATTTCCCCAACACATTTTTTTTTGAAATTATATATTTTTAATGATTAATTGAATGAGGGATCCATAATTTCATCTCACGTATTTTTTGTTTTGATATGGCCTTATGATGGGCCCTCAAGACTAGTATGATGTGAATTAACTAAGACAATTTTCATATAATTTAATGGGGATATAATTAATTTGACATGAAATCCTCTCAATAAGTTCCCTCATTGTCATGTAAGATCTTCTTCATCAATTCCTCAATAAATTACCCTCCACAAAATTGAAAATAATGATCTTTAACCTCACAAATTGAAAAGAGAATGAGAATGATAAATTTTATAAATTTATATCAATATGGGAATGTATAATGTACACACTAATCATTCCACTACCATATAATCATTTGTTTTAAATTTATGCTGAGAACCACCATGAAGAGATGAAAAAACTTTTGATCCCAATGGAATACCTGAGTGGGTTTCAAGAGTTCACATAAAAAACACATTGATTGGAAGATTCCATTCAAAAAACAAGGCCAAATGTTTTCTCAAGATCATAAAACATTGTAAAAGTATTGAAAGATTCAAAAGTACCACTATCATGCCTAAACTAGTAATGGTTCCTGCTAAAACACTGATGCATGCCTCACATCACATGATAACTCGTACCAAGTTACAAAAATAGGGAAATTATCCTAAACCATAGGCAATGTGAGATCAAGGTTCCCCATGATTTTTGGAGTGGAAGAAAGAATTGTATTCATTCAAAAAAGAATAGATTTTTTATTATTTACTTACAACAATGAAGAAAATTATCCTCAGGCTGCTTGATCTTAGAAAACCTAGTGAAGTCATGCTCAGTGACCATTATAACAATTTCTCTTTCCATATAAGACTAGGTCACATAATTGAAGACTAATTTGTATTTAAATAAATCCACCATGTTATGGTTGATTCTGGATAGGTGATATTGGGAAAATCTTAGTTGCAAGTGGCCTATATGAACACCACCCAACTAGAAGAAGAAGGTGAATGAGAATAAGTTCTGGCTAGGCATGAAAAGTAGTTCGACTACTAGATTAATTAGAATAAAATTGAAGTAACTTGTTCTTCCCTCATAGTATAGATTAGATGACCAATTTTGATTTCATAACCAAAGGGTATTCTATTTAAACCACCTTATTAAAGTAAATATAATCTCTAGGAGAAAAAAAGAGTGCAAGAAAGAGAGCCTTATCCAAACCTAAAACTATCTATAACTATCACAAATTTATTTTCCTCTTCATCTGAAGTTTGAAAACCATCCCTCCAAATCGAATACTTATAAAATAAAGAGATTATTTTCAGATTTTTTAATGTTATTCACTTAATAATGAATTTCTACGATGATTAATAAATCAATGAACATGAGTTCGCTGCACCTGAATGGGGATACATAGGTAGAGTCCATAGAGGTTCAAGGAATATGGTATGGTGTAATGAGGGATGTACCGTGTATCTCACCAAAATAACTTTCAAAGCTGTATATGTGGCTGAAAAACATGGGTGATAGCTTCAAGGATACCAATATAAGAAGTAAGATACCTCATGGTCTTTTAGAGGTCACCTAAACATAATTATTTTTGATTAATAGATGATGCGAATACAATTGGCTAATCGGACTAGAAAAAATGGGTAGAATATCTTGACCCACTTTTCTAGTAATATACATTCCCCAAAAATAATCTCTAGTATGACATTATTCTACCTCAAGAATTTTAGATCCTAGGACACATACTAAAGAGAAACCACACATTTGGTAGTTCTAGCCCATTTAATTAAAATATGAAAATTTTAAATTGATAGGGATATAGTATAGAAGATCTCAATCCTTTATGATCTATGTATTTGAAAATTCCTTTGGAGGCATTTATCGAGGCCTTATGAAGTCCCTAAGTGTTTAAGATAGATGTCACTTCATCTTTGGTTTATCTGTTGGAATCTAATACAAATGAATGCCATGATACCATCTCATTCAAAGAGAATGATCAGAAAGAAGCTATGATTGTGTGTATCTAACCCATGCATTTTTTTAGAATGTTAAGCAAAGTTTACATCAGATGAGATTTGGTTGATAATGGTTCGGGGATTTATATCATCCATGTCTAAACCCACTAGTATTTGGGATATGTGAGGATTATTTTTATCCAATAAATCCAAGCATTCAAGTCTATAAGAAGCGTGAGAAAATACCCCTTTAAAAAATCAAGCTCAAGGCATAATATTTGGACTTAACATCCAATTTTGAGTTCATGGGTATCCAAAAATACATGATATAATATATCCTACTCATGATACAATGGATTCATATCCATGTATTGTTTCCATCGACATTCCAACAATTTTTGAAAGACCCCATTAAGAGGAATTTTTACATATAATGTGGTGATAATTCCCTCTTTGAATCTTGTGATTCATGATTTTCCTAGGTGAGTTTTCCTAAGAGGGATGAAAAAAAACCAATGATAGAGGACGCCATGCAATTGTTTTCCCTAATAGCTTAAAATATACCCCCAAAAAACCCATGGATATTGCTCAACTAAGATAATGTATTTCATATAAACCTGATAATGTCAATAGATCCAGTCCTATAAGGTTATAAAAGGCCAATAATGTTACTAGCCCATTTATAAGAAAAATCGATCATTCTAGCTGGATTGAGCCCCTGAAAAGAAATATGGAAAAATTCTTATTCAAATTAAGATAATTTTTCTACTCCATCAATAAAAAATTATAGTGCCCCCATGGAATGAGCTATAATTCAGGATTTTCTTTCCCCTCATACTTATGGGGGTCGCAGAAAAAAATAATCAACTATAAAATATACCCATGACACCGCGAATAGTTTACACTATCTTTGTTTTTTCTGGTATCCTATTATACATCATTAATGTCATAGATAACCCCATGTTTTCTACCAAGTATAAGGACTCTTCTACTGACATAGAGATGGAAGAGGAAGACCTTAGGGGAACCCCTCCAATATTTGAGGAAGGCATCTCTACCACCATTAATGAGTCGAAGATGGTAAATTTGGAAATAGAATAGATCACATGGCTGATTTTGAATAGTTCCTCCATGATCTATGATGATAAGGAGATATATCATTCATTTTTACGGAATTATCAATATGCGTTCTCTTGGAATTTTATAGATATTCCGGGGCTAGAACTGTATGTACCCACTCATCAGCTAGGCTTGATAGATGACAATCGATGATTCAATTATGTATCCTAGAAAATGTACCCGACTCATGAAACATGTGTAGAATACAATGTTGTAAAACTGATGAAAGAAAGGTTTATCTGAGAGTTACAGTACCAAAACTAGATTTCGAGCCCCATTACCACTATGAAAAATAGTGGTACTATCATGGTATCTATTTATTTTAGGGATCTACATCAAATCTACATTAAATTTGATTTCACTTTACCAATAATGGAACTCTAGAATTATGTGACTGTAGGCTTGCAATCCATTTCAATTATTTATGTGTAATCATGATATAATCAAATCAACATGGATGATAAATAATAGAAAGATACCTCCTTTAGAAAAAATAATGGAATATTATGTTACAATGTTATTTCCTTCAACTTAAATAATTTTAATACCACTTAGCAATGCACATGAACTATATTTGGAAACCCTTGTTTGATGAATTTTAGAGTGCTACATCGATGATCTAGTGGTTAAATCTCAGTAGAATTGTTATTACTTCACATATATTCACAAAATTATTTGAAAATTATAACAAAATAGTTTGAAGAAAAATCCTATGATGTTCCTTGTTGGGGTAAAATCAATAAAATTCATTGGTTTTTTATTAAGACACCATTACATTGTGGTTGATCTAGAAAAGGCAAGTGCTATTCTAGAAATTCCACCTTCATGGAATATAAGGAGTCGAGAGTGTGTTTAAGGAGACACCCTTAAATGATTCATTTCATATCAAACCTGGTTATAAGATATATCCCCTCCACTGTGCTAATGAAAATTGTTGTCACTAACTAGTGGGTCTTATAATTCCAAGAATATTTTGAAAACCCCCAATAGTACATACTGTATTCGTCATTCTTAATGTTATAGGTAGAAGGGAATCCACTCATTCAATATGTGGACACCACATGACTATTTATTAGTTCCCTCCTGTCATATAAAACTAATGAAATAAATGAAAACAATATTTACTACCTTAGTCAAAAAATACTACATACTGAGACTTGATATGAAAATATCGAGATGAATTGCCTCACAATCATATTTGTGGAGAAAAATCTGTGACAATACATGTAGAATCAAAAAGTCCAGTTAGCCCCTCTTATTGAGCCAATCAAGTATATTCTTAGCCTCCTTATACTAAATTGGTGTTTGAACCAATAGTAAGTTACCAGAAAATAGTACGACATCCCATTCATGTCACACAAATTAATCAAAGTGATGGTGCTAGTTGATTTTCTCACAGCGCATCCATCCCTGTGAAGCATGCTAGTAGATAATAAATTTTTTAATTGATAAATTTTCTATTCCCATGAAACCTACTAAAAATGGGGGGTTTATTTTATGGGTTATTCTAATTTTTTACCATGAATAAAATGGAAAACAAAAATATTAATCAGTTTGGTTTGTGGAATGTATTTATTTCCCCAAACAAGGATAATTCTCAATTATCCTTTATTTTTTGAATGATTCACTAATAATGTGGTGGAATAAAAAGACTTTATTTTAGGTCAAGAGTTATCCCAAAAGTTATAGATGGCCTATTAAATTTCAAAAGGTGACTCAAATCTAGTGATCAACTAGATCAATGATTAAATAACCATCAAGAGGGAATAATTAAACCCCTCATTGGTTATGTGAGGGGACTGATGATGGTGTTAGCTTATAAACCATTGATACATTACATCCCTCAATAACATAATACATATTCTAATGAACAATACCATGGAACCACTGTCACTATCAATCCTGGTGATGAAGTGGTAGTCTTCCCCATTAAATTCTAATGGGTGGTCACACCAGTCATCAACTGTGACATGAAATAATTAAAAAATAAAAACTTCCATTAGGAATAATTAATCTATATCAATTCTTATATGGAAAAACCCAATAATACGACACCACCACGAAGTAACCATCCCAAAAAATCAGAAAAAAATTAACATATATAACATTGGGAATCAAAATTCACCCTTTTGTATGGGACAAAAGATCATAAATCCCTCTATAAAGAAAGATTTTATGAAGTCCTCCTCATATTAAATATAAATGTATAAACTCAAACTATTATAAAAAATTATATGATGGATCCTATAGGGATCACCACTTTGGATGTATGATCTACCACCTAATTAAGAGTCTCGACTACTTATGGACAATGATAATACATGACCATTTGAAATTCACCATGAAATTCCACACATGAATGATAAACGACACCTTCATCCATTAGATCCTATAGTTTTTTTATAGGACTAAATATTACTGCCCATTGGTCGCATGGGGGGATTGATTCATGGTACCATATCCCATAGCTACAACTAATAAGTATATATATATATCCTTACAACTATCTATTTATTGTTCAAATGGGTTGAGGCTACATCACTGAAGGAAGTTGTGACAATGAGTATCATCAATTTTGTGTCTTCTAAATTCATCACCATATTCAGTGTCCCTAACACAATACTGACATAAAATGACACCAAATTCTATTATAAAGAGTTTAATAAGTACCATCAGAAGTATAAAATCATGTACAACAGGTTATATAGATATCATGTAGTGGAAAATGGGAAGATAGATGCCATTAAAAAGAATTTATCGAATCTAATCTTGAAAAAGGTGGAAAAATATAATAATTATGGGCTAGAAAATCTCATTCATGCTTTATTGGGATACTTTGACACAACCCAAATTTATATGAAAGTGACCCCATACTCATTGTTTCATATAATAGAGGTAGTATTGCCCATCAAAGATCATTTTCCTTCTATCCAAACGACTATCATTGGACAAATATCAGAAGGTGAACAATCAAAGAAGAAAATATGTGACTTACAATGACTTGATGAGAGATGTTTGTAGACAATAAACAACCTCAATGTCTATCAAATCAATATTTCTTGATTTTTTACCAAAAAAGGGATGGATATATTCATTCCTATAAGGATAATTGGTAATTCTCTTCAGAAAATTGATGATAAAAGAGAATAATTCCAAAAAGGTGGAACCCAAATGGAAAGGTTCTTACATCATACATAAGTTCTATTCTAACAGATCTTACTCATCGGATACAATATATGGGGAACACATAACACCACCCACCCATGTAATGTTTTTTAAGAAATACATTATGTAATTTCTACCATGCAAATAAGTCTCTCTAAAAATAATTTAAATGAATAACTTTGCGATACTAATTTCATGAAAATAAATAACAAGATAGTTACATCATAGTACCATGAAATTAAATGTCACAACAATGTCCTAGTCACATGAATTTAAACTAAATTACTTATGGTTCGTCCTAAAGGACTATAATATATTTTGAGTGGGACACCCCATGGGTACCATGACACACATGAGAACAAAATCCATGCAAAAAAAATGAGATATCCCGGTATATGAGTTATAAATATATGAGGACATTATTTCAAATAAATACATGTGTATTGAATCTCATTCACTTCATGATTTTTATTTACATATAGATATTTTACCCTAGTCCCAACCATAGTCTCATAAAGGAATACATAAATTGTGGATCCCATTTCACACCAAAATTCAAAATGCCCCAACCTTGCCCCAATACCTGAATCTTCACCCAATAGAGACAAGGTACACAAAAATAACATTTGAATTAGATCAATATAGAACCTCACATCCTTGTACATTGATTATAAATTGTATTCTCACCATCTCTAATGCATGACATAAACTATGAGCTAAAATTTGATCCTACATAAATCTAAAATGATCAGAGTGGCCCATTCATTGTGACCTCTTAAACCCCTAAATGAGAGGTAGATCTATATAGAATTTGTTGGAAGAAACATTATTTGTGACTGAGCTCATTAATACCCTACATTCCTTGCTTGTAATCTAGGCATATGTATGGAATTTCTATAAAGAACTATGTGTGGCATGGTTTCTATCCATATATGGTACAAAGTGATGCTTGGACACTATGTCATGGGCATAACATCAATGTCAATAAATTCTTTATCCCAATATATGGGTCAGACCTATGTATGTTGTCTTATATATAACTTCATATAGATTGATTTCTATTATAACATGATATGTAGAAATGTCAACACTCTCTAATACTAGGCCCAACTAAAATTTCAATTGAAAAAATGCTTCCTCCCATACATAAGAACCTAATATGTGAAGAGGAAAATTTCCTTATAAGAACTACGTGTGGGTTGATTTATAATCTATAATGATATTTAAAAACTCTAGGGAATATTATCCTAGACCAGCTGTGGGTTTCCCATAATCAATTCCTTTGTGCCTGATCCATAAAAAAGGTTATAAATCTTTCATAGCCACAAGACTATAAATATTCCCCCACCAGTGAAAGAATCTCCAATTATGAGAGTAGTTCAACTTAATGTTGTCAACAATAGTTAGATATAATGAACCCAAACAATAGTTCTATCAATTTTTAACACTACCCTTTCTATTTCATATGAGTTATATCTCTATAGGGGATCCTAAAATTCTCAAGAACAATGTAAAAACATGGTTTTTGTTATCAAAATATAGGTAGTGGAACCCAAATTATATATTCTAGCCACAATTATGATTTAAAATAATGATAACACCCCATGATTTTCTCATGCATTCATCCAGGGGGAGCATGGACTGTATCCATGTATTTCATCATTATAAGAATAATGTACGCTGATACCCCTTTAACCATGATGTATTGGTCCCCATAAACTCATTATATAACCAGGTGCTAAGGTGAAACCCATTTCTATATTCTTTTCTAATGATATATATCTGTCTTGGGGATATTTATTTCAATAACTATTTATATTTTTATTACCATAAAAAAATCATAGGGACATTTAGATCACTCATCACCAAACCTATAATCAAATTTATAAACAAATCCCCTCTAATCATAGTGTTTGAACATATGTATTGAAACATCACCCCAAATGTATCTTCACTATAGAATACCTGAATTATAATTCCTTAAATTTTATCTATTATAGAGACCCTAACCTTTACACATATCATTACAATATTTTAAGCATAATTAAACATCAAATTTGAAGCCAAGGATTGTAATATCTAGTGTCTTAGAAGACTACATACATAAAAAAACATGGGACTAAATAAAACATTTATTCATTCATCATCCATTATGGTATTCTCATTTTATTGGAGCTCTTACATAGGTATAGGATATCCTATGGATAACATGAATAAATGTATGAAATAAAATCTCTATAAGCGAATAAACATAAGAATAAATCATAGCACACGGGGAAGAAGACATAACATAATGAGAAAAAAAAGGCATGGAACATGACTAAATATAAGGAAACATAACATGGTATCATATAATAATGGATTCATAGTAATGTTGTGGAAACAGAAAACATTAATTTAGCATGTTTCAAGGCTTGTTTCTTATAGAGGAGCATGAGTCAAGGCTAACCACAATGACCATTCCCCATGGAGTACATGTCAAGGTTAACCACCCAGACAGTTGCATATAATGTATAATGACACTAAAAAATACCTAAGTCATTGAAGTCCTATCTGGGTTCATCTATAATAACATGTTCATGAATATATTTTCCACATAAATAATCATATAAAACCAATCAAACATAAACACAAGTCTTACCCATGTAAATAATTGGGTATCATAATCATACCAAAAAGAATATCAAAAGGAAATTTCATAATAGTTTCCCTAAGAGGAAGGATTTAAATCATTAATGGTTATTAATAAGTGAATATAGGCATAAATATTGTTATGTAATGTCAAAATAATGTGAACAGAATATTTAAGAAACATTATAAATAAATCAGTTTAGTACAGATTAAAAAAAATCTTTAGAGATTTTTTATTATTCTTTTGATGAGAATTCCCATGTTTGGCCTTTTCAAGCCTTCCACAAAAGGAACTCCCAAACCCATGAAGGTGTCTCTCCCAAGAGGTAGATCCCCAAATGAGATGGATCTATTTCTAGTCGAGATGGTAGAGTGACTCAAGGGAAACAACTTCAGCAACGATGGATGGAAAGCAATCCATCAGCACGTGTGGTACACACATCATTTTTCTCACCCAACATGAGATCAGGTGAATGAAAAGACACACTGACCATTGATTATAGTATTTTTATTTAAATAATACTTATAGTATTCAATCCCTAAACCTCTCAAAGAATGACTAATTTAATCCCCTCACCTTCACCACCATTCAACTGCGGAAGCGGTAGGGAAAACATTCAAGATTCTTTAAAAATGAAAAGGCATAATTTATTTCATAAAACTAGAATTGAACCGTGGTAGTTTTCATGATAAAAATGTGGGATTTTAAAAAAATAAAAGTGTCTTAAAAATGATTATAGAGTGAACTTGAAATTGGGTAATAATTTGGGATGTTCTCTTGAATTGGGTTTTATTTTCAGAAATATTTGACAAATGTAGCTTATTAAAATAGTTATAACCCCATAAAATAAGGTTGATATGATCTAGATACATGGGATTGGAATATAAAAACATAATATAGAATATTTATATAAAATTTATATTCATTATATTTGGATAAATATATAGAAAGAGTAACCTGAAGGAATGATGGATGTTCATGTTGAATCCCCTACCTTATGTATAAAACAATTGTTTACTTGATCTTAATAATATGTATAATCATATTAAATAAATAAATTAATTAATTATTAATCTTTTTTAAATAGATTTAATTTAAAATAATGTTTTTATGTGCATATTTGTCCATTTTTATGGGATTTGGGATTTAATTTAATCGTTTGGGAGCATTAGTTGACTTGGTTTTCCTGACCAGTTTACTTATACACATGTATGAATAATCATGTATGATGAGAAAGGTTGTATATAATTGATGTAATAAGTTATTAATGAATATTACTAATATTAAATGATCATATAAGCCATTTTATTATTTGGTGTGAGGATTAATCATTATATAACATGTCAATCATAATCGTTTAGATTAATTTTAGTGGTTTTTTGATCATAATGAACTAGTTTAGTTATATTATTTAATATCATATATATATATATGATTGTTCTAGAACATTAATTAAGGTATAATAAATATATAATAATATTTTTAAACAAAAAAATTGTTTCATAACCATCCTTTAAGATGAAATTGAATGATGAAAGCATGTCGTCCACGAAAGTGGTAAATTAGCACATCACGGACGATGTCCTCATTCTTAAAGAAAAATAGAGAGGAGAAGAGGTTTTATGAAAAATTGTTCCATACAAATGAGAAACATATAGTATATTTAATATATTGGAGTCTGAATTCCACATGGACAAGGGTATGTGGGGATAAGATAAGAAAAGAAAAGAAAATGAAAGGAAATTGAATGAAAACAAAAGAGTTTTACATTGTGATCCGTTATTCAACAGAACCGCTTTAAGGGATTGGTTGGCATATTTTATTAAGACCAAAGGATCTTGGAAATGGGGGAGGGCCTTAAGAGGATATTTGAGAAGAATTTGGATAAGGATCAAGGCTTGAGAGGTGTGACGAGAAGAGTTGTTGAGTGGAGGTATTTGTAGTGGCGGAGAGGGGTGATTTCTCATAATTTTAATCAATAGTTTATTATTTTGGCTGAAGACTATGAATAGATTGAGAATTATCATAAAAAATATTAAAATAATGAAGAATATTTCACGTTTTTATGCATACATTAGTCATAAATAATATGTTACTCCATAATTTATTTATTTAGATTTTATTATAAATTATAAAATTTTACTATTCACCAAAAAATTCAAGAATTTTAGAAAAATACAAAAAATTCATCCTACACAATTTTAAATTAATTGAATTAAAAATGAACTAAATATTATGAAAATAGTATCCTAAATAGTATAAATTTTAATTTTAATTAAAATTATCATTTACATGGAAAATATAGATTTCAAAATTATAACTTTTATAACACTTAAAAAATAAATTAAGGACTCATAAAAATATATTAAAACCATAAGACAAAAAATTAAAATTTATGAAAACATATTATGAAAACCTATTTTCATTTAAATTATTCAATTAATCAGAAAATTTAATTAAATATTTATGACCTTTAAAAAAACCAACACTTAATTTATAATTTTTAAAACACTTATTTACTTATACTATTATATAATTATATCATATTACTATTTAAAAGATGATTAAATTTTATTTATAGTTTCATATGTGAGGTTACGATTCCATTATTCGATTTACTATTCATAAGTGTTATATTACTATTTATAAGGTTACATTCCTATTTCATTGGTATAACTTCCTTAACTTCTGGAAATGTCTTTTATTTCCTTATTTATTCATTCATAATGTTTTTTATATTCATAATGTGATTATATTTGATCAATATATTTGAAATAATTATAATTAAATAATTTCATTGAAATAAGTTTTGGGTCATTACATTCTTCCCCCTTATGTAATTTCACCCTTGAAATTTCATTTTACATCATTATGTTAAAATAGATGTGGGTACTTCTCTTTCATCACTTCCTCTAGTTCCCATGGGGCCTCTTCATACTCATGGTTCCTTCATAGTACTTTGACTAGGTGAGTATTCTTGTTTCATAGAACATTATCTCTATGATCAAAGATCTTCACTAGATGCTCCTCATAAGAATGATCATTCTACAACTGTACCACATCAAAATTCAGTACATTTGAGGGATGCACTGTGTACTTACTCAAAAGGGATACATCAAATACATCATTTACTTGAGACATGTTTGGTGGAAGTTATAGCTGATAATCCATATCTCAAAAATGATCAAGGATATCAATGGGACCGATGTACCTAAGACATAGATTCCCTTACTTCCCAAATCCAATGATCCTCTTCCATGGAGATATGTGGAGTAATACAATGTCTCTAACTTTAAACACTATGTCCCATCGAAGATTGTTTAACTAAATCTTTTTTTGAATTTTAGTTTCTTGGATGTACTAATGAATGGTTTTCACCTTCTCCAACATTTCATCGACCATTTTAGGTTATAACAGCTTATGTTCACTAAATTCATCCAATCATGTCGGTGTTATACACCTTTTCCTATAAATGGAATTTATATTGAGTCATTTAGATGCTTATTTGGATAGTATTTTTGTAAAAGATATCTACCTGGGGTAGATGTTGGTCCCATCCTCTTTATAAGTCCATATAATAGGCTCTCAATATGTCTTACATTGTCTGAATAATTTTCATAATTTGGACCTCAGTTTGAGGATGACAGGCCATAATGAATCTCAACAATGAGCTTAGATCTTATTGGAGACATTTCCAGAACATTGATTTGGATCTCAGATCTCAATTAGATACAATTGATAGTGGAACCCTATATTGAATTACCACTTATTTGATATATATCTGTTCGATTTGATCTAGTGAGAAGTCCACTTCATTTACGATAATATGAGCTATCTTTGTAAGACGATCCATAATAACCCATATAGCATTGTTTCCTCTGGATGTCTTTGGAAGTCCAGTGACAATGTACATTGTGATTTTCTCCCACTTATATTTTGGTATGGATAATGGTTGTATCATCCCTTTATATTTTTCCCTTTAAGCCTTCACATGCTAGTAGACCATGCAAGTTGATATATATATATATATATATTTATATTTAATGATATCCTTTTTCATATTGTCCCACCAAAAGTTCTCCCATAGTTCTTGATACATATTTGTGCACCTTGGGTCAATAGAGAATGTTGATCTATGAGAATTATTCATAATATATTACTTTATATCGAGATTGGATGGTACACAAAGTTGTGACCCAAATACTTAAACTCCATCCTCATCGACCTTGAACAAAGGGGATTTCCCATTATTGATAGATTACACCTTTTTTTGTTTTTCCACATCATTTCTTTGAGCATCCTTTATTTTATTCATAAATGATGGTTGATAAATTATTTGAGAAAGTATAGATGATCTTCCTCCATTAATGATTCCCATGTAAATCCTTTATAAATATAAGAATATTGGATCCTTCTGAATTCTCAATATTGATAAAGATGAAAGATCCTTTTAACATTGAGCATCTTCCACCTTATTTTTCTTTACCAGGATGGTAGTGGATTGAAAATTCATAATCCATAATGATATCTAACAATATTCACTAGTTTATATTAATCTTTTTTTGTGTGAATATATATTTTAGGCTCTTTTGATCTGTGTATATCTAAAACTTTTCCCAATATAGATAATGCCGCTAGATTTTCAACATGACGATCATAACTTCCAACTCCAGATCATGTATAGGATAGTTTTTCTAATGAATTTTCAACTACCTTGAGGTTTCAGCTATCAATTTTTCATTTTGGATTGATATATTGACTACACCAATATTAAATGCATCTTTTTACACCACAAAGGGTTCTCCACTTTTTAGGAGTGTGAGTACTAGCATAGTGATAAGACTCTTTTTAAGCTCCTTAAAGCCTTCCTTACATTCTTATGCGCAAAAAAAAACTTCACTCCCTTATATTTTATCTTGGTTATTGGTTTTGAAAACACTGAGAAGTACTTCAATAATCATCTGTAATACTCATCTTGGAAAAAGAAACTATGAATATTTGTTACAGATGTTGGCATAAGCCACTATTCGATTTCCTTTATCATGGAAGGGTCCATAGATATCCCTTTTTTAGTAAAAACATATCACATGAATGATAAATCATCCATCTATAACTTACCATGAATATACGTTCCATATAGTTAATCCATTAGAAATGTCTGAAGAATAATATTTAAATGATCCTCAAGTTCATCCTTTCTCTTGGATTATATCATAAAGTCATCGATAAATAATACCAAATATTTTTCAAGGTAATCCCTAAAGACTCTATTCATTACGTTCCTGAATATTTTATAATAATTAGAGAGCCTAAAGGTAATCACTATGAAATCCCAGTGTCCATAAAATTTTCTAAAGGTAGTCTTTGAAACATTTTCATTTTTCATCATTAATTGGTGATATCCTAACCGAAGGCCCACCTTTGATAAATAACTATCCCCAGATTGATAATTGAACAAGTAATTTATCTGAGTACGAGGGATATTTGTTCTTTATCATTATTTTATTTAGCTCATGATACTAAATGTAGAGGAACTTTGATTCATTCTTCTTCATGGAAAAGAGGACTGGTGCATCCCAGGATGAATCACTCTGGTGTATAAAACCCTTGTCTAAATTATCCTATAACTACTTCTTCAGTGATTATAGCTCAATAGTGGCCATTCTATTTAGTGTATTTGATATTGGCAGAAATCCATGAACTATTTAATTTAGGAACTCAACCACTTGGTCTAGAGGAAGGCAAAAAATTCTTAAGGGAATGAAACAGTGTAATCCCCCCCACTGTGAATGAAATTGAGCATAATTATCTCCTTTGTCTTATGAATTTGGCCTATATATTATTTCTCATAAGTTAGTATCAACCACACTTTATATGACTATTCTAAATAAGATTCATCTTCTTCCTTACACTGGTACATGATTGGAGGATGCTTTTAGATGTAAAGAGTGGTCTCCCTTTCCTAATAGTTGATTTTAGCTTTATATAATGGTAGAAAATTCATTCCCAACATAGCATCAAACTCTACCAAAGGGATCAAGAAAATATTTTCTAGGAGGTTCAGTACAAAAAAATTAACCAGGTACGAGTTATGTACTTTGGATGCAACAAATTTCCCATTTTTAGTTCTCATAGATAACTCAACCTCAATATTTTGATGGGCAGGTCTTAATAGTTCTAATAAACATTCATGAGATGAGAGAATGTGTAGAAATGGAATAGAATATTATGTTCACTATTCTTGAATGAATAACCAGAGTACCAGTCAGTGGATCATTTTCCAGCTCCACCTCAATAGTAGTAATGGCATATTCGCTTATTTTTTCCTTGTAGATTTTGGTTGATTTCCTTCGAAAAACCTGGGCATAGGTAATTGGTTTTAAAAAATTCCCAATTTCATTGTAGTTGAAACACTATACTAAAAGATGAGTGTTAATCTAAAACTTCCTTTATTCTTCCACATTAGTGGAATTCTTCATATCCCTTTGGAAATTGTGAACATGAAGCCCCATTTTTCAACATTTGAACCATTTATTAATTCCCTTTAGATAATTCCCAGGATGATTCTTCCCATAATTTTGACACATGGGATATTCATTCTTCATTCAATAATGGGATTTATTTTCTAATCCACCCATATTAGAGTCCATTTTCATCTTTTTTTTTCAGTAGTCCCACAAGACCAGTGAGTGTCTCCTATCTCCATTTCATCCTTAAGGGAACAATGAACAATCTCATCATAATAGTATGAGTCTCATATCACCAAAACTTTTCATAGACTCATCTTTAGTAAACTAAAGAAGCAATACACCATGATTTTTTAATGATAATGATGGAGGTATATATTTAATTTCTTGTAAAGTTTACTTCACACATCCTGATTGAATCATCTTCAGTTTTCTTAAGTTTGTGGAACTCTCTTTCCATATTGAGATGGAGGGTTCGGGAAACATATTTATTGGTTTTTTTTCCAAAAATTACACCCAATCCATGGAATTAATTTCCTACTTGAACTTCATATTTTTGATCAGTTTCCACCACTGACCAGTTTTACCATAAAAATGATAAACCACCTGCACAAATTTTTCTTCTTCTGAGCACTGGAGGACATATAAAATATTTTCAAGGGAGTTAATCCACTATTCTTTTAGTAGGGGATATGATTATTCCCTAGACATGGGAAGCCTTTTTTGTATGATTGATTAAATGGAAACGTTCTCTTTCCTTGGAGAAGGGGAGCATTTCACATGATTTCATTTATTATTCCTAAGTTGAACTAGCTATGTAAGTACCATCATAATGATTTGAGAACCCATTACTATCATGTTCAGCATATGATTAGGGAAAACATCACATTTACTATTACATTTATTGTTGGAACATGTTCTTATATTACCCACCATTAACTATGAAATAGAAAGTGAAATTAGATGGCTTGAATACCAAACTAAGAAGTATAAAAAGTAAACTTTAAACCAAAAAGGATAAACTATTAATGGAAAGGTATATTCTAACTTGTGATTCACAAGGTTTCAATATAATTTATCCGTGATCTATTTCATAACATATATTCTTATGTGATTTTTATTTTTTCCCTTAATAATGGTTATTAATGAGCTTATGAATTTAGCAAGGCACATCCTTCAGGAGTGTCAAAAAAGGTGTGAAGTAAGGACCATTTTCATGTAAAAGGATTCCCTAAGTCTGGAATAGAACACTTTGTCAAGGTTTTTACTCCTAGGTACATCTACTCCATAACAACATCAACTTGTAGTATCTAGAAATAGATGTATTTTCTTGATAAACTACATACTCTATACTTACCAAAATTATGGGATGATTTCTACGACTTATTCATATCCCTAATGTTATAACTAATGGTTTATATTCATAATCCCCAAAAATAAACTCACCATACCCTTATACCAACTATAGAGACCCTATACATTACACATCATTACATGATTTTAAGCATAATTAAATATCAATTTAAAAGTAAAGGATTGTAAAGTCAAGTGTCATGGAAGACCAGGTACATAAAATTGAAAACACAATAATATATAAATATTTTTTTATTCATCATCCATTATGAGAAACATACTTTCATTGAGACCTAAAATCATCATAGGATAACTTGGGAATATCTTGAACAAAGGGACGAGTTAAAATCC
Source organism: Viscum album (assembly GCA_963277665.1). Classification (NCBI taxonomy): domain Eukaryota; kingdom Viridiplantae; phylum Streptophyta; class Magnoliopsida; order Santalales; family Viscaceae; genus Viscum; species Viscum album. Next base: position 285,037,079 of record OY728147.1, read on the forward strand.
TAGTAAGGTAATAATGATAAGATTAAATGATAACATATGGGTTAGAAAGAATGACATTATGATATAAAAAAGCACGAAACATGATTACATATAAGAAAATATAACATGGGATCATATAATAATGGATTCACATTAATTTTTCAGAACCATATAACATGACTTTATCATGATTTAAGGATCCTTTTACATAGTGGAGCACAAGTCAAGACTAACCCCAAAGACCGTTGCACATGGAGCACAAGTCAAGGCTAACCACCATGATTTTTTCCCAAAATTTCTCATGAAATTAAAAATTAACAAATGAATTGGAGTGATATATGGTCAAAACCATTATAACATTTTCTTGAATTTGTTTTAATATAAATAATAATGCATAAGAAATCAAACATAAGATTAAGGGTTATCTATAAAATAATTGGGTATCATAATCATTCCAAAAGGAATATGAAAATGGAATTTCATAATAATGTCCATGGAAGGAAGGATTTAATTCATAATTAGAAAATAATAGGGGAATATAGGCATAGATCATATTAAGTGATGTAGAAATGAATTGAAAATAGTGGTTAAGAAACATTAGAAATAAAACATTTCAGTACAACTTTGGGGAAGACATTCAATATTACTTAAGATGGAAAAATAATTTTTTTTGTAATAAAACATAATAGAACCAAGATATATTTTCATGAAAAATGATGTGATTTTATAAAAATAATAGTTTCTTAAAATTGAATATGGAGTACACTGGAAATTTTGTAAGAATATGGGAAGTTCCCTTGAATTGGGTTTGCTTTTCAGAAAGATTTGAGAAGGGAGCCTTATTAAAATATGAATAACCTCATTAAAGAAGGATGATATAATCGGGATACCTGATTTTGGAGAATAAAAAATATAATATAGAATATGTAAATAAAATAAAGACATTTTATATTTATATAAAGAGAGAGAATAAGTGGCCTGAATGATGAATGGTGGTTCAGGTAGAATCCTTTACCTTATTTCGGAAATTATTCTGCACTAGATCTTAATGTTCAAAATAATCAAAATAAGTCGATTAATTAATTAAATAATAACATTTTTTAAATTTATTTTATTTTTTATAATTTTATTATGTTCATTTAAGTCTCTTTTTATGGGTTATGGGATTCAATTTGACCATTTGAGAGCATTAGTTACCTTGGTTTTCATGATCGGTTTAGTTATATACATGTACTCATAATAATGTAAGATGAGAATAGTTTTATAGAATTTATGTCATATTTTATTAATGAAAATATATAATATTAAATGATCATATATTTCATTTGGTTATTTTGGGTGAGGATGAATCATTAGTTAACATTTCAATTACTATCATTTAGATTGTTATTTTTTGGTTTTTTGATCACAACGAACTAGTTTTGTTCTATTATATAATATAATAAATATATGATGTTTACAAAACAAAAAAATAATGTATAATACATATATTACAATCGGATAACACCATAAAAATGGTTTCACGACAAGCCTTGAAGTAGGAATTGAAATATGAAAGAACATCATCCACGATGGTGGTAAATGGACTCCTCACGGATGATGGTTTCATTCTTAAAGTAAAAGATAGAGGATAAGAGATTTGATGAATAATTATTCCATAAACATGATAAAACTATAGTATATGTAAGATAATAGTGTTTTCATTCCACTTTTACAAGGGTATTTGGGTACAATATTAGAAAATAATATAACTTGAAAAGAAATTGAAAGAAAACCGAAAAGGGTTTTGCCTCTGGATTCATTCTTCTTGAGAACCTCCTTATGAGATTGGTTTTGGTATTTTATTGAGAAACAAATCTCATGAATATAGGAGAGGGTATTTGGAGGAAATTTTAGTAGAATTTTTAAAGGGCTCAAGTCTTGAAAGGTTTGAGAAGAATTTTTGGTATTTACAATGGAAGAGAGCAGTGTTTTCTCAATATATTAACCATTAGTTTATTATTTTGGTGAAAGATAATGAATTGTTTGATAATTATCATAAGAAAATTTAAAATAATGAATTATTGTATAAGATTTTTGGCTTAAATCATCCATACATCATCTATGAATCCATAATTCATGTATTATACTTTTATCGTAAATTAGCATCTTTTACTATTAAAAAAGTCAGGTATATTATAAAAACCCCAAAAATTAAACCAAACCATTATTTAATGTGTAAAATTGAACAATAAACTCTATTTTATGAATAAAATATTATAAATATTTGAAATTTTAATTTTTATTAAAATCATCATTTACTTGGAAAATACAGATTTCAAAATTATAATTGTTATTATAATTGTTTCAAAAATTCATTAAGGTCTCATAAAATTATATTAAAATACTAATACAGAAAAATATTAATTTATGAATAAATTTTATGAAATTAAATTTTCTTTTAAATTATTAAATTAATCCCAAAATTTTAATTAAATATTTATGACCTATAAAATTGCAAAACATAATTAATAATATTTGAAACACTTATTTACCTATAAAACAATAAAATTATAAAATATTACCATTTATAAGATGATTAAATTTTATTTATACTTTTATAGGTGATTTTACTATTCCATTTTCCATTTTACTATTCATAAGGTTCATATTACTATTCCTAAGGTAAAGCTACTATATCATCGATATAGGTTCCTTAACTTCTAGAAATTCTTTTTATTTCATTAATCCTTCATTTATAAAGTTTTCATTGTGTTCTTAATGTGATGTTATGAAATTGTACAATATGAAAAAAATTTAAGGAGAGAAATTAATTGATAAATGTTTTGGGTCATTACATTTAGTCCATACAGTATAAGATTTGCGAATATTGTTCGCAGATTGATAAAAATGACCCTCTTCATAAGCATGAGTTGAATATATATAGGTATCCACAATGAAAGTTGTATGGATTGATTCCTATACATGAGGATACATAGCGATTCCTATATTCTCCACCCCGGCCAAAAAATAATTACCAAAAAAATTCGTCCCCTCTTTATAAACATTAGATAGATCTATGTAGAGGGATTTATTTGAAAACTAAATCCATGTCCTAATTTTTTCTCATTAAAAATGCATAGGAAAACCCCTGGAAGGCCTAACCATATAAATTATTTATACCTCTAGATCAGTTTAGTGCATGATCGAGTCACCCACCATTCACAATGGTCCTTGTCCGTTGTATATATCAAAATCAATTTATTTCTTAGTCATACACCCTAAGACAATAAATTATGGGTTCTTTACTATTCACCCATTATTTCTCACACTGGTTAGGACTCATGTGATCATAGAAGACTGGACTTAAGAATTTGAAATTTATGGGAGTATCATGACCAAAGCTGGGTGGAATTGATAGTACATAATGCAAAAACCTTAAACAAAATAATAATGGTTGAGTTATTATTGATCATTTATCCAAGGATTGTATCCAATCTATGCGTGGATTATTTACTCATGCTTCATATCTATTTAAAAGGTCCATCAACATACGGTTTTCTAGTTTTCATCATATGAATGGATGAAAGGGCATCCCGCATTGGAATAACCTTGACTAATGCAGGGTGTCTCTAAGGATATGTTTCATAATTTTATTTTATTTCACAATGTCCAGGTCACATGATGTTAAATTAATTACAATTATGTCATAATTGAAAATGTTAAACTGTAGGACCATTACATCTCAGTCGCATGAAATTAAACTACATAATAGGATCATCCCCACTACCCAATATTAAACTTCACAAAACATCATCCATCATAAATCCTTATCAAAATAACACAAGAGCTTAACCATGGAAACCAATGTTTTGTATGATTACAAAATGTTTAAGAAACCACATTCCATAAATAACAGTTCATGTCTTGGTAATCTTGGTTCTCTAAAAAACATCCATGGCCCTTGGAAAGTAAACCATGACTTTATGGTATCCTTTAGTAAACTATGAATTTCAACCCTTCTCTCTTGTATATAAGCCCATGGCTTGTCTACCACATGTGTCTTTGTGTTGAAAAACATTCCTCTGATCCTTATGATCCTTGAAATATTTATAGTAGTATTCATAACCACAGTGTGATTCATGACCATCATCAACATGTATGTTCCATATCATCTCCCATGAATTGGGAACCTGGAGACATGATTTACAATATCTTCATACCCTATTAGAACGGGTGCTAAATTGATCTATACTATGAGAATCCTAATTATCCTGCTATGTATCAATCCCTGTTATCATGTTTATGTATAAAAACATTAAAAAATGACATTTTATCAGATATATATGAACTTAAACTCTAGCCTCTGATGGTATAGATCACAAGAACACAATCTTTTAGTGAAATAGATGAAAAACATATCGCGCTGAAAACTAGAAAAGGGTATTCTATGAAAAATTTAAAGTAAAAGATTGGTAAACTCTTCATCGAAAGGGTTTTTGAAAAATTTAGATTGTAAAAAATTCACATATATGATTAAGATTACATTATTATCACACAAAAAATCTAAACCGTTCTTGATATAGACCTTTGGTCTTCTGAAAATTAAGATAAATGATTTATTTCATGCCCTCAACTTGATAACAAGTATATAAAAAACAACCAGGGTGCCCCAATACTTTATGAATTTTACATTTTACATAAACCAACTTCATTTTTTTGAAGTATGAATTCATACCCACCAATTCAATGAGATGATACACTTGTACCAATACACCATAACCATGTTTTCTTTCTCATAATTCCCCCCAATTTTATATTAGTTATAGGGATTAACTAATTTGAAGGGACCCCACTGAAATTATTATTTTTGAGTAATAAAATGACTTTATGTTTGTTCCTAGGGGATGTATTAGTCCAGGATTGGAGGTATCCTTTAATCAAATGTTCTATTTCCCTGGTTGTGTGTGATGCTGGTTTCCACTATTACTAATTGTTGAGTTATAAAACCTAGTCACCAATTCTTGTTAGCTCAAATATTTATAGAATTTTAATTAAAAGTCACATAACCAAACTATTCAAGAATATTTTATGTCCATAACTTTATGCGACCACGTATTGTACCCTTTCTCAAGGTTGGATTGTGATACCTCATTCCTGAACATTTTGGTGGTCCTCGCATCATTTCATAAACCAGATTATATACTGTACATGATTCAAAACCATCAAAGGAACTCCCCTTTTTCTATGGAGTTTTGTGAACAATTTATAGGGTTTTAGAACACTCCTTGGAGAAGCTTTTTACATACAGTACTTCATGTTCCTAGTGTTTGAAACTTCAAAAATCTTCTATAGTCCTCGGAAAAGAGTGGGATCCCCTCTATCTAAACATGCATGTCAGCTCATATTGTACCATGCATAAGGATCCTTGACCTATCAACCAGTGAAATATATACCTTTCAGGAATGGACCTATGATCCCAATGAGTGCTAGAAACATTTCATTACAGCTCAACACATTAGTGTGTATTTGGATCATCCCATATATGACTGCATCATCTCATCATCCTCGATTCAAACTTCTCGAGATATTATTTACACACTCGATAATTCAACTACTGACATGTATTCAACATCCTTGAATTCAGATCACTATATACCATACCTGTTCCTAAGAAAGGATGAAGGGTTCCAAAATAATTTGTGGATATTTATAAAATATAATTCATTGTAAGGATATAGGGTGATGGATCCCTTCGTAAATTTCATTAATCATAATCTTCATAAAGGATTTTGGGTGATGGAAACATTATTGAATATTAATTCTTCATAATTCATTTAATGATACAACATTTTAGAAACCATCACAAATAGTTATACTTCATAACCTACTACGTGTTTTAAGCATTTAATTAACATATGTTCAAATCCATATGAACTTAAACTTCAAAAAACAGAACATCCGCACTATAAAAACCTAAACTATAGAATAATAAGGTATAATCTATATGAATGTAAACCATAACACCATAATGTCCAAACTATATGACCATAAAATATACAAAAAAATTCCTAACTATACAACCTTGACTAAAAAAATAATTCCATATCTATACAACCCAAAGAAATAAAAAATTAAGTTACCAACTATAAAATGATAAACATTAGTGTTCATAGGTTTATGATTTTTGACCTAAAACTATAAAACAAATTATTCTAAATTTCAAAACCTTAATCATCTAAAGGAAAGAGGAATGAAACTAACTAGGTGAAACCCACAGAGGATAGTATGAGAAGAAATTGAGTCATTTGTCATGATAAAAACACTTTCTGTGATATATGAAAATTTTAGCATTAAAAAAATATAAAAATTGGGTGAAATAAAACGTAATAGGGTGAAAACCCATAATGTCCACCATAAGTAATTGTCATGTCCCTACTTGCTAAGAATTCCTCATATGGATCTTATGAAAATTTTACAGCTTAAAATAAGAGATACAAAACTTATAGGGACCATTATCAAAACCTATAAAAAATATATTTATGATATCTAGGTCCTCTTTCCTTGAAAAAGTTTAGAGCACACTCTTTCACCATGAAATATCCAACCCAATCCATCCCATTAAACCATAAAATACCAAAATGACTGATGTAGATATTTCAATAAGAGTTTTTACACCAATTTTCATTCATAATACTTTCTTGGGGTAAATCTATTATGTTTCGAGTGTTTGAGATTAGAGTTGGGTTTTTCTGTATTATAAAACAGATTGATTTTTTAATGATTTTTATAATATTAATTAATCAATATAACAATAATATAGTGAGGGGGGGATTCAATAAAGAGTTGGTATTCTAAATACTTGTTTATTGACACATCAAAAAACTATAGGGGATTAATCACTATAGTCTAGTGTATCTACCATGTTTCCCCTAAATAAAGACCAAACGATAATGATAAAATTTATTTTGATGGGTACTCTAGGTCAGTTATTGTCTAGTGGGAGTAATAAATTTAATTTCAAAGTATCACCCACTCTAGTTCCTCTACATCACAGGTCTTTGAAGATACTTTATCAAAGATAATAAGTCATGACCATCTTTTTGAGTGGCCTCCTTTAAATATTTTTCCTTTGAAATATTTTCCTTCACACAATATATGAATGATTCATGTTCAATTATTTTTGCTTCTTGGAAACTCATATGATCTTGTAGTTAGGAGGCCTTACCATGTTTTTTATTCAGTGGCTATAAGGCTTCCCTCATTGATTGGAGTAGAAAAATAATTTAATCAAAGTAAAAAAATCTATTTCATGATAATATAGGTTTCTCTAGGTCATATAGATCAAATTCCTAAGTTCATATAATCTTTGATAGTTGAATATTCTAATACCTAGTTGATAGAAGTGTTGGTGGAGGTGTTCCCCTTGCCTACAAGTTTCCTTCAAAGGATTGTCAATGATTAAAGAATGAATCTCGTAATAGAATCATCTTTGTGTGTCACTACTTTCAATACCTATCTCAGAGGGCATAAGTGCATAAGGAATAGTGACCATGATATACTTGGGTGTCAATCTCACTTAGAGAAGGAATAGTTCAGTAGATGGGGAAATAAAATAAAGTGGCCTTGGTTAATCTTCCTCTTTCAATAGAATTCCCTAACCTAACCCTGAATTAGATATAGTCTACTATCAGTATTGAGCTGTCAATTTCCCTAACAAACTCAAACTTGTTATAAAAAAATCATCACTATGATTGGTAACATTATTTGGGGGCTTCTTATGTCCTAAGTATGTTCCATTATAGCCATGAATAATGGTTTGAAATAGATTAAAGGCTAATCAACTCAACGAAATGGTTTTCTTAGTACACTGACTGGGAAGTATTACACCCAAGAATATGAACACTTTTTGAGATAGATAAATAGAAAAATTAGTAGGAGGTGGGGAAATATTGTGATTACTATCCTCACGTGTTTGTGTCATCAAATATTAATTTATAATATCAGGATTATTCTCTCCTCACAAGCCACAAAAAGAATGATATGGCACTTTATGAGTGTAGTGAAATAGATGAGTAAACCTATGAGAGGTCTGTGGATCACAAATGAATAGTCATCTAAGAGATATATGAGAACCTTGTATCAAAGTGATACATTATATGATCTCTCATTAGGGTACCACTTCTATAGTCAATTATCAACCCATATGGTGTAGGGTATGGTATGAAATTGAAATAGTTACGCTTTTTCAACATATAAATATACTCCTAAATTTATATTGGATTTTTAAACCCAAATAAATATATTATCTTTGGGAAGAATAGGGAATACGTGATATCAATTGTATTTTGATACCCGTAAAACCGAAATTCTTCACATATCGATCGAAATAGAAACCATAATGACCCATTTATCTTGTAAGGGATATTAGCCTATTGAATGTGGGTGAGGAGTTAATAAATATGGGAATGTTTTTTGTAAAAATTGTTTATGGGTTTTACATATTCATTTTGAGAAACCATAACCAACATGAAAACCTAGATAACAAAATGTGAATTCTCGTAAGGAAAATTGTTTGTTTAGAAACATGGAAAAAAATCCTTCTAGGTGAACACTTAGAGACATGCCTAGTTTCACTTTATATACCCATGAGGTGTATTATAGAGATTATATAGTGGCATAATAAGGGCCTCATTATCCTAAAACTATTATTGGGGTATTTTTGAGGATGTACCATAGTTGTCCAAGACCTTCTTTAATAAAAATACATGATTATCCAGTATTTGAAGGAAATGATTGATAATATGCCTAAATCCTTCAGCATGTTCTCTCCCATTATGTTGAGAATATCTTTATATTGTTAAGGGTATTATTTAAAATCATCGAATATGTTAAAAATGGATGGAAATAAAAAAAATGTCCCCCAGGGGAAGTATTCCCTAAGCAGGTGGATGCCAAATATGCTAATTCCTACCTCCACATTGGTCATGTGGAATGAGTTGGAGCATGGACACTAATGATAGATCAATTCTCAAATGAGACATAGTGGATGGTACATGATGTACTATGAAATAACCATTTCATCATACAGATATTTGGTAAATATTTGTTCAGAAAACACTATATAGGTTTGATTGAACCAAAATGGCTATTCCCATTCATAAGAAAAGTCATAACTATAGTGAAGGTCCCATTTTAAAATCCATATTACTTATAGACAATATGAATTGGAAATGAGAATTTTTGAGTTTCATTGAGAAATAGGTTGAAGAGTGGGATCATGACCATATAGAATCAGAGGGGAGTAACGCAATGCATAAGATGAGCCCTGAAATTGTGTTGGGGCTAATTATCTATTCTTAGTGATAATCACCCAGTATAGTCCAATGTGGTTGAAAACCATCAAGAAATAAGATTATAGCATGGTGAAGGGATGAAAATTTAATCTAGAATGATTATTTTATATAGAGGTAGTTTTTGTGATAGAGGATAATTTTAATGATATATTAGAAGAATATTATTTTGAATCATGTTTTCAGACAATACCCAACACCGAGGATCGACATAATCATTTCTAAAAATAATAATACATATGATAGAAACATTGGATGAAGTCTATGATCATGTATACATATATACCATGTAATAAGAAATATACATTAAGGTATTTGTGATTATGAAAAAGGGGACTGATTAAAATAAATGCATGGCATGGGAAGCAACACAAATTGTGTGATGCCCACTTCAAATCACATGATCACATGACCATACAATGGTAATGTAGTTAACATAATGTTTGATGAATTATGAGATCATGTGACATCAAATTAAATATTTCATGGTACATGACCTACCAAATACACATGGTTATTAATTCAAGTGAATTAATATTGGAAAATTGGTATACCCATGTGGTCTGATTATGTGAATGGGTTACATAAAGGTGTCTTGAGAAGTGAACTTGAGACAGAGAGGAAACTCATCTCTCTAAGGCATAAATTCATAAGTGAAGTTATCATCACCCCAACTTACAATTTGAAAGACATCTCTCAGAATGAAAAATGTATCACATAAAACTAAGAGTCTCCCTGAAGGCCAATGGGAAGAACCTACAAGAACATAGGTGGGAATTTACATCCTTAAAACTGCTTCCTTGATATTTCTTTGGGACTTTGATTCTAAGGGGGAATTTTTTAACACCATCCAAGTGAGAATTAGAAAAATTGGAGTTAGGGAAAATAAATTAATCACAAGTATCATTTCTAAAAAATGGAAAATAATAAATCACAACTAACTGAGAATCAAGAATTTAAGATATGTGGGAACATAATGTATAATGGATCCCATGATCTAGAGACCCTTTACATGAATCCATCAAGGAAAAGTGCAACAGTTATCTATGAAAAGGTGTTTACACCATCGAATAATGAAGGGAATGACGTCACTAATAATGTCCAACATGGTTATGAAAAGTGCATGGAACATCCTATATTTTTACATATGTTACTTCCACTGACTTTAGTCAAGCTATGTGGTTTGTTCATTGTGAAACGAGGAATGGATATAGGTGATGAGACACCTATAAAATATTTTAAAAAGAGATAAAATGTAGAATGAGAGGAGAACGAGAGAGATATTTTTATAGTAGAGGTATAATGAGCACATTATAATCTCCCACTTAATAATGTTTGGTGAGTAACCTAGGAGAAATTAAATGAAGAATGATTTATGTAAGGTATAATTGCTTGATAACCCACAATCATGAAATCACATGATAGATTACTATTCCTGTGATGGGCATGAAATCATGATATGACCTATTGGTCATCCAATAAGGCCATATGATCACCAAACCCATCATAATTTACATGATTTCATGGAAATAATGTCCTTTCTTGCATGCACGACTTCACAATATTCATTCAAAGAACATGTAGTCACCACATCCATTCAGAACATATGATAATTTCTTATTCATGTGTATTTCATGACCCTATGACACCCACATGGCCCTATGACTCCCAAGGCTGTCACCCATGAACTCCTAAGTCATTACTCATCCATAATGTCCACACCCATTTAATATCCTTTGATTCTCTCAAAAATGGGAATCCACTTTGTTATAAAACCATATATTTAATAAACCATATGGAAATAATTTCATTGAGAGAAATAATCCTTCCTTGCCCATCAGCATGTTAGGAATGTGAACCAAGAGGACTATGATCCATGTGATAAACATTATACATAGTAGCCCTTCCTATGGTCCTATCTCAATATCATTTTTTTCATCAGCTACTTACATTTAACCATGATACCCATGAAGACCATTATATCCTGATATATACATCACATCATAATTACATTAGTGAAATCTTTGGGAGAAATATCTTTCATGGGATTATGATCATATTCCCTTAGGGATTCCCTTGTGTGAAAATCTTGAACCTACATAAAAATCACCTAATATCTTATTATCTATTATTTCCCACACCAAGCATTACTCATGTGGACTTAAAGGCGTGAAATGATTGTACTATGGGTATAATGAACCCCCCATTGTGGCCATCTTATCTATGTGGAAACCTCTACAATACTTTTCTTTAAAGGTAGACCTTAGTGTGTAATCCAAGCTCAAATATTATGAAGACCTCAGTGTGTAATCCTAGCTTAATTATCAGTGAGACCTTAGTGTGTAATCCCCACTCAAACATCTGTTCATCCTCAGTGTGTAATCCATACACAAATATCATGTCACCTTCAGTGTGTAAGACCCACTCAAACATCAGGGGGACCTCAGTGGGTAATACCTATACAATTCAATCTTATAATCTTTTGCCATGTGTCAAATCTCCCAGTATCTCTTGTTTCTTACACTAAGCATGACATACATGGCCATAGAAACCACTGATGATTTTTCCCTCATCTTGATGTGAATTCACCCAATATGGTCCTCCATTCATATGAATGTATGATTACATGCTATCATTCTTCAAAGGGATGTATTCTTGATAAATAAGATATGGGAAAACTCATACTTATAATCCCTATTTATATATTTTTAATCAAAAATTTTATAACAAATGTATTAACCAAAACAAAGTATACTCTACTTCATATCTCTATAGGATATATAGGATTCCCCTATAAGGATTGAGCCCCCATAATCCATTGTTAAAATTCCCTCATATATTTCATTACCGCATGATGTTAAATGAAATGGTATGGTCATGTCACATGACCTTAAACCATATCACTTGAGCTATATAATCTTTGATTTTTGTTTTCATAGGATATATATGACTACTATTCGAGGTTCTATGCCAATTTCAAGACATTAATTTCCTTTATGGATGGAAATAAACTACATAGATGATAGGTTCCTGGATTTAAAATATAGAAATCCCCCAAACCATCATCAATATGTAATAATTGGAAAAAATATGGATAACCTCAGAAACATAAGGATGGGGTTATTAATAGGATGCCCTCATACATGTATAAGGATTAATTTCACTGAAAGTCAAAAACTAATCATTTCATTAGGGTAGCCAGTCATGTATGAGGATCTAAGAAATATTCATTTATATATCTTAAGCTTATAATAGAGTCTTGTAGTAGGAGATAATTCCTCACAACAATGTGTGATGATTATAACCTTCCATCCTCTTGACCAATGTGAGTTCCTATGTGTCATTGGTAAGAAAAACCAATGACTTATTATCTTTAGAAACTGGTCCCATAGATCATTTCAGATGTAGAATATATTAAGAGTTTCTATTGGATATAATATTTTTAATAGAAAATGAATGACTGTGAAACAAAACTCAATCACCCATAATAATTTCTTTCAAATTACTTTATTGGGAAACAATATCAATTCAACCTTTGAGGATAATCCAATTTTTATCATAGAACATAGTGAGGAGAATATACAAGGGAATATTTTTCCTCTAGTGAAATTGTAGTGGAAGCATGGAATATTTAGAATGAGTCCTAGAAAAGATAAAAAGATATTTAGGCATTGTGTACCATCTTGTAATTTTGTACCTCTCAGAGGTGCATTATATCAAGGCTTGGGGAAAAGATGTTATATAGCAGGGAGGTTGTAAGATCCTATATTATACCTAGGTGTGCACCTATTTAAGTATTTATTTGATCCCATTTAGTTCCATAATAATGTTGTTTTATTGGATTTTAGTATCTCTAAGGAGGCAGGCTAGTTGAAGGCAAGAGGTGGCATTCAACATTGGGGATTATTTAGTGCCACTGGCTAGCCAGTGTTGTCCACCAACCAATCAATGGGATTTATTGTGTCTTATTAATCCTATAGTAGGATCCCCAACCAACCATTGGAGGCCCACTAACTAGTTTCTAGAGGCTCAACAGCTCACCATTGGTGTCTCCAGCTATGCAAGTACATCATTATACATCACCAACTTACTTGTGGTGCTTTTAAGTTAGAAGATGTCATTGAGGTATGCTATAATAACAAAGGGATGAATCAAATTTCTATCCCCAAACCCCCTTTTAATCCTTTTATTCTGCTATTATTACCCTAATATGTTATTTTTGAATGTGAAGGAATCTTAAAAGATCCATGAGATTCTATTAAAGATTCCCTTGATATATTTAGACATTCTTTGATCCAACAGACTTGAATTGGTAAGTATATCTTGTTTTTGGTTAAATAATCTTGCTTTCTCCTTGAATACTCTTTTTAAACACCAGAATGATTGTTTAAATCACTACATGTAGGGGATCTTGGGGTTTGAAATTTATTTGGACACTCGATCATCGGATTTATTCTTTGTTTTTTGAGTTCGGTGGTCTGAAACATCTCCCTAAGGTTTGAATTGGATTTTTAGAATGTGTAACATGTGTGGTGATTCCAACACACATGCACATGAACACTCCTAATTAGAAACCCATGGAAATTATTGAATCCATATTCATAGACATATCTTTGGTCCTATCATGTTTTTTGTAATTGATAACAGGACTTGAAGCCAACCCCAGAGGTCTGCCTACCTTTGACTCTAGGTTGGAAACTAGAATGTATGAACCTAGATCCCATTATTGAATTAGAAATTGTTTTTGTAATTGATTAATGCATTTATTACCATAACATGTAAATTATTTTGATTGGATTGAAAAATAATAACTTGATATTTATGTGGTTAATTAGTAAGAAATTGGAATTAACGTAATTTCATAATGGAAAAAAGGTTTAAATGACATGAGTAATGGTAAATAGGAATACATGGAATTTAAAATGGAGTTACTAAAATAATATTGTTAATTGGGTAAATTGGAATAATAGAATAAATTTGTTGAGAATTGCTAATTTGGATGAAATAAATAATACAAATTATGATAACATTTTTCGTATGTTTAATAAATTGAAATGCATTGGATATTTTTTTATTTGATATTTATTTGTTAAATAAATTAGAGTATAGAAATTAATATATATTATGATGTCCTTTTAGCACATATGTGGTCCTAGAATGGATATTCATTTGGCATCTGGTGATAATTTTTTCGTTGGTTTTTTATTGCGACATGGGAACATGTAATCTACTATAGCAGGGGAGTTTAAATAGAGTCCATTATGAATTGAAAATTGGTTCATGATGGAGAGATGTATGATTAACTAATTTATAAGGGTGAGTTATATAGTTAAATTATGGTTGTGGGGTAGATACAAAATTAATCGATACAAAATATAGGCAATTCATCTCTAGTATAAGAATTCACTAGTGATATGGGAAATTCATCTAAGATAGGAGAATCCACCAATGGGAAGAGACATATGGCATCATGATGAAGTAAGTTTGGATGACCCTAAGTTATAACCTAGAGATCAGGGGTCATTAGTTTTATTTTAAATTTTAAATTAATTTATGAATTAATGAACCAATTTATAGTACTATTTCATAAACTATTATTGCAGTCTAGATATTTTTAGACACCATGGATGTCAGACAACTATGTTTTTATAACACATTGGTCAGGTTCTACTAAGTACCTCAGTATACTTTATGGATGTAGGTTTGGAAAAGATAAATGGGTCATGTGCTTGATTATTTTCTTTTTGAAAAGGATTTGAGCATAGAGAGAGGACCAAACTTGATGTACACAATTGGGTTTTTGGAGTCATTATTATGGATGTTGTCTTTTAGATTATTTGTAGTATGAATTTCATCACAAAATATAGTTTGAAATAAATTATGGCATGACATGATTTATTTTTATATATTTTGCTATTTATTTTTTATCTTACTGAGTGGTATGTTGTGATTGGTTTATATTATTTCCATTCTGATTGATACTTTGTTCCAGAGGGTATAGTCTACCTAATATGTTCTATATACCCTATCTTATTGTAGAAAACATATATCACATAGGGATAAATTCTTGAGGTCATGTAACAACCCTTATCAGTCACATGGGGGAGAATTGGACCTTGTACATTACATTATTCTAATTTTATGTCATAAATACCTCATAATGTGATGAAACAAAACCAGAACTGGAACTAATAGTTTATAAAATATTCTTTGTGTGTTGTGATTATTATTATAAATAAAATCCCCATGAATCAAAAATGATATTATCCAATTTCTTATTATAACATTTAATATCCCTAGGAAAACCGATTGGACAAATTTCCTTCAATGAAATAGGGGTGATGGCATGTTTTTTTATTTCAGGTGTAATATAGACACTTCAAAATAAATCCTCTTTATACAGAAAGGATTTAACCAAATTTATATGAAATCCATAATCAAATGTTTAAATGAAACCAACCAAAATTTAGGTGGAACCCTAGATAAGAGGGACAAAAGAATAAAATAGAAGATGTTAATTTATTTAGTGTGAGAAATTAACCTAGAACACCTATGTCTAAGATGGAATCAATGGATGGAGAAGGAACCTGATCTAGTTAAATGATCTTAATTAATATCTCCTTATAACCTAAATTAAGTGAGTGATAAACATAAAATTATTGTCATTTACACACTTAAAAAACCACCCATAGAAACACTAGGGTTGCTATAGAATTCCCCTTGGATTTTAGCGGCATGGGAAGGGGTACACACTCACTATCCATCACACAAGGCTTCTCATGGGATAGCATTGGATGTCCATTGGGTTCTAGATACAACACACCGTTATCCAATTATCCTTCTCTTGATGAAATTATTTTACCAAATATTCTCATGTTGTATCCATTTCCAAATAACCTATTTTATCATTGTAGAATGTGTTTAAAAGATTGGTCATTTAACTTGAGTTCCAGAATTCAAAATCACTCATATTCTAATCCATAAAAACTATGATTTTTCTATATTCCATACACATTAAATTACATTGGTCATTGGAACCAAGAACTAAGTGGTTTCTCAAGTGTTTTGTTTAATATTGGTAGTTTGGAAATTGTGATGTCATGATAATTGGATTAAATGATTTGTTTTCTAATTCCAATGATTGATTTCATTGGGAAATCTTATCTCTAATATATTTACTTCCCTCTTCAATATCACTAGATTATTTTTCCTTTAATTTTATGGAAAATTGTAATATATCAGTGGTGTTTTATTTGTAACAATAAGAACTTAAATAACTATATAATTTTAGCTAATGTATTATTATATTTTTTTCTAATTATAATATTATTCTATTATTTTAGTTCAATGAATTTTTGAGTTATTTACACTTGAGTAGGAAATAAGTCTTTATTTTTGGTGGATTTTGTTTTCTAATTGAGAAATAGTCAACATATGTCATTTATTGTCATTTAAATAGGTTATTATATATTAATTATGTACTTCTATTATGATTTAATTCTTTCTATGAGCTTAATTTGATGAAAATTGAGCTGAACCTAATAAAGAATATTTTTAATGATATTTTATGCATTTGAAACACATTATATAAGATATTCATGGATGGAAATTTAAATTTACATGATTCCAATGTTGGGGAAATGGAAGATAGAGTGTATTAAATATTTAATTTTAGAGAATCATTTTTAAATTAAATAATAATGATCTTTTTTGTGTTGAAAATTAATGATTTTTGGTGCTTTGTTGTATTAATTTTGATTTATTGTGATATAAATTCATATTAAAATTATATAAATTGAAAAAAATGTATTAAAAATAAGTTGAATGAAATTATATGATTTTTTGATTGAGTTTTAACGGTGAATTTGTTACATTATAATGTGTAAATTTGTAAATAATTTACAATGTGTTATAATGATTTTATAAATATGATTATGTGAAAAAAATAAATTATAGTTATTAGAAATTAGATTTGAATATATATAAGGGAGACAAAAAATGGGGAATTATTTATTAAATAAATTCAAAAGTAATAACATGAAACTATGGGTTTAAAATATATATTTTATGAGGAATACACATGTTGTAAATTTTCATTTAAATAATAATAAATTTAACTTTATTTTTGGGGTTTTTAGTGGTTTCAAATTTAAATTATTTATTTCAGTCAGGAAAAAATGGTATATAATTCGGGAATTTTGTGTTCGAATTGATGTTTATTTTTGTGATATTATAACATAAATATTTTTTGGGTGTAATTTCCATGAGATATATATATATATATATATATATATATATATTCAGGGAGCCTTAGGTTAGGATTTTTTTATGATGATGAATTGTGAGCCATGGGTCTTTCTTGGAATTTTTTATACAAATTATATGAAATTTCATGTTTTTTGAATTCATTTTTATGTGCCAGAAATTTAAATATTGTTTCCATATTTGATGTTTAAATGTTCCATTGAACTTAGACATAGAAGGTATATGGTTTTTTAGGAGACTTGGATAAAACCTAATATTTTAATATAAATTCTATAAATGATCTTATTAAATCATTTAATTTATTTACATGATTTATATGTATAGCATTAAACTCTATGTGATATTTAGAGTTATAATTTTTTCTGCTAAGAATCAGTTATCAATCCCTGTGTATACACTATCTGCATGTGGAATTTATGTATAGTATTGTTGTAAAATGAAACATTCTATAGGGATATGAGATTATTTGAAGAGACATCATAGAGTTTATTTTTGTACTTGCAGATTCATTTGGAGGGGTTATCCACATATAACTTTTTATCTTATTTCTAGCGTATTGATCATGAAATTATACTTGATATCTATTTTTACAGATTATTTTAAGGTACAGTTTATTTTTAAATTCAATTTATAAAGTTTGGGATCTTATTATTTCTCTTAGTTCTAATTTCTACCATGGATGGTGGGTGTATAACTTATTTTACTATTATTTTGCAATGAACATGTAAAGGTAAAATCACACACCCAATAGTTCTTATTTACCATTTGTTATAGTCATCATACTTTTGTGATGGGGGGGGGGATTTGGGTAATTGTGATAGATAAACATTAAAAAAAATCATTAAAATTTTATGATTGATCTATTTAGTAAACCTTTATTTTCATGTGATGCATATAATTAGATACAATATAGCCATATTGTTAAAGGGAATAAAATTATTATATTATATTTTACGATATACCAATGATATGGGAACATGGTTCCATATCTTCTATTTTAATTCTAAAAAAAATTTTCTTCAGTTTTTAATCATAAATATGATTTATTCATGACATAAAAAGAAATTATAAAAAACTGAGGTGTTCAAATGATTATATATAAAAATGGGCCTCTGTTATCGTAACATATATAAGAATCCAATAATTTGTATCTGATGATCATCATCCATTATTAATGAATAGAAACATATATAAAGTAATGGTTCCTCTTATAGGGGTAAGTGAGACACTATAAGGCCAAAAAATGATATATTCCTACCTAGATATCTATTTATCTTCAAAAGGAAGGTGCTAACACACCATTGATATTCAAGGGACCCCCTTATAAAATATAAGGATTCTAGTGCATGGTGTACTACTGTTAGAGGTGATATTACTTTATCTTTCACTTAGTGATCTACTTCAAACAAACTCCAATGAGTTTAAGCTTTTTGGAATAGTGATACGACTATTTATATTTATGTTCTTCTAGCTCATATTGATTATATGAAATTAAATGAAGAATATAATTTTTGGTTTCCACTACTATGAATATGTGATGTTCCTACAAAACCCATCAGTGTTGTAAAATCTACACTTCCCTTTTAATCAACATTATTTTCTATTGATTTTATTATGAAAGAGTATAACATAATATGTTGGAGGTGATATCATAATGTATAATATGATGTCGCTAATTATTAGCTATTGGATCACTTTTCCTTGCTTTATGATAGAGGATATCATAATAAAAAAATTTCATTTATTTTTGAATAAACTATATCTAGATGAATCATATAATATGATTCATTAATTCTTATGACATTATATTTTGTTATAATTGAAAATATGCATTATCATTAGAAACAATTTTGTGTTTAAGGTTGCACATTGGTGATGTAGTGAATATTTTCAAAAACAATGGTCCCTCTATGATATTACCTATGTTAGGATGTGATTGAATTTCAACTCATGGTAGATAATGTCTCCAAAATCATAAAATATTATATATTTAATGATGTGAAAAAAATATTTTAACTAAAATTTCATATGGTTTACAAAATTTTTGTAAATGAAAAGTGTTAGTCATTATAAATTTAATAATTTAAACCTAAATAAAATATGAAATGCTTATAATTCTATCTATGGTTCAGAAAATAAATAAAATTTTATTTTATTTATTTATTCTTTTTAATATTCATGTATATAAAATGATTATATGATGTGAGTATTATGTATACTTAAATTTATGTGATTAATGTCTTTTTATAAAAATTTTATTCTATGATAGGCACGATAACATAATATTTAATTTTCATCAACCATTAATTCAATTTATTATTAAAGTTATTATATTGAATTTAGACATTGAATTTAGTTTATACATATTAATCATTAGATTTATGAAGGTATTGAGATCTCCCTTGAGTAATGTATCATTTGGTTGAGGGACTTTGGGGAGGATTTCTCACTAACATGGAGGCTTATTCCTTATCTATAAGAGAGGGGGTTGGATATCTATGGATCATAATTAAATATTGTGGGGATTATTGATTTCATATAATTATGAAACACTACATGAAATAGTTTTATGTAACTTATGACTGGGATAAATATTGATACGTGTAAATATATTTGGATTCCGTTTTTTCAGGAGTAACATAAACTTTATGTTGTATAAAATTTTACAAATTAATATGGTTTGAACAAATTATTTTGGTGGAGGCAATTGAGATTTAAAAACATAAAAATTATACGAATGCATACATAGAGTAATTAAACATGATAAAATAAATATTTCACAAGATTATATTGTTTTGAATTTAATATTAATGCTATGAAGTTTAAAATAAAATGATCGAACCTCCTCAAATAATACGTGTGAGATACCATATAAAGTAAAATCATGTCATGCCCTTGATCATCCAATCATGAAGCTAATGACTAATATTGAATCCCATGGATTGTCTTGTTTAATGAATGCCATGTATTGGTGACCATAATAGGATAAGGTGTATATATTTAGTTACAATATTTGGGTTACACTTGGTTAGGAGACCCTAGTATACCGGTTGAATAGAGTTTAGTTCTTCAATATAATAGATCGTGAAAAAGTGTTATCCTCTCAACCATCTAAGAATTATATGTGATTTAATTGGAATGATTTCCTATACAAATATCTATGTGATATTAGAAATTCCAAAGAAGACACTTTTCTTAGTGAAATATAGATCTTTTACCACTAATGACAATGATGTATGGGGTCATCAATTTTTAATGATTACTTCCATTAAATTTCCAGGAAGAAAAGATTTAAAAAATGATACTAACACATAAATATATCTTCATTATAGATTATGTCATGTATCATGGAAGAAATTTTGAGATATCTTATATGTATGATCTATAAAATTAATTTATATTGATATATTAGGTTGGAAGGTGTTATTAAATAGAATCATTTTGATAATATAGATGTTAATGTTAAAGAAATTAATTTCCCCAGTTCTGACTAATGTGTATTAGGAACTTTGTGTGTATCATATATTGATGCTGATAAATATAGAATCAATGATAATTTATGAATGATGAAGTAGATATATATTTTAGAAATGGGTTAATAGTTGGTGCATTAGAAATTTGAACTATTGATATAAGTCTACCTAGTAGATTATTTTTGGAATTATAAATCTATTACTATGTTCCAAAAATAAAACAAGATTTTATTTTTATATTTCATTAGATAAAATGGGTGTTTAATATAGTATTCAGAGAAGTAGTTGTCCTATATATATGAAAGAATGTTTTTATAGCATTAAGACAATGTTAAAAGATTTATATATTCCAGACATGAATAATGCAGTCTATAACATTTAGAATAATAAGGTCATGGTTGAATATCACCCCACTTATCTATAGTATTGTCTCCATAGACAATAAAATGGTAAACACATTTAAAGATTCTACAAATATTGGTTGTTGGAATCATTTTATTATGAATAATGTGAAACAATAAAGTATTGTTTTCTATCCAAAATGAATAAATTTTATTTTATTTTAAAAGTTGAAAGGGATAGTGGACTATTGAATCATTTACATAGTGATATATCTAGACAAATGAGTACTCAATTAAGTTGTTGGTTTAATTTATTATTAATAATATCTAATTTATTGTATTTTTATGGTTATGCATTTCTCATGATACATAAATTTAAAACTTTTTAAAAGATCAAATATTTTTAGGATGAAGATCAAATTCAGAATGTAAAAATTATTTAGATTCATTGATCCGATCACAGGGTTGAATACATGTGCCAGGAAATTACTCTTAATCTTAGAGATATTGGAGTTATTTCAAAAATCACCCCCCCCCCCAAAACAAACTCAGTGAAATGGATTATCTATGATGAATATTCACAACCAATTTGACATGGTAAAATCAACGATCAGTCAGTGTGACCATCCTATTTAATTTTGACAATATGATCTAGAAACTGATATATTCATAATTAACCATATAACATATAAAATATGAATAAATATATCATATGACAAGTATATTCAGAATTATACCAATATTAATTTATAAATTATTTTATTTTTTAGGCATACGTGAAACTTTTAGCATCTACAAAGAAAGACCCTAAGTCATATAGATTATTATTTATTGGTTATCCCAAGGAATATTTGTGATAAAAATTTTATATACCTAATGAACACAATGGGTTTATTGATAAAATTTTTATATTCCTCAATAAAGAATATATTAATTTGGGATTTTGTTGGAGGGAATTTGAACATGAATATGTTTAATACTAATAAATAGAATGTGCTCTAGATATGTACACTCAGCTATCTCTACAATTATTTATGAAAAAAATATTCAACATAGGTTATATAGGAACCATGATGGTTTGTAATAATTAGTGATATCCCAAGAGATATGAAATTTTAATATAAATTTATGATGAATTAATTTTAATATATGATAAAACTACTACCTACTAAGAGGCAATTTTGATATCTAATTAGCATAAATAATTATATTCTATGAATTATGAAATATAATCCTTGTATTCTCATGATGTTTGGATATTGGTAGATATTCTAGAAGGTGTGAGACACATAGTGTGAAATGGGTGTTTGAGATAAAAAATA
This sequence comes from Viscum album, assembly GCA_963277665.1. Classification (NCBI taxonomy): domain Eukaryota; kingdom Viridiplantae; phylum Streptophyta; class Magnoliopsida; order Santalales; family Viscaceae; genus Viscum; species Viscum album. The sequence continues at coordinate 285,059,791 of OY728147.1, forward strand.
ACATGAATAGTAGAGTATGAACCTATAAATATCATTCATTTAGAAAATTTTGTAATTAAATTCATCATATTGAACATGCATATAACTTTTATCTATTTATTATTATAAAATCCATCTAGATATTTGTCACCATAACAGCAAATTATAATTATGACATATATCAGATGGATGTCAAAAAAAATTCTAAATTGTGAATTTAGTCACAGATAAGTATATTATACAACCTAGAGGTTTTGAATTACCAAATGAGTGTAATATTGGTTTGAATTTGCAATAGATAATTTATTGGTTGAAGAAAGATGATAAAAGGTGTATCTTATGATTTGATGATACAATCAATGTGTTTTCTTTCGTCAAGAAATTAAATTATTCTTTTCTATCCAAGTAGGTTAGTGGGAGAGTTGTCATATTTATAATATTTTATATAAATGGAATACTAATTATATGTAATGATATACCAAATTTTCATTATGTAATGTTGTGTTTGAGAAAATTAATATCAATAAAAAAAGTTGGTGAAGCATCCCATATAACAAGTTTGAATATATATAGAGATAGATTGATAAACTAACATGGATTGATTCAAAACACATATATTATGAATGTTTTAAGGCAGTATAACATGGTGAACTCCTAGAAGGGGTCTTTACCAATTTTATATTGTAAGAATATTCTAAATATTAATATACTTCCAAAGAGTTTGATATAATGGATAAGATTATTTCTATGACCACCCTAAACTATATCATGTATTATATGTTATGTACCTAACCCAAATCTACTTATTATTTGATAATTCTTACTAGAAACATATACACTCACAGTGAGATTTACATGACTTCCAAAAAGAATATTGTTATGTAAATAAGAAGAAGTAAATATGTTTTCTTATCCATTAGAGGAGTGGACGAGATCATTATAAGGGGTTACAATAATGCTAGTTTATAATCACATGGGTATGATATTCGATGTCAATCTGGTTATATATTTTTCCATAATAGAGGAACTACTTATTGAATGATTTATAAATAATCTAGCGTAGCTAACTCAAAAATGAATAAATATTACATCACCACTTTAGATACTATGTAGTAATCTATTTGTATTAAGAATTTCATCACTATTTTGGGGTGGTTCCAAGCATTGATGAAGTAAAAAACATTTACAGTTATAATAATGGAGATATTAATCTTGACAAGGAACCCCAATATCACCAATAGACCAAATACATCATTATAAAATAACATCTCACTCAATATATTATTGAGAGGGGTTATATAAATATATTTTGAGTTTATATAAATGATAATATAACCAATCTTTTTAAAACACCGTTATCATAAAAAATTCATCAATGTAATGATAAATATATTTTTATTTGATAAATGAAATAATGGATATAATGGTTGTAAAATATGTAATTATTTTATAATTTATCAAGTCTCAATTTATAATTTATTCACATGCACATAATTTATATTACATGAATAGATGATTGATAATATCCCGTCAAAGTATGTCTTTGTGTTGTTCTTAATCAATAATAATCACAAATTATTATTTTTTGTCCTGAATTGTTAAGATTATCATGATTAGAATCTAAATTTGTTTACAAAAATGATTATATGTTATGAAGAATAAAAACACGAGACAATAAGTTAGGATTTATTATCTAGACTAAACTACTAAAGTATATGAAATAGAATTTCATGCGGACATTGATATACATATTGATGTATTATTATTCTGAATATCTATTACCTGAGGTTTGGAAAATACCTAGCATGATATCCTTCCTTATAAGTTCCATTTCAAACCTAATCCTTGAGTGTTAATAGGATTTTTTAATGATCATGACATCAATTAGAAATTAACCTAGATGAGAAATTTATAGTTGTATGAAAATAAATACTATCTAATACTATGATTAAATTATACTAGGTAAATGGATTGAAATACTTATTTGAGTGACATGTGAGGTTTTTGTTTACTTAGGAGAATAACATGTTATGTATTCATTTAAACGGTTTAGTGTATTTTGGAGAATCATGAATTTATTAGATGGAATATACTATATTAACATGTTAAATGTATTGTGGTCACTCGATGTCATGGAATAACATATTATATAATTATATTTTGGTGTATGTGATACATATTTTTTAATACATGTTTATATAGAGATATGAGTGTGTTTGATCAAGGCCATGCTTGAACCCTTTGTCGCTTAAGTTGTACTGAAGCTTTTGCAGAGACCAATCTTTGTATACATATATAAATTTGAAAATTTATATTTCTTTTCATTTCTAAAAATTATTGTAATTTCTAATAGTTTGGACTTATAATAATATATCATCTTCAGTTTTTATGTACCTTTTTTTAATAAATTAAATTTTAATTTATTTCTTACAATGCACTAAGTCAAATATTATTTTTACATGACAGAAAATCAGCGTATGATAAACGGAATAGAGACTTTTCATACATTACATACAACACTGACATGGTGTATGTTATATGAAACAATGACAAGGAATATGTCACATGCAACACCGACCTACCGTATGTTACACACAATACCAATGTTTCTTCGAAAGATATTATTACTATTACAATTATTTAAATAAGATTATTATAACATATCTATTAAACATATTAATACGAACAATAATAATTAATTTTCAAATATTTTTTATAATATTTTTATATAATAAAACATATTGATAATGAATGATATGATTTTTGATAATGTCCTTTTATGTTTAAAAATTCTGTATTCTCAAAATGTATGGATTTTAATATCTTTATATGAAAAATAATAAAAAATAATTTTAGAAAAAATTAAAAAAAATATAAAATAAAAATGATTTTTCAATTTATATAACTAAAATAAACATAGGATACATTTTTCGGATTTTTCTATGAAACACCATTTTTTGAATAATAGTGAAAATAACGACATTTAATTCTAAAATTCTTTTTTAAATAATTTTTTAAGGTTAAATTACAGTTTAATTTGGTTTAAAAGTTTAATTAGATTTTATTTTTGACAATTAATCCAATTTGGGTAATTATAACCAATTTCACAATGATATTGGATTTAGAAACATAATAAACCTTTGGTCATTTTTACTTTAAAAACCCTAATGTTCAACCCATCAGTGTGGTTAATTTTAAATTAATTTATTCCACTTCTGTGATTTGAATATGGAATTTTTTACCTATTTGGAATCATAATGGTTTATAATTTATAATAAAGTCATCATAGTTTTTTACAAAAATTATTAGTGAATGTAATTGAAATTAATTATATCGATAGAGTTAAAATTAAGCATAACTACAGAATAAAATTTTAATTTAAGACCTAAAATGACTTATAAACATATAAAAAACCCAAAATATTTCTATTATTAAGATATTAAACATACCTTATTTATTTTTGAAGGTTTTTTATGACTTATTATTATGTAAAATTATGGTTACACCTTACATGTTTTAAAAACATCCTTGTGTGTCCCTTTCCTTTATAATAAAAGGCCACCACCTCTCCCTCTTCTTAAAAACTCTAAAACAACCTATGTTTAGAAAATCTATGACCAATAAACTTCCCCAAATATCTATCTTACCACTATAATCCTCTAATTGGTCAAAAATCCCTCCAAGGAATCCTTTTCGCACAAACCCAATGGAGTTACCCGATTAGGAGGTAACATCTTCTCTCAAGATCCTTTTTTTCCTACTCTACCCCATACACATTAAATATTAAATTATTTTTAAAAAAACCAAGTATCATTAATATAATAAGTTGTTTTTATGATAAGTTTTCAAACAACATGTACAAACACATCCATCTAATGGGTAACGAACATACAGTTTAAATGTACTGTGAACTATCATCTAATTAAACGATGATTGTTCATTTTTCTTTTCCACCTCTCATGGTGGAAATTATTATGGAAACATTTTTATATATGTTATATATTATATTTACTACGTATTTAATCTTCTTTATTCCTTTTAGAAACATATCTTTTTTACTTTTCATTTTGTGTAAATATTATAATTTAGTTTGAGGAAGTGTGGAGTACTGCTCCTTTAAAATGATGTGCTTCATTTACACCCTACATAGAATGAATTTTGGATGGGTTTAGTGAATAGATGTTAAATATATTACATTATAATGATAAATTAATTATATTATATACATATATACAAATATTTAACTTTATTTAGTTTTTCAATATGACAATAAAAACGGAAACAACGTTCATGTGTATGTACAACTGACTATTTCCATGAATGGTGTATTCCATTTCATAATTATATATTATATAGATTATTATAATTAACATATACTGAATATAAATTATATTTATATCACGTATTAAATTATTTAATCAGGATATAAGTATAATTATCAATGATATATCAAATTAAGACACATGTGAAGAACAAAGAAAATATTACCTGAAGTGTAACTTTAACATTCGATGGTTATCAAGTGGGTTATATATGGTCATATTAAAACAAAATATGGTATTAGATATAATAATTTTGTTCTGTAAAATATTTATAACAAATGTATATTTATTATACATGTGGTTTTAATGATCAAGTCGAGAGGTAAGACACAAGGTTAGAGAATTTCATCTCACTTTTTATTTTTGTGAGATACATGATTTATTACCCACTCATTCTTTTAATATGGTTTTTATACTGCCCATGTATTAATTCTATGTATATTATACTTATGTTTATGGTAATTAAAATATCCATTTTTTTATCCTTCTTTAATGTGGTTTATGTTTAAAAAGATATGAAATATATAAAATATTTTTGTCTCAATATGTCTTCTTTGCGACTCTTGTTTTGTTGTACACCTAAAGTCTTTTTAGCCGTATATAATTCTATTTTACATGTTATACAATGAATCCCATTATTTTCATGATATTTTAAGCCTCATTTATTTTCATTTTCTTACATGGAGAGTATGTTCCCATGTAACCAAGTGATAAGAGTTTATTAAAACAATCTCATTACTTTTTGAGATTTTTAATGATTATGCTTATTTGATGAAAAATTAAAATCCATCTCTTATAATGACTCATGAATTTTATTATACTATTATTATTAAATATATTATATTTTATTTTTACAATTTTCACACTTTTTGGTACTTAATATATTGTTTTTTATGTAAAATCAGACAATCTATCTCTTCGGTTAGAAATCTATTCTATTAAAAACCATGTTTTAAAAAATGGTTAAAAATGATATTTAAATACCATTTTACAGGAAAAAAGGATTTTAAAAAAGTTTTATTGTTTTTGAATCTTCCTATATATGTTTTCAAAGCTATTTTTAAAGAATAATGGTTTTAAAAAAGTTTTAGGTTTTAAAAAGATTTTTCAATGCAGAAAGGCTATTTTCCTCAACAAATGTTTTTAAAAGGCATTTAAAATTTATTTCCCATCTAAGACAAAATTTATTGGTGTTACTCATAACTTTATGGGGGAGATTACTCAATTTTTCCATTAATATTATTTCTCCGAATGTATTATTGTTTTATGGCATGATGTATATAAAACTCATTTCTCTTTCACATGTTATATTCTATTGAAACCTGCTAATTTTCACATGATATGTTTAAAATGAATTGATTTTGAAACCTGTATTTCTCCATAGTTTATTATACGACAACATGTTTATAATACCCCTTTCATTTAATGGGTTATGATTTTATTATTTATGATCATGTGGAACATGTATGTTTGATTTCATTATAATATGGATGAGACCTATATCTCCCTCTAATGCATTGGGTAAAGATTTATATATCAAGATATAGACAATGATGGTCTTGGGAATGAAACTAGACTACTCAGATGGATGTGGGAGTGAACCATGTCTACCAAGATGGTATTAGGAGTGAACTCATTCAACTTAGATGGCCATGATACTGAATCTTGATTACCAAGATAGTATGGGGAGTAAACCCATACTACAAATATGGTCTTGGTTTTGATGCCTTGGATACTATGTAAATCATATTACATGCTTATGTGTCCTCCAAAATTCCATGTTTTATTTGTATGTTATGCTTTAATGTATTATGTTATTCATTTAAATATGATTTATGGCTTATGAACTACCATGTTTTATCTCATGATTTGTGTATATGATCTTTGATATGCAGTGTATGATATTCTATTTTCATGATCATGCTGTCATACTGTTATGTCTATTATTATGATTACGTATCTCTCTTGTTTACCCTTAATGACGATTTAGCTCACCTGATTTTGTATTTCCATCCCTAGGTTATGAAGATATGTATTACGATTGATGTGTCTAAGAAGGGTGATAGTCAAGAAGAACATACTGGGAGATTATTTATCTCACATATGTATCACTATTTTTATTTCCATGTTTCCAAAGGCACTAGACTATTATTGCCTTTGGGATTTTGCTTGTATACATTTTTAAGTTTTTCAAAAATGTTATATAATGTTAATTTATGAAAACAATGGTTCTAAATAGTTGGTTTCAGAGAAACGGTTTTGTTAGCCTTTGGAATATAGGATGAGAAACCTTTAGTGAGAACCCTAAGGACATGTACTGGGATAAGTCTAAGGATAATAAAACGTAGAGAAAAATATTATGGAATTTTGCTAAAGGATAGAGTGAGAGGTTTTATATAAATACATCCTTTTCTAGATAATACAAGTGGATACAGCTTTTTAAGAGATGTACCAAGGTTTAAAAACTCTAATAAGATATTCTAGGCCATATATGGGGTAATATGGTACATGAAAACATGCCTTGTTACACACATGGTTTGATTCTTCTGAAGGATGTGCTTTGGGAATTGAAAAACTATTCACAAACCATTATGAAGGATTTAAATATATCTTCGCTATGAATAACCTAGGATAAACCTAATGTGTCACATATTAAAGAAGTTTTCATAGTTTAGACACCCTATAAGTGATTCTTCATGATTATACAGTTACTCACTATGATAACTATTCCTTACTCTATGGATTTTTGGTTTATTTAATGAATAGAACTAGAAAGAACCACGTTAATGGTGATTGTGATGAACAATTCAATTATGGTCCTCCTGAGAAAAAATGTGATGGGATCTGGAATGAGAAAACATGTTTCTATACTCACATAGATTTAACATGATATTAATCATTTTGGAATTTCATATGAGAGAGGCCATGAACAACATTCTATTGAGTCTTTAATGAGGCATTGTCTACCTTTTTTCATAGGGTCTTATGGTCAAATTTTTGCAGAATAATGGATCAACAAAAATTAATAGATATTCTATGTTCTTCAATGTTCAGGGAATGAAAAAGTTATTCTGGATATTTATCATTTAGAAGATGATGCAGACCAATGGTGTACTCTAATCAAGAATACAAGGTAGAAAGATGGGATTGAATCTATTGAATAGGATGAGTTCAAGAATTTATTTTTCAATATGTACTTGCTTCAAATTCTCCATACCAATATGAAGAAAGAGTTCATTGATAAAAATAAAGATATGATGAATCTATTGGTGCCTATGAGGATAATTTCATGAGGCATGCGAGGTATACTTTATGAAATATTATCCAAACTAAAAGTAATGTTGATATGTTCTTCATTGTCTTAAATCCAAGTATCATAAGGGTGTTGTCCCTAATAGAATTTTGTAGCTATGATGAGATTGTGTGTTTAGAAATCAAGATTGAAATGGAGGATGGAGTCACGTATCAATCACATAGTTTTTATAAGAAGAGTAGGATGGATTTTAATGGAAAATATGAAAACCATGAAGATAAGAAGACGAGTTTCCATTTATGCTCCAAGTGTGGGAATAATCATAGAGGAAATTACCTTAAGGGGTAGAATAATTGTTTTAAGTGTGGAAGGGAAGGTGACTAGGAATTTGATTACTGATGTGATGAGGATGAGTTAGATAACATTGCGAATGGGAAAAAACCAACACAAAATAAACCTCCCATGATTCAGTGCTACAATTTTAAGGAGAATGGGAATTATGATAACCACTATCCAAACCCAAAGATTGGTTATGATGATTGATGTCAGCAACCTTTTAGTATAAGGGAAAAGGGGATATCTCATGCAATCTCTATTTCTGATGAGTGGTGTGATAACGATGCGATGAAAGGTAAACCAACCATCCACTCAAGAACTTCTGATGTTATATTTGATTTTGTATATACCAACTCTTTTATATCTATAAATCTTTATAAGGGTGTTAAGATTCCACCAAAAAAATTAGATGTGGAATTAGTACTGTGAACCCCTAATTGTATGATGATTTCATCTCTATTTTATTATTCCTCTCCAATTGAAGTTTTTGGGAATGTTCTTCCTTCAAATATTTTCATTCTTTCTTTGGTTGAATTTGATGTAATCTTAAGCATGAATTGAACTTCTATGCATAAATTCAACATAAAGTTTCAATAAAGGGAAGTTTCTTTTTGATTGTTCAAACCCTCCGATGACTATACATTAATGTGATGATAATTATGAACATCCTACGGAGATTACTTCACGTTTCTGTTTCTTAACTCCTTTTCAAAAGGTTTGTATATCTCAAATAGTAGGGGGAGAAAATTGACATCAATGATATGACTATGGTTTGGGATTTTGGGGATTTGTTTCCAGAAGAGTTGCATAGTGTTCCACTAGAATGTGAATTTGAGTTCTCAACAGAACTTATGCGTAGTTACACAAAATTTCCTAGAATCCTTATAGAATGGATCCAATTGAGTAGCTGGAATTGATGAAGAAACTCCATGAAAACCTTGATGAGTGATTCATTCAGCCTAGTGTGTCACCTTGGGGTGTACGAGTTTTTTTTTGAAAAATAAATACGGATCAATGAGACTCTACATTTATTATTAGGAGTTGAACAAGATCAAAATCAAGAAAATTTATCCGCTTCCCCATATTGATGACTTGTTTGACTAATTATATATATATCTCAATAATTTTCCATGATTGAAATTCATTATGTATATTATCAATCGATGGTCATGGAAGAGTATATACCCTAGTCAACATGACATGTTAGGAATGAACACTATGAATATGGGATGATTCCTTTTGGTCTTACTAATTCCCCTGCTATCTTCATGGATTTAATGAATAGATTCATTAAATATTACCTCGTTCAATTTGTAGATGAATTTATATATGATATTATTATCTATTCCGAGAGAAATGTTTTCTTGAAGATCAGTTGAAATAGTAGGGAAGAACCTAAAGAGGGAGTGGAAATACGAAAAAATTAAAAATTATGAATTTTGGTGGAGAAGGTTTTATTTTTGGGTCAAAAAATACCAAAAGATATTATAGTAGTAGATCCATCAAAGAAAAAACCTATTAAAATCTATTTGAGACCAACCATAGTGAATGATATCCAAATCATTATTGGTTTATGTGAATATTATTGATTATTTGTGGATAATTTTTCATGACTATATAATCCCCTGACCAAGTTAACATGGAAGGCTATCAATTTCCTCTCGCCATATTAATGTGGAAAAAAATTCAACGATCTAAAAAATGTCAGTTGGTGCACCTTTTCATACATTACCCTATAGTGGAGAAGGCTTCTCAATCTATAGTGATTCATCCATGAAGGGATTTAGATTTTTTTATTATAAAGAATAACATGGTTGTGTCTTATGCCCCATGATAGTTTAATATTAATGAGATAAATTACCTAGATCATGATTTGGAGTTAGCAGTGGTAATATTTTCATTAAATATATGGACGCATTATTATTTTGGAGAAAAGTGTGATATATATAATAATAATAAAAGTCTAAAATAAATATATTCACATTGAATTAGTTGAATATTTTCTAGAGAAGATGGTTAGATTTAATAAAAAATTATGACTTCTCAATAAATTATCACCTTGGTAATGAAAATAAGGTGGATGGTTCTTTGAGTTGGAAGGATCTTGCTAGATTATCCATGATGAAGATCACAAAATAACCAATATTTATATATTTTTATTGGATGGATCTAGATATACTAAAGGAAGGGAAAATAGTTTATTTCTCAAAAGAATGTCAAACCCTTTATCCATGTAAAGATTAAGGATGCTTAGAAGGAAGATATAGAGTAGTAAAATAATATCATAAATGTTCTTGAGTTTAACTAAGATCATTATGGAATGATAATGTTCAGGAACCATGTATGTGTTCCTTCAAACCCATATTTTAAATAAGAGATGTTAGAGGAGGATCCCAATTCTTAATTCTATATTAATCCTAGAATTATGAATATGTATAGGGCCTTGAAAGAATACTTCTGGAGGGATGGAATGAAGATAGATAATGAAAAAGTTGTATCTAAGTGGTCAGTATGCCAACAAGTTAAAGAAGAAAGATAAATTTTAAAGGGGTTGTTGAAACCATTACACATACCCGAAAGGAAATTAGAGAAAATCACTTTGGATTTTTTCATTGGGAAACCCCAAAAATCTAAAGGGTTTAATGCTATATGGGTTGTAGTTGATTTCCTTACTAATTTAATACACTTTATCGCTTTTAGAGACGACTTATCTATGGATTAACTTTCTAGGATTACTTTAAGTAAGTGGTAAGGATCCATGTAGTACCCCATTCTATTGTATTATATTGGGATATAATGTTTACCTTAATGTTCTAGAAAATTATTCATCATGAACTTGATAAAAAATTGAGTTCCATCACTATTTATCATCTCTAGACAGATGGTCAGTCTGAAAGAATAATTAACACCATATAGGATATGTTGAGATCATTCACTCTGGATTTCAAATGTGGTTGGGATCAACACATTCCTCTACTTTAGTTTTCTTACAACAATAACATTCATCGAAGCATTCTGATAGCACTTTATGGATCCCTTTATGTGATGAAATTTAGAGCTCCCATGCATTGGGATGAATTTCGGGAGAGAAAGCTATTGAGACTTGATATTGTTGAATAAAAGGTCAATAAAGTTAGAAATATTTAGTAACATGTCAATGTAGTTCAATGTCAGTAGAACATTTAAGCTGATAACTATTGTCGTGACCTATAAATTGATGTTTTTGAAATGGTTCTTCTAAGAATTGAACCCAAGAAGAATGTAATGATATTTAGAAAGAAAGGAAAACTAATCCCTAGGTATATCAATCCCTTTTAGATTCTTGATTGTATTGAGACAGTATCATATCACTTGTAACTTCCCCAAAATCTCTATCAAGTCCATGATGTGTTCCGTGTATCTCTCTTGAGGAAGTAAATACCTAACACTTCGCATGTACTGAACTCAATGGGCATACCACTAGATTGGGATCTTTCTTACATGGAGAGACCAGTAGAAATTTTAGGATTGTACATAGAATGTTCTAAAAAAAGACCACTCATCTGGTCAATGTATTTTAGAGAAATAACCAATTAGAGGAAGATACAAGAGAACATGAGAATATAATGAAGCATAACTATCATCATTTGTTTTTACCTAAGTGACATATTTCTATGGTGAAATTCATTTGGGGGGAGGGGGTAGAATATAACACCTAGAGTTTTTATAGAACAATTTTTAGAATAAATTAAATTTTTATTTATTTCTAGAAATGCACTAATTCAAACATTCCATTTACAATGAACCAACTACACATATGATGCATAGAAAATCGACTCGGTGTGTGTTACGCAAAACACCAACTTTTCTTATGTCACCGTAATGACTGACTTGGTGTATGTTACACAAAACCCCAACTTGGTATATGTTATACACAACACTAATGTTTCAATGAAACATCATTTTATTATTCTAATTATTTATAAGAGATAATTATAACCTAGCTATTAAAATAAGTAATATGAATAGCACTTACTACTTTTAAAATATTATTCAATTTTTTATTTAAAAAAGACACATTGATAATGAAATATGTGATATCTGGTAAATTCCTTTTATGTATATAAGTACCATTTTCTTGAATAAAATTAATTTAATGTCCTTATGTGAAAAATAATTAAAATTAATTTTAGAAACATATATAAAAATAATATGATAAAATTTACATCATTTTTAATTTATTGTTTTCAAATTATTGTAGGGTTAAATTTATGGAATTTTATGAGAAATATCATTGTTGGATGAATAGTGAAAAATACCAGATTTAAATTCAAAACATCTTTTTCATCCAATTTATTTATAAGGATAAATTATAATTATAATTTTGTTTATAAGATTAATTAGATTATAATTTTACCAATTAATCCAATGAAGATAATTTTAAGCAAATTTACAATGAAATTGAATATAAAAACTGAGCAAACTATTGATCATTTTTACTCTAAAAACCAGCATTGTCAACCCGTTAACAAGATTAATTTTAAATTAATTTCTACTACTTATGTGATTGGAATTTAGGAACCATGATTATATATTTATAATATGTACAATTTATAATTTATAATATATTCAACTTAGTTTTTGACCAAATTGATTAGTGAATGTAATTAAAATGAATTACATATATTAAGGTAAAATTATGATTAACTGAGGACTAAACCGTTAATTTAAGACACAAAAAAACATACACACTTTCCCAAACCCCTTTTATGTCCATTATTCATACATAATCCTTCCATTACTAAGGTTTTTTAGTTTGTTATGAATTTTTTCTGGTGAAAATGTTGGCACACATAACTTGTTTTAAAAAATGCGAAGTGTGTCCTTTCCCTTCCATATAAAAGACCATCACCTCACCCTATTATTAAAACATATAGGATGAAATTGGATCAGAAATGATCTTCCAAATACACTCATAGACTACCTTTTTTACTCCTAGAATCCTCCACTTTGTAATAAATCTATCGAAGGAAGCCTTTTGGCACAAACCAAACGGATTTACCCGATTTAGGGGTAATGTCTTCTCTCAAACTCCTTTCATTTATTTTCCTTCTCTATTCCCACCACTTTTATTATTACAATATTGTATAATAGAACTAGTATCCTAAATATACTAGGATTTGTTTATTCAAGGGGTTCAACCAGAACTTACCAAAACATTTACCTAATGGGTAACGAACATAATGTTTACGTGTATGTAGAACTATCACCCCACGAAATGATGATTGTTCATTTTTTCCTTTACCACCTCTCATGGGGGAAATAATGATATAAAATATTTTTTTATATATTATATATTATGTTTATTTTTTATTTAATCATCATTATTATATTTACAACACATATCCTTTTTTACATTCCATTTGGTATAAATATGATAATTTCTTCTAAGAAGTGTGGGTTATCGGCCCCTCAAATCCATGTGACTCGTTCACACAATACATGGAAACTATTAATAATGAGTTTAGTGAAATTATATGACATATATAACAATATAATTCTACTTTAATAATACTAGATACATATATACATAGAGTTCATTTTCTTTCTTTCTTTCAATAGGAAAATAAAAATGGAAGCAACGTTCAAGCGTACGTACGTCTTACCGTCTCCATGAACGGTGTATTACATTTCATAATTCTATATTATATAGATTATTATAATATAGACATACAGTGTAAAAAGTATATTTAAATCATATTTTACATTGTGTAATCCTGATATAAGTATAAGCTCCAAATATATAACAAATTAAGACATATGCGAAGAAAAATGATAATATTATCCAAAGTGAAGCCTTAACATGTGATGATTAATAGGGTGTAATATTAAGTCATAATCAAACCATATATGGTATTAGATATTATTATATAGTTTATAAATATTTATAATAAATTTATATTCATTATAAAAGTTGTTTGAAGGTGTACGATGATTGTCAATACACATGATAAGGGGATTTCATCCCACATTTTATTTTCATGAGATGAATGCTTTATTCAAAAACCATTCCTTTTGTATGGTCCTTATACAGACCATGAATGTATTCTATTTCTCTTATAATTAAATTTATGGTTATTAACATATCCATTTTTTTATATTTCTTTAATAGGGATTATGGTTAAAAAGTTACCATGTTGGTCAAATTGTTTTGTCAGAATTTTCCTTCTTTAAGACTCATGTTTTGTTACACAGATAAATTATTTTTTAGTTTTATAATTTTTTTTAATATTTATATAATTCATATACTTATTTTCATGATATTTTATGTTTCATATAATTACTTTTTCTTACATGTAGAGAATTTTCCCAAGTAACAAAGTGGTAAGAATTTATTGAAACAATCACATCGCTTTTCAAGATTTTTAATGATTATGTTTCATTGATGAAATCATAAGATACATCTATCAAGAATAATAAATAATTTTCCTATCCTTTAGTCATTCAATATATCTTCATGTATTATTACCACTTTCAACTCTCTTTACCTTGAAATAATGTTTTTATGTTAAATATTTCCATATCCCTCTTTGATCGAAAATATATTGTATTAAAAAATAATGTTTTAAAAAATGTGTTAAAAAATGTTTTATAAAGATATTTGTTGACCATTTTCAGGGGAAATGGATTTTAAAAACGTTTATGGTTTTAAATTCTTCATTTATAAATTTTAGAATATATTTTCAAAGAAAATATCGTTCAAAATGGTTTTATATTTTAAAAATAATTTTCAATGATGAAAGGATATTTTAATCAAGAAAAGTTTTTGAAATATTTTTACAAATTATTTCCCATATATGATAACATCTATTGGTGTTAATCATGAATTTCATGGGAAATTTTTCAATTTTTCCATTCATATTATTTCACTGAATGGATTATGATTTTACATAATGATGTATCTAAAACCCATTTCTCTTTCAAAAGATATATGATTTTGTAACCTACCTCTTTCTACAGGTTATCTTTATGATGAAATGATTATGAAACCTATATTTTTTCCCAATTTAGGGTATGATTAAATTTTAATAATATCCATTTTATTTCATGGGTTATGATGTGATTATTTAAAAACATGTGGTACATGTATTTATAATTTCATTATGAGATGGGAGGGACCTTTATCTCCATCCAATGCATCGAGTAAAGATTTATATCTCATGGGATAGACTAATATATTCTCTAGAATGAACCTTGACTACTAAAATGGCTAGGGGAGTGAAACATTACTGCCAAGATGATATGAGGAGTGAAATAATGATACTCATATGGCCATGGGAGTGAACAATGACTAACAAGATGGTATAGTTAGTGAACCCATACTA
Source organism: Viscum album (assembly GCA_963277665.1). Lineage (NCBI taxonomy): Eukaryota > Viridiplantae > Streptophyta > Magnoliopsida > Santalales > Viscaceae > Viscum > Viscum album. The sequence continues at coordinate 285,075,045 of OY728147.1, forward strand.
CAAAGATAGTATTGGTAGTGATACCTTGAATACTATTTAAATCATATTATATGTTTATGTGTCCTCAAAAATTGAATGTTCTATTCCTATGTTATGATTTCATGAATTATGTTCTTCATTTAATTATGATTCAATTCTTATTAACTAAAATGATTTATGCAATGATTCATGTATATGATCTTTGATATGAAATGTATGATCTTCTATTTTCATGAACATGTTATCATAACCTTAAAATCTTCATTATTCTTACATATATCCCTTGTTCAACCTTACTGATCATTTGATCTAAAACCTTTTTATGGTTCCTTTCCAAGGTTATGAAAATATGTATTATGTTTTATGTGTCTAAGAATGGTGTTAATCAAGAAGAATCTTGTGGGAGATAATTTTTCTCACATATGTGTCAATGATTATGTTTCCATGTTTTGAGAGGCACTAGACTAGTATATTTTTTGTATTTATATTTGTATAATGTTTTAAATATTCTAAAAATGTTATTTAATGTTAATGTATGAAAAGTGAGGGTCACTATAAATAAGAATCATATTTTGTAAAATGTATTTTTTTTCTAAAATGTAGGGAATTTGATAAAACATAGTCCAAAAGAGTTTATATAGATTCAAAAAGAGTAGAAAAGTTTTAATTAAATTACTTATTAGATTTTTGGGAAAGTTGGAGGTTTATTGATATGCACTAAAATAGATCAGTCATATTATATAATTGATCTATATCATAATACTTGATATTCATTTGATTCATATACTATTATATGATTTTCCTATATCATTTAGGATTATAATATGCATATATATTATTATATAATTGTTCAACAATATGGGATAACAGATGCATAAATCATGACATTGTTTTAAAAAGTTTTACTTTGTTTTTTGGATCATAAATATGATTCATTCATATAATGAAAAACAAATCATAATTTTTTTACACATTCAATTGGTTATTTACACCAACATGCATGTGTTATCATTACACATATTAATTTATGTTTTATAAGTGGATGATCGACAAACCTAATTATATGGTTGATTTATATACTAAGGAATGGTTTATAATAGTTTTGTAAGTGTGAAACTCTCAATCCGAAATCCAATTTCTCATCCAACAATGTTCTCCATTTATCTTCAAAGGGAAGGATATATCACGCATTTAGTGTTTTCAAAATTCTATTATAGTGTAAAAAAATTCTAGTGTCTAGTATACTAGTTGTGAAGGCGAGAGTCATTTGTTTATATCTTGGTTATGCACATTATTATTACTGTATCATGATAATATTTTATACAATAGAGGTAATCCTATTAATATTTATTTTCTTCTTCCTCATGTTGATTAAATAATGATTGATTAGGTATATAATTGGGTTGAATTACTCAATCTAGTTAAGAGTTAGTAGTATGTTATTTAGTTATCAATTTTTTATAAAAGGACATGAAATATGTATGTATACATTTAATTATGTTTTAATTATGATTTTATTTTAGATAAATGATTAAACTATTAATTAAATAACCAATGATTTCCACAATATTTTAATAGTAATGAATCAATTAACTAATATCAAAAATATGAATTTTATGATGTAATGTAAATAGTTTTATTAGAATAATTACCATTAGATCATGAAAATATATTGATTTATGATTTGATAGTTTGATAAAATATTTTTTTGTTAATTAGAAATTGATGTGTTTATTTTTTAAATCATGACACCAAAGAAGTATAAAAATGGGCCTTATAAAAAGGTTTTATACTAGTAATGAACTAAAAAAGGGTATATAGAGGTAGGTTCTTATAATTTTCATCAAATGGGAGTAGCTAAGACTCTTGTGGACAAAAAATGTTACTGAGAGTCTTCTTAAGTACATTTTGAACACAAAAGGGAAACCATTTGTAATGGTTGAAGTGGAGATTGATGTTGTTCTTGATTTCAAGCACAAAATCAACATATCCTTATCAGAGATACTAGGAATTTTAGTGATGATAAATATTTATAAAATATGGATATTATTTTGTTAAATAACTGAATAATTAATGGTTAAAAAAGTAAATCTTAATGACATTATTATTAAGGGACTAATGTAAGCATAATGGGATATTTTGGGAAAAAAATTCAGGATTGAGGGTTAGGTGTGTGATTATTTTTAAGACCCCTCTCTGAATAAATTTTATCCACTTTTAATAAGGAAGGATATAGTTTAAGAATGGATTTTACTGATATTGGAAAATATATATTTTTCTTAATGAGGCTTATAGGTTCCTAGAATTTCTCTATTTATCTCTATATTGGGGTTATTAAAAGATTTCTAAACCTCATTATTTCAAGTATGGGATAAAGATAATTATTTTTTTAACACTATATATAATTTAATTTCATAAATTTATAGAATTTGTAAACATATTTCTTTTTAAGGATAATGATATTTAAGTAGAAATATGTGCTTCAATGGGTTGTAATGGATTTGGTGGTAGTAAGCAGTGAAAGATGTATGACTAACATATAGATAGAAAGTAATTAGGTAGTTAGGGGAAGACTTATTATTGTCTTCATTTTAGATACATGTCACAATTTACATGTTAAAAGGATTTGTGGAAAGATTATGATTGATAATTATGTCTTATTGATATAATGTAATGTAATTATTATGATAATACATGATATCTTTAGAATTTTTGTTGGAAGAGAGCTTAGATGGGCTGATGTTGAAATTAAAATACAACTAAAGAATCATGTTTATAGGCTATGGTACAATAATTGATTGATAGTCACATTTCATATAGGATATTAGGTAATAATGGTGGAATGGCTTCTTAGGTACAAGATCAGTGGCGTAATATAGTGCAACAAATTCAAGTGTCCTAGGGGAAGTGTTAAGGTGAAGGGTATAATCAGTTAATTTCTATTGTGAATGTATTATTGGATCATATGTTGGTGTATTTGTTAATAATAGGTTTGATTTAAGATAATTTTACCTTAGATAATATTTTATTTGTTTTCAATGTTTCTCATCATGAAATTATTCTTGTTTGGTATCCAATTTATGTTTAGATAAAGGGTTTGTATCTAGAGTTTTTACTTTGAATGATAATTTGTGAATAAAAGAGGATCATATTAGAATATTTAAATCATTTTATATTATTTTAAATAGATTTTGGAATTTGTATGAATTATTTTTATTAGAGATAAAATGATCAAACATGATTGTAATAATGGGTTTATTAGCATGTTTCTAAACACACATCAATTAAGAATGGTGAAAAGTTACATTCTTTCTACATTATTATGAATATTATATTTTTGTATAGGAGTGGGACTATTATGATTGAAGATTTGACTATGTTTTATAAATACTATATATGATATCATATTAGATTGAGGGATGATTCTTGGGTTACCTGAGGTTAATGATAGTTTTTTTCCTTCTGTGGTTAAGAGATATCAAGACATATTTCTCGAAGATTTTATAGGATTTGAAAAGAAAAATGAGGTGAATTTTGTAATTTTATTATTACCATATATTTATACTATCTATAGAAATCCTTTTTTAATAGATTTAGTTGAGCATATATAATTTTATTATTAGTTAGATGATATTGAATCAACTTGATTTAATACAATGAGTGTTTTTCTATAGAGTGTATATGTGATTTTTCCCATTATGTTATATGGGACCCTACTCTTGTGTGATAATTATAAAAATTTATACCATTTTACCATTAATAATTTATATTCCTTTCCATGGGTTAATGATTTTATGGATAAGTGAGAGGAGTTTGATGGTAATCTAATATAGATCTCCACTCAATTTATTACCAATGGGGTGTCTTTTATTATTGATTGAAAGATAACTTTTTGAAATAGATATTTCAATTTTGTATTCTTTATGATATCATATAGGGAATAATAAAATTGATGTATATATATATTTTATGAAACAAGTTTTCCATCATTATCTAGGATCATTCATGATGGTGTTTTTAAATGATGTATTCATATGCTCATAATTCAATAAGGTTCATGGAAAATATTTTTCAATTTCATGGGACATATTTATATCTCTCTAATTATATTATATGAACAAAAAATTACATTTTTTATGTGATATGTGAATATATTTGAGCATGTTTTCTAAATATTTTTAATATCCATGGATCTGAAAAAGCTGGTAGGCATGAAATCATAGGAGAAACCCCAGATCATTTTTAAAACCCAAAGTATCTTATGGTTTTCATATTATTATCATCGATTCATAAAATATTTCTACAAACAAGCTAGGCTAATTAGGATGTTTACTATGGGGTAAGTAAAGCTACAGTGGGATAATAAGTGGGAGGTGTTATTCTCAGATTTTATGAATTTGTTGACATCAATTCGTATTCTCATTTTACCTGAGCCTGAGAAGAACAATGATTTTTATTAGAATGTGTTAATTTTGGGTTTTGTTAGTATACTGATCTAGAAGGGATGGATGGTGGTGTATGGTTATTAGTAACATAGGAATCATAATATGAATTTCCCCACCCATGATCTTGAATTGGTGGTGGTGGTTTATGAACATAAGAGTTGGAATAATTATCTATTTGGTAGGAAATTTATTATAGATACTAATCATAATAGGTTGAAGTAAATATTTTATAAAAATTATTTTAATTTAAAATATACGATTTGGGATGGATATCTTAATTCATTTTATTTGATACAATATAACCTATAATGATATTTAGTGACATAAATAATTATCTAATTTAATTAAAATCATGTTTATGTGGCCCAAGAATCAAAATACGAGTTGATATTTATGTCACTTTTATCAAGGTTTCATCTTTATGTGTCTGAGAAAAGAGGAAAATCTTTTTTTGAACATTTTACCACCACTTCATTATTTATTTAGAAATTAAAATTGATTTAAATTTTATATTATAAGTGTTGGGTTTTACAATATAGATAATATTGTGGGGTAGATAATTACTAGGTGAAATCTTGATGATAAATCTATTTTGTATTTTCACATATTTTTGTATATTAACATAGTAAAAAGATGTGATGATGAAATTTCATATTTCTTATTGGTTAGTTCATCAGAGTTTATCCAAGATGTACCATATTTTTTGAGAGTATATTTTTTGGTCGAGAATAATGTGGGGAATGTATGGATTTATTATTTAGGTACACCAACTTTCAGTTGATAATGTATGAACCTTAGAGACTAACAAGTATTCTTCAGTTATTACTCATTCAGGAGTGGAAATGGGATTATGTAAACACGGATTCCAACACTATATCCTAATATCATTAAATAGTAATAATATAGTTTTTTATAGATAATTTGATTAATGTTTCTCACCTTCTTTTGATTAATGTGTTTCATAAAATTTTATTGAGCTCTTTTGATTGAACAAAAATAGTGATAATACATAGATTATGGTTTTATTATCCTATTCCAGGATATTACTACTTATATTAGAATTTTGGAAGATGATAAAAGATAAATTATTATGAATAATTATATATCAAATAAGGTCTCTGGTTATGCTAATATTCATTGATTGGTCATAAATTCTGAGTTATGGGTGAAAAGACCTATTTCTTGTGTGATTTAAAGGTTAATCGTTCAACTATATAGATGATTTTTAGATTGAAGATAATCCTAATATGTTGATATTATTATCACAAAAAATCTTAATCTAGTGAGATCTTTCATAGAATTAGAGATTTCAAAATGTTAAAATTAATTTGGTGGGTTTTTTTGACGTTATAATGGAATATACTCTTCATTCCATTTGCACAACAATATAAAAATTCTATTAGATAGATAATGTAACAAAAATTCATATGGATCTTATAGAACCTGAAAATATTTAATGATCTTTTTTAGTACATTGTAACACAGATTAATATGCATAAGGATTCCATTGAAGAAAATTTTTGGTATTATACTCAAGTTCTTATGGATTAATTTATTTATTATCCACCCATTGAAGATTTAACTCTTATTTTAAAAGAACAATTTTTTTGTGGTTTAAATTAATTAAAATTTTATAGAAGTATCTTATAGTTTTTATATGGTGGTATGTATTAATAATTTGAATTGTTGATCTGTGACGATGGTCCAATTAAATTTGGATTTTCTAAATATAAGAATTTGGTTTTCGATAACAAAAAAATAAAATGGGTTAAACCACCAAAAATATAGAGAATAAGTAGTGGTGGGATATGATAATAATGTGAAGAAGTAGAAAATGTGAAAGGGATTTATGATAAATGGGAAGACATATGTTAGAGAGAAATGGATTAGGAATAATTGTATGACACATTGGAGCATAATGAGACTAATTTTAGTGAAAATAATCTACACTCATAATAAGGGGACGTTCACAAGACTTTATTAGTTTATGTGCAATAAGATATATATAGAGAGAATAAAGGGGTAAAATCCCAAGATGTTAGGAAATCAGATGAATAATATAAGGAAATTTAAGATCACTTGAAACTTGATGCATTAACATATAATGTAAAATAAAAATATATTTAGAATTATACCAGTATTAAAAAAACAAGTTAGGTGAGATTTAATAAGGCAGTAGGTATTCTCATACAAATAAAGATGATTTATTGAACAATATTCATTAGAAATAAATCAGGACCAAGAGGGAGAAGTATTATAATAAATAATTTGAGAAAATAATATAAAATATATATAATCCAAATGTATTTAACAGTAAGAAGTCACACTCAGGTGGTGGGAAGAATAAAAATAAATCTAAAAAAGATGAATAACATTTTATGGAAAAATCAGGGGTATAAAAAAATTAAAATATTTTGTCCCATTTATTTTGTGTCAAAGAATTTAATACATTAATTACATGGATTTCTATACCTATGATTAATTTTTTTCATTAACAGGTTTTAATCTTCAATTGTCTATATATATATATATATATATTAATTACAACTAATTCAAGATTGGATGTGGTCAAGGATATTTGGGTTTTTTCATCCTCAATGATTTCGACCATATGTATTTATAATATCACTAATGTGAGGATAAAACTTATATTTATAAATAATAGTAGGTTCATGTTGTGATATTTTATTAAAAATTTAATATAAATCAAGGTAAATGGTATCTCATTATTGATATAGAATAAATCAGTCAATGCATTAGAGATGAGTGGATTATCTCAGTGACCTCAACATTGAATAGAAAGATAAGAGAGAATTAGTATGGGAATAATCTCATCTAATATCATGGAATTTAAAAAATTTATATAGATGATATTTTACATTGGTTAATTATTTTTAGATAAGGTTATTTCTTATATAGAATAAATTTAATTAATTTTATTTTTAGTAAGTTAGATACAATGTTTTTAATATGGTAGATTTTGATTATTGGTATAATATAACCAATAATTATTTTACAAAAGTGGGATCTTATAATTAACCTAGTATTTCCTATTTTTATAAATGTGTTGATATGTAATGAGTACTATTTCGATTTTTTAATTATTGGATGTCTCATCCTCAGTGTAGAGAGATATTTGTGGGAAAATGTGATTCTATTTTCTGTGACAATCATGTCAAATCTTTTAGTGCCAACATAAAATCTTTGAAACCTAGATTAAATATTTAGAGATAAAATTTTTCTATAATTTTAATGAAAATATCATGGAATAAACAAAAGAATCGAATGCTGTTCATATTTTACCAACTAAGAGTGATTTAAATGAAAATTTTATCAATATTGAAGATGAGTATACCATTAATATTAAAAATATATTGATTACTAAGGAAGATACTATGAAAGAAATATAAAAATTGAAATTATTGATAGACAGAGATGACAATATTAATTTTTTCAATAGAATTTTGAATGGTAAAATAGTTAATTGTCCTTTAACTAACATAATGTATATTGATTCTTTCATCTATGAAAGGGATAAACATGGTAATTATGTTATTTATTATTAGAAATTTATTTTTAATTATTTTAAAAATGATAGGAATATTTCATTAAAATTTTTATTACAAGGACTATTGAATAATATAATAATAGTTTCATTAATTAAATTAGATGAAATGAAAAAGATCAAGTAGTTATCATACCTCTGAATTTGGATAATTTTTCTTATTTTTATGTATTTACTAGTATTCTTGTTAAAAAAATTATGATATTCTATACATATATATAGAAAATTCAATTAGAAAAAACAATCTTATTTCTAGATTGAACTGTTTGTTTTTTTATTTTCATTTCCAAATAAGATAAAACTGATTGGTTTTTTATTTTTATACTCATTTAAATATTTAATTTAATTTAATTTTTTTTAATAATTCTATGATAATTTTTCTCATTATAATTATTTAAAATATTAACTATGATTATTGGGTTAGATTTAAAAATATAATAATAATTCAAGATTACTTCATAATAACCATAGTGTGTATGAATTCGTAAAATACAAATGCAAGAGGTAGGAATGTCTATTTTAAACATGGTATCATGAAGGCCTTTAATATTAAAATACTGGAATTTATCATTATAGTATTAAAGACCCTAGGCTTTTATGAAACGTTTATCAAGATAATTTATTCTTAACATGAATCTATTATAATTTTAATTTTTATAAATTATTATCCTAACATAAACATATCATGCTCAGTTATAGTTAGATAAATTGAAAATTTATCATCATTATTGTTCATGTAATATTAAATATTACATCAGTTAGATCATCTTAAGAACGGTGAATAAAGGTTGCATTAAACCCATTTAAATATCAATGGGTATGACCTATTTTTTCAATTTAATTTAGATATATATTCATATTTTATTTTTTCAAGGAGGTAAATGAGATATAGAAAAGTGTAATGTTTTCTTAGATTATGAAAAATTATTTGATTAAAATATTAATTATTACAAGTCCTATATTTTTTTTTGGGAAAGGAATTAATAAATTTATATTTATTCAATTGATGAGTATTTAGTGTGAATAAAGGGGTTATACCTTTTACATATTTAGGAATATCATTGTTTTAGAGTTGTTCCAAAACATAATATTTATCTTAGATCATTAAGAGATATGATTATTAGTTAAAATCATGGAAGGGTAAATTATAGACCATGGGTGGTATGATCAACCTTGACAATTTTGTCATTATCTGTAAATTGATTTACTCCATTAAGATTTATAAATGGCCTTTAAATCACAATTAAAAAAGGAATTCTTCTATTAGAAACATTTTTAAATATGTGTTATTTTAGGAAGAAACTCGTCACTATCAAATTTTATAATTGTTGAAAAACATATGAGGTTATAGGGTGAGGGATTAATATTATTGATAACACTAATCAATACTTCAAAAACCACATTTTATGTATAATTTTATCATATTGATGTAAAACTAATACATTTTTTTAAAAATTTATATTTGAAAAGTCTAATGATGGGTATAAATTGGTACGTAGATTATTCTATATTTTGGTTAATAAATTATTCTTATAAATCCGTTATTATGTGTTTGAAATGGTTTGTCTCTCTTAATTATCACTTAGAATTATTGAAGGGAAACAAGTTTATAATTCTCTTGTTGAATTTGATAAAAGAGACTGACATTCTTAACATCGATATCCATATTAGGGAAAAAGTAAATCATTCATATTATGATTTTCCTATTATATTTTTGAAAATAATCAATTAATATCAATTCTTAAATTATTAGTATAATATTATTTGGGTACTGATATGGAATGATATTCCAAATTATATGTGAGTTTATTTTTTGTATAATGGTGTTCCCACTTACATTTGTAAGAATATAAAATACTTTTGTATGTAGTGAATTCCTCCCTCACTATTCAATATTATTTGTAATTTTTATCAATGGAACATTTCTTCTAAAATAAACTCTAAGTAATTTTGTTTTCCCTTACTATCTATTTGCTGATATTTAAAAACAAAAGAATAAAATATTTGACACTTATTTATATATTTTAAATTCTCAAAATCTATTTGTAAGTTCATATATGACCTTTTTGAAATTCCAATTATCATTTCAGAGATTCCCTAGGATGATATTACATTATTTAATATATATATATATATATATATATATTGGAGGATATAATATTCACTTTTATTGTGGATGTAATCCAATGTGGTGAATTTCTTTAGTCCCAATTGGTACAATAAATTACTTATCTGTAAAAAAAAGATCAAAAAATAAATTAGAAATATTTCAATGTAGTCTAAAGTTAAATTTAGATATTGACATCTCAATTTGACTGTTAGATATCATTTATTTTTTTCTGAGATACCCCTATTGGGACATTATTGATTGGGAAAAAAGAAAGTTAAATTCATCATTTTTGACATTATTTAAGATCATAGAGAGGGTTTCGAAGGATTATTATTTTTTTCAATGACATCAAAGGTATAGTGAAATTTATTATGTATTTCATGTATCACATCTAATGGATTACAAAAAAAACTATTTTCATGTGATTCATTTTATGGTTAAGATTTAGAGTTATCTCGATGTTTCGCTGATAAATGAGCATATACTGTGAATAATAATTTGAAGATATTACAATGTAAATTAATTACACTTTTACATATTCTATTGTATTATTGAAAATTATAAGTGTATTCATAGAATTATAATGTAGATATAATGTTTTAATGACTATAGTTATCTGTTAGAGATACTCAATACCACTGTATAAGGATGATAATCCCTATGGTGGGGGAGTTTTTCGAAAATCTATATTTTTAGGTATTTCATTATCATTAATTTTTTATTGAATTTTTGTTTTGGATATTTGATATGTGGTTGAATTCTTGAAGTTTGGCTGATATTAAGAGAGTTTGGCGGAGAATTTAAAATGGTTTTTACAAAAAAAAAGTCTTTATCAAGAACAACTGAGTACCGACGGAAATATAAAAGCTATAAAGTAGAAGTGATAAAGGGGTTAGTGCTTGGGACAATACATCATGAGGAAGATGGACACTAGTAACCAGTGGATATACACTTGGAACACAATGGGATCCCATGGGGTTTTGTTAATAAGGATCTTTTTGAAATTGCATTACCTTGATATTTTGACTAAATCCTATATTTTTCTATTCATGGAGGGTCAATTCTATAAGAAATCACCAATCTAATATCTCCCATTAAATATTAAAATTTCAGGAATGATTTAGAATTTTTTTAAATGTATAAGCTTTATATTTCAACGACATTGGACTCACAATGGTAATAGCTTCATAAATACATGAATTTTTTGTGAATGAATCTTGATTGAGTTTAGGCAATGTTTTTATATTATTTTATCATTATAGTTTGATGAATTTTTTAATTCATTATTATTAAAAATTTATTAATTCATTATTGGTGTGGTTTTTTTCTATGTGGGTGATATACAATCTTCTTAATTTATTGTAATATAAATATTTGTTTATATATTAATCCTGATTTTCAATTATGATTTAATGTTTTATATGATATTAATATGATAAAAATTGATCTTAACCTAGTAAATATGATTTTTTATAAATTAAAATGTTTTAACACACATTTAATATGTGATTAATGTCTTGAAATGTGAATTTATATTTGGGAAATGTAGAATAAATTAGAGAAACTATAGAATATATTATGATTTATTAAGAAAATTAATAATGAAATTAGTTTAATAAAATTTAAATTTATATAATTTTTTTGTTATATTAAAATTTTAATATATTCATATAAATTTATACTAGTATAGTTTTAATTTAATTTTTATATTTAAATTAAGTTGATAAAATTTATATGTTTTTGGTTTGAGATTTAGTGCTGGAATTATACTTTTCATACATGATACTTAATGAAATTTCGTATAAAACTCCATGAGAAGGGATAAAATAATTAATGAAGGGTTATGATTATTTTATAATGAATATTATATAAATTGAGATGAAATACAATTCAAAAAAATTAAGTTTGAAAAATTAAGAAAGCTAAAATGGTGTATACTTTGTCAAACTGGATGAAAAATGAAGATGTGGAACTAAGAGTTTAAAATAGGTATTTTATGAAAAACAATTTTTGTTATTTTATATTAGAGTGATAAGAAAGTGAATGATATTTTTTTATCAAATAAAATTTATTTATTTTAATTGAAAAATAGTGGGAATAATTATGGGCCTGTTGTGATGAAATTGATTTTTATATTTGGTATATAATAACATAACTATTTTCATGTACGAATTACATGTGTTGGACAAATTTAAGGGATAAATGGAGTACAATTTTACATGATATGATTATTTATGAGATATAGGTTTATATTAGCCTTGTGTTAGGACCAATATTATTTTATATTCCATGCGTTTGGAATAAATTTATATATTCCTAGTGTTTGAATACTTTATTTCTTATTTCATGTTCAGGGAATCCATCGATATTGGAAAATGAAGGTAAACAGTTTCTTATGTGACTTGGTTAGAACCTAATAATTCAAAATTCATATTATTTATGAGAAGATTAATTAATTTAATTTTTTATAACAATTTATATTTGATAACATTAAACTAAAAGTGAATGTTTTGTGTTATGATGGTTTTTACTAGGAATTATTTATTAATCATTGTACATACACAACTTATGTGCATGAATTATATATGAATGATATTTTAGGTTAAAGAAAGAGGCCTCATATTATTGAATATAATGTTATGAAAAATCATAGAGATGATTTCTATGATTTTTGAGTCATGTGTTGGGGATACATAAATGTAATTTTTCTTTATAAATTTTTATTATTATTTATGACATGATATATGTGATCTACATTTATTCATTAATTTTATTTTATTTATTTGGGATTTTTTGAGATGTTATTTTATATTTTATTTATGTTTTTATTTATTATTTCCACTACACATGGTTGATGAGTTCATTATTTTTCTATTCTTTTAAATGAACCATTAGAGGGTAGATCTCCCCTTAATATATACTTATAGACTCTCTACACTAGTCGCCAGCCTCAAGTGATCAAGGAGAAATCATTATTTTATGTTTCACTTTTTCTTAGTGAAATAGTCATTCTTGGAAGATACATCACAAAACTAGTCTAGGAAAAGACACCCCCATAACATAAATTCCAGATTTTATATAATATATGTATACTTTTACATGTATAATAAGTATTGCTACCAACTCCCATGATCAAATGTTTAGTATATTTTGGAACCATTCATATAATAAATCTTCAGTTTATACTATAATATAATATACAAATACACTACTAGAATTTTGACCCACATCCACGAATCTATAGCCACAGACAATACAAACTGTTTCTATAGATCACTTATACATACGCCTGTTTTTATCTTCGTAGAATTAGCTCCCTATGTGAGCCCTTTCCTCCCCCATCCTCACGAGTTTCTGATCCCCCTACCCCACGATCCTACTCCCTCCTGTGATCCTCTTCCTCTCCCGATGTCTCCGACGAGGCCACCACACCTACCTGCGACCCTCATTCTCCGACGCTGCTCCGGCACGGTTCCAACGCGACCACCCCCACCCCCCTCGCGATCCTCCTCCTCTCATGACGTCTCCGCGGCAACCCCACCTCCCCGCGACCCTCCTTCTATGATGAGGCTCCAGCACGGTTCCGACGCGGTCACCTCACCTCTCGGGATCCTCCTCCTTCGACACGGCCACCCCAACTCCCAGGATCCTCATCATACACAAGGCCGACCCAGGAAACACCATTACCCAAGGTAGGTCCAGAAATTTTTCCCCTTTTATTTTGTTAGAAAATTAGCATGAATAATCTGGATTTCAAATGAATCAAAAGGGTTTTACATGGGTGTCTTGTCAATCAAGACCAGGTGATGATCCCCTTCAATAGTAGTAATTTCCTGGACTGGAAACCTCACACTCATCCCCTTCATTTCTGGGAATCCCCATATAATATTGCGTATTCCAACCTCTATAATTAGGTTCTTAAGCGAAATAATCTAAATAAATAAATAAAGAAACCAGGCCAGGTGAAACTAGTGAAGAATCACGCAAGGAGGCAGTGGTTCTAGTGAAAATGAATGTGATGTATATGACAGCCGCATCAAGAGAGATGAGTGAGGAAAAGGTGTGTTAGGGGCCAAACATGTTGCAGGTAGTGACCTGGATGAACATCATGTTACTCCCAGATGAAATCCTGGAATTGAACATTTCTATGGCAGGAAGGTTCGGGTTTTCGGGATCGCAGGGAGGATGGGTGGCGCGTAAAGATGGAGATGTAGTAAGCGAATAAAAAGAGTGGCTGGTTTCCCCCTTCCTACTTGTTTCCCTAACCCGAGAGCTTGTGGGGCTTGACCTTGGGTTGGCCCTGATCATACACGTGATCAATCCATGAATAAGGTACATTTATGTAGTGTTGATTTCATTGGTACACTATATAGGTATGATCCCATACTTAGAAAAGTTTCTAGGTATGGTTGACAGTGGGGATTAAAATCTAGAATACCCAAAAATTAAAATAGACATCCTAATATCAATTCCCATTCCTGCTATTCAAAAAAAATGCTTAAAGAATCCCGCAATTGGCTTGTTGGTTTGAAGGTGGGGTGACATCAATTACTAGAAAGAAAACATGTTAGTTCATTTTTACTTCATCCCAAGATTCCCAATTTCTCAAATTTACTTTAGGAATGTGAGAATAAACCTTGGGTTTATATCATCATCCCTTGATGAGGATCATAAGATTTTTCATGACATGATTTATATGATCGATAAACCAGATATGTCCACATTCTCAATGTTAACCTTAGGATAATTAAATTCTTTGGAGTTTAACTTGTTATTAAGATACAACCAGGAGCAAGATGAGTGGGTGACCAAAGTTTTGTCTAAATGAATCCCAATTAAGTTGAAAATACATATCTGGAGGTTTTATAGTATGGGCATTCCAACTAAAATTAATATCCATAGAAAATTAATTTTGATACCCTCACCATGTATGTATTGTGATAGGCTAAAATATGAGTTAGTCTAGAACATATGTTTTGATGTAGAATGAGCCCTCTTTTCTTGGGACCTTATTGGGAAACTTATGGGATTTCAATTTTAGGGGGGGATACATCTATTACTTTTTGTGTACATTACTTCAAAGTGTTGAGAAACATTCATATATGGTTTAACTTCATGTAATAGTGTTTTCAGTGGTGTTTTGGGTGGTTTAGGAGAGAAGGAACAAGGGTCGTGAAGGGAAGAATAACTTTGTATATTCATTCATGTTCATGTGCTCTCTCTCATGGACAAACTAGGTTCCCTTCTTCTTATTGAAAATAGAATGGCTACTAGTAAGTGGATCCTCCCTAGAAATGTGATTACAAAATATAGAGCTCCTCTAGGGTAGTCGATCAAGTGGATACCCCCCAATGTTGTACTAAAACATAATGTGAACGGGTCATGTAAATATGGAGTTATGAAGAGGGATTGTGCATGATTATAGGGGATCTATGGTTATCGAATATAGTTTCTTTTATGGTTTAGGTAATTCTATCTGGGTGGAGAAAAGATCTTTACTCAGCAGCCTTTAAATTTGGATGATAGATAACCTCAATATTTTTATGGTTTAGTAGAACTCCAAGATTCTTTTAAGACTCCTACATGATGATGCTAGTGCTCCTTAGTATTAATTTCATAATATTAGGAAGTTTATCTCCCCCATCTATCAAGGCACAAATATCATTCATTCTTAGGGGAGGGGAACTTTTCTGCATAAAATTTATCCAGTAAAGAGGTACCTTATGAGCTTCTTGTTATCTATCATATTACAGGGGATCTTCCACATTACTATGAAATTATTATTAGTGGTGAAACCATCATTATTCACCACTTTAGACTCATAAATTGCAAGATTTTCCAATAAATGGTTCTTCTTGAGTGATCAATAATATCCCAACTATTACGTAAATCATGGAACTTCTTCTAGGGATAACATTAATGGAGGAGAATGATCTTAATAATCAGGATATTTATGAATAAAACAATTTCCATCACTTGTACAATGAAAATACTAAATTAATTTGGTTGGATAATCAATTACCTAATAAAATACATGGTTTAAATTCTAACCATCTGGAAAATTTTCCAACCCATGGCCAATTTTAATCCCAACCATCTCAACATCGAATCCAATCTTTTCTATATAAATTTTTAGAATAATTTTTTAAAAAAATATTGAAAATTAATTATCAATTTTCATCATTGGGATTATATATATAAAAAATTTAAATGGTTATGGAAGCCATTCCCACTCAGGTATATCCTTCCTCAATATCATAGAAGAATCTTGTTAGACACAAACCTCTCATGAATAACATAATGTAGTTATTATTACCAAGAGTGGGAAAAAAATTTTAAAACCTAAACCATTGATTCCTAAACAATTATAGTCTTCAAAATCATAGGAAAAATCTGAATAACCATCATTAGAAACTGAAAAATCAAAGATGGATAATGAGAGAATTGGTTAGGGAATGTTGAAATTCAACTAGAAGAACATGTGGAAATTGTTGATGGGTGTTAAAATCTGGAGAAAACCAATTTTCTATATTCAAACAAGATAAATTTGACATCTTGGAATGATTTTCCAAAATCTTATTGTATTATTCATGGGATATTGTCAGGAAAATATAGGAGATTGAAGATTTTAGATAAAGACATAACAACTCTCATAGATAGACACATGTAACCCATCCAATGAATAATGAGATTGACCTTTCTTATCGATACTGAAATAATATGTGGAAGATGGCCTTGATGTGGCCATTAGATAAATAACCACATACCCACTTATAAATAGATTGATCGATTACAAAATTATAATATATCATAATGGTTTTTGATTAGTTAATTGTTTTATTTGGTGATGGTGTTTAGACTACTGATCTTTTAATCATCAATGAAGTTGGTAAAATAGAGATGTGAAGTTCTCATTTCTTTCCAAAAGTATCATGTGTTCTCAATTCATATATCCAATTATTGTTTTTTATTCCCATATCTAAATGAGGAAATGATATTTCTGGACTTGAAGAATTAAGAAGACATCCATGGGAAACCATTTTCAAGTTGAACGGGAATAACAGGGATGCCGTTAAAGAAGATATTTTCTCATAGTGGGATGATTTGATTTGTAAGAATTAGGTGGTGAATGCAGTTGTGGAAAGAATCCTCTTCAAGAGTTAGGTATGGATGTAGTTTAAATTGAGAGTTATATGACTGGATTTATGTCAATTTTTATTTTCTTGATATATGTGAACCAATTTTATGTTAAGATGTAATACAATTTAAAATAATAAGAAAATACTGCTTAAAATTATTTACTTTATAAGGAGAGACATTCCCCCATAATAATACATTTATTTAAATGAATTTATATTTTCATCTCTCTAGTGTGATTTTCATGAAATCAGATTATTTCCATATGAGTAGTAGATTATTATCCATGCTCCTTAAAATTTTATCATGATTTTCTCAATTAATTTAGTTTACACATAATTCTACCACAATTTTCATTCATTTCTAATATGATGCAGGGGAGTGTAGAGTGATTAAGGTGTGACTAAACATTCTGAATTACCATGGGTAGGTGAATGTAGTGTATCAAAAATCATTTTTTTACAACATAACCTAACATACTGAAGAGATAGTGAATGGATTGAGATCATGGGTCATTCCAGGGTATTATTTAGGGGGTTGAATTTATTTTGTAAGAGATTATTATAAAATTGATGAGAGAATTATATAAGGGCACCCTTCATTATATTAATCATTTTTCACTTTTATTTTATTTCTTCTATTCACTTGTGGTTCCACTCCTTCATCATTTCATTATTTTAAAAATAATATTGTTAGATTAGTTTAGGTGTAAGGAAAATGAATGATTATATCCATCCATGCACCATTTGTTCCCTATCTCTTTTTACTATAAAATGTAGTATTTTTAATTTTATATTGTATTAAATTTCCAGATTGGAGTTGCAAATTAGTTTCAATAATGTTTTGAGGTATTCATCAGATCTACCTAATGAATTAGAAATCACGGGTGTTTTGCATGCTGCACTTTTATCATCCTTTTGGAATCATTATTTTGTTTAAGTACATTCTTAATAAAGACTATCTGTTAATGCTTATATGATAGAATGATTTATATTTCTGTTTTATATAATAATGCTCAGTTGAATCCACATTTGATTAAATTGGACAGAGGGTTGAATAGTTCTTATTTACATGATTGTCAGGTTGGTCCGAGAGGAAAATGAAGACTTTTTTTTAAGTGAAGCACTTCTAATTATGAAAGTGCAAAAAAAGTTGATGTTGCAGTATGATTTTCTATATGGAGTTTTGCAACACTTTTTTCCTAATAAGGTTACTCATTTTCCTCATTATGTGAGGTTTTATTATATTTCATGTTTATATCCTCTTTCATTTTATTGTAATACATTTCGGGATTGGTATTATTCAAGTATTCATGATTTTATCTTCTATTTATAAAATGATACCTGTGTGTAATTGTTGTTTTGAACATTTTAGAAGAAAAATAAAGGACACACCTATCCTCTAGTTATTGATTACATTATATAAATTGGCCACTTTATAAGTTATAGACAATTTAGGGATCGGGAGGTTAATTATATATTATTGATACACTACTATAGAAATAAATATAAAAAGAGATGAATATTATAACGCCTTTTAATTAGGGAGGGCTGGTTTGGGGGGGCTGATTTGGGGGGGGGGTAGTACAGGGGTGGGGGTGGTGTAGGGGGTTGGGGGTTGGTGGAGGATAGGGGGGTTGGGGGCTGGTGCAGGCTAGAGGACTGGGGGTGGTGTAGGGGGGAGGGGACTTGTTTTGGGGGGAAGGGACTGGTTTGGGGGGGGGGCTGGTGAAGGGTGGGGGGTTGGGGGGCTGGTGGATGCTAGGGGAGGGGGTGGTTTGGGGGGAGGGGACTGGTTTTGGGGGTAGGGGACTGGTTTGGTGGGGGTAGGATAGTACATGGGAAGGGGTGGTGGTGGTGAAGGGGGCTTTTGGGGGCTGGTGTAGGGGTGGAGGCTGGTGTAGGCTAGGGGGTGGGGGCTGGTGCAGGCTAGCGGCTAGGGGTGGTGTAGGGGTAGAGGGTGAGGGGGGGGGGGTAGGGGATGGTTGTGGGGGAGGTGACTGGTTTAGGGGGGAGGCTACTATAGGGGGGGCGGGTGTAGGGTGGTTAGGGGGGCTGGTACATGGGTACGAGGAAGGGTCGTGCTTGGAAGAGGCTACATGGCTACAGGAGGGGGTGAGAAGTAAGTGGTCATTGGGCTGGGTTGTGGCCCTGGAGGTTGAAATAATTCAATATTTTCATGATTACAAGAAAAAATAGCAGTAACCTACATTGATGTACGTATCATTTACTCATTCTCCCTATTTTTCATCTCGGACTGCAGTGTCGAAGAAAAGGTAGATTTTGGTGACTAGTCAGTTCAGCTGGATCATGTGCTAGTTTAGAAACCTCTTTCTTCTTATTTAACTACATCTATATTGGCTCTAAATTCCCCATATCACCCAACATTTATGTTTCCTCAATAGTTTTAAGTTTTTCTTTTGTTTGAGTAGTCATAGCCTCTAATTATTCCACCACCACACCTCCAAATCTCTTAATCGACAGTACTTTAAAGTGAGTCCAGGTGGGGCCATTCTTTTTTAGTTCAAAAAAGAAATAAAAAACCCAAGAGTAGGCCTTTTCTGGAGATGATTGAAAAGGAGGAACTAGACACTGAGGAGCAGGCCTTTTTTGGAGAAATTGCTGATATGGTCTTGCATACTGTGCAGCAGAAAGAACAGGAAGAGGGTGAGGCTGCAAAAACTGATATAGATAGACATAATTCTCAGATTTCTACTACAATAGGTACTCTCAATGGCTTCCAATATGATACTTCCTCTGAAGCCACAGAACCCACTATACTAGACACCCAGCCTGCTACTGATGTTTCTATGTATACATCTAATGCATGTATTGATGAGGGGACTTCAACACTGAAATCCAACACTCAACAACCTGATACAACTAGGGATGATCATGTTCAAGAGGATCTTAACCACCTGGATAATCATAATTCAAGTAATAGCATAATTAACACTGTCCATGGAACCTCCAACATAATTCCAGATCTGAATGAAGAATGTGGAATTGAGATTTCCAAGCACCTGGACACTACTATCCAGGACACCTATGCTATGACTACTGACAGTGCAAAACAACATAAACTCTCCACACCTTCACACAGCGATGAGATACTAGAAAAATCAACAGTTCAGAATCTAGTTTGCAATATGCATATGGATGATTTTAGCAAAACGCAAGACATGAAAGATGATGACGATGGTCTGGAACTATAACAGACACATACAACCAGTTCTTCCATCATTGCAACACATTTTAAAGCAAAACATCATTAAAAGAGTATGATTTTTCTTATACTCTACGTTTTTTTGTTAATGGTCATGTTATTTAGTATTGGGATGTACATATCAATTTGAATATTATATGTTCATTGTTCGTTATGGATTCGTGTATCATTTATCATGTACTATTGACACACTGATCACATATATATAAGAAGTTTTTATATCTCATTTCTTTTCCCGATATTTTCTTATAGGTGGATTCTTATGATAAGACCGGTTCTATCCACCACCATCGAATTCAATCAGTTCAATATTTGGGTAAGGTTTATTTCGTTTTTATTCTTTGTCCCAATTTTAATTTGGGATTTTTTTATTTTTGGGTTCCTTATATTTTTGTTCTGTGTTTTGGATTTCGTTGAGGTGGATTCGAGTCACCGTTGACGAAGGATTACATGTGTATACATAGTTAGGAATATTCATATAAATGTTCCCCCTTTATATATATTCACTCATGGCAGTATGAATATATATACTGTGGCTAGGTGTGCTTATATATAGATATGAAAAATGCATACCCGTGTAAGTGTAAAAGGGTATATGCAATTATAAACATATATCTAAGGACCCCCCTTGTACATATGTGGCCATGAAAATATGTACATAGGGGAAAGGTGTCCTTATATATATGTTAAGTTGCATATGCTTGCAAGTGGAAAAAAGGAAGATTCGAGTTGTTGTTAAAAGCAAACGCGCCTTGAGGTTGAGGTAGAGTCCCTCTCCTAGCCTATTTAATTCAAGAATGTTTTAAATTGCATTTATTTTACTTCTTAATTCTGCATGTTTATATTAAATTACAATTCTTTAATAATTGTTAGTTAAGATAATTGTTTTGTTTGATAAATAAGTCATGGTATTGTAATAAAACCCCCCCAACGGAGGTGCACTATCTGTGAAAACTCACAATGGTATACATTTCTTAACATTATTGGATTGTTGTTTTCCTTATACTAGATGTTGTTGTTATTCATAAATCACACATCGTATATAGAACCATGTAAAGGTATGGGGTTTAAATGAATTATATACTTATATTGAATAAATAGAAACATGAAAATCCAAATTAAACTATGATTTTTTATTCAAATTAGTGGAATATTCCATGAATAAAGAGATGGATTCTTTAAAGCTAAAAAAATCAGATATGGCTGAACATTAAGTGGTTAGAAAGGAACATAAAAATGAGTGGGTTTACTAAATTAATTAATAGAATTATGTTTATAAATGATAAAAATTATTGATGGTAATAATGTGTTATTAGTAGAATGAAAAAGTTTATTTTTTTGAAATATTCTCACTAAATATAAGCATTATATCATCTAAACAATTCTAGGTATGGTGGAATTTGAAAATATTCTTCTATATTTGGTGGACATCATGACAAATTTGCTTCATGGTGAGTTTAAATAATAAATCAACACGTAACAACCAATATGAGTACTAAAAATTGGGATCCATGACTTGGTTTGTATATTGTATAAAATCTTGTATAGAATAAAGCAAGTACCGTGATAGTGGAATCAAAATTTTGAATCATTTATCACTTATGAAGGCTTTGATAGTTGCAATAGAGAAAATTACTTCTATTAAAATAATTGGGATAATGGTACCTTCATAAATTTCATATTGTATTTCAATTACATGTTTCTACTTGGACTAGATGATTGAATGATTTAGAAATCTATGGATAATTTTTTGGATGTTTTGAGATGAAAAATATGAAGAAATTCAAGAAGATATTGTGGATAAGTATAGAAATAGATAATAAGAATGTAGATTTAGTAATAACCCATAAGGATCATATCAATAGGATCATCAAAAGGTTGGTCATGAAAAGATGAGAAACAGTGACTACCCATCTTGCATGCCACTTCAACTTGACCAAGGCATAAGAACTCACAATGGAAGAAGAGTGCCAATACATAGAGAAAGTTCCATATTCCTCAAGTGTTGAAATTTTAATGTATACAATGATATTTACTCAATAATGTATTGTTCTTATAGTGGTATTTGTTTTCATATTCATCTAAAACCATGTAAAGGGACATTGGGATGTCATTATAGAGAAAACCAACCTATTGGTACATGTCTATTACTGAATTTTTAAGATAAATAAAATAATAATACATTCATGGATCTAAATGTTTAGTATCATAGGAAAATTAGGTTCATAAAACACATGTACATAACACAAATACATTATTTAGAAACTGGGAATGGATGGAGTGGGGAAGGGGGGGGGGCTGTGCCGGCTAGGGGCTGGGTGGAGGGGGAAGGGGGCAGGGTGGAGGGGGGGGGGGCATGGTGGAGGGGGGTAGGGGGGAATGGGGCAGGGGGAAGGGGGAGGGTGGAGGGGGTTAGGGGACAAGGGGGTGTAGGGGGGTGAAGGGGGGGGGTGTGCAGGCTAGGGGGCGGGGTGGAGGGGGGTAAGGGGCAGGGTGCAGGGTGGAGGGGGCAGGGGGCAGGGTGGAGGGGGGCAGGGGGCAGGGGGCAAGGGTCAGGGGGAGGGTGGAGTGGGGTAGGGGGTAGGGGGAAGGGGGCCGGGGGCAGGGTGAATGGGGGCAGGGGGGGGAAGGTTGGAGAGGGGCAGGGGGCAGGGGCAGTGGGCAGGGGGGAGGGTGGAGTGGTGCAGCTATGGACAGGTTAACAACAGCCCCTGTCCGGGGTTTGAAACCTAAAAATTCCTTTTCCCTTTTCTTTTCTTTTATTTCCTTTAGTTATATTACTATTTAATAACATTTTTCTTGTGTTTTCTGGGCACGAAAAAAGCTGGACATCACCTATTGAAGATTAAATCATACTATTGTTGTAAGTATAAACAAACATCCAGGTTCATGTTTCTACTCTGTTTTCAATTTTTTTTATGTTTTCCACCTTCCTCATTAAATATTATGTGAGACATTGCCTATTTAATTTGAAGGCTTTGGTAAAATACATTTAATGTGTGAAGGTGAGTATACCTAGTGAGGGAGCAACAACTTTATTTAGAAAGATCCAACACACCGCAGTCCTTCCACGGTCATGCCATGGTCACGGCGCGGTCACGCCGCGGTCACATTGTGGTCACGTCATAGTCACGCCGCGGTAAATGCCGTGATTTGGTCCTGCTCCAGCCACATCCAGCCTAGACCAGCCCCCTTCCACCTTCATTTCAGCCCGCTGCCACTAGCATTCCAGCCCACAACAGCCCCCCTGCCACCTTCAAATCAGCCCACACCATCCCTCAACACTTGCAACCAGCCCCCTTCCACTGGCATTCCAGCCTCCTCTATCTCCATTCGCTCCTGGAAGGATGATGCTGCCCCATAGATGTCGCTGGACCGGGCCAACACGCCACAGTCACACCACTATCGCACCACGGTAATGCCGTGATTTGGCCCTACTCCGACCACATCCAGCACACACTTGCCCCCTTACACCTTCATTTCAGCCCGCTTCCACTAGCATTCCAGCCCGCAAGAGCCCCCCTTTCCCCTTCGAATCAGCCCGCACCATCCCCCCAACACTTGAAACTAGCCCCCTTCCACCAGCATTCCAGCCTCCTCCCGCTCCCTTCACTCTTGGCTAGAAGACACTGCCCTGTGGATGTCGCCGGACAGGGCCAACACGCCACGGTCACGCCGCGGCAATGCCGTGATTTGGCCCTTCTCCAGCCACATCCAGCCCACACCAGCCCCCTTCCACCTTCATTTCAGCCTGCTGCCACCAGCATTCCAGCCTGCAACTGCCCCCCTGCCCCCTTCGAATCATCCCACACCATCCCCCCAACACCTGCAACCAGCCCCCTTCCACCAGCATTCAAGCCTCCTCCCACTCCCTTTGCTCCTTCCCGGAAGATGGTACCTTGCAGATGTCGCTAGACCAGGCCAACACACTGTGGTCATGCCGCGGTCACACCACGGTCACACCACGGTCACGTCGTGATCACGCCGCGGTAATGCCGTGATTTGGACCTGCTCTAGGAAAACACTCTGCGGCGGTTCACAGTGATTATATTCCATGACTCTTTTGATCAATGTTGAGACTGACTAATCTCAATT
Source organism: Viscum album (assembly GCA_963277665.1). Classification (NCBI taxonomy): domain Eukaryota; kingdom Viridiplantae; phylum Streptophyta; class Magnoliopsida; order Santalales; family Viscaceae; genus Viscum; species Viscum album. The sequence goes on from OY728147.1 coordinate 285,099,601, forward strand.
TCTGCCGGCGGGGCGATGACCAGAATGTTGCCCCCACCTCCTCCCGCTCTCTTCGCTCGTGGATGGAAGATGCTGCCCCCACAGATGTTTCTGGACTGGGGCCGACATGCTGCGGGTCACATTGCAGTTACGCTGCGGTCATGCCTTAGTCACACCGCGGTCACGTCACAGTCACACCATGGTCACGCCCACAATAATGTAGTTATTTGGCCCTGTTCCAGGATGACACCCTGTGGTAGTTCTCAATAATATCATTACAAGAGTCTTGTGATCAATGTTGAGACTGACTAATCACAATTTCTGTCGGCAGGGCGACGACCGGAATGTTGCCTCACCTCCTCCGACTCCCTTCGCTCCATGGCTGAATGATGCTGCCTTACGGATGTCGCTGGACCGGGCCAACACGTCGCGGTCATGTTCCGGTCACGCCGTGGTCACGCCACGGTCACGCTGCGGTCGCGCCGCGGTCACACCCCGGTCACACCGTGATTTGGCCTGACTCCAGGATGAAAACCCGTGACATGTCGCAGTGATAGTATTCCATGAGTCTTGTGATCAATGTTGAGACTATATAATCATAAATTCTACCAGCGGGGCGATGACCGAAATGTTTCCCCACCTCCTCCTACTCCCTTCGCTCCTAGCCGGATGATGCTGCCCCACGGATGTCACTGGACCAGACCAACACGCCACGGTCACGCCGCAGAAATGCTATGATTTGGCCCTACTCCAAGATGAATCATTAAACATTCAATCAAATTTACATTCATAAATTTCTGAAATGTTTCTTCTAAACATAAAAACAGATTAATCAATGATACAAATAGGCTGAGATGATTCATGATGGCAGGATCTCGTAAAGTTAGCTTCTCAATAAGATATTGTTTATTATCTTGTAGAACATTATGTTGTACGTTGTCACACTAAAGAGTATGAATATATCATTGAAACTATTAATGACAACTATATTGGGTTAAAACCTTATGACTAAATTTAAAGAGGTTTGATGTTGTATATTTTGAGGTTATAGATTGATTGGAACAACTTCTAACATATTCAATGTGACTCCAAAAATATCTTTTTAAATCTATAAAATCCATTTTAGAAATTTAATCTTCATTGATCTTTCCAAACTAGTCATCCATTTATAAAAAAACAAAATAACTTCTTGTAACTGTATTATCTCATAGATTAGTAACATGAGTCTGTAAAGAATCAATATCATCTCCATGAATAGTTTAATTTCTTAAATTTTCAAATGATTTTATTAAAGCCTTTAATTAACTATGAGAATGTATATTTTATTCTCATATCTTCTTAAAATGATCAAGAAATCCTTTGATTATGTATTCAATGAATCAAAATATTGTTCATCTTTTTCTTTAGATGATTGGACTCTATCAATAGTGGGATAAGATTGATCTCCAATTTTCTAAATAGAGGAAAAGAATTCAGTCTCAAAAACAACTTTAATATCAGTATGAATAAACTGTTTCATGTCTATGTAATATCAATATGATAGAAATTGATTGGATTTGGACTATCACATTTGTGTCAAAGAATACTAATTGATATTGATGATTTCTTTTATCATTGTCTTTAACTTGTTCTTCAGTAAAAGACCATTGATTCTCATTTTCATCATGATTGATAATAAAAGCCTCTTTCTATTCTCTGTTCTATGGTTGAGTAATTTCACTAGATACTGAAACCACTATGTTTTGTGCAAGAACTGTAGTACCCTAAAATGTAGGTTTGGTCCTCTGACTATTTCATATTACAAGGGCCTCCAACTATGTTTACCCCAAATGTTATTCTATAGATTGAGGTAATATATTTCAGGATCTATATTAGAGATATTGTATCTAATTCATTTTCTATTTTCTAGAACTTGGAAATCTATTATGGACATTGCATTATCTTCTTCATGAATTTGCACTGAAGGTGAAGATCCTAAGATCCCTCTCCCCTCCTACGAAATATGACCCAATCTTTTTTGGTATTTTTCACCAAAAGTTAATAGTTTCATAATCACATAATCCATACAACAGACCACTCAACTCACCTATAATAAACACCATCAATCAAACCCACCTTCCTATACCCTTACAAAACAACAAACCATCCACCTACCACCCAACCACAACACCGCTCCCCTAAACACTAATAATTGCAGTCATCCCACCCAACACCAAACAAAACCCAACCCTCCTAGCCACTCACACCAGAATAGCTACTGCAACCCAAAAGGATGCTTGAAATCACCCATCTAATAAAGAATACCTTCATCTAGGAACAACAACACTAGTCCATACGCAAATCGAACCACCTACTACATCATGAAACTTGAAGCCAAGGAAACATTCAACAATATCATGGCACCAGACCACCACATTTGACCACGCAAAGACTCAAGAAAATAATATCCTAACATCACCATATGAAAAAGACCAGCCACCAAAGGAATTCCCAACCAGTCATCCAAAAACTCAACCACAACCATCCACAACAATTCCCCTACATGTAGCCAAGTATTAGGAAAACCACAACCCAAAAAGTAACCAATCAACCAAAAACTAGAAATCCCCGCTTGAATCACCCACACCATGAACCCTATACTCTACAATTTCACCTAGAATAATAACATGTGACTCTATTCGAACCACAATAGAATCATCCCCACACACTCAAATCAGGCATCCTCTACACAGGATCCTTGCACTATAAACATCCCACACCCACCCAACACAATAATAGCAACAAGAACCGCCACAAGAACATCGCATGCATGACCCACACAAGCCGAGAACCAGCCAAAAAATCCACTCTACATTCCTACCCCTTTCCAACAGATAAATCCAGTACGAAAAACCCACAATGGACCCAAGGGAAGCACAACAGTATAGGGTTTCCAGGAGGGGGGGGGGGGGGCTGCTGTCTGGGTGGGGCGGTCCAAGGGGGTATCTAAGAGGGAGGGGGGTTTCCAGGAGGGAGGGGGGTGTCCAAGAGGGGGGGGGGGGTGTCCAGCAGGGGTGGTTAATGGGTTGTCCGGTAGGGGGGCTGTTGTCCCGGTGGGGTTGTCATGGGGGGGTCTGTCCAGGTGGGTTTCCAGGAGGGGGTGGGGGTGGGGGGCTGTTCAGGGGGTAGAGGGGGTGATGTTGTCCGGGGGGATACTTTCTAGGTGGGGTTGTCTAGGGGGGTTGTCTAAGAGGGAGGGGGTGGGGGGGGTCCTGCGAGGGCTGCTATCCAGGGGGGATGTCCGGGTGGGGTTGTCCAGGAGGGGTCTGTCCAGGAGGGAGGGGGTGTCCAGGAGGGTGGGGGGGTCTGTCCAGGGGGTTTCCAGGAGGGAGGGGGTGTCTAGGAGGGGGGGGGGGGTGGGTCTGTCCAGGGGGTGACTGGGGTCGTTACAAGGTGAGAAGGGGGGCATTAAGATTCGCATACTAACAACTTTTCTTGAGAACTTCATATTCTTTTTCAACTAGCATGGGAACCTCCAACTCCCTTATATACTACCCATATCTTAATTGTCTCATCAATATGATGGGGTACTCCAACTAACTTGCAAGCCATTTATCATCTGCATATTGGCATGAAACAACCTGTCTTCTTCATTTACACCCTAATATCTTGCACTCATCTCAATACACATGTTGAAAACATTCAAGTACATGTAGCAGGTTTTAGAAATCAGCCTTGAGACCTCAAATTTCCTCAACTTCTTGTCATTGATTAATTAAATCTCTCCCCCCTAATATCAGAATTTATGTTGTGGGCTACTGCAGGAGTTGGGGGGGTGGGGGTGAAAGGGGGTTGTTCAGGGGGGGATGTGGGTGCAGGGGGGCTGTCCAGGGGGGCTGTCCAGGGGGGTGTAAGGGCTATCCAAGGGGGTGTAAGGGGATATCCAAGGGGGGTTGTCCAGGGGGGTGTAAGGGGCTATCCAGGGAGGGTGTGCAAGGTGGGGTGGGGGGTGTGTTGGGGGGTCTACATGAGGGGGGGGGGGGCTGAAGGGAGGGAGGGGGGCTGCAGGGAGGGGGGGATACTGCAGGAGTTGGGGGTGGGGGAAAGGGGGCTGTCCGGGGGGGGGGGGGTTGCAAGGGGTTATCCAGGGGGCATGGGGATGCAGGGGGGCTGTCCAGGGGGGTGAAAGGGCTGTCCAATGGGGTGAAAGGGCTGCCCAGGGGGGGGGGGTGCAAGGGTTGTCCAGGGGGAGTGAAAGGGGGCTGTCCAGGGGGGCATGTGGGCTGTCCAGGGGGGGATGGGGGCTGTCTAGGGGGTGCAAGGGGGCTCTATGGGGGGGGGTGCAAGGGGGATGTCCGGGGGTGAAAGGGGGCTGTCCGGGGGGGGGGGGGCATAGGGGGATGTCTAGGGGGTTCACGGGCTATCCAGGGGGCTGTTTTGGGGGGAGGGGTTGTGGGGTTTTTTAATGAAATGTCAAGCCCTAAAGCCACAGTTTTAAACCGTGGCCGTAGACCTAAAGCCACGTTTTTAAACCGTGGATAAAGCTATATAGCCATGGTTTTGAACCATGGCTATAGGCTTTGTGCGGCTTAATCTTCTGCCACGGTTTCAAACAATAGAAATACCACATAGCCATAGTTTGAAACCGTGCCTATAGAGCTATAGCTATGGTTTAAACCATGGCTAAAGGGCTTTAGCCACAGTTTGAAACCATGGCTATAGCTCTTGCCCTATAGCCATGCCATTAACAGCCACGGTTCGTTGAACCGTGGCTCTAACCTATAGCTATGGTTTTGGGGTATATAGCCACGGTTTGATACCGTGGCTATAGACTAAATTTGCAGTAGTGATAAATCATCAACAAAATCCTCCAATTGTCTTTAATTATCACCTTATTACATGTAATCATGTGAGGATACACATAAAAGAAAAGTTGAGCTAAAATACACAGGGAGGAATAATAGGGAAGAAACATGAAACATGAAATAATATAGTATATGGTAGAACATTACCACCATCAACATATTATAGGAATAGGATCTTAATCAAAATCATAAGAGAATCATTTAAAAATTCAATTGAATATAGAATATGAATAATAAAGAAACATTATGATATCCTGATAAAATTATACATATATATATTTAAAAAATATTTAATCAATATTTCATAAAACATTTGAGTGAATGTAATAATTTCATAAAATGTTAACATATATAGATCATGTTTACACATTACACCCATAATCCAAGGCATCCAAACTCGTACTCCTAGGCCTGGTCAAAAAACAATTTTCATCCAGCTTTAACACTAAGTAAGATATCAAAAAAAAAACACACATATATTCCAATTATTTAAAAATTAAATATCACATTAGACACATGATCCTAAGAATAGAATGTTTAGTTTCTTTTTTTTCTACTATATAAGAATATAATTTTATATTACTTTTTAATATTTCTTTAAAATCAAACCACACTTGAATCCTTTCCAAACTCCACAAAATATAAACTCTATTTTATGAATTATTTATTAGAAACATAATAAAGGGGTAAGATAAAGATTAGATATAAGGGAATATATTAAATAAGAACACTCTATAATTGTTGGGTCAGTATGTTTTATAATGTGATTCTTTCACATTATTTAAATATTATAGAAATATAGTTATATAATTAAAAAAACTTTAATGTTTTTATTTATAATTTAAGATATAAAGATAAGTAATATAACACTAGAGACATATAAAATGAAATATGTATCTTCATGGAGGTAGTAGTATGCACATACACACATATATTTATTTCATTTTCAATATAATGTTAGAACTGTATGAATAGATTATTTTTCCACAATATTAATCCTAATATAAATAAAACTATAAAACATTAAATTAAATTTTTTACCCATCCATGAAACATGGATAATGAGAAAATCAACATTCATGCTGGAAGTAGTCCAAATATACATAAGATAATGTTTTCATTTTATATGGAAAAGTCGTGAAAGTTAGGTTTAAATTTATTCCATAAAAATAAAAATTATAATTTCAAAAATAAAATTAATTTGATAATGTTTTAATGGGTAATATGTGTATATAGTAGAAATATAAATAATGAAAAATATTATAGAGTAATTAGTATCTATGTTGAAAATTTGAACATTATCTTAAAGTATTTTTGGAAATAGAGGACTTAGGCCGAATTCATATGACTAGGGTATTTAGAAAATGGGAAAGGATTATATGGTAAGTAAAATGAGTATGTTTTAAAGGGAAATTCAATTTTTTTGGGGAAAACTTTTATGGGGAGGTATAAGTCCCCTTTTATAAGTGGATGGACATATTTTTTTAATCTAAATTTTTAATATAAATAGAACACATGTGTCACTAGGAGAGTGTATTAAAAAGATGAAAATAATAAAGACTAAATAGTTATTCTTCACACCACACCTAAAATAATCCTATTAAACAATGTTTTAAAATATTTTATGTATGTTATACTTATATTTTAAACATTGACCATTTTTTATTTTAGTTACCAATTCTAAAATAGGTGAATTTTTTAATACATAAAAATAAAATCGGGCTTGTTATATAATTTTTATATAATTATTCCAAATTTCAAATAAATTATATCATATTATATTTTTATGAATGAAAAAAATTAATTTTAATTTTAGCACACATAATTTGTAGAAACTATTTATAGAAAAGTGTACTTTTAAGCCTAGAAATTACGTATATGAAACAATTATAATTGTTGTTGATTTAAGGAAATCAATTATATTATTTTTAAAAAACTATAGAGATGTGACTTTTAAAAAATATGATTTATAGTTTCATCTCATGGATACTCAATAAAAATGAAAAAAACCAAAACTAATTGTATTAAAATAAATATTAATTAAATATCAAAATGAAAAATTTCAGTTTTATAAATTCAGAAATTTTTTTTAAATGAATCATTTTAAATAAATTTTTATTCGTTAAATTTTTGTATAAATTTTAATGTCGTAATTGGTTTATTATAATGTCCAAAAAGATACAGTATAGGTATACAATATATTTTTCTCTATTCACCAAAAGAAATTATTTCAGAAAAATCATAAAACATTACCATAATGAAATTTTAAAATAATTATTACAAAAATTAGATTCATGTAAAACTTATAAATTCATATTTTATATTGTAAAAAAGTCTACAAATGTTTTTTTCAAAGACTAATAATATTTTACTCTATATCATTTTTTAATATTATTTCATATATATTTATAATTCAATCAGTTTTAATATATTAGGTTGAAAAATTATGAAACATTATTTTAAAACTGATTAATTTAATATTGTTTGGTAATACTTGCAATAATTTAAAAATATTTATTTATAAAACAATTTTAAAAAAAGTTGATTAATTTTTTATCTTGTATCCTTTATTTTTAATTAATTGATTATAATTTGGATACATATCCCATAGTATAAAAATAATAATATGGTATAAATTTAATTTTTTTATAATAATGCCATTTATCATTTTTTTTCTTGAATTTTTATTATTGTTGTAATATTATAATTGTTTTTATATCATATATAATTATTTTAATAAGGTACATCATGGTTAATTTTAGTTTTATGTTGATTTCATGACACTATATTCAATATAAAATTTATTTCAAGGGAAATTAATAATAAAATCATAGGGTGTTATATTCTCCACACTAAATAAAATACATCGTAAAAATTTTAATTACTAATTATAATAAAAAATAGTTAATAATATCCATAAGATTTGAATTACTCAATATAAGGTTTTGAATGATATATCATTCTCCCAATCATAATAAATACTAAAGGAATCATTTTCCCTCCTAATATGCATATCCCCATTATTTTGTTTTTCAATCCTTTGAGATAAATACTCATATTTTGATAATTAATATAGAGTCTATTTGTAGACCAACTATCTATTCCCAAAATATCATTAAATTCATTAAACATGCACACAAAACATATTCACATAAACTTCAGCTTGGGATACAATAGTCATTCAACATGAAGTTTTCTTCGATAATTAAACCATCATTATGGTGATTTAATGTTCTTAAAAAAATCTTAGATATACCTTGGTACTTAGAATCAAAATACAACTTTACACCCACAAATCCTGTGTGGAGGATACGTGTACCTTAATTAACACAATTCAATTCATTATCGTGACTAAATTCAAAAAAAAAATTATTGAGTAGTGTTTTCATTGTTCCCATGCTTTTGGGGGTTAATGATGCCTGTTGTCATTTTTAACACTTGGATTTGTACATCGATTTGTTTAATATGTATATACCATGCATTCGAAGCACTTAAATGAGGGTGGAGAATATTTTTTGATATTTATAACTTCCATTGTATATGATTACATATTTATCTCTCTTCAAAAATCATTATATCTATGTCTAATTATTCTTCACTTGAATCATTTAATTCTTACATTTATTTATTCCCTTGAGTTATTATTCCAACATTCTTAAAATACAGGATGTTTAATATTCATTCCACGTTTTCCCCCATAACATTCATAAAACACTATCCTAATCTTATTTTGAGAGTTTGCGAATTTTTATGGTTCCAGTGGTTAATCATAACTCATGATAGTTGAGTATGTATGACTATAATATTTATTGCACAAGATTATATCACTTGTGGTTATTCATTTGGAGCATCACCACATTTTCCATTTCTTCTATTAATAACATGTTTTATCAATGATTCATCCATTACTCTACATAAAGGAAATATGAGGTATGATAATACTTAAATTAGTAAATGTTATAAAGATAACTATAATAAAAGAATGAATAACTCACAAATTACTTGTAAAACACTGTTAGAGGAATCTAAGGGTTTCAATCCAGGTTATCCATGCTTATTTTAATATTATGTTTTTATACTAAATATATTCAAATCCCTAATAATATTTTATAATAATAACGTGAATTATAAAATCATATCCAGTAGGAATTTCAAATAGGGTGTGAAGTTATGCGTGTTTGTTGTGCACTGGGTGAAGATCGAGTTAATACCCAAACAATATTTTAAAGGTTATTATCCCAAGGTACATCTATAATAGAGCCCACATCTACTAGTTTGTATCCCTAAAAATATTTCATTTCTAAGAAACTAATTTTTCTATAATTTACCAATTTTTTTTTATTTTTTCCTATACATAGACATAACTCTATGGTTTTTACTAAATTTATATATTACATATAAAAAAACAATTAAATTAATCACAAATACTAATTGAACCCTACTATAATACTAATTGTGGTTCCATAGTCCTATAATCTCTACTCTGGTGATAGAAATAGATAATATATAATTTGATTAAATATTATGTCTTATTTCATTAACTAAACATACCTATATTTCAATAATTGAAAAATTAATTCTCACATTAATCACATAATCCCAAGAACGGATACTTCATGGTCTTCATTGATCTTCTACAAAATAAATTTATATTTTGATAATTTTAAATATTTCACTATAAAAAACCATACTAGAATCATTTTTAAACACTTCATAAGTTATAATCATTTTAATAATTGGGGAATTGAATCATAAGAAAGGGGTGAGCTTAGACGATTGGTAAGGGTAATGAAAATATTACAATTGATGATCAGAAGTGATCATAAAATAATAATTTGGTTATAAGAATATAATTAAAGTCTAAGAAAATAATATTAAGAGAACATAATAAAATAAATATTCATCATAAGATATAAATCATGGATATGATCATAAGATAAGAAATAAACCAACAAAATATGAGAATGCAGAAACAAATATGATTGTGACCAAAAAATAAGGATGTAAATAATAAAATGAAAAGTTGCGAATAAATATCTTTTTCTCATAATATGGTGGAGTAGAAATAACTATTTAATCACCATAATGTAGTGGAGAAAGAATCACTACCTTATTCCCATAAACATTATGGAGCATATATCACTACCCAATTCTCATGACATCGTGGAGAAAATATCACTTTCCAATTCACATAACATATTGAAGCATGCATTAATACCTTAATCCCATAATATAGTAATTAAAACATCACTTTAATATTCCCATAACATAGTAGAGATAGCATCACTTCCTAGTTCTCATAGTTTAGTCAGCATCAATGCTTAATTTCAATAAATATCTCCTAAGATATTAAACATTAACAAATTTATTAGGGAGATACATGGGTACCACCTATCACATAATGATAAAAAATGCATACATTTTATAAGAGAAGATTATAATATTAATATTTCAAACACGACTGAATTAATCAATGGAAAAGAGATGAGTTTCATGAAAACTTCAATAGAATTCTACACAATACACGCAAAAAAATAAGGTTGATGGTATCATCTGAATATATCCAAGTGTAACAAAATAAATATCAAAATTTGTTTGAATATACTTAAAACACTAATAATAAAATTATGGTATTGTTCTATTTGACAAATGATATGAAAAATTCGCTTTATAAAATACTTGAAAATCCTGTAAAATTGTTTTCATTAAAATGAGATACATTAAGCATGTTTTTTTAATTTCTCTCTAAATAAAAAAATGGTTTTTTCAAATAAAAATATATTTATAAAATAATTTAAGTAATATTCATTGAGAATCCATAAAAATAATTAAATATTCAGTTCTTAAAAAATTACATCATCTTAAAACCCTTTTTAAAATAAAGAATTCATTTTTAGAATTAGACAATTAATTTTGATATATATTACAATATTTCAATTTCATTGAAAATTCATTATGAATCAAAATCATTTTTAAAAAACCATTTAAACAGTTGAAAGGTAATATATGTAAATAAGAATGCTAATAATGGACAAATAATACATTCACATAGAAAATGTTAAAATGTGATTCTTTTATGATAACAATACACAAAAAAATGTTTGGAAAATATTTAAAAATATTTTTAAAGAAGAAAAAATTAGGAATGTAATTTTAATCAATTATTGAATCCTGGATAAGGATATCCATCAAAATAATGAGTGTATAGAGGAGGAATATTCTCATCCTTAAAGAAGAGGTACAAGTATATTTATCTTATAAACTTCACATCAACAAAATTATTTACCAAGGGAAATTAAATTGAATAAAGATAGGTAAAAACTAAATAATAATCATAAGAGAATATATTTTTTGTTATTTTTTAGATAAATTACACACATGTTCTCCAAATATATAACATTTTTAAAGGAATATTACTTTTGAAAATGTGAATAAATATAAAACCCTTACAACATTATGACCGTTATAACAAAATTCCATGAACGATAGTACATTGGATGGATTTATAATCACCTTAATACTAATTAAATTGTGATATAAATTTATATTTCTTTAGTATATACACCACACAAAATAAAACAACCAGGGGATAAAACACAAGTCTAATAGAACAAAAGTTTTGATGTGAACCCCCTTACTATGTATTTGAACTTAGTCAAATGATATATATCATCCTATATAAAAAACATAAATAATTGAATAACTTATTTTAGAACCTTATTCACATATGTTACCTTTCAAAATATTCAATTATAATTCTTTATTATACAATTACTTATTAGTTTTGTCTTATTTTCCTCATAAAAGGTTTGAAATTTTAATTGTATTGTAGAAGATTTCTAATTCTGATGTTGATACACAATCATTGATTCCAATTTCAGAATTCCTAGATTATTTATGGTTTAGGAATATATTATAGTTACCCAAGAATTTCATATATAAATTTTACAAATATTATATGAATATTAATTATATTACATAAACACACGCACATGTATCATAATGGTTTAGTGACTTTCGATACCAGACCCAAAATATTTTTATTTCCTGAAATATATTTAAAATATCCAATAAATAACTTCCTATATAGTACTTTTCGTAGATATAACCTACTTAAAACCTTACTTTATATCCGAGGGAAAGGAAAAATAAGAAAGAGTGAGCTCAGACGCTTATTATGGGTAAAAATGGGAGATACATAAGCATAACATGAGCATGAGGGTATGAGAACATGAGAATAACATTTGAAAATCATACCCTGTATATCAAATATAAAAATATTTAGTCATGGAAAAGATATTGGAAATTAATTAGATATGAATCACAAAGAAATAAATGAACATGAGCCATTAGAACATAACATTGATATAAGTCATGAAATTGTGTCATGCATATATTTATAGAAAATAATTTATATAGTAATCAAGGATCAATAAAAATTATACCATAATGGAATGGGTTTGTAGTGACATGAAATTATAAATTAAGAACATCATATTCGATAGCATGTATGACATAAAACACTAAGATCATAAGGGAGTATAATATCTAGAGACATTAAAGTAAATTGAATATTTTTATTAATATAAATATATGATATATATTTTAATTCACATAATCCTGGGTTTTCCTATGCCGCAAAAAATAATGAGTTTATTTTATGGATTTTGTTACATGCAATGTTGAGTTTTACATAACACCAATATATTATTAAAATATTATTATTAACTATAATAAGACCTAACCTAAACATTAAATTAATTATTATGAATATTATTAACTAGCACATGTTAATATATATATATATATATATCAGATAAAATATTTTGATATTCATTTTATTTTTTATAGTTATAAGATATGAACAAACCAAATACTAGGCACAAAAACCTATATATTTATAATGGTACTTATAACACCTTTTAGTGGATATCATATTTTAAATCAAATTTTTTGGAACATTAAAAATTATATATGTCAAAATAAACATAATTTTCAAAATCCAAACATAAATATTACCTTCGGGTGGGTTTATGGTATTTTTTAATAAAGTTTCATTTTTTAAATAGTGAAAAATACTGAATTTTAAAACCAAACTACATTATCGTATGATTTAATTTTATGGTTAAATTATCGTCTAAATTGGTTATAATGTAAGAATAAAGAAAGTATACAAAAAATTAACTCAATCTAGGTCATTAGAATAGATTTTACTTTGATATCGGATATTAAATCATTCATTACTTTTAAAAAAATTATTTAAAAACCATATTTGTTTTCTCATCCGTGTGATTAAATTAAAATTAATTTATGCCGCTTTTGGGATTTGAATCTGAGAAAATTGATTAATTATTTATAATAAAATTAATTTATAATTTCTTATATGTTCAACAATTTTTTTTTCAAAAAAATAGTATTGAATGTAATTAACAGTAATTACAATTATTAAGAAAAAAATTATCATAATAATGGACTAAACCAATAAATTAAGCACTTAATGACCTAGAAAATTTTTGAAATCAATTTTATGGATATATTTTGACCATATACTCCATTTAATTAAAATTTTTATTATCGGTTCCAATTCACATTGGAAATACATGGTTGTAATTTCATTTTCACAATATATCTAGGATGCAACTCCTCCTCAAATATGGAAAGACACTTACACCTCCAACTTTCAAAAACCTCTCAATACATGTTGGATCAACCAAAATTTGACCAAATAGATCCTAAAAATTTCCTACCCTCATACATGAAACAACACCTTGTAAATAAATGAAACAAGGAATCCCTTTGGTGAAAAAATGAGTTACTAGAACAAGAGGTAACACCCTTCTTCAATCTCCATTGTTTTATTTTCACTGTCCACCCCTCAATTTATATTCTTAAATGATAATATAAAAAAATATTTATAATAAATATAATTACATTTTTTAGTTATTATTTTTATCCGTATTCTTAATCCCACTTCCATCTAATGTGTAATAAACCTACCATTTATGTGTACGGCGAACTACAGCCTTGCAAAATGATGTCTTTCATTTTTACTTTACACCCTCTCACGTTTGATAATTGTGATGGAAAAAATATTCATATATGATATTTATTATGTAGTTATTCTTCTTTAATTTTTATATTGTACATAATTATATTATTTACATTTTGTGAGAATACTATAACATCATTTGAGGAAGTGTGGACTACCGCCTCCTCAAAGTGATGTGATTAGTTCATGATATACATGAAATATACAAAGGATGGTTTAAAAAAAATATAACACATATATTATATATATATATATGATTATATTATTATAATATACATATATATAATTTAAGTTTCATTTATTTAATATTTAAATGAAACGAAAGTTGCCTTCATGGGAACGTATGACCTATCATCTCCATGGATGGTGTATTTCATTTACGATCCCCAAATTTGATGACTAATTATAAATAAATATATAAATAATATATATGATAATAAAATCAGGTTTTACATTATAGATATGATAATATCATGATCTATGTAAAAAAAATAACTAGTCAAAACATACTCTAAAAACTAGGCATTTAACACGAAGAGTAGTAAAAATAATGAAAGATTGTTAACAAATGGGTAATAGATATTATAAAAAGATAATATTTGACATTTTAAATATTATTATTTTTCTTTTATAAGTATGTTTCATGATTAAAACTATTATACATGTGGATAAAGGATGTTCACGTGAATGGAAACACAAGGTAATGGTTTTTTATCCCAATTTTTATATCTGTGAGATAAATGTCATATTCACCACTTACATCTTTTGTGTGGTGTATCTACTACCAATTTTTATAATATATATATATATATATATATTTTTATATTCAATTTACTTTTATTTTATGCTTGTGTTATTTCTTTTATGGTTATTTGAATTAAAATTTGCCAAGTGGACATGAATTCCATTACCCAATTTTTTTTTCATTCGGTTATATTACTTTCTAATTGTCATTAATATTATAAGATTATGTGTTTAAAAATTTTATAAAACATATATATGTATTTCCAAATTTTTAGGTGGATTTACATTTGAAACACATAATCTATTCATTAATTTTTTCTCAAATCAATGTAATAGTATTATCAATGCTTTACTTTACAATCGCATTTGGTTAGGAATTTTTTACAATTGAATTTACATAAGAGAAAATTATTTGATAGTTGTCCAATAAATCCAATAATTTTCATTTCATTTGGTTATTCATTTTTTTCAAGTAATAATTCTATTTTATTACTTTTTGGTACTTCAAATGTATTAGAAAAAGTTTTTAAAAAAACCCAACATCATTTCTCGCTTTAGTTAGAGAACCCGTTTTATTAAAGAAAACCATGTTTTATTAAGATATTTTCAAAAATGTTTTTAACCATTTAAAAATGATGTATTAAATACAGTTTTAATATTTATATTTTATTCTAAACATGTTATCAAAGGAATCTTATTCCCACTTTCTGTACAAGGAAAATTTCTAAACCATTTTACCATAAAAAAGAAATTTCATTTTTACCTTATATGAACTATATATATTTACCTACAGTTATTTCATTGAATCATACTTTACATGTTTAAATGTCTATTTTTTAAATAAAATGTTATTATATGTTGTTTTCAAATAAAATAATTTTCCAAATATTTTTCAAAATTAAAAGTATATTTTCCTCAAGAATGATTTAAATATATTTCTAAAGTAGATATTTTTAACAATAATAACACCCCTTTTTTTCCTCTAATTATGATATTTTTTATTGATATCCTCCGTATTATTAGTCTAGATGTTTTATGATTTATTTTCCAATTGATATTATTTCCATTAACTTCTATCATTCTATTGTTAATTGAAATATTCAATTTATTATGATCATTGAACACTGAAATTTACCTAATTATCTGAATCTATTATCAGGGATAAGTTTATAACCAAATCTATTTACCATTTCAACATATAATTTTGACTTTTGTGGTTATTTAATTAAATTTGGAAATATTTATAAATCTATATACTTTACTCAATACTAAAAAATTTTGATATGGCACACTATATTTGAATTAAATCGATTGTTAGATAAATAAGAAATGATTTTGACATGGAATACACAATTTGGGGACCATTTAATTTATTCTATATGGGTTGGGGACCATTTAATTCAAGACCCAAAATGCATTGGTTAGCTCTTGATATGAAATAAGTTGGTGAAATACCCTCCAAGTTTCCATATAGAATAGATTTCATTTTACCCACAGACTTAATCCATTTTATGAAGAGTATTGATGGTAGTAGTTCATGCTCCAGATACATAATATCAAATAATTAAGAAGTATCCTTATTAAGAATTCATTTATTATTTTTATCCATGAGAATATTGTAGTGATATATCTATGGATGCATTGCATTATCAAATTATTTATTAAATGGAACATGTTTCAGTTTTTACCTTTTTATATAGAATTTTCCTTGTCCATTATTTAAATGGAATTTGATTTAATTTATTTACCTTTACATATTGTTTATGCCCTTAATTCTCAGTTTATTGATTACATGGAATGTGTATTCAGTTATTTATCATTATATATTGAGTATTCTCATTAATTTATTATTTATTCCATTGAACATCACCCTTAGTGAGAATTTAATATCACACAATTTTTTTCCTATACCTAAGATTCAATAGAGGATACTCATAAATATATTCAGGGATATGCTATATGGAATAATGTTATTATCCCAAAAAAATTATGTTGTAATTTGGGCATTCATTTGTAACTAAAAACTAATTTACGATTCTTTTTTTCCAAGACTAGTAAACTGTTCGGTCCATTGGGATATGATTTACTTGTATAATATTTGAATGTAATGGTATCATGACAATGGTTCTAAGCTTCCTTGGGTCAGGGAACTATAGTTTTTATCAGACCATGTTTAGTAGCAACCTTGGTAATCAGATTTAGGAAAACATTGATTTGGGAACATAAACCTATGATATATTTTGAAGATAAGTATGGAAGAACATCCTATAATTTCTGTATAGTGGATATTATGTGGGTATTACAAGAAATACATACCTATCTTAATAATACAAGTGTAAATGGTTCTAGCATAGATGTAAATAGGGGTAATAGTTCCAAGAATGAACATCATTCTTGACGTGAGCATAACCTTATACATGAAATTTAGCCGCACTTCGCACCTAGTTTGACACTCATGGGAGATATTATTAGGATACTTCACCTAATCTTTAAAAAAAATTATGATGGATTTAAATAGATATTGACAATGAATAACCTATGTTAAACTTAAGGTGTTTCCGATAGAAAATATGGTGTTAATAATTAGAAATCCTACAAATGATATTATGGTTACTTGTTAGACCAAGTAAGGGCCTATGTAGAAATAAATGGTTGAAGTATTTATGTATTGGGGCTTTGTTGAACACATTATTGAAAAGACTATTTAGTGATTAATATTATTTCACGGATTTCTATCATAGTTATTTTGAAAATTATATAGAAATGTTATTTGAAATTGTACAACCTATATGCCATGTGACAATCCATCAAGCCCGAATGGGCTATAGGACTTGAAACCTAAATTAAAGGAGGATAAGGGTTTAAAACCTTACAATGACCTATTAAATGTCCAAGTTAATATGTTAGTGTATTTAGTTGAACAATTTCTTGAATAAATGTTAATGATGAACCAGTGGTTTTAGTTTTTAGGTTTAGAGATTAATGTATTCACCATATTAGTTTCGAAAAATAGTTACATAAAAATATAATGACTTTTTTCATGGGTATTACCATAAATTAAAATAAAATAATAGAGTTTCAAAAAATGGTTTATTCTTGGATTTCCATTTCATGGTATAAGAGTTGAATTTGAAATTTATCAAAGAAAAAAAGCTGGAATTATTCATTTTCAGTTGAAATGTATCAATTAATTATATTTCCTTAAATTTTTTAAAAAGTAAAATAAAAACTAAAAATTAGAAAAATGATCAATAGAAAATGGAATCATACTATCTGTATTTTTATTGAATCATTAGTCATCTAAGTCATCAATTATTTATTATATCGATACCCTCAACTTTCCATTAATTATTCACTTTTTTATGATTTATGACCTTCATCACTCCCAATAAGTATTTTTGTTTTTCCTATAATTCCTTATATTAAATTCCCACTAATGTTCTCCTTTTTATAGATCTAGTTATATGTTAATCCATGGGACCTTTTTACTTTCCATTATCACTATTCTAAAAAAATTTATGAACCATCATCTTGAAGTAGTATTTCAACATATGAAAAACCAAACTATATATTAATAAAGTCATGTTTAAATTATGAGGATTTAATTTATTAAACTTGGGGAGACTATAAGACCCCAAATTTTTAAAGTAAAAACATTGTATTTGGTAGCATGCATGACATGCAAGACCAAGCACGTAGGGAAGTATAATATCCTGTGACTTTATAATATATTTTCTATTTTAAATAAACTAAATATTTAATATATAATTAAATTCACTAAATAATGAGTTATCATGTGTCACATGTAGAAAATATTTTCTTCGATGGCTTGTATTACTAGAAAGACTGTGTTTTACAGTTAAACAAAATATTATTAAAAATTTATAATTTAATATAATATGACATAACCAAGGTTTTAAATTATTAGTTATGAATAGTATTAACTAACTTATTAGAATATATATATATAATATATCAGAAGAAATATTTTTACATTCATTTTATATATTTTATTTTTAGAAGATAATAATATTCCCAATATTACACATAAAAACCTATAATTTTATAAAACAACATTTGTCGCCGTTTAGTGGAGAACCTATTTTCAATCAAATTTCTGGAACCTTTTTAAATTATATATTTAAAAATAAATAAAATTTTATAATGAGGAACATATAAATTATCTTAGGGTGAATCATTGGTATTTTTTGTGAAGTTTCATTTTTGGATTAATAATAAAAATATTGAATTTTATTTCCAAAAAGCTTTTTTGTATAATTTATTTATATAGTTAAATATTATTTGAAATTGGTTTTAAAGACATAGTAGATGAATTATAAAAAATATAAAATATTTTTGGTCAATTTAATCATTTTTAATTCTAAATGGGATAAAAAAATATACAAAAATCTTGAACATTTCTACATTGAAAACAAACTTTGTCATCCCATCTTTGGGATTAAGATTAAATTAATTTCAGAAAATTATGTGACTGGAATTAGGAAAAATGATTCCATATTTGGAATAAAAATTTTAATTTCTATTAAGTTTAAGTTATTTTTTTACAAAAAGTAAATGTGGATGTAATCCAAATTAATTACAGCGATTGGGTGAAAAATTAGCTTAACAATTTAATAAACCATAAACTCAAGGGGAAAAATGACGTATAAACTTGTGTAAAATCCATTATCTAGAAGCATTTATAACCTATAAAACCATTGATATATTTTTTTCATTATTGGTTCCACATGACATAGGAAAAAGCTTGGTGAAATTCAATTCTAAAAAATTTACATGAATGCCACTCCTCCTCTACTATAAAAAGGTACTCACCGCTCCCACTTACTCACACATCTTAGGAAACTTTTTTAATGAAAAATTATATAAAAATAAATATTAAAAATCCATACACTCATACTATATTCCTGAACATTAATAGAAATAAATCCAAGGAATCCCTTTGGTAAAATCCAAAAGGAGTTACCAGAATAAGAGGTAACACCATTTCTCAAGATCCTTTGTTTTGTTTTCATTATCCACCCACTCATATATTCATATTCCATGATTATATAATAACCTAGGTATCATAAATATTATTATATGTTTTTATTCAATGTTATATACCAAAAATTACATACACATCAATCTAATGGGTAACAAACCTACCTTTTATGTGTATAGTGAACTACACCCTCCCAAAATGATGTGGTTCGTTTTTCCTTTAAAACCTCTTATTTAGGGAATTATGATGGATACAATTTTTATATTATATATATATGTATGATATTTAATATTTATTCATTATTCTGAAATTTTTATATAACACATAACTATATGCATTACATTTTGTATGAATATGATAACATCATTTTTGGAAGCATGGACTACCGCCTAATCATAGTGACTGGATTCGTTTACACTATATATGGAATGTATAAATGTTGGTTTTAATAAAAATATATGAAATTTAAAATATATATGATAATTTAATTATAATATACATAATATATCATTTAATTTTCTTTTATTTAATACAGATAACAAATGAAAGTATCAATCATGTGTGCTTATGACCTACCGTCTCGATGAACGGTGCATTTACTCTCCTATAGAAATGTTATATGGATTTTTATAAACAAATATATAATAAAAAATAGGGTAATAAAATTATTTTTTAAGTTCTTTATATGATGAAATCATGATATATATAAGTAGAACCAAAATAAAAAGTCAAAACATACTAAAAAACTAGGCAATTAACACCGGAAATAGTGAAAATTTTGAACTATTGTTAAGAAATGGGTAATAAGATATCAAAAGAAGATAATATTGGCTAATATAAATTTTATTATGGTTTTTTTATAAGTTAGTGACATTATTAAAATAATTATATATAAGTTTAATGTATTTTCACCTAAACTAAATGCAAAGGAATTTTCCCCTCTCTTTTCACATTGACGAGATAAGTGCCACATTCACTGGTTACTTATTTCTTGTGGTGTATCTAATGACCCTTTTGATAAATTATATAATTAATAAGGTTAAATTCATGGTATTTTATGTTTCAATTTGAATTATTTCTTCTATGTGGATGTGAATTAAATGTTACCAAGTGGTGAAGAATTTCATGACTTGATTCATTTTCATTGGGTTATATTACATTATCATTCTCCTTAATATTCTATGATTATGTGTGTAATAAAATTAAATATCTATTATTTTACTTAAATTTTTTATCTGTATTTACTTTTTACAAACATAATCTATTCACTAATTGATTCTCACTTCAATATTACTATCTTTTCAAGGGTTTTCTTTATTATCTCATTTTGTTCATTATTGTTTACACTTGAATTTACATCAGAGAATGTTATTTGATAATTTTATAATAAAGCCATTGTTTTTATTTTAATATTGTTATTCATGACCTCTTTCAAGTAATATTACCATTTTGACACTCTTTCATACTTAAAATGTTTTAGAATTTTCTTAAGAAGACCAGACTTCATTTCTATCTTTAGACAGAAAACCTATTTTCTTCTAAAAACCATGTTTTCATTAAATGTTTTCAAAATTTTTTTTAACATTTTTAGAATTATTTACTAAATAAATTATTACCCTTTTTCCTTTTAAAAATGTTTTAAATGAATTTTAAAATCCCAATCTGAACAAGGCACTTTTAAAATCTTTTTTACCATGAAAAAGGAATGTTATTTTTACCTTTACAACCTAAACAGATTTAACCACCATTATTTCTTTGAACCATCCTTTTCATGTTTAAATGATTATTTTTTCGATATAATATTTTTAAATGTGATTTATGAAGAAAAGGATTTTCCAAAAAATTTTTAAAATGAAAAGGATATATTCCTCAAGAATGTTTTTAAAAGTATTTTTATAGTATTTATATTTATCAATGAAAAAACATTATTTTAAATTTAATTGGGATTTATAATATTGATACTATACAAATTATTCCTCTACATTGGTTATGATTGATTTTTCCAAGCATGGTATTGACATTCACTTCCTTGATTCCATTGTTAGTCCCCTTGAAATACTCATTTTGTTAAGATCATGTAACATTGAATTTCTCCAAATTATCGTTATCATTTATCATGGATAATTTTACTTCCCTATCCATATACAATTTCTAAATATTGAGAAAAAATTTGTAGTTATTTTATTAATTGGGAAAATATTGAAAAATCCATACCTTTTACTCAATACATATACAATTTGTTAAAGAACATTATTTTTGAATTAAATAAATTGTTAGATAAATGAGGAACGCATTGGATATGAAATACATGGTTTGTGACCACTCAATGAAAGAAATACTTTTGGGGGAATGGTTAATTAATTCCCCATAATGTATAAATATTCTTATTAGATGAAATTAGTGGGAAAAAATCCTTTTATTTTTTCCAAGAATAATAAATGAGTTTTTCCCACATACTTAAACAATATTATGAAAGGTTTTGAAGGTAGTGGTTCATGTGACATATACATGATGTCCAATAATTAAGTATTTACTTTATTGAGAAATTATTTATTATTATTATCCATGATATTATTGCATAAACATATCAATGGATGCATTTCATTCTCAGTTAATTGATTTAATTGAATGTGTTTGAGTTTCCTACCATTCCATATTATTATTTCCATATCCCGTATTTGAATAGATTGTGTTTTCCATTATTTAACTATACATATATTTTATGTACACACTACTCAATTTATTGACTGTATGACATGTATGCTCAGTTAGTTAACATTTTATATTGAGTAATCTCATTAATTCATTATTTATTTTATTTTAATTTATGCTTACTCAACATTTAATATAACCCTTATATTGTTTCTTTTTCCGAGTATTTCATGAAGTGTAATCATAATGATATGTAAGGATACAATAGATGGAATAAATCTATTATCATTGAAAAAGAGTTATGTTGTATTTTTTGTATTCATTTTTATCACAAGACTCTTATATGTATAACATTTACAAGAATACTACATTGTTCGGTCCTTTGGGGAATTATATACTTGCTTCTAATGACAATTTAATGGTATCATGACATAATCTTCATGATTTTAGGTGTTAGGGGGTTATTGAGTTCACATAGCAAACCACCATAGTAGTCAGGTTCACTCCCAAGACCATCATAGTAGACAAAGTCCCTTACTAAATAGGGTTCACTCCTTGTTCCAGTCCCTTCAATCTCATGATATATAAATATTTACCTAATTCATTAGATGAATATATGATTACCATCCATATCATAATGAATACTATATTTATGTGTACTACAATATCATAAAACATTCATCATATCATCATAATTTCAATGACCTGAATTTTCTACAAATGTATGGATCATTTGTTCTTAAATTTGAACACTTTTTTTAATCATGTTAAACATACCATATAACCTATGGATGATTTTTGAAGATCCCAAGGCATTTTTGGAGCCTACAGTTCCATAAACTAGAAAAATAGAGTGGTCCAAATTGTTAAAAGACACTTATTTCTAGTAGTGAAACTCAACTATATGGGGTACTCAGTGTATAAGAGATGCAACATAGTTTTTCTACAAATATTAAATAAAGGGCATGCGATCATGAAAATTGTATTAGACTTGAGGCTGTGACCTTTTTTATAGTATAAGCACAGATATTAAAACTGTGCACCTAGCTTGGGGAAGGGAACTTCTTGAATTGATGAGGGAGATTGATTGGTGCATAGTTTTTCCCAACGTATATCCAAACCATGAGACCCAGTTTTGGAGGATTATTTTACCGCTCCCCATTTAATAAATCCTCACCCTTCATGTTATTTTCCCACTTCCAGTGGAAAATCCCTATTTTCTCTCCTATGGAGTTCTCTTAAGCCTAACCTAGGCTTCTCAATTAATCCTTGATTCTGTTTACATTTTCTTTTCCATTATAATAATAGAATCTATAACTTCAACATCCTTAATCCTATTAGTTCTTATATTGGTTTATCATTCCATATCTTGTACTATTTTGTTTTGAGCTTATTTTCCCTATTTTTAGGACATCTTTCTATTTTGGTGTTTTCATCCGTTCATTATCCAAGAAAAGGCCTAAGTTGGATGAGTGGTCAACCAAGGACCTATGGTAGGTGATCCTGACAACTTTCCACAATTTTAAGTGTTTTCATAGTATTTATCTATATGCATCACTCTCTACATTCCTACGCAATTCAAAAAATTTGTTAAAATTCTTCATAATTATTCCATTCCCAATTACTCATAGGGACCATATTGAATTATTATAGGTTGCATCTACCTATTAAGAACCAATCATTTAGGCATGATAAAAGAATTTAAATATTTTATATAAATTATAAATGACCAAATAACCATCAAAGTGTTTGGCTCAACCCTAAAATTGAATTTCCTTTCCCTGTAAATTGAATAATTTTATTTAATCAAGGATATGTTTCTAGAAAAGCCATTTCACAAGTTATATATTCATACATATATAAATTATATAATAATGACTTCCATGGATAGATTGGGATTTTGTATTATAAATACCTATAGGTAATTTCTAATGTTTATTACTATTATTATAAGTATTCCATTGATAGTGGATTGTAAAAAATGGTTAAGGGTTCTGTTGACCATGGAATTTAATGCTTCATTTTGTTGGGTGATGGGCACGATGTATCACACTGTGATACTCATATATGAATTATGGTCACTATGCTCTACATTACATTGCATCTGTTATTGGGAATGAGCACTAAACCAACCATCTTAATTGAAGGAAAAGATATCTCAAATTCATATAATATATAAGGATTGTACAATTTTTTGGATCTTATATATCGTTAGACTACTTATGGAAGCTTGAGTTACACCCTGGGTCCATCTAGAACCTATTATCCATGTATATTCCAATATATGTCCTCAAGTATCTAGTTTATATACATGTCTAAAAAATATATATTTCTATATATGATTACTTATTTATATACGGTATTCTGATTATACTCATTATGAATAATTCTAAATATGGTAGATCATGCGTGGTGTCCTATAGCTACATGATCCGACTAATATTTATTCTTTAACCTTGTTTATTTTTAATTATTAATTCCCAATGATATGCTATGTACACTATTTTTATTATTTCAATATGTTGTTGTTGGTGGCCTACTAAATATTTCTCACACCCCACTTAGGTCACCTATGATATCTAGGTAGACTCTATGACTTCATTTGATGATAAGGTAATGATTCATATAAAAATGATTGATTTTATTGTATTATGGCATGTGGAATGGGAGTGAAGGACCGAGGGTATGCTCATGATGCTAGTGGTGCCATCATTTGGTATTTCATATTTTTTAAATAAATATATATATGCCTTTACACTGTATCAAACAATTTCCCTTTTTGTATATCATAATTTCATGACATAATTATAAATATAACTTAGCCTATGGAATTTATGTTAATATTACAATTTTTTGGTTGTTTAAGATTTTGTATTTATTTATTACATGTGCTTCCACTTTTATATGTTTTATCAAGATTCCTTTATTACTTTCTATTTTATTATATCAAATGTTCCACTCAAATATGATGGTATATTCTCAACACCATATTACCTTGGACCCTTGGTACTATTCAATAGCCTTTGGAATATGTGGGGGAATTTTTGAGGCCATGTGACCTATCAGATTGGATAACCGTTTATTAGATCCCATTTCTAAGTGTTACAATATCATAATCTGTGTAATAAAAATGTGTTTCATTAACATTTCATCAATTCACCATAACATAACCCATAAAAAATGAAGTTTATAAAAATTTCAACAATATAAACATTAACCATCTAGTGAATGAATAATGATAGTTTCATTCATTATTATCCCTCATAAAGAATATGTAACATTAAAGGATGTCATCTAATATGGAAAATGATTTTGAAATATAATTTAGAAAAATTCGTAATGAATATAGCCTTTTCACTCTAAAAAATAATTTCTAATGTAGAAACCATTTTCTAAATAATTTTATTTAAAAAAACTTGTAATATTATTATTTAATTTTTAAAATTTATTTTTAACATTTATTGCCAAAAATATCAAATCAATTTTGAAAATCAATCTTAAAAAAATTAATTAAACATTTTGGAAGTCATTTTATTCAATAATAAATATATAATGTTATAAAGAAATATTTAATACAATTTTTTGGTCTTGACAATGGAAAATACCATTCATTCCATACAAGTTAAAATAATTATTCATTTCACATTTTAGATAAAATATAAATGTGTGTTGTTTTGAGAAAGACATGAATATTATTTTAATTTTTTTTAAAATGTCAAAAATAGGTTAAAATATCTTTAAAAATCATTTAAAAACTATTATGATCATTTTTTAATATATTTGCTTATTGAAAAATGGCTTTAGAATATTTTTTTGACAAAAGTGATAAATATTGCTACTTTTTCATGAAAATTTATTTCGATTTGATGAGTACATA
Organism: Viscum album; assembly: GCA_963277665.1. Taxonomy (NCBI): domain Eukaryota; kingdom Viridiplantae; phylum Streptophyta; class Magnoliopsida; order Santalales; family Viscaceae; genus Viscum; species Viscum album. The sequence goes on from OY728147.1 coordinate 285,125,748, forward strand.
ATGATATAAAAATGAATATATAAAATTGAATTATCATGAAATAACCATAATAGAATAAAATAAATTATTTTATTGAAATATAAATTAGAATATTTCATCATTTCAAGCATATTAATAAACAATCCAAATGAATTATTTGATTGTAACATATAACTCTTACAACTTTGTTAACTTTGAATCATAATCACCATGAAATAATAATATTAAATGAGACTTATAATATTATGAAAATAATTATATTAATAATATAACATGTCAAAGTATATTTATATTCACATCATAAAATAAGAATGGTCCATAGCATAACTTATGTCCCAAATAAAGAGAATTGAGACAAAAATCCCATTACACATTGGTAACGTTTGAACCCTAAAAAAAATTAAATAAATATCATAAAATGAATATTTCAATCCAAATAATATTCAAGATATGGATTATAGAATACATTCAGGGGTATTATATAAAAAAATAAATTAAAAAAATTATAATCTTAAAGAATAGGCGGTGAATAGGGCATGTGTCTCACAAAAGTAAAAAAAGGTGAGACATAAATCCCTTACAATAAGTATCAACTTTCTTTTTATAGGTTATAAACTCCCATATAATAAATATAAGTTTATTATAAATTTATTAAATTAATATAATTATATATATCATAAAATATATTATTTACCTATGACCTTTTATTACCCCTTTTATTATCAATTCCATGTTTATGTCACATTTCAGTCAATAACGTCTTTTTTTATGCAAATTTTGATTTTTCTTGACACTGATAATTTTATAATTGTTACTTAATAATTTTTTTAACATCAAAAAAATATATTATATATTAATTTTATATATATTTATAGTTATCCATATAAGTTATACATATAAAATGAAATACACCATTCATGGAGACAGTAGGTTGTACATACGGATGAACACTGCTTCCATTATCTCTACAGATTGAAACAAATAAATGAACATAATGTATTAAAATTATAAAGTAATATTTATTTAATATATATATATATATATATATATTTATATGTATCACAAATTTCTATGTAAACATATCCACATTATCTTCTATGTAACAGGTACGTGACGAAAGAATCACATCACTTCGTGTGGTTGTAGTCAACATTTCACACAAGTGACATTATTGTAATCTCACCGCATGTAAATTAAGAAGGTATATGTTATATAATAATTAAATAAATATAATAATATCATTAATATTATATATAATGATTTAATCCATCCCTTGAGAGGTTTTAAGTGAATAACAAAAGACATCAGTTCGTGAGGTGAAAGTCCGCCATACATAAGAATGAGGATTTGAGAATCCTATTAGTGTAAGTGGAAAAGGATTTATGTTATGAAATAAAAATAATAATACCTAAAAATATTTAATATAAATTTTTTTATATAATATTGTTTTAATAATAATTTATATAAATAGAGGAAGAAATAAAATAGAATGCTCTGTTAGGGATGTTACCTCTTCTTCATAGTAGTTCTTTTGTTTTTCACCAAAGGGAATATTATGATAGATTTATGACCAAAATAATAATTCTAGGATGATACTAGGGAATTAAGAATGTTATTTGGGAAGTTATTGGTGTAACCATGTTTTCTTAAGGTGTGAAGAGAAGAGGAGAAGTGGTGACCTTTTTTAAGAGTGGTTGATGATAGACTAGAAATTAATGGAAAGGAAAATGTGTACCCACTATTTTTTCCTGAAATGGGATAAAAAATGGTTAATTATATAACCTATATGTTATACGGTCCAAATATTTCCGTAAAATGGGTTTTGGAAATGTTTCGAGTCATTTTAAACCCTTATATTTTTTGTTTTACCCCTAGTAAACTCATATTACCTTAATCACAATAAGGTATTTTTAATATGTTTACTATTAATTAAATTAAAAAATTAATTTTAAATTATTAAATAGTATAAATTATTATGATTCAAATTATGGAATCCATTTTTAAAAACTCCATCCACTTTAATAGTTTAATTTATTTTAAAACTAATCACGCAGTCATGATGAGAAAGTGATTTTCCAAAGAGAAAATGTTTAATAGATTAAATTAATTTTATATATAAATACAATATGAAATTGATTACAATGAACTAAATTGGATTAATAGATATATATTTGAACAAATTTAACCTTTTAAAATAATTTAAAATAATTTTTATGTTTTTAAATACTTTAAATTAAATGAAAACTATTATTAAAAATTCATATTTTCACTTTTCATCAAAGACATTATCTTCTAAGAAAATTATAAAAAATTAACTTTATGATAATATTGACATGATAATTTCATAATTTTAATTAGTTATTACAAATTTATTTTCTAAAATTGGAAAATTTTATTTTAAAAATAATTGCGAAAACATATTACCAAACTACTTTGTCAAAAAATACTTTTTCTATGTGAAAAAATTAATTAATTATTATACCATGGATAAAAGAACATAAGATGAATGTTAAAACATTTTATTTAATATATAATTTATTATTTTAATTAAAATAATTCCACAAAATTTATTTAGAAAATTAATTTAGATAAAACATGTTTGTTCACAAAAACATTATTTGTTTGAAAACGATTCTCATTATTTTCAAAAGATTTTTATTTTTATTTAGAATTAATTGAAAAATAAGAAATTAATTATATAAACCTATGTAAACTATATATTTCAAAACTTTATCTAATCATATTCATACCAAAATTTTGTTTAAACTCGACGTTGACTATAACACAATCTAAACATAGTATTGTGTATAATGCAATAAAAAATTGGTTTTTCATGTGAAAAAAGAAAATATTATTTTTCATGTGACAAAAAATATTGAAAACGTTAAGTTCTTTTGAGAAAAATATATTTCATAAAGTATCGGGGTGTTACATTCTACCCCCCTTAAAATGAATTTCACCCTCAAAATTCACTACTTTTATACCAATAGAATTTGAAAATTCTACCTCATTACATCCACAAGTTCCCAAATATCATACTCAAGATTGTAGATTCACAATAAAACATTGAATAGGGGAGTGGTTTTATATTGTATAACTTTCTATGTATGGTACTTAAACTCAAATGATTGTTTCTTACAATAAAGATCATAGTCCTTCCATAAGATCTATGAGTTTAGTACATGTAAAGGATAAGGTTTTTACATCCATATGAGAGGCACATTGAATAAATCCTGAACCTAATAGAGGTTCAGTATAAGTATCAATCGATAGGCTACCATCCTGATACGATAAATAAATTCAAAGGGATATAACACCTAGGGCTTATCTTTCCATTATATCGTAGTCAAAATTTCATCCTTTGGTTGTTATTCGTTCAATTAACACTTCATATATTACTCTAAGAAATGATGATGAATTTTATTTATTCATAAATAAATAGTGGATAAAAAGATTCCTAACGTAATACTACGTCATTAATTCTATCTATCATTATAACAAAAAAAATTTCACTAGTTATCTAATATGGGTACATATTTCTATGGTGATGTAATACATTAATCCCTAAAGCATCATATAAACATAAAGATAAACATAAACAATTCAATAAATACTTAACCTTATAGTCCTTTAAGAATAATAAAATCCAAAAATTTACAAATAATTTCACGTAATTTCTAAAATGATGTTATCATTAACCCCCCAAACAACAAGAATTTTCTCTTAATTGTCACATAACAAACATGTGAATAACTTCCCATTCATTCCCTTGAAGCATGATAATACCAGTATTTACCATAACAAATTTATAAAAACATTCATGTATTCTTATTCATTAAATAAAAAACACATTAATGGATATATTAAATCCAAAAATGGTGTAAACTACATCAATGATATAATAATACAATTTTTCATCAAATAATTTATAAGATCAAACACAATTAATACTATTCAATTTACATTATTCATACCAGTCATCTATTAATTCCAACATCAATATCTCAACATTAGAAACACATTAAGGGTTATATTTCTCTCAATCATTTATTTTTCATGAAATATCACCTTGAAATTAATTAACATTTATAATTCATCAACACCGTTAAACATATTCTTAAAAATACATTATTCAAAAAGTAGACTGAAAAATCCTTATATATTTTAAAATTATTTAATTCTAATACATTAACATTTAAATCATTACAATTAATTATTAAACCATTAACTAAGCTTAATTATCTTATTCTTTAATATATTTTCTTTTCAGATTTCATTTATAGTCTTTCCATCATCATAAAAGTATATTTACATACACCAACTTGTTGACCCTATTCTTATGCTTTCCCACTTGGGAATTAATTTATATAAATACCTTAATTTACACATTTATAATGTTCAACCATTTTTGATGCCTTATAGAAACCATCATCCTCGTCCATTGCATTAACTGAAAATTTTATTATTCCTCAGAATTTTCTTACTCTATGCACTTCTTAGCCACACATAAAACATCTCCTCATTACTTTGAGACATTCCCTGGAGTGCTTCTTCCCACATTCTTGACATATATAAAGAACATTACTCTTTTCTTAATGTTCAATACCAACTAAACTCTCAATGAACCCTATCATTCTCTTATTTGGTGTGTCTGAGAGTTGGTTAAGGTGAATGTTGTTAATCTTATATCATGATAACTAGTTAAGTACATCAAAATTCCATTTAATCCAGTATTAGTCAAATTTGGTTTCTTGTCAAAATATTTTATATCACATTAAATATTAGTGAAATTCTTTCCAATTCCTTCCATTGACAAAAATTTAAAACAATAGTGAAAGTAAAAATAATCATAGTGCAGAACAATATCATCATGAAAAATTACATATAGGATGTAAAATCATGACACATTATTTTTAATGTATGATTTTTTGGGATTAAAATTAGCCATTCATGGTCATTACATATTTAAATCCTCCTTAATGGCTTGTAAAGAGTTTGTTAATTTCAAAATAATATCACCTAGGAATGTTAAACTAGGTGTGTAGTATGCCTATTTTTGTTCATAAAGTGAGGATCAAGTCCATCATAATTCAAAATTTTCATAGTTATTAATCCTAGGTAATTTTTTGAGATGCATATCCACTTTTAGTATTCATATATGGATGTAATTAATTTAAAAACACTCACTCTATCCTTTTCCAAAAATATAGAAAATTTTCCAATACATTGACTCATTCTTAGAATTATCTAATGACATATACCATGATATATCATTATAAATATCCATAGGGTTATCAGTAATGTGTTTTCATTATAGCATCTAAATATTAAAAAAAACTTATCCTATGATAGCAACTATAATGTCCATGGCATTTTATAAATAAATTTCAAATATTTTTATATGAATATTCAATATATTTCTTTAACACACACCTAAAGACCATAGACTAAAAACAAAATATTATTATTTAATTAATGGTCTTAAACACCTCCCATTAAGTTATTCCCATATACAATTTTCTAAGACATACCATACTTGAAACCTTTCTAAATAACCAAGAGAATGGATACAGAATAAAAGGTGATCTTAGATTCTCAATAAGGGTAAAAATGGAGATACATAATAATAACATGATAATAGTGGTATAAGATCATGATAATAACATTTTAAAACCATACCGTAAATATTAAATATAAAAATTGTGGGTCCTGGAATAAAGATTGGTTTTTCATAAGACATGAATCCTAAGAAGACCAAAGAACATAAGCCAAGAGATCAAAACATTTACACAAGAGATAAAATTTTGGAATACACATAAGAATAGAATATAATTTAAATATAATCCAAGTACTACTACCAAAAAAATCATAGTGGAATGTGTTCAATCCCCAAACCATTATATTAGTCAAGGTTCACTCCCAAGACCATCATAAAAAAAGTACCTTACTAAACTCAGTCCACTCCCATTTCAAGTATTGTTTTTCTTATTAGATATATGTATTTACCCAATTAATAGAAGGGATAAATTGTCCTACCCATCCCACAATTAAAACCATGCTTATGTGTGAAAAAATATCATAAACATTCATCACATCATCACATAATATCATGTGTAATGAAAATGGGCTTCAAAATCATTTCATTTGTTCACCACAGCATAAACCATGATAAAATAAATGGTTTTTATAAAAATTTAATCAACATAAACTTTAATAATCTATAGAAAGAACAATTATGCTATCAATCACTCTTATCACGTGAAAATAATATATAAATAAAAGGATGAAATATTATATAGAAAATGGTTTCGAAATGTCACTTATAACATTTCTTGAGAAATGTGGCCTTTCCATACACTTTTTAAAATAGGAAAAATATTAAAAACACTTTTTTTAATAACCTTTTAAACATATAAATTAGGAATTACCCATCATTTAAAACATTTCATGATAAAAATTTCATTTCCATTTTGAGAATAACATCTTAAAACAAAATATTCCTAATACATTTTGGATATCATTTTCTTGAAATTAAACATCAAAACATCTTAAATAATATTGAAATATATATTTTATAATTATTCTTCAAACAATTATTGGTATTTATAAATCTATTTTAGTATCTCTCTTTCATGGTTTTTATAGTTCAATTGATACCAAAGAGGTAAGGGATTTTTTTCTCAATTCCCCTTCTCTGGGACGTATGTTATGTTATAAACCTATATTATTTCAATATGTTTTTATAAGTCCCATTTGACATATTATGAAATGAATTTATTTATCATCATTATATTTTATTTTTTATTTAATGATATTATTACATGGGGATTACATTTCAATGTTACAAAAGTGGTACCAATTTAAGGTTACAATCTCATTGTTTATCATGTTTATTTATTATCATGTTTATGGTGATAAAATATTATGACCTCCTCTCAAGAAACCATAAAATGATACTATCCTCTTATTATTTAACAAGAATACATGTTTTACCTTCGTTTCACTCTCTTAATGTACTCATGAGTTCAAAAATAATGTTTAAGAAAATATGAATTTATTTCTCTATACGGTCTAAAATCCGTTTTCTCAGAAAACCATGTTTCATAAAATTGTTTTCAAAATTTTTTATAATATTATTCAAAAACATTAATAAATAATTTTATATTGATGTTTAAAATTTTATAAATTTTTTTTAATTGAATATTAATGTATTTTTTTTAAATCATATTTCATGTTTAATAAAGAATGTGAATATAATATTTGTTTTTTTGTCATGGAGAACATGAATAGTATTTATCATTGTCATAACCACTAAATAATTTCAAGATTACCTTAAAAACATTTATATTTCTTTTAAAATAAAGTGTTTTCCTTGATATTTGGGTAAATTTGATATTTTAAATAAATTCTTTCAAAATGACATGGATTATAAAAATGTTTTATGTTTGAAAATGTTGTTTTAATGTTGAAATTATATTTTCAGAAAGAAATATTTTAAATGATTTTTAAATATTCCATTATAAGTTTTAATGGTTTATTTTACATGAAAAATGTTTCAAAAATATTTTAATGATTAGTTTTAAAATTTTATTTTTAAATAATGGTTATTTTAATCAAAGAACATTCCACGTGACTATTATTTCAAAATAATTCTCCTTCTACGATGACATACTTGGAGGTTACATATGCTTTACTAGGGATATGATCCAAGGATACCATTCTTATTCTTTCTATGGATGGTATATTTCTATGATGACATGATGTTTTTGAAACCCATTTGTTTTCCCACAGGTTATACCATGATAGAATTATTATGAAATAAACTTCATTTTTCATGGGATATTCTATGATAAAAGGATAAAATGACTATGAAACTTGTCTATTTTTATTGTGTATAATATGATGAAATGTTAATGAACCCCATTTCATTTCATGGGTTGTGATATGAATAATGTTTTATGATCTCATGGAACACATTAATATTGTTTTAATTATGAGATGAATGAGACCTATATATCTCATCAATTCATTGGGTAATGATTTATATCTCATGAGCTATACATAAATAGAATAGAGAGTGATCCTGATTTAGTAAGTTAATTTTTTCTATGATGGTTTTGGGAGTGATCCTTGAATATTATGTTGGTTTGGGTAGTGAAGCAATTCCACTATGATTTCCTTGTAAGAGATCATTTACTACTATGGAAATGATTTGATATTATTTTGTGACTTTCAAAAATATATGTCATATTCCAATATAATCATGTCATGACTCATGTTATTTTATTCTATTATGATTAATGTCTTATGAACTACCAATCATTATTTTATGACTTAGGATTATAATATTTTAAATGTAGTGTATATTTTTCAAATGTTATGATCATGTTCTTATACCCTTATGTTAATGTTTTTCTTAAGTATATCTCTTGTTTACCCTTACCGAGCATTAGAGCTCCACCCTTTATTATGTTACCCATTCCTATGCAATGAAGAAATGTATTACATATAGAATGTTAATTAAGGGTGATAGATATGGATATCTTAGTGGGTGGTGATTTGTTTTACCAATATGATTTTTTTGAGTTTCCATGTTTCCAAAGAAACAAAATTATTATGATCCTTAAGTGTGTGTTTGTGTAATGTAATGAATATTCATTAAATATTATGTAGTGTTGACGTATGATATGACTGGGTCACTTTATTTTACACCAATGGATAGGTTTATTTAAACATTATAATCTAGAATGATAATACATTAGTGAGATACATATGAATTTTTCTATGGATATTTCTAGGAATGTCACTAAGCATAAGTCTTAAGATGACTCAATGTTTAGGAAAACACAGTAGAATATTTTTAAACGATAGAGTATGTGGTTTCTATGAAAATACATCCTCATGTATAAAATATCATTGGATGTCTCTGGAATAGGAGATAATAACTATGAAAATGATTCATTGAGCAAGACTTTATCATCACTTGGTACATGACTATAGGCCTTGCTGCACATCAGGTTTGACACTCGAAGGGGACATGCTTTGGAAATTCAAAAAATATTTATGAAACATCATCAAGGATTTAAATATGTGATGAATATTAATGACCTTGGATAAAACTAATGTAAAATATATAAAAAATAATGTGACATTATTTATAAATAGTATATGTTATTTTTCATGATTATGTGGGTCTCCCACTATGATTATAGTTGTTCACAGTATGATTTTGGGTTTTATTCAATGGATGGAACCAGAAGGAATCATGTTATCAATAATTTGATTTACAATTCAGTGAATCTAAGAATGAAAAATGGATGATGACTGGAAATATATATATTGTGATTATGCCTAATCATTAATCTTGATTTATGATTAACAACATGAACTTATATGAGATTGATAAAGCATTAAATAATACAACGATGAATTTTTTTGAATTTTTTGTGGTGATGAACACAAAAGAAAAAATATTCAACTTCATACCTGTCATGAAAGTGGAAAGAAAAACCCTGAATAATATCCCAAATGTATTTGAAGAGTATATCTAAGTGGAAAGTAATGTCATAGAGTGAAAACTATTCAAGGAGTTTAATGTATTATATTTGAGGAATTGGGCATTATCCGACTCAATTACCAGGAACAAGAATTAACTTCAAGACTATGGAAGGACCTATTTCATGTCAACCATTAAATAGGAAGGATTGGAATATTTATGTATTAGGATTCAATTATTATATTGTATATGTATTTTTCAAGTGTGATTTGGGTTTTAATAATGATGAACCATATAAGGATTATGTTATTTTTGGAAGTATATATGTTTCTATGTAAGATTAACCTAGGAGTTATGGATTTCATCGTGGGATTATTATTTTGAGGTTTATCATAATTTTAAAGTCGTAGATAACCCACATGATGTTTTACATGAAGAGAGTTGATCAAGATTAATGGAATTTTAAGGGATATTTATGAAAATAATACCCTATGTTTGGAAGAGTAAAGAAATTTTGTAGATATATGATTAAAGGTATTGGTAACCTTAAGAATTTATATTATCTTAGATGATATGGTAATCATGGTTTATTGCAATTTTATAATTTTTTATTAATATTATTTCATAAAAAGGATAACCAGCAAGATGGGTGACAAACTGCTGCATCCAAATAGTCAGCAGGACATGAACCCACAAATAAAGGATGGCAAGGCTAAAACACATACCACTTTAATATATTTAATATTAATCGTGGTAAGAAAATATAAAAAGTTATATTGATTAGTATGTATCTAGATACTTATTTATTAATCATGTCAAGGATAATAGAGAATGGTCTAAAATGATTCTAAGACCATTATCCATATGAGATAGAAAACGAGAAGACATTCCTATTGGTTTTATCATAGGAATCCCAAAAAAAGGGAATAATGCTACATGGGATGTAGTTGATCATCATTCAAAGTCATCAATATTAATCTATATAAGGGAATATTTTTCATGGGATATGTTTTGTAAGATATAAATTATGTATGTGGTTAGGTTTCATTGAGTACCAAATTCAATTGTATCTGACTGAGATCTGGAGTTTATATCCATGTTTTGGTGAATTCTTCCACAATCGCATGATATAGAGTTGAGTTTTACACTATGTATCATCCTCAGATATATGATAATTTAGAAAAAAACAATTCAAAATGTAGATGATATTATATGATATTATTCAATTGATTTCAAATGTTTTTGGGGATACACCTTTCTCTTATTGTGTTTCCATAAAATAATAGCTTTCAATAGAGCATTTAGATGGCTCTTTATGAATCCCTTTATATGCCCTAGAATTAAGCTGCAGAAAGAATGATATTGGGAAAATAACTGGCAAATGAATTGATAGATATATTTATATCTATTCTGTAATATATAATTACATTAAAGTGTTGAAATAAATGTTTTGTTAATAATATCCATTGTGATCCAGAATTTGATGTGGGTGAGAAGGTATTTCAATGGATTTATCAATTAAATATAGAAGGGAAAATTAATCCCTAGATATATATGTCCCATTATAATAGTTGATCATATAGAGAAAACAAGTTAACATTTGTAACTTCTACTAAACATCACTCAATCTCTCAATGTTTTCCATGTATCACTCACGAGAAAGTACATGCCTAATCCATATCTTGTATATAAATAAGAGTTTGTACCATTGGATCAGGATATGTATAATGAGAATCAGCTAGTAGATATTCTAGATTGAAGATAAAAATTCTAAAAAAGAATACCACTCATTAGGTTAATTTTTTTTGACCAACCCACCATCCTGAGGGAATTATGTGCGAACCTTAGTATGTAATTAGGTGGAAGTATCCATATTTGTTTGAGCCAATGTAAGGAATTTCATGGGTGAAATTATTTTTATCAGGGGTATAATGTAACACCATAAGATTTTGTGAATGTTTTAAAATAAATTTAATCTATATAGTATTTTTCATTACACAAAATATCTATTTTGGTAGGTGTTACACACAATGATGAGTTTCTTCGATAGCGTGGATGACACACAACACGGAGCTTCCATGAAAAATGAAATAATATTATATGGATGTTATAATCTATCAATTAAATAATTAGGTATTAATAAAACTATCTACTTCATGAAATATAAATATAAATTTCATACTCAATTAAAACTTATTTATAAATTATATGTAAATAATTAATCAATTTTTAGTAAAATAAATATATTCATCAAAAATAAGTTTTCTTTAAAATTGATTTTTATTTAATTTTAAGAAACAATAATTTAAATAATTTATAGTGGGTTTAAAAACATTATTTGATAAAACAACCTCATTTTTAAAATCATCACATCAAAATTAAATTATAATAAAAGCTTGGGATTTTTTGGAAAATGTTGATTTTTCAGTGAATAGGGGAAAATATAGATTTTTGTAAAACTATCTCTTATTTTCAATAAATTAAGTCATTTAATTGAACCATTTTGTTTTAAAGTAAAATAATAATTTTTTATTTATATTTAATATTCATAATTAATTTTTAAACAACATTATATCTTTTTTATAATTTTATTTTTTGGTTAAAAAATTGTTTTTCCTAAAAACTCTTTTAATGTGCATAATTTTTCTCAATTTTAATTAATTTAATTAATCTATAATAAGAATTATTTTCTATAAAATTTATCATTTATATATTAATAAATTTTAATTAGTAGTCATATAATAATAATTATTATACACAGAGTTAATATAAAATCATCTTGTGTTTGAAAAAAATACATTTCTTGAAAACATGTATTTTATTGGGTTTTTGTGTTTTTTTTAATTTAATTTTTCCAAATTTTATAATTTTTATTAGAAAAAATTGTCCTAAATTTTCAAATCAAAATGTAAAAATTATATTAATGTGAATTTTATGTAATTTTTATAAAACATTTATTTGTTGATGAATATTGAAAAAGATTAGATTTTAATTGAAAAATATATTTTTTATTTAAATTATTTATGGATTTTAGTTATATTTTAAATTTATTTAAAAGAAAAATTAGTTCAATTATATATCTATAAATCAAATTTATGAAATTTTAATTATTTTCAAACTGAAATTAGATCTAAAATCTTTGTAAATTTTTGACCGTTTTATTTTTAAACACCTGCTTTCTAATTGTGTTTGAATGATTTATTATTATTTAAAATTTTAGGACATTTGTGAATATAATTTGGAAATAAGGATTCTCTATTTCTAACAAGAATAATTTTTATTATGTAATAAGATCATAATAATATTTACTAAATTTATAACTTAAAATAGTAAGAAATATTTTCTGTGGTTATGTTAAAAATGAGTTAACTAGGGGGTTAAAATTAAATGATAAGGGTTATAGATAATAGAAAACATATCCATAAACCTTTTTATATAAAAATATTTACCTTAAAACTTCAATTATTGGTAATTATCTATTATTGGAGTCTTATAACATTAAAAAAACATGTTTGGAATTCTTTTTTACAAAACATTACAAGTGTGCCACTCACATCACTTTTAAAAGTCCATCCATTTTCCACTCTTTTCACACATTAAAAACCATTTTTATGAGACTATTACCACAAAAATAACTTTAAAATATCCATTGTATTTTTATATAAGAATTACTTTTGATAGAAATCAAACCAAGGAATGATTTTGGTGTAAATCGAAGCACACTTGAAGAAGAGGTATCGTTCATCAAAGTGCAATTTTGTTTTATTTCTTCCTCCACCTATTTAATTTTTTATAACATTATGACATATTAACTATGTAATATTATGTATTTTTATATTTTTTATCTTAATTTCATGAACTGAAACCATCTCCACATTCATGAAATGTGTTATGAAATCATTGTTCATGTGTTTGAAATATTACCGCCTCGTGAACTGATGTAATTGCTTTATTCACTACCAGCTCTTAAGGATGGACATAATGATGTATTAAATGTTTATATGGTATTTATGATATTATTATTCTATATTAATCGTTATATCATGTGTTACATTATAATATATATTCTTGGAAATCTGGTAGCAATGCTCTTTTGTACGGTGGATTACCGCCCCGCAAAGTAATGTGACTTGTTCATGGTTTACATGGAATGTAATGGGGATGATATTAATAAAAATATGTGATAAAAACGAAATAAAAATTATAATATAATTATAATATATCATTTAACTTTATTCATATAAATTTTAAAATAAAATTGAGACAACGTTTATGTATACGTACGACCTACTGTCTCAATGAATGGTGTATTTCATTTTCCATGACTAAATATTGTGGATTAATATAAATAAATATTAAATGAATATATTTAATATATATCATGGATAATTTTTTTAGATTATTAAATCATGATAAAATTAATAGGAAAAAAATAAAAAAATAAATAATATATAGAATCCAAAGTGGTTATTACCCAAAATGTATCTGTAATATTAAAATTTCGATAAATAGGTAATAAATGGACGTAAGTAAATAATAAATGGAACTATATATATAAATATGGTACATTAATATATTTCTAATAAAATTTTAGTTGTATATATGTGTTTTGAACATGGACAATGTATGTCAAGACATAAAGTAATGGATTCCTGTTTAAGTTGTTTAATTCTGCAAGACTCATGCCAAAGTCAGCACATATTTGTCTTATTTGGTGTATATAATTCCAATGAACTTATTTTATTATTATTAACCAAAAAATAATTGGTATTTAAATATCTATTTTATTATTTCTCTTTCATGTGGTTTACAATTCAAAATTTCCCAAAATGATAAGGATTTTTTTCCCAATTTTACATTCTTTGAGATGTGTGTTATGTTATGAACCTATATTATTTCACGAAGTATATAGATATAACCTTTTAAATATAATATCAGGAATATTTTTTCCTCATGATATTTTATGTTTCATTTAATGATATTCCTTTAAAGGGATTACATTTATATGTTATCTAAGTGGTAATGATGATGTGTTAAAATCTCATCATTTATCGAGATTATTTTATGATCATGTTTATGATGATAGAATCATATGATCCACATATAAATAAAAACATTAAATTTATTATATTTTTGTTATGTCACGAGAAATCATATATTCCCTTTATTTTACTTTGTTTTTTCACTCAAAATTTCAAAAACATTATGAAAATTTTGCGTTATTTCTCTCTATGATCGAAAATATATTTTCTACCAAAACCAAATTTTAAAAAAATATTTTTAATGTTATTAAAAAGATTTATTAAAAAAATTTATTGTTTTACTTTTCACAAAAAAAAATGTGAAAGTAATATGTATTCTTCTTTCCAAAAAATTCCACTTTGATTTTTATAAAAAATGTGTTCCATGACCCATCCCAATGGGGCATATGTTATGACTGCAAATGATTTACTACAATTGGATAGGGGATAGTGAGTTTCACTGAATAGGAATACCACAATCATGGGAGACCTTATCCTAAAGTACCTGTACACACAAACACACACCTCTACAATCCTATTCAATACTAAAATGTAAAACAACTAATAATCCATGCATTCATACTTCTAAAACAGACAACTAGAGTATGGAAAAGAACTAAAATGTAAATAGGGAAAAATAAAATCCCTCCATAAAGAGTCTAATAATAAGTCCAACATGAAAGTAAAGGAGGGGATAGATGTAATGGTAATTTATAAAATATATCTTACTTAGTCTCACTCATCATTCTATTCCTGGTCCTAGTCCCTCAAGGATTCCTTTAAAGGGTCGATCGTCTACATAAGATAAGACACATGTGGAAAAAGATCATGAAGGGTTGAGTATAACAATTCCCAGTAGGATACCCCAAAATAACTAAGAACATAACAAGAAAAATAGTCAACACAACCCATGTATATGTATAAAACACATATAAAAATAATATATTGATATAATCAATAAAGACACATAGTCTAAAAGTAGATTCATAACCATAATGATAGTCTAGGAATCCTAATAAATGGTTCAACATATAACTCATTTAGGAG
The DNA here is from genome assembly GCA_963277665.1 of Viscum album. Lineage (NCBI taxonomy): Eukaryota > Viridiplantae > Streptophyta > Magnoliopsida > Santalales > Viscaceae > Viscum > Viscum album. Next base: position 285,141,291 of record OY728147.1, read on the forward strand.
AAAAAATTCCACATGTCTGATAGAAATGATGAAGCCTGTATGAAATGTAAAATGTAATGGGTCATAATATAATAAGTATAAACATCATGTCTGGAGAGAATGAAACAAAAATTATGATCACACCCAAGGCCATAGGGTATACTGAAAACTCAATCTAAAAGAGCCACTAAGTAGTGGATCGATGCTTGTGTAGTGTTGGTCACAATGATACGAATTACACCACTTAGGGAAAGTTAATGATAGAGTGTCTCACATTGGGCCTCATGGAAGTATTATAAAAACTCCATCCATAATGTCCAACTAAAGGGATCATCATCCTGAGTGTATGATGTGATTCTGTTCTGATCCTCAGGGAAATGAATAATGGAATATACCCTAACAAAATTTGTACAAGATTAAGAGGAAAAGGTATTCAAGCCTTCTATGAAGGTGTACATGGAATATCTCTTTGGCACTAGGTATTTCTAGTTTATCATGACCTGTGACTATGTTGATTTTAAATTATATGGTGTGTCCAAGCTTGTGTACTCTTGATGATGTCCAAGTGCATATTCTCTACTCATGGACCCCTTTCCCAGCCATGTCCATGTTAGAGTACATGACATGTCTATGATCATGTACTCCTAATCATGTATGTGTACTGTTCAAGGTAAACACTGAGATTCTAGGTCATGTTACACACCATGTGATAGGGGCACATGAAATTTGATATTTAACACCATGAAAAAATAATAGCTTATACGCATGGGGTCCCACAAATTTTGTACCTATGGAACACATGATGTGTACTGTAGGATTTCATATATCATGTAGGTTTCAACTCTATTTCATCATATTCTACTTTGATCCCAAAATTTGGTTTTGTATCACACTAGGAAAGGTGGATCTGCATTGGAAAAATCTCATTGTCTCTACTCACCAGTGATCTCCATTTTAAACTGCTAAGGAATCACCTGATTGTTTCTTCTATAATAGTTTGATCAATCTGGAATTAATGGAAATCATCGAACTGATCCTGATCCATAATTTCTATTATCGTAGAATATTCCCATCATCATCCATAACATAATCTTAATTATAAAACTGTTGAACCAAAAATAGGTGCCCATTAGATTCTTCCTTGATATTTGTTCGAACCACCAGTCAAACATAACACCGATGATGAAAGTGGAATAATGGTGGAAGAAATCTAGATGACACAAAAAGATGAACATGCCTTGGACATGTTCATTTGGAATCAATTATTTTCCATTAGAACAAATAATGAATAACTAAATAAAATTAAACAATTATCCCAAAAAATCCATGTAGATAAACCCATCCCAAAATAATACTGTTCTTTGAATCAATCTACTGGTCGATTGATTTGTGTTCATCATATAATAAAAGGGAAAATAAATAAAAATAAAGAATTATTACACATAGATTTATATTTTTATTCAATGAAGAATAAATCAATGCAATTTTTATTGGTGAGAACCTTGAATTGTATCACACAATAGTGTCTATCTTCAACCCAATTTTCATTCTCTAATAGATCCTCCTCCAACAGCTCTTTAAGGACTCCTCTGAATATACATAGTTATATAGCTAATCCAGAGATTTTTCTATAATAACGTATTTAATGGAGAATCCAGGTAACTATGTCAATGAACACAATCTACTAAATGATTTAATTTAAAATATATATTTTATTCCCATGATGAGTTTTCCACAAACACCCCACACCAAAAACAGTTATGTCACTCCTTGGGTAAAACCTATCCTCTAAATTAAATGGTTCCCTCAGATTTATAATCTAGGCCCCCATTTGAGAGTTATTATTATTTTTTAGGAGTGAAGTTTTCATATGATATTAATATATTTAATATATTTGAAACATTTAATCTATGGAAACTGGGCCATATAATCACACACCATCTCAGTTTTGGGTCTCAAAAGCAATCCATTCAATAACAAAAAATAATTCATAGAAATTTTGAGTGGCTACATTCTTCCCACCTTAGAGATTTACATTTAAAAAAGATAAAAATGGGATACATAGAGAGATGTTGGTAATGATCACACATCTTCGTATACATATAATAGGTTCTCTCCTAAATATTCTCTTACTACCACTGGATATGCACTAAAGGAATCACTCACCCACGAAGGATCTAATCCTGTAGATCCTTGATCTATACTGGGTATGTAACACCGTAATTTTTTTTTATTTTTTTCTAAATAAATTATTTTAATCATATATCCTTCATTATAGGGTATAATAATTGATTATAGTTTTATATTATACCCCATTATAAGCTTGCGCTACCTAAACCATTTCCCTAGCTTGCGCTACACACAATACTAAGATTCTACAAAGCATTGTTTTATAATTATCATTATTTATAAAAGATAGTTACAACCTAGCCATTAAAAAAAGTAATATGGGTTGTAATAAATAATTTTTAAATATTATATTTAATTTTTTAATATAAATAAAATATATTTATAATAAAATATAAATGTTTTTTAAGAAATGTCTCTATGTTTTAAAATACTATTTTCTCACAAGAACTCATTTTTTTTCTTTTTTGAACAATAATAAAATTACTTTTAAAGACATTAACAAATTTAATAATATAAAATAAAAATATTCTTTTTAAAATAAAAATGTCAAAATTATCTTAGGGTTAATTTTTTGTATTTTTCGTGAAAAAATAATTTTGGGTGAATATAGAAATATAATAAATTTTTATTGAGAACATATTTTTTGTCTAATTTATATAAATAGTTAAATTATATTTTAAATTTTTTATTAAAGTTTAATCATATAAATTTTACAGATACTAAAAAAATTGAGGTCATTGGAATCAATTTCACTTTGAAATTGGATATAAAAAAATTCTAACTTTAAAACATTTACACTTAAAAAACCCGCTATCATGGCACATATGTGGGATTTATTTTAAATTAAATTATTATTCTTTAGTGATTTTAATTTGTAAGAAAGGATTAATAATCTATAATAATTATAATTTATAATATATTATAAGGTGAAATTATCTTTTTACCAAAAATATTAGTGAATGTAATTAAAATTAATTATAACGATGATGTTAAAAATTAGTATACTTAATGGTTAAACATTAATATTAAGGGAAAAATGACCTATAAACATGTAAAAAGATATTTCCTAGAAATATTCTGACCAAGAACCCTCTTGTATAAAATTTGGGATGTCATTGAATTCTCAGGATGTAAGGGAGATCTCTCAACTCTGTTTACCTTTTTATATTTACAATAATACCACTCCTCCACTATAAAAGGCCAATCACCACTCCCACATATTCACACATATAAATACCTTTATCTCAAACAAATATGACCAAATATACTTCTCAAATACCTTCCTTCATCCTGTAATCCTACCTTTGTGCATATATTAAATCAAGGATGCAATTTGGTGAAAACCAAGAGGAGTTACCCACAGAAGAGTTAACATTATTCCACAAGCTCTTTTGTTTTATTTTCCTCCTAAACCACCTCAACTATTTTTATTCCATGAATATATAATGATCCATATATCCTCAATACAGTTACATTTTTTATTATATTTTTTATAGAAAAACTTACACACACTCTCATATAATGGGTAATGAACATGCCACCCTTGTGTACAGAAAACTACCGCCTCACAAAATAATGTTGTTTGTTGTTCTTTTACCACCTCTCACAGTTGGGGATTATAATTGACACCATATATTTATATTATAAATTTTATATTTATTATTTATTTAATATTATATAATTATTATATAAAACAAACCGTCATGCTTCCCAATTTTTGTAACCACAATAATTTTGTTTTTGGACATGTGGACTACCACATCCTCAGAGCGATGTTATTTGATAAAATTTTACATTGGATGTATTAAAGAAGAATTTAGTGTATATATATATTATATGGTACTAAATATAAAAATATGGTCTTTTGGTAGATGTATAATAAATTTATATTTATTATACATGGTGTTTTAATGAGTATGAGGAGTGTCATGACATATGGTAAGTGGATTTCTTGCCTGGATTTTATTTATTTGAGACAAATGTCCCATTCACCACTCATTTAATTTTTGGGTTGTATATAATTTAAATGAATGAATTATATGATTACAATACTTAAATTTATGTGAATTTACATATCCATTTTATGATCTTTAATTATTATGGTTTTACATTTTCAAAGTTACCAAATTAGTAAGGTAGTTTTATCTCAAATTTCATTCATTGAGACACATGTTTTTTTATGAAGCTATATTATTTCATGAGTTGTATATAATGACATATCACATGTTATATAGAGAATATACTTCTTTTCAAATTATTTTAAGCTTCATGTAATTTCATTTTTTTAGGCGGTGAGTATGATACAATGTTACCAAGTTGTAAGATTTTATTGAAACAATCTCATTGTTTAACAGGGTTGTTTATGATTATGTTTCCATTGATGAAATATTGTGATACACATATAATTAAAACTAATTAATTTTATTATATTGCAATTATTCAAGATGTATTCCTGAATTAGTGATTTTTTTACTCATTGTTAATTAAAATAATTAAGAAAATGATTTTTTAGAAAACTTGATTTTAGTTATCTATTTGATAGGAAATCAGTATTATCCAAAAATAAAATTTCAAAAAATGTTTTAAAAAATGTTTTTAAAATTACATTTTAATCTAATTTTAAAGGAAAAAGGATTAAAAAAATGTTTTATGTCTTTCAAGAATCCTTTATATGTTTTTAAATCTGTTTTAAAGGAAAATGTTATTGAGAACTATTTTATGTTTTAAATAAGAATTCATTCAATGAAGAGGGGATATTTTTCCCATGAAATGTTTCCAAATGATATTTTATATATAAGATGAAAACCAATTAAATAGTATATTTTCAATAGAAAAATTTATATTATTTATTTTAATGGTTTGTGTTTAAGATAAAAATTAATCTATGACACACTTTCCACTTCTGTGTGTTATATAAATTTGGAACCAGTTTCTTTTCATGGGTTATGAATTGATGAATTTATTATGAGGCATGTATATTTTCCAAAGGTTATGATATGATGACATGTTTATGATACACTTCTTATTTCATGGGTTAGGAAATATTTTTTATGAAACTAATATATTTTTATGGTTCTGATATGATGATTGATTTGTCATCTTATGTTACATGTATGTATGATTTTAAAATTTGATAGGTGGGAACAATATCACTATCCAATTTATTGGGTAATGATTTATATCTCTTGATACAACGATGAGAATCAATTCAGTGAGCATGTACCACTGTAGAAAATGAAGAAACCCAGTCCACTATGAATGATGGGGAAACCCGATCCACTATGTGAAGCTTGGGAAACCTAATCCTTTATCAGAAGATGGGGAAGCTCAATACCTTATAAGGAAAGAACATGACTGGGGATAATGGTGTGTTATGACCAGTAGGTATAGTCCTAGTGAAGTTCTCTTATATTTTTTATCAATGAGCCTTGATTAGGGAATTTTATTATATGCTTTTGTGAATTCCCCATGTCTGTGTCCTTGGATAACTCTATGCTCTCACAAATCATGTTTATTAATTCCCTTAGGATTCAAGGCCTATGAACTGAAAATATTTATTCCATGAATCATGTTTATGATATTTTTAAGCAGGGAACGATATTCTAATGAAATAATAATGTTCTTATACACATATTTTCATAATTATTCTAACGTATCCCCCTTGTTTACCCTTACTGAGAATTTGAGATCATTGATCATTATGTTTCATTTCCCTAGCTTATAAAGATATGTATTATGTTTGATGTGTCTAGGAAGTGTGATAGTCATGAATAACCTATTGGGAGATAATGTATCTCTCTTATGTAACAATTTTTGCATATCCATGATTCCAACGCCACTAAACTAATACGGTCTTTGGGAATTTTTTGTGTAATATGTTATGAATTCCAAAAAAATGTTGCAAGGTTAATTTATGAGTAAAGAGGGTCTCTATTAGGTACTCTACAATGGTATCTCCATTTGTGATATCCATCTCGTCCTGGCCGATAACATGTGATAGATTGTGCACATACATCATCTATAACAACATGTGGAAGACATTGTGTTCCTAGTCTAACTACAATGATAAAGATAAGTGATACCTGATCTTTTCAAACCTCTATAATATCTATAAGGGGCTAATGAATCTCAGAGTTAAATTTCCTACCCATACAAATGTTCATTGTCTACATTGTGGTGAAACCTATAAGAACACATGGTATCCATCAAAAAAATCTAAAGGCCTCTATCAGTGGTCAATATACAAATCCTTGTGGAACTATGTAGTGTTAATCTACTACTCTATCATATAAACCTTCTCTATATTGGATCACAACAATTTAGAGCCCATATGTTCTGAACCACTAGGGTAAATCCAATATAGAGGTGACTTGTAGGGCCATCCATACATGGACTCGAATGGGTCCATACAGATTGTGAAACTGAAGCTATTATTATATGAATAATCCACTAATAATAAGCGATCCTCCCAATTGCGGATAAAGTATAACATGAATGATCCATGAATGTCCTCTATAATGTTAATAATCCTCTTATTTTGGATGTACGTTTGGGGGTGAAAATCAAAGCTCAAATACATTTGAGTCCCAAAATCATCATATAATACCTTACCTAACTAATATGTGAAGCAAGAATCATGGTTAGAAATAATAGTTTAGGGAAATAAATATAGTTTGACTATCTTATACTGGTAGAGGAGACCTAGGATCTCTACTAAACTCTACTATTAGATAGCTAGGTAGTCGGATGGATTGGTTTATCGGTCTGAGATCAAATCGATGACATATTTCCCCCTAGACATATGTGGAAATCATTTGATAGAGTCTCTGGATATCCCAACCCACTTCAACTATAGAGCCTCAAAGTGTTGAGGTAATCCTACTAGAACCTGGTTCTCATCTATCACTTACTGACAAGTAAGACATCAATATGAAAACCATACAAATACCTTATTCATTTTGGGACACCAAAACTAATTTTTGATGTCTGTGTGAATTTTGGAACACCAGTATGTAACACTAATTGAGATATATGAAACTCTCTTAGAAACTATTCCCCCCATAATCACTAGTACCATGATGGGTTCTTTAAAAAGAAAGACGCACTGCACACCTTTAGAAAATCCATCAGGTGTGTGCCTAATTGATATCTGAGTGTGTAGGGTCTTACAGTAGGTATCCCCAACCCGTGCCTCCCAAAATCACTAAAAAGTGGAGGGATAATGACCATATAGTGGAGGTATGATAATCTATCTACATCCACCAAGGATATCTTCAATGAGGCCTACATATTCGATTCCTCTATCAGCCACTACAAACAATATCTTCTGCTAAGATAATCTTCGACCCCATTTACCTTCCTAGGAGTATATAATTCTCAATGTCCTAATCATGGTGGAAATATATTGTTCACCTTTGTATGAAGTTAATATTTTTTTAAGAGAATATATTCCAGAGACTTTTGTAGTCTTAATAGATTATAAAACGCTCTCCCATAATCTAGTGTCACAACATATTTTGTGTGAAGACTACAACTACTAACATAAGGTCATGGGTTACATAGTTATTCTCAGGTTTTCTCAATTGATGTGAACCATAGGAAGTCATGGCCTACCTACACATTACGAAAAAACAAATCCAAGCCCCTAAAGCATAACAGAACACTAAAATCACAACACCATCATATGGAAATGTAAATGTGGGGGAGCTCATCATTCTATGAATAAACTCATAGAAAGCCTCCTGAAACCTCTATGTAAAAATGAATGGATTACCCTTTCATATTAATGATTCTAAAGAAGATTATATCCTATATAATTCTAGTATGAATCTATTATAATAGCCTACCAACCCATGGAATCTTTGTACATCCTTCAAGATCATTGTTGGCTCCCAAGCATACACTTCCACAACCTTCCCTCGGTTTACTTCCATATTGTTTTCTAAGATAATGTGTCCAAGATTGTGTAACTCATGAATCCAAAAATTGAATATTGATAGCTTCCTATAAAACTGGTTCTATCAGAATATGTCCAGGACCATCCTCAAGTGTCATTATTACATGTCCTTGGATCCCGAGTTCCCTAGGATATCATTGATGAATAATTCCCCGAAACAGTCTACAAAATCAGGAATGATCAGGTTCATGAGTCACATGAACACTATTGGTGAATTATTCATATCAAAGAGAATCACCAAGTACTCATAGTGACCATAAAAACTTCTTAATGCTTTCTTCAGTATATCATTGTGCAATACTCGTAACTGGTGATAACCTTATCTGATGCCAATCTTCAAGAACCATCATGACCCTCTCAACTTATCAAATATCTCATTGATCCTTTATAGTGGATAATGTTTCATTTTGGTGACCTATTTTAGGTGATAGAAGTCCAAAAAAACATCAATATTTGATATACCTTCTTAAAAGAAAACCTAGTGCTAGCTAGGGTGAAACCCTAGGTCTAACAAATCCCTTCCTCTAAAAGTCCTCAAATTATCCCTCGGCTCTCAAATCTCTGTGGGAGACATGCAATATACATGTGCATATGTTGACGTTTTTAGGGTGTAGATCAATGTATAATTCTATCTCTTGATAGGGAGGTAAGCCTAAAATATTTTATTAAAGACATAATCATACCCGACCACCTCTATAGGGAACTAGAAACTCATAGCATCGACCCCACCAAGGGTTATTCTAGCCAACTGATGAGTAATCAGATTAACCCTCTTATACATGAGTACATCTCGCGCTACATGTGTTTTATTTTAACCCACAAAGAAAACCCCCATTCCATCATTATGGATGCACCACATCCTCTACCTAAAACAATCTATTTGGGCACGAGGTTTAGATAACCGGTCCATGCATTTAAATGATTTAAAAAGACATCATATCCACTAAATATAGACCCCAATAGAAAATCTCACCTCCAAGAGTCAGGTCACACTATCGACATTGGGGTGTGATCACTGAGTCATTCTAGTAGGGGTATCCATGTGCAAGGGTTAAGACAAATGATTAATATGAATCTTAATGGATAAAACCAGATAAGTGTAAATAATGTAAAGAATCACAAATATGGATATCAGTACTACAAATAATTTATAAATGGCACAGATGGTACCCTGTATCATTATTAGAGCCTCTAGGTCATGACACTCCACTGCCAATTGTGTCCCCCACCCATGTCCTTTAGCTCACTAAGCCAGGAATGGACCACCTTGTGGTGCTGGTGCTAATTTGTCAAAACATCCACCACTTATTTAAACTATACTAGCTCCTCATCCACATTTTACTCTCTATGAAATTATCCTCTTATGATAATGCCTCTATCTAGGAGGTCCATGCATTTTATCTCTGTGATCCGTGCAACATGTTAGACAATCCCAAACAAGATTTACCTTGACATCACATGAGTAACAATACCTCTCTCTAGGGTGAATAAACCCATGATTTGAGACCTTAACTTTATACCATGTATCTTGATATTTCCTCCTAAAATTTTCCACTTGTCCAGTTCGATAAGATAGTTATTGGATACTTACTACTGATGTATTTACTTATGAGTGCCCACTTCCAGCAACAAAGGTTCACGTCTATTGTACCAGGAAACTCTCAACCATAAAATCTAACTATAGATCCCCATTATTGGTAGGAATGGATAGAGTTATATTGATATATATAATGTCTCTACCTAATCATATCCCAAATTCCCAAGACCAAAAGAACTAATCATGTACCATATCCATCGAGTACCTTGAGAGGTTTTTGAACCTCGATGAATAGAAATATACTATCATGATTCTCAACTAAAACTTTAGAATCTCTTGGATTTGAAATACCCTCAACGTAGTTATTAATAACTCCTCTATGTAAATGAACTCAAACTATAACCTATTGGATTTGGTGTCCTAGAACTAACTACTTGTATATTATTCATTAATAAATACCTTATCACATCATGATTGTTATTCAGAGTGACAGTGCATGTGATAATTTCTTAAGGATAGAAGATTCATTAATGGGTCATAGTGGATCCATACAATGATGAGAACCAAGAGGTTCCATAACACAGTTCTTGAATATATGTTCTATGTCTGGATGATGTTATATGTGGGACACAAATAATACAGTCCATTAGGGGTGAAGACTCATATATCTTTGAGGCACCTTCCACGTTATCACCCAAAGATACATTTGGCGACATCCATAGACGTGTTGAGCATGTGTGGATCACTGCTAGAGGAATCCTACACTTGGATTCTATGAAAAAATGATAGATCACATTGGATTGTGAACATAAACATCAACAGAGAGAAAATTCCAACAAGGAAATTCTTATCTTTTTATTAAATTAATTATAACCCACATATGATGATCCTCTCTATGGTTCCAAGACTCCCCTCTTTTCTTTTGTTCTTCATTCTATTCCAAATACCCGATGTTTTATTATCGTAAGGGAGATCAGATTAAAATTTGTTAATGAAAAAAAAATAATGTTGAGTACACCCACCAACGCGATTCCACTATACGCATAACCTACTAGTGGTATTAGAGGTTTCAAATGATTGATTATAATTATTTAGTTTTTCATTTATGATTTACTCATTTAATAATTTATTTATTTTAATTCAAGTTAATCTTTTTGAAAATCTGAATATTGAGATCTATTTCTCCTCTTTAGTTTATCATTCAACTTAAAAAAATGATTTTTTTCTTTAAATTTTGATTAATATAAAATAGTGGATCTCATCTAGAGCTGCCAAATATTCTTGCCCATAAAACACTAGAATAAACGGCATGTATTCCATTGAACATGTCATGTAGTATAGGCTCCATGCACCAGGATGGTCCGCCAAACCAGGCTATGTCATTGGGTGTTATCTAACTCTTTATGATTCTCTGTGTTGACTAGGAAAAGGTGGCACATAGTTTCCATATTACACGTTGTGGGTACAAATGAACACGGCATGTAGTCCTTTCAGGTTAGGGTTGGACAGTGTACCACATACAAGGATCGCCCACCTGGAAACTGTGTAATTCGGATACTACACAGTGTGTGACCCATTGAACATTCCATGTACTATATGTATTTCCGAAGTACATTTACATGCCATGTCCCCGAGCATTTACTTCGTATGGATGGTGAACAAAATTTCATGCCATGTAGTCAAGAGTAGATGTCGTGTACTCATCAAAATTACATAGAGTTATTAAAATTTATTATTATATTATACCAACACTTGATACGTGTACCATATTGCAGGTATAAATATGAGGCACAATACATGATAGGTGTTATATATATATGTTTAATTTAACATCTGTGTAATGTTCATTTATACTCATTGGGTAGTTATGAACAAGAATTCACAGGGTTCCCTCCAAGGTAAAAGTTACATACAAAGATAATTTTAAATGAATTCATTTGTATAAAATTATGATGGATGAGAATCTCAATTAAATTTTAAAAAAAGGTTTATGATTAAAGGATTGATTAGATAATGATAATTAATTGATTCTAGAATGATTAATCTTAAACAAGAACAATTAACAAATTGAAAGATGGTTTTATTTATGCATAAATATCATTGCATGTATAGATGATCATGAGCTAGACCAAGACCTTTGTATGTGAATGGTTTCTTTCAATTTATTTATTTAAATTAGATTTGATAGACTTTGAGCCTTCTCCTCATTAATATATAGGGTCTGCATGCCAAAGGATTCTTTTAGGTAAAACCCCATTTTACCCATCACCTGAATGTGAGATAAAAGCATATGTAATGGATAGAGCTTCCATGCTAGTGGAGGTGGCTCAAGTTTGGATCCAAGGTGAATTCAATCTGAGGAGATACAAATTTTGGTAGGTGGAAAGCTATAAACACGAACCCAAAAGGTTCATGGTGTTTCTCCCCTAGTTATTGGGTTAGTTTACCAATTACTAGATAAACTGACCAATATAAAAAGATCTTGATCATACCATTTATTTTAATTTTGTTAGTTGCATGGTTTATTTATTGTGGGTGTGTTTTCACAATCACACAATTAATGAATTAAACAAGCATTCCAGATGGAACTAAAATAAGAACAAATAAAGCATAAAGATTATATTGGACATGGTTACTCACTTAAGTAAAACCCACGTAATATTAACAAGCATGTATACAAAGATAATAAATATGAAATTTACATATAACAATAAAATCTCTCAAAGAAAATATTAAGTCGATATAGCCTTCTATATTCTTGGATATAATCAAACCATAGTTCAATGTGCATGACCAACCCTAGTTGGGGTGCTTTCAATTATTGGGGAATTATAATTCATGTTTTTGGGTTGAATTGAATTGGTTCACATAAAGGGCTAACTACTATAGTAGGGCATGGTGTGACCAAGAGGTAAAGGTTGTGGAAATCCAAAACAAAAGGATTTTTAGAATGGGGAGTCCACTCAGCAGTTCAAGGAACTCTGAGTTAATGCAGTTGGCCTTTAGAATTCCGACTTAAAACCCTTCAATTTACTTGACCAGCCCTAGTTGGGGTAATCTGTAGGGAAATATGGATCCTTTCCACTAGAATATTTAGGAAACAAAATATTCTGATTTCAATGGTGAGGGCTACTGGATTTGGATAAAATAGTGGGAAACTAATAAGTATTAATTTATTTATTTGTCTGGGTTTTATCATGATAAATTACTATACCTTTTCTCATATTAATTTGTAGAAATGGTAGAAAAAATGACATCAAACATATCATTGTGATCTATAATCGATAAGGAAAACCTTTTCACTAGCACCAATTTCTAGGAATGGAAGAGTAGTTTACATGTCATCCTTCGCCATGAGAGGAAATTGTATGTGCTGAAAGAGCCTATTATAGTTTCACCTAGAAAAGAGGCCCGTGATGAGGAACTATCTCTCTATGTGAAACATATAGATAATTCCACATATGTCTAATGTTTCATGCTATCATCCATTACTAATAATCTCTTGAAGCGGCATGAAAACATGGTCGTGTATTTCATGATATCTCACCCTAAATATCCCTACCAAGAGAAGGCGAGATAAAAGAGATATAAGATCTCAAATAGTTTTTTACAACTAATCTTTGAGAATCTGAGCCAACTGGGCCTCATATAGTTAAGATTATTGGCTATATTGAACACTTGGACATCTTAGGGATTATGATCCCAGATGAGTTGTGTACAAATATCATCCTATCATCAGTGACCAAGACCATCTCGAGCTTTATTTTCAACTATAACATGAGAAACAATGAGAAGAGTCTATCAGAACTTTTGACTTTAATTCTCTATGTAGATAAGGACATGCGACGTGACAATCTTGTAGTACCCATGGTGAATAAGAAAAGAAAGGACAAGGAAAAGGGGATACGAACATATAAAGGGTCTAAATCCCCCTAGCATTATCCATCCAAGAAGTGGAAGATCCAGAGGTAGGGCATGGAATCAGAGATGGTATGTTTTGCATGTTGAAAGCTTGGCCACTGGAAGAGGAATTGCATCCAGAAGGATGGGGAAGCTAAAGGTGCATTAATTATCAAATGCAATATTTCCATTTCTACACATTGGGTTTTAGATACAGCTTGAGGGGCTCACATATGTATTCAAATTGAGGAACCAAATAGATTTAGAAATATTGCAAGAGGAGAGGTAGATATTTGAGCTAACAATAGCATAGGGCTGGCTACATTGGCCATTAGCGATTACCACCTCTCATTACCAACTAGGATAATTTGGGGTTTACATAATTATTATTATATGCCTAGGGTTACCAAAAACATAATTTATATGTCATGTTTTGATATGGATATATTTATTTTCATGTTTGTAAATAAGGGTTTCTTCTTTTATATGAACATCATATGTTATGGTATGGTGCATTTCAATAATGGTTTGTATGTATTGAATTTTGAAAAAAATGTGGTTATAATTGATAATGAAACAATCTCACACGACTGATACATCACCCAGTTTTTTCATCACCATCTCAGTCATATAAATGAGAAGCTCTTAACAAAGCTCTTCTAAGATAGATATTTAGATTCTACTGAGCTAAAACCACATGATAGATTTCATGCTTGTTTACAAGGTAAAATGACCAAGTCGCCTTTCAGTGGACATGGTGAAAGGGCCACAAATCTTCTAGGATTGGTGCACACGGATGTCTGTGGAACATTCTTAGTATAAGATAGAGGTAGAAAATTTTAATTCATTACTTTTATTGATTATTTGAGTATATATGGATATGTATACTTAAAGTGTTATAATTCAAAATCCTTAGAGAAATTTAGGGAATTCAAGAATGTAATAGAGAGTTATTTTGGTAAGAAGATAAAGAAGCTTTAATTAGATCAATGTGGAGAGTATCTAAACCAAGATTTCATCAATCTTCTACAGGAGTCTGGGAATCTATCTCAGATCACTCCTCCTTATACACCATAGTGGAATGGTGTTAGTGAAAGGAAGAACCACACCTTGTTATAAATGGGGAGGTAGATGATGATTCATGCAGATCTTCCGTTATCCTTTTGGGGATATGCATGTAAAATTGATGCATACAAATTTAAATGAGTACCAATTAAGGATGAAAATGGAATTCCCTCTGAGTTATGGAATGGAAGGAAACCCATATTGTCTCACACAAGTGTATGGGGATTTGAGGCATTTGTTAAGGCCTCATCAGGAAAAAAACTAGCACCATAGGGAATAAGGAATATCTTTATAGGTTATCCCAAGGAAACGAAAGGATATTAACCTTTTAATATTTCATAAAACAAAGTGATTTTCTCTAGAAAAGTCATCTCTCTTGAGAGACTTCACATCATCAAGAAGGATAGTGGGAGCAAGATTGAATTCAACTAAGTTGATGATCAAGATACACAAGTGTTGGTATAGGAACAAGTTCCATAGGTCCACGTGGAAGAGGTTCTAGAAACACAAGTAATGTATAGGAGCTCAAGAGAGGAAATGGATCTAGAGAGATTTGGTTTCCTAGTCACTGAGGATGGGGAATCATTATTTATGGACAATGATGAACCTCTCTCCTACAAGAAATAAGTATAAAGCTCAGAATTTGAAAGATGGATAGATGCTATCAATTCTGAGATGGATTCAATGTATCAGAACCAAGTTTGGGTTATGGTCGATGAGTTAGTTGATGTAAATATTGTTGGATGAAAATGGGTATTCAAGAGAATGTTGGACATGTAAGGTCAGGTTAGAACCTATAAAGAAATGCTATTAGTAAAAGGATTACAACACCATCAAGAAATTTACTATAATGAAACCTTCTCGCTAGTTTCCATTCATAAATCCATAAGAATCATACTTTACATAGTATCTTACCATGACTATGATATTCGGAAAATGGATGTCAAAACTGCATTACATAATGGTAACCTTCAAGAAGATGTCTATATGACACAACGAAAAGGGTTTGTGACACTTGGTGAATCCAAACGGGGTTTCATGTTGTGGAAATCCATTTATGGAATAAAGAAAGAATCCAGGTCCTGGAACATTCGATTTGATGAATCCATAGAGGAATTTAGTTTCATTATGAACAAATATGAGATGTGTTTTTATAAATGGTTTAACGGGAATGTGGTCATTATCCTATTAGTATATACTGATTACATATTTCTTATTGGAATGATGTACTAGTCTTACAGTCTGTTAAGGACTGGTTGAACAAGTGTTTATTCATGAAGAACTTGGGTGAAGTAGCCTACATTATAGGGATCAAGATCATTTGTGATAGATCCAAGTGTCATCTTTGACTAAGTCAGGGTACGTACATTGACCAGATGGTAAATATATTTACTGTGGAATAATCCAAGATTGGATTGGTTCTATTATCACATGGACTACATCTTTCTAAGAAAATGTGTCCCCGGACACAATAGGGGAAAGATAGAATGAGTAAGATCCCATATGATTCGGCTATAGGATCTATCTTGTATACCATGGTTATGTATCGGGCTTGATGTTTCTCATGCACTGAGCATGGTAGGAAGATATGAAGAGGATCGAGGAGAACAACATTGGACTGCTGTTAAGACTATCCTTAAGTATCTGAGAAGAACTAAGGATATATTCATAGTGCATGGAGGAGATGAGGAGATTTTCATCAGAGTGTATGTTGATTCTGGTTTTTAGGTAGATTATAACAATCTAAATTCACAATTTGGATATGTTTTTTGTATCAATAGAGGAGTTTTGAGCTGGAAGAGTTCAAAGAAACTAGTTTTTTCTGATTCTAAAGAAGATTCTGAATATATAGTGTCTTCTAATGTAGAAAAGGAATCCATATGGATTCAGAACATTGTAAAAGAGATTGATTTGGTACCTAGAAGTAAAGATCCTATCACATTGTATTTTAATAATACTACCGAGGTGACACTTTCAAAAGAACCAAGGTCACATCAATGGAAAAATCACATACTACGGAAGTATCACCTCAGGAGGGATTTATATCAAATGGGTGAAGTTGAATTGAGCAGAGTGTCCATGGAAGAGAATGTGGTAGACTCCATGACTAAAGGAATATCTCATTATAAGGATGAATATCATGTGAGTGCTAACAGGTTAAAGGTTTTTAGGATTTGGATCTAGTCCAAGTGGGAGTCTATTTTAGTTGGTGACCTGGAACCAACTACTTTGTACTTTATTAATTAATAACTTCCTTATCACATACTGATTATTTTTTTGCGTGACAATTCATGTAATAATGTAATAAGTTTAACTGTTGAATTAAAGGGTCATAAAAGATCTCTACTATGATGAGAAGTTAGAGGTTCTATACCACCATTATTGAATAAATGTTCTATGGTCGGATGATGTTATTTGTGGGACAAAAATAATAATGACTATTAAGGGTGAGGACTCCAAAAACTTTGAGGCACCTTCTCATGGTGTGAACCCTCAGAAATATTTAGGAGGATATTATGAGAATGAGACCCACCAGTAAAAAATCCATATTTCATAGTGTCATTGGATGTTCCTATCTGCAGACTTTTGTATTGGTCCTTAGACATTAATATTATTATTAATGGGTATTAAAACTCACACACATAGATGTATTAACGAAAACAATGATGATAGACAGTTTTCAATGAGGTAGGATATGTTGGGTGTGTCAAGAGTAATACTAATTTAATAGATAATGTGAGGAAAGATTTTTCCTTCTTTTTCATAACAGAAGTAGATATCTCATACCCATTGATGGAATTGATATAGCCTAAATAAATCTATGACCATGGTGAAGAAAGGGAATGTTCAATTACGGAATGTTAAAGAAAGAATAATTGAGCACAAGGGTTGATGGCACTATCATGAAACCTTCTTGATTCGCGATATCAAGAAAAAGGGATTACATTACATGGTGAGCATTTGTAGGAGGTGACACATATTTTCGGCACTAATTCTATCACTATTGGTGCCTTGGTGTGTTTCTAGATGCTAACCTTGGACATTTTGCAGGCTCCGCTTAATTCCACTAAGAAAGAGGCCTAGAGGGTCACACAATAAATGTGTCCAAGTATCTCAATTAAATATAAATTTAACAAGTTGAATAAAGATTATTCCCGATTGTGGTTTAAAAATTATTCAATAATGAATGATCACATTTATTTCAACACTTGTTATTTGAGAGAATTTATTTTGGGTGAAATAATATATTTATTAGTGAGTAATGCAGGGATATTTATTTTAGAAATAAATATCCATTATTCAATGTCGAATAAATGTGCTGGAGAAAATAAAGAGAATGAAAAAACAAAAGTACATGCCATGTATATTAATATACATGCAGTGTATTTTTTTAGGAATTTATGAGAAATAATAAAATTTATTTAATTAAATTATATTAGGTGTAATTCGTTGGGCCCATGTCAAGTAATAATAATATTCTACTATTATTATTAGACATGGACTAATACTAAGAATTAAATGAAATGAATAAATGATTTCAGGCAATTAATTCATTTTATTATTCTAAGTAATTAAAATACATATTATATAATTCTCATTGGACTATTCATTTTTGGGGTTGTTCACAATGGATATAAAGATAATCTCTCAAGCCAAGATAGAATTCTTTTCTTCCAAGAACGCTCTCAAGCTATAAGTGAGTGATCCCCCTCCACCAGACCGGGGCGATCGAAGGTGGAAATCGCAAGCGAAGCCCCTTCTGTACTATCACCCAAATATCCCTTCAGAGGTGTTTATAGATACATGGAACACGTTTGGATCACCGATAGAGGAATACCACACTTTTTTATTATACGACTTTACAATGGATCACATCAGATCATGACCAGAAACATAAATAGAGAAAGAATTTCATCAAATTAATTCTTGTCTTTTAAATAAATTAATTATAACCAACATATGATGATCCCCTCTATGGTTCAGGGAATCCCCTCTTTTCTGTCATTCATTGTTCTATTCTGAAGATCTGGCATTTTATTATCGTGAAAGATCTCAGAATAAACATTGTTAACGACAAAAATTAATGTTGGGTACACCCACCAATGTAGAGACCCCAAACATGACGTACATGGACATTACATTACTTTTACAGAATATTTAATACATAACAAAAACAAACACTCAAGGACCGTAATAGTTTAGTGTCTTTGGAAACTTGGAATATAATCTTCTAATCATGGTGAATGATATTCAACATCTCCCTTAAAGATCTTCCCCTTTTGTTTTCTTATCTAAAACCTTTCTTTATATCCTGGGGAAAATAAAACATATTAAGGGTGAGCTCAAATGCTCAGTAAGGGTAATAACGGAGAAAATAAAACAAACCATATATATTTTAACTTAAAAACATGAACAAAATGTTTAAACATTAAAATCTTGAGTAATGACATAAAGTATGGTAGTACATAAGGAATAGATCATAATGGAACATCAATCATGATAAAATAGCATGGGAATAAAACATGTAATTGTGGAAAACCATTAATCACATGATATGATTTCCATAGTATCCAAGGCATTGCTGCCAAGACCATATTAGTGGACAAAGTCCCTCTTTGAATCGAGTTCACTCCTAGTTCCAGTCCTATAACACTAAACATGATTAACATACCGTTCCAGCCATGTCTATATCATGGGATATAAATATTTACCTAATGCATTGGAGGTATATATAGGCCCCACTCATATCATAATAAAACCATTCTTATGTGTGCCACAAAATCAAAAATCATACATCATAGCATAACCCATGTAATAAAAATGGAATTCATAAACATCGTGACATCATAAAACAATTCATATAAGTTAGAGGACATCATAAAAATAATTCCATCACAACATAATCAAATAAATTTAATAATATGGATAGAAATTGAACCCTATATTATCTTAGATGGAAAATAATTTTGATAAAACACTTTAACTACATTCTTGAGGAAAATAACCTTTCTACTTCAAAAACATTTTTCCTTTCTTAATATGTCATAACATTTTAAACTAAAAGAAGTTAACTAAAAATAAACTTGAAAATTTGTAAAGGAATCTTCATGGAAATAATTTTCTATGGAAATCATAAAAATTCATTCATGCCGTATAAGTTAAAAGAACATACTTCTCGTACATTGGCCGAAAAAGTCAAAAAGTATCTCGTACTGAAAATGGACAAAAGATTCCTTTCATATATTTTTCTAAAAATTCACTAATAGGTAAAATTGGATTTAAAAAATTGTAGGAGGATAGAAATAATATTGCATATTGAGAAACATGGATTTGGATGATAAATATTCCCCAGTAAATTCTAAAGTATAAACAACCTCAGATAAAAATGAGATTGCGAGATTTTCCATTACCTTAGGTCTGATATGCTTCGTATTTATCCAAACCTCCAATATAATAATTTAAATAATTTCATTGACTTATTAAATAATCATATTCATTTTTATGATATCATATATGGTTCACTTATGACTTTATATTACCCATTCTTTTGTAAATTCCATGTTAAAACAGCATTTTGGGAAAAATCGTTTTATTTATCATACGTGTTTCGACATGTTGTTCTTGATATTATTAATTATATCCTGATTTACTTAATTACAGAATGTAAAACATTATTTATATATAATATATATTCAGAAAATAAATATATGTGATATATCAATAAATGGAATGAAATACACCGTTCATGGAGACGGTAGGTCATACGTACGCATGAACGCTGTTTTTGTTTCCTTGTTGAATTAAATGGAATTAAGTAAATGAAACATATATGTACATAAATACAGTATCATTATTATTTAATATATTTCATGATTATTTATTATATATACTTTATAATCATACTTTAATGGTTAATCATGGAAAATGAATATCATTGTGTTCTTGGAGACGACAGTCCGTATGTATGCACGAGCGATGATATCATTCACATGATCGTGGAATTTTATTGAACTGTATGTATAACATTTCATAATAAATATAACTTTACAATAATCATATATAGTTATTTATTCACACCATTATACCCATCTAAGTAAGGTGGTGGGGGAAAACTGATTACACCACGACGTGTAGACAGTATTCCGTACGTACACACACACACACGGTGATTTCATTTTCCGTAGGATGGATAGAAGATGAAATAGGGTTTTTTTATATTTATAATAACATATAATTATATTAGTGATACTTATGTTATTAATTTATGATTAAACAAATTAATAATAATAATTAAGAAGAAGAAATAAATTGGAAAGAATCGGTAAAGGATATTACCTCTTCCTTGACACGGCTCTTCTTAACCTCCTCTTAAGGCAATAGAGTTGGTATTTTAAGAAGACAAGAACCTCTATAATGTTTCTAGGGAAGTTGATAAGGGAAATGGGCACGATTTGGACTTGATTTAAGGCTCAAAATTGCGTAAAGATATGAGGTAGGAGGTGCCCTTTTATAAGGGACGAGAGGGGCACCTTTGGAAACCTCAAAAATATTAATTTATAATAAATTCAATCCCCCACTTAAAGACTTCCAAAATGACTCGAATCCAATCATAGATGAGATAAGGTTGTAACATAATCAACCAAAAAAATTTATACATGTTATTAATTTATTTTAAACATTATCAACTTGATTTATCCATATTTAATCTATTTAATTTTATTTGTGGTTATAAGATTCTAAATTTTAAATTGTTATAAATAATTACTTATGTGTTGTGAATTGTATATAATTGTATAATTTATGACATTTTAGACCCTATAAATATTAATTTATAATTTTTAAATATTTTTTTTATTTTTAAACAATTTTATATTATGTTATTTTTATAAAATAATAATAGTGTCAATTTTGACACTATTCATTTATTTGAATTTAAATAAACTCCAAACAGAAGATATGTTCATACAAAAAGAATTAATAGATTCATAACATGTCATATGTATCTAGAAAATTAGTGGAGCACATTAAATAGTTCATATAATATTTATTTTAATATCTTTAAAACCATTTATTTGATATTTCTATCAATAAAATAATTTCAACATCACTATTGTGTTACCTTTAATGATAATTATTTAATCCCCAAAAATTATAAATAAATTCACATAATGTAGATAATTTTATTAGAATTTTTGATACTATTCATGTTATAAGTTTCATGAAGTTTATCACTAAATTAAAATTATTATACTTATAAGATTTAAGAGAGTGGCATGTTGTCACTTTCTTTGGTTTTAATAATAATTACATCATTTTAAATTTTAAATAGTCCATAAAATGAATTTATTCCGACCATCAGGTGATAAGGGTAGAATTTTATTCATCAAATAGAAATTTTTCAGGTTTTAGGGTAATTTTATAATCTTATTTTTACTCTTAATTACCCGATTTACCTTTAACAACAGTAAATAAAATTTACAGTCGTTACTATTCATAATATCAGAAAAATAAAATTAACATAATTTGGCCCACTGAATACAAATATGGAATCCATTTTTCAAAATTCAAAACATAGAAGTTGCAGTAATTAATTTAAAATTAATCCTGTTGTTAAGAAAACGGTTTTTAAAAGTTAAAACATTGCCAAAGATTGAAATGTTTTTACCTATGAATTCAATATAAAATTAATGGTAGTGACATTAATTATATTAAATGGTAAAAATATATTATATTTATACTTTAAAACCATTAAATATTATAATTTTACCATATAAATTATCTTGATGAAAAAAGATGTTTTATATTAAATTTTAGCGTATTTTTACTATTCATAAAAATAAGAAACTTATCAGAAAAATATCAAAAATTTATCCAAAGAAATTTTTTATATCCTGATTTAAAAGAAGAATTTTATTTTGTCAAATTGAACTTATAAAAATTTCATGAACTAAATTTAATGTCGGTGCTCCATCAAAAGGTACAAAAACTGCATTTTTTTTTAAAATAATTATTTTACCCAAAAAATTTATTTTGTTATGATACCATGTTCTATAAAATGTTTAAGATGAACAATGATGTTATAAAATTAATAATGTAGTTATTAATATTCATAAAGTCTAGTTTATAATAATATTATAACCATATATCATTCTTTAGTGAACCCTAGTATTGCTTACAACACACGATATCGAGGAAGGTCGTGATTGCGTGTAATGCAAGCCAAGTTATGGTTGCGTGTAGTGCAAGACGTCTTTGTTGTTGCGTATAATAAAATCAAACCATATTTAATTTATACATTGTATATATATATCTACACACACTCAATATTGTGTAGAATAACTACTATTAAACAAACTTGAAATTGTGTGTAACACGATCCAAGATTAGTGTTGCGTATACTGCAAGCTAATACGGTGTTGCGTATAGCACAAGATAATTTTGGTGTAGTGTACAACACAAGACATCAATGAAATTAAAAATAATAATTCTCATAAACTCTCAGGTTGTTACATTCTACCCCCCTTAAAAGAAATTTTGCCCTCGAAATTCGGTAGGCTTATGAATGATTTACTACTTGAAGGTTTCTTTAATAGAAACCCACATCGTAAAAAGGAATACCAAAACATAACATTAAAAACTAAATTATGAAATGTAACAGTTATCCAAATTAACTAATCCCTGGGTTTCCACAAAGGATAACATTGGTGAAAATATGGATTTAGAAGGGAAATCTAACCATCATGTTCTGATGGAGAGTGGTAGAGAACATGGATATGAAAAAGCCAACAATCACAAAGCCATAAATTTGTGAGGATCTAAGGTACCATCTGATTTATCAGATATGAGGGCAATATGAAAAAATTTTTGTTTTTCAAGATCATTTCCCTAAAGTTAAAAGAAATTGGAATTTGAAGAAATACTTTCTTGATTTTGGTATAATCTCACTATTGTTTGTGCCTTGAACAATTTCCACATCATCTCTTAATGAAATGAAGTTGAATTTGTCTTTTGTGAAGTTTTATCATATCATGCGATAGAATGATGGGTCATTCAATCTGTCTCAAACGAAAGGTTAGAAAAAGTTATCAAATATACATTAGTCCATATATGGTGGGGTTAATCGTATATGATTCAAAAAATGGACTTATACTTCATCTATTATACTGCTTAATATAATAAGACTAGTTTCTACTAACCTGGTACTTCATGTAGGCTAGTGGTTGGTGATAAAGGCCTGTCGCACTTTGGTTGTGGGTTCGATTCCCACGGGCTTGTCCGATGCGATGGGTTATCGCATGTCCTATGGGTTGTCGTTTTTTTAAAACTATACTATTATAACATAACAAAAATTTCTAGCCTTAAAAAATACTGTTTCATGTCAAACTTAATCTATTACAATATAAGGTTTATCCAAAATAATTCTGTCCAATCTCATTGTATAAATAAAATGATTACTAGAAAGGTCATCTACGAAGCAATGAATACAATAATTTAGCTCTCGTATATCATAAGATATATATATCTAGTTGGTCACATTCCAAACATGTGAATTCCTTAATCATGTATTCTCTTGAAAAATGAATACCCATTGAACCTTAGTGATCAGATGAATGATGTCAAAAGTTAACTCTTTCCACTTACCAAAATCCCAAATATCGGTATACTCAAACCATGATATAAATTTGTCCTTAAATCACTCATGAGCTCATTAATACTATCAAACATAATATCTTATCCTTATCCATTAATTATGTGCATATCATCTTCTTTTCCAAATTATCTGAATAACCTTTCATGGATACCAGTACTATTCAACATATACTCTCAGAAACTCAAGGAAAGAAAAAAGTGTAACAATCCTTATATTATTAATTATTCTATAGTACCATACATTATTCTTGATAAACAAACAATCATTCCACTACCTCATTAAACCACTGACTGAGATTCATTATTTCATTCATCACATATATCATTTGTAGTGTCTTCATCATAATCAACATAAATACTACCCATAAGACCATACTGATTCTCTTCATGAAATTTTAACTTAGATAATTGGTTTGCATAATACCCGTACATTTCATATTTAAAACATTTAACTGTTGTTGATGTCTTAGAAATACCAGTATCCTTGTCCATGGTATTAACTGAACCTTTTCATTTATAATTGCTGGATTTCTGTCATTATTTTCCACACCCAAATCATCTTCCAGTTCCTTTGAAACATTATCACTGATGTCTCTTCCCACATGATTTACATGAGTGAAATTGAATTTTCTTTCCTCTGTGATCATCATGAAACTCCATCTTTCTCTTATCATCTGAGTCAGGAAACTTACCAAAGTTGATATTATTGATCATATTATGAGATTTTTGATTAGGAATAATAATTATATGTGTACATCTAGATCCAATTTCATTTGGTTGCTCATGAATAATATCATTCCATTGTCCACCACATCCACTATCGTGAATCTTCCTGTTTCTAGCCATTTTTTAAATCCCAAAAAGAATATTGTGAGAGACAAAAATCATAATCAAGGGGATTACCTTCAATATCTAACATCTTAGGTTAAATTATAAGATCATTACTGAAATTCTAGGACTATAACCTATACTTATACTTAACCTTAGGAACATCGCCAGACATACTTTAGAAATATATCTAGGGATCTCACTAAAGTTTTCGCATCCTAGTTTCCAAAGGATGAATAATCCTCCCTCCGAAACCAATTGTAGAGACCCCAAACTTAACGTAAATGGACATTACATTACTTTTTCAGAATACATAATACATAACAAAAACCAACACTCAAATACCATAATAGTTTAGTGTCTTTGGAAACTCAGAACATAATCTTCTAATCATGGTGAAAGATCTTCAACATCTCCCATAACGATCTTCCCCTATTGTTTTCTTACCTAAAACCTTTATTTATATCCTATGGAAAAGAAAACATATAAAGGGTGAGATCAAATTCTTAGTAAGGGTAATCATAGAGAATATAAAACAAACCATATTCATTTGAACTTAAAAACATGAACATGATGTTTAAACATCAAAATCTTGAGCAATGACATAAACCATGGTAGTACATAAGGAATAGATCATAATGGAACATCAATCATGATAAAATAGAATGGGAATAAAACATGTAATTTTGGAAAACCATTAATCACATGATATTATTTCCATAGTAGCCATGGCATTGCTTCCAAGACCATCTTAGTGGACAAAGTCCCTTTCTGAATCAATTTCACTCCTCGTTCCAGTCCTGTAACACTGAACCAGATTAACTTACTGTTCGAGCCATGTTTATCTCATGAGATATAAATCTTTACCCAATTCATTGGAGGGAGATATAGGTCCCACCCAACTTATAATGAAACCATTCTTATGTGTGCCACAAAATCATAAATCATACATCATAGCATAACCCATGTAATACAAATGGGATTATTTAACATCATGACATCATAAAACAATTAATATAAGATAAATGACATCATAAAAATAATTCCATAATAACATAATGAAATCAATGTAATAATAGGGATAGAAACATTACCCTATATTATCTTAGATGGAAAATAATTTTGATAAAACACTTGAACTCTATTCTGGAAGAAAATATCCTTTCTACTTCTAAAACATTTTTACTTTATTAACATGTCATAACATTTTAAAGTAAAATAAGTTAATTAAAAATAAACATGAAAATTTGTAAAGTAAGCTTCATGTAAATAATGTTATATGGAAATCATAAAAATCCATTCATGTCGTATAAGTTAAAAAAACATTCTTCTCGTACTTTGGCCGAAAAAGTCAAAAAGTATCTCGTACTGAAAATAACAAAAGATTCCTTTCATATATTTTACTAAAAATTCACCAATAGGTAAAATTGTATTTAAAAAATTGTAGGAGGATATACATAATATTACATATTGAGGAAACATGGATGTGGATAATAAATATTCCCCAGTAAATTCTAAAGTATAAACAATCTTGGATAAAAATGAGATTGCGAGATTTTCCCTTACCTTAGATCCGATGTGCTTTGTACGTATCCGAACCTCCTGTATAATGATTTAAATAATTTTATTGACTTATTACAGAATCATATTCATTGTTATGATATCATATATGGTTCACTTATGACTTTATATTACCCATTCTTTTGTAAATTCCATGCTAAAGCATTATTTTGGGTAAAATCGTTTTATTTATCGTACGTGTTTCGACATGTTGTTATTGATATTATTACTTATATCCTGATTTAATTAATTCCATAATTTAAAAAATTATTTATATATAATACATATTCAGAATATAAATATATATGATAGATCGATAAATGGAATGAAATACACCGTTCATGGAGACGGTAGGCCGTACGTACGCATGAACGCTATTTTCATTTCCTTATTGAATTAAATAGAATTTATTAAATGAAACATATATGTACATACATCCAGTATCATTTTTATGTAATATCTTTCTTAATTATTTATTATATATACTTTATAATCATACTTGAATGGTAAATCATGGAAAATGAATCTCATCGCGTTCGTGGAGACGGTAGTCCGTACGTACGCATGAGCGATGATATCATTCCCATGATCGTGGAATTGAATTTAAGTGTATGTATAATTTTTCAGAATAAATATCATTTTACAATAATCATATATAGTTTTTTATTGACACCATTATACCAATCCGAGTAAGGTGGTGGTGGAAAACAAATTACACCACGGCGTGGAGACGGTATTCTGTACGTACGCATGCACGGTGATTTCGTTTTCCATAGGATGGATAGAAGACAGAATAGGGTTGTTTAATATTTATAATAACATATAAGTATTTTAGTGATACATATTTATTTAATTTATGATGAAAAAAATAATGAATAAGTAGAAGAAGAAATAAATTGAAATGAATCGGTAAAGGATATTACCTCTTCTTTGACACGCCTCTTCTTAACCTCCTCTTAACACACTAGAGTTGGTCTTTTGAGGAGACCAGAACCTCTATAATGTTTATAGGGAAGTTTAGAAGCTAAATGGGAAAGGTTTTCCTGATCTTGAATGCTCAAAATTTTGTAATGAGAAGAGGGAGGATGTGCCCTTTTATAAGGGAGGAGAGGGGCACCTTTGGAAGCCTCAAAAATATTAATTTATGATAAATTCAAACCCCACTTAAAAACTTCCAAAATGACTAAAATACGATCTTAGATGAGATAGGGTTGTAATCCCATCAACCAATAAAATTTAAACATTTTGGTAATTTATTTCAAACATTATCAACTTGATTTATCCTTATTTAATCTATTTAATTTTATTTGTGGTTATAAGATTCTAAATTTTAAATTGTTATAAATAATTACATATTTGTTGTGAATTGTCCATAATTGGATTAGTTATGACATTTTAGACCATATAAATATTAATTTATTATTTTTAAATATTTTTTTGATATTTAAACAATTCTATATTATGTTATTTTTATAAAATAACAATAATGCCAATTTTGACACTATTCATTTATTTGAATTGAAATAAACTGCACACAAAAGATATGTTCAAACTTAAGGATTTAATAGATTCATAAGATGTAATATTTATCTATAAAATTAGTGAACCACATTAAATAATTCATATAATATTTAATTTATTATTTTTAAAACCATTTATTTGATATTTCAATCAATAAAATAATTTCAACATCACTATTGTGTCACCCTTAATCATAATTATTTAATACATAAAAATTATAAATAAATTTACATGATGTGGATAATTTTATTATCTTTCTGGAGAATATTCATGTTCGAAATTTTATGATGTTTATCACTAAATTAAAATTATTATACTAATAAGATTAAAGAGAGTAACATGTTGTCGCTTTCTTTGGTTTTAATATTAATTAAATTATTTTAAATGGTAGAAAGGCTATAAAATGAATTTATTCCGACCCTTAGGTGATAAGGGTCGAATTTTATTCATACAATAGAATTTTGGCAGGGGCTAGGATAATTTTATAATCTTATTTTTACTCTTAATTACCCGATGTACCTTTAACTGTAGTAAATAAAAATTATCGTGGTTACTATTCATAATACAAAAAAAAATTAAAGTGACCTATTAAAATAATTTGGACCCACTAAATCCAAATATGGAATCCATTTTTCAAAATTCAAAATAGAGAAGTTGAAGTAATTAATTTAAAATTATTCAGGTTGTTAAGAAAACGGGTTTTAAAAGTTAAAACATTGCCAAAGATTGAAATGTTTTTACTTATGAATTCAATGTAAAATTAATGGTAATTACATAAATTATATTAAATGGTAAAATAATATTATATTTATACTTTAAAACCATTCAATATTATAATTTAACCATATAAATTATCTCGATGAAAAATGTTATTTGTAAATAAAATTTAGCATATTTTTACTATTCATCAAAATAAGAAACTTATCAGAAAAATATCAAAAAATTTATCCAAAGTAAATTTTTATATCCTGATTCAAAAGAAGAGTTTTATTTTTTTAAAATTGAACTTATAAACATGTCAAACACTAAATTTAATGTTGGTGCGCCATCAAAAGGCGGTAGAACTGAATTTTTTGAAAAATACTTATTTTACCCGAAAAATTTATTTTGTTCTCATACCATGTTCTATAAAATGTTTAAGATGAACAATAATGTTATAAAAATCAAAATGTAGTCAATAATATTCATAAATTCTAGTTTATAATAATATTATAACCATATATCGTTGTTTAGTGAACCCCAGTATTCCGTAAAACACACGATATTGAGGAAGGTCACGATTCCGTGTAATTCAAGCCAAGTCAGGGTTGCATGCAGTGCAAGAATTCTTTGTTGTTGTGTATAAAAACATACAACCATATTTCATTTATAAATTGTATATATATATACACAATCAATGTTGCATAGAATAACAACTATTAGACAAACTTGAAATTGTGTATAACACGATCCAAGATTAGTGTTGCGTATACTGCAAACTAATACGGTGTTGCGTATAGCACAAGCTAATTTTGGTGTAGCGTACAATAGAAGACATCAATGAAATTAAAAGGAATAATTCTCATAAAATCTCAGGTTGTTACAACCAATGTGCTTCTGTTGTGACCAGAACATATATAACCATGGTTGAGTCACATAATCATGAGGTTAGGTCCCTAAACGCCGCCATCATATATTAGATTCGCATAGAAGGATCATTTCTAGAACCACCATATAATCATTAAGTGTCCTGAGAGGATAAATAAACTCACATCACCATCTCAATCCAGTCCTCAGTCTCCATTTGGTTGAGTTATCATTGAAATCTAAGGGGTCACTATCACTAATACTCATAAAGAGTTCTAATCTTTCACACCTCATCAACTGGTACAAAATGTACCATCTAATGTTTATTATATGATATAACTAGTGAAAAACATAGAGGAAACTCCTCTAGAAAAGGTCCATGTATTGATTCCTCATACATAATGGGATCATCTTCATGTTTTAGACGATAAACCCTAGATGAAATATGTCCTAGAGGAATCATAAAATAAACATGATGTGCAACTATCCAGGAGTATATCTGAAGAGATAACTCAATTTGCAAATTTAAACCAAAACCCATTCCAATATGATGCATGTACAATAATTTTTTGTTGTAAATAGTTTCCTTATACATTGAGTAAATGGTAGGTTATCAATGTCCGGATTCCTAGATATATCAATCACTGCACCAACACTGGAGTCTTTGGCTACGAAAATGAACTCAAAACACTTAACACTATTTCCATAGACCAATATCTCTTACTCTGGTCCTAAAATATAACTAAATGATCTAATACCAATCTTTCATGACACAACCAATAGGTATCATTCTTTAGCACCCAAATTCCACCTCCAATATGCCAGGGGCTGGTGACTAGCATCGAGTAGTCATATCACATACATGTGAGGCCTTATCGTAATGTACTAGTATACACACACACATCTCGAGGACCATACAACATTGAAATGTAAGAAAACTAGTAAACCATGCATCAATACATCTAAAACCCCAAAACATTATATGGAAATAAGTAGTGTAATGTAAATAAGGACAAATAAAAGCTGAAAAACAGATTCTGGAAATAAGTTCAATATGAATGTTTAAATGGAATCTACTATAATGGTAACCATTAAAATACACCTCTGAATGTCTACTTCACTATGCTCCACCTAATCCGTATTGATCTAGGACTCCATGAATGTTTTTATCATTTATATAAGACAAGACATGTGGAGGAAAATCCCATATAGGGGTGAGTATAAAAATACTAATAGGACACACTAGAATCACTAAAAAAAATAAGAATACTAGTCAAATAGAAATAGGTATATTCCAAAAACACATAGAAACATAATATCTAGATATAATAAAAAAAATACACAAAGCCTCAATGTAAATTCACACCCATAATGCCAGTCTTGGAATCATGGTCATAGGATCCACATAGCTCTCATCCAAGAGAACACTCTCCATGAGTATGAATGATCTGATGGCATACATCCAATATGTACTAATCATGGGGCCCCACCAAAAGATATATGCATTGGATGATTGAGGAGAACAATATAAGGAATAATATCAATCCCATGGGAATTGTGTATTCTAAAAACTCAATATGGTATAAGCTTCTAAGTGGAAGATCAACGCCCACATAGTGTTAGTCACAAATATTCCAAGGACTCCACCAAAGAAAATATGATGATAGAGGATCTAACTTGGGGAAAAATGAATGGATTGAAATAACTATATCTAAGAATTACCACCAATGGGATCACTATATTGATTGTAGGAGGGGAATAAATACTAAATCTCATGTAAATAATTAAGGGAATGTACTATGACAAAACATGCCCAAGATGAAGATGATAAGGGCTCCATGATTTTTGAGAATAAATACATGCCATATACTAGTAATATATGGTGTGTCCCTTCAGAAGTAAGTCTTTCCCAATTATTCTAGGCCATGTATGTCTCTATTGAAAAGTACACATCATATTGATGCCAGTGTACCATTTACAATGTCATGGTATATTGCTCTCCCTACGTACACCTAACCTGGTTGTGTCTGAGTTGGAGTGCACAGTGTTTCCATGACCATGTACTCTTGGCTTGGTCTTTGTACCCTATAATGTACATAAAGAAAATATAGGACATGTCACATACCATTTAATAGGGTCCACACATTTTGTGATATTTAGCTCAACGGGAAAACCCTAGCATCCACACTAGGGGTTCCACGCAGTGTGTTCCTTAGGAACACACATAGTGTACCATGAGATTTACTAGAAGCCACGAGTGTTTCATACACATCATAATAAACTCGTATGACCCCCAAATCTGACGTTATATCAAACTGAGAATGGAGGATCTACTCTGGATGAACTTCACGATCACTGCACATAGAAAATAGGACATCAAGACCGCTTGAGAATTGCTCAGTTGTTCTGTCTATAGTCATGTCGTAAATCTTGAATGAATATAAAATGTTGAATTGACCTCGATCTACCGTCATAATCACATTAGCAAGATACATTAATCATAGTGATCATTAATATTAAATATTGAACCATTGTGCTATGAAAAGGGTGTGCAATGGTTGATTTCTCGGTATTTGGTCGAACTATTAGTCAAAGGAGACACCAGGGATTAACATGTAAAAAATGATGGGATTAATCTAGAAAAAATTAATATAATAACTATAATCATCCATGTTCAATTTTTCTCAATTCAATTCCCTTATAATGATGAATGATGAACAATAGAAAAATAAAAAATTCTTCTAATAAATCCGCACAGATAAACCCATCACATAATATGACCGATCTAAGAATCAATCGATTAGCAGATTGATTTGCTTTTATCATAAAAAAAACAGGGAAAATCCTTATAAAAAAACATCATTCCCTAATTTTGATCGATCTATGATGAAGAAAAAATCTACATCATTAAAATTTGTGAGATCCTTGAATTACATCACACTCGTGTTATCAATCTTATATCTGTTTTTCTTTATCTAATAGAATATACTCCAATGTATCTCTAACATATCATCCAAATCAATAGGGTTAAAAGGGTAATAATGAGATTATTCCATAATAGTATATTTAAATTAGAATGTATGTCACTATATAAATAAACAAAATAAATTAATAATTTTTTTATTCATTTTATTCCTGAAATGACTTTTCCACAAATTCCCCATGATAAAAAAACTATGCCTATCCTAAGGTAAAATATGCACTCTAAACTCCATGGTTCCCTAAATTTTCTAATCTAGGCCCCCTTTGTGAGTTATTCCACTTTTTTAAGAAAACTGTTAGTGTGTGGTATTAATATGTTTGAAACATTTATTTCAGAAAAACTGGACCATAAAATCACACACCGTATTATCACATGATCTAAAAAATAATCTATCCAATATCAAAAAAATAATACATTAAAAATCAAAAAATCTAAAATGTTGAAATAATTTTTATATTTAACATGAACGGTATGATCAATATCTTCCAAGGCCATGACTGCTTAATGATTTCAATATTCCCTTATTATTTTTCAATGCTATTTTTGAATAAATTTTTTTCCTTTATTCTTAATTAATTCTGTAATTTTAAATAAATTATTTAAAAATGAAATGTATTTTTTAAACTTTTTTATGTTTAAAATGTTTTGAAAATGTAGAAATGATACTTTTACTCAATATTGTTTTTTATTTTTTTAAACATTCCTTTATAAGTTTTCTATGTTTATTTTTTAATAAAAATATTTCCAAAATATTTTAAAATGATTAGTTTTAAAAAGTGACTTTCAAAGATAGTTTATTTTGATCAAGAAAAATTCCCATGGATTATTCTATGAAAATACTTATCTATATAAAATGAAATCATTTGTGTTTACATATGATATACTAGGGATATGAACAAAGGATACCATTTTTTTTCCTTTCTCAGAATGGGTTAATTTTGTGATAAATTATTTATATAAAACCAAAATCTTTTCCCATAGGTTACACCATGATAAAAATATTATGAACCCCACTGATTTTTTCATGAGTTATTCTATAATTAAATGATGAAATGATTATGAAACCCATCTATTTTTCATAGTTTATGACATGATGAAATGTTTATAAAACCCATTTTATTTCAAGGGTTATGATATGATGATTTTTTAATAATCATGCGGTAAAAATAAATATTCTTTCCATTATGAGATGGGTAGGAACTATATTTACATCCAATTCATTGGGTATAGATTTATATCTAATGATATAAACTAGACTGGAATGGGGGTGAACCTAGTAAAATAATGGAGTTTTCAAAAAATGATGGTCTTGGGAGTGAACATTGAATACTATGATTGTTTAGGGAGTGAGCCCATTCCACTATGATAACCTTGGTTATTATCCTTGAATAATATAGAAATGATTTTATATGTTTAAATGTATGTTATAAATCCATGTATTATGAAAATGTTGTTCTCTCATGATTGATATTCTTTGATTCCCTTATGAGTCATGTCTTATGAACTACCAATATTCATTTCATGGTTCAATATTATAACCCTTGATATTTAGGTCATGGTTTTCAAATGTTTTGATCATGTTATCCTACCCTAATATTCATGATATACTTAATTATATCATTTGTTTTCACTTACTAATTATCTAATATTAACCTTTTTTTATTTTTCCTTTCCTAGGCTATGACGAAATGTATTACATATGAAATGTTAAATAAGGGTTTAATTAAAGAAGATCATAGTGGGACATGATGTAGTTTACCTATGTACCTGTTATTTTTGATACCAACTATCAAAAAGACTAAACTATTAGGGTACATAGGCATGTGTATATAAATTATAATAAATTTTCATAAAAATGATGTTATATCAATTTATGGTATGCTTGAGTCACCATAGAAACTCATATACATAATTAGGCACCTTAGTCGAGCCTAGATTTATTCCCTGACTGCCTATCAAATATAATCACCCTATAACCATAGATATTCATCCTCTATCTGAAGCATGTCAACCTCACACACATGCTTTGTAATTGAATAATTTCATTCCAACAATGAGCATCTACCCACACTTTTACTATATTGGTAACATCACACTCATCATTAAATAGGGATAATCACCCAAATAGTCATTCCTATTTAAGTCGGTCTTGAAAACTATGAACCATAGGTTTTTTATAATAAAATAACGTCATCACCATTACTACATCATAAAACATGATAACCTCCCATTCATAAGTTTGAACACAATCATACAACGAATCTCATTACCTCAAAAAGGTATTTGTAAACCGATACCAAAACATCTCACAGGATTCCTTTTATAAAAAAACCCCAAATCACAATGTTCTGAGTCACAACTAAGGGACTATGTATCCCACCAAGCCCTACAAATCAAGTCTCTCATCATGGTAACTTGGTCTAAACATCTATCCCATAAGTATATCATAGATAAGCTACATCAAATTTTATCTAATAAAGAGGAAAAATGAAGGTAAGAAAAGATAACATTGAAATAAGGGTGTTAATGCCTAAAACTCAGGTCTTTTTAGGTAGATAATCAATTTCAATTTATATACAAAAAACTCTATAAGAAGCAATCAAAAACCCATTGAATCAAAACCATTTGATAATGCATTTATATAAAGGGGGATTTTAAGGGAACCACCGAGAAAACATTGGCCTTCCAAGAAATGATACTGTCTAAGCATCTTCATAAGGGATAAATCCATAGATAGTAATGATATAAAAGTTAAAGTATTATGAATTAACCCTCACTAGGAATCTATATACCTTAATACCCCCTTGAGATTAATGTTCACTATAGATTATTCTGGTACCTATTGACATCAAACTCAACAATCCTACTAGATTACAATAAAAAGTATATGAAGAAAAATATCATTGTAATCCATATGTAAAAACACTATGTATATTGTTAAGAAACATTAGATAACTACTCCTAAAAATGGATACACCCACAAAGGTTCTAATAGATTGGAATTAGCTTCCCAGGATAATAACGTTCTCCTAATGGAACCTCTCTAGGGAATCACATGGCCCTAGTGAACTATCAGATATACTAATGAGAAGCTTAGTACCCATTTTGACCTACTAAGGGTCACTTCACCTCCTATACAGAAGGTATTGTATCGATGTCACCATCACCAAGTAAAATCATAGCATAGTCCGCATAACATGTGATAAGAAACATAGACAAGGTAGTCCAAATGAGTATAATTCCACCATAATCATATATGAGAAAACCCATCTATTTTTTGTTTTTGATACTTTAAATAGTAAAACTCTTCATCAATAATAAAATCACACACTAGAAGGCCTATAGCATGTGGGTCCTACATGCAAAATATGATGCATCAATGAATTCCTCTGGACTCTACTAGCCAAGAGTAAAAATCAATCACATGCCTCTCTCCACTGAATTAATGGCTATAAATAAATAATAAATGATAAAATCCACCTCAAACATGCGTCTCTCAAAGTGAAAATCATAAATAACTATAAAATGTCATATCAAGATTATCAATCCAATATCCCTGACTACATGGACTTCTTACTTGAATAATTGTTCTAAATGAAGCAACCCAATATCATTCACATGTTCAAACACGTTCATAGTACAATTGTATAATATATCTAAAATAGTAATAAAATAGAAAAGGAAATCCTCTTATAATACTTTTTAATGTCATAGCACACCACACTCTATGTAAAGTAATTGAACCAGTTTTCAATAAGGCCTCAAGCATGGGTCCCCATAGGCCAGTGGAAATCTAATGAATGAGAGAGACTAGGGTGTGTCTATTTGGTGATTATTACCTCATATCAGATTAAGAAAATAGTAGAAATTACTAAGCATCATACATAATATTAAATAATATGAGGTCATGTGTAATAAATATAATCATGGATATAATAAATGAGATGTAGTAAAATCTCAAAAACCATTTAATAAAGGATACAGTAATTTCCCACTTGGAAACCACATATATAAAAGAATAAATAAAATTAAATACAAATAGATCTACTTATAACTCCAATAAAAACCACATACCTAGTCTCCATGACTCTCTAGTAGCACCATCCTAATCACAAGGCTCCTTAGAAGATTAATTTCTTGATCATGAAACCTTAGGACTCACTTTATCCCCAATTCTTATATGCTACACCTGAAAGAAGATATATGGTCAACATACATAGACACCATGCTGCACA
The DNA here is from genome assembly GCA_963277665.1 of Viscum album. Classification (NCBI taxonomy): domain Eukaryota; kingdom Viridiplantae; phylum Streptophyta; class Magnoliopsida; order Santalales; family Viscaceae; genus Viscum; species Viscum album. Next base: position 285,178,202 of record OY728147.1, read on the forward strand.
TATAATGGTGAGATATAAATAAGAGTAATCCTTCCCAACAATGATCCTATAATCTATTATCATAAGTTTATAATCATGTAGTCTTCCATGTCTAGATGGCATAAAAAATTGAATGAAAAAAATCAACTATCAATCCTTCTTTCTGGGATCTTGATCAAACATACCTACTTCAGCCAATGATAGTAATGTCTCTGAAGAATCAACATCACAATAGGGGGAAAAGTCTTATCCCAAAGATCATTAATATTTCCTCCAAAATATAATATAAGAATTAAATTATCATATAGACATCCTGTAGATAATTCATAGAGCTTATTTATAGGCCTACTACATGAAATAATCTTGTCATGTGTAATCTATTGAACCCATATGCGTTTTCATGGTTCCCCAATCTTGTATGATATTAGTATCCTAGGTTTTTTTACATTGGTAATTGTGAAATTAGAACTAGATAAATCTCTATGAGTGATGAATCTTAGGTGATGTGTAAGAATTTCTCTTGTGTATAATAGATAGTAACACTAAATCATTCAATTATAGGAATAAATAATATTCCAAAAAATCTGTAGGAAATTAATTATAGTACCTTCAACTGAACCTAGGATGTATCCAAAGCATCAATCGAGGTGATCATTAATTTTTTTAGTGATGTTACAAGGATCTAGTACTGGGTAAATATGGTCATCTAACAACCTCTTACAACACTTGGATCCTATCATGCTATGAATCATGGGTGACACACTAAATAAATTGGATTTCTAATATAGACTCAACAAAAACCTCTATTTCTTGGTTGTTTTAAGAATCATAGAGACTATATGAATTATATTAATAGTGTTTCCAATTATTTTATCTTGAGATCACCAAGTATCCATGGTTTTATGGCAAGGGATTCAAGATATACTAGGAATCCCTATATCCATAATGTCAATTCATATAAGTCTTATAATTTAGATCTCGTGAAGCACCTCTAGGTATCCCCCCATGCTAGTGCATCATGATAGGACCCATGGTATGAAAAATAATAATCAGATGTAAAAATAATAGCTAAATCAATATTAATTGGTAGATAACACAAATAATAGAGAATGTCATGAAGAATGCCTAAACACATCTTCATTGCCAAAACTTCTTAGGAATGTATATTAATTATAGTTTATATGGTGAATCCCACTAAAATCTCTACCCAACCCGATAATATACTAGCTTAGGGTTGATCAACCATTCAAGAACCCACTGCCCTCTAAGTCAATGCACGAAAGGGGTATCCCTTTCAGAATCCTCTACATCCAAACATAAGCTTAGGTATCCCTCCTAGTGTCCTCTGATTCAACAACGAAGTCACGAAACCCCTTTAGAATCCCAAAAAATAATACCAAGGTAAAGGCACCCCACCTGGGACCCTAAAAAATCATGTAAAAGCATCCCATATGGGTTATTCTTGGACAAAAGGTAATTAAGGGAATCCCAATTGGGATCCTCAAAAATGGTACATGGGAAGATGAATCACTCTTGGGATCCCAAGGGTAAAAAATATAGGTTGATTAATCCCACATGGGATCCTCTATGTCTGAAAAAAAGTGATGTCTTGCATCTTGAGATCCTAGGTTATAAAATGTTCTATTAGGAAAATGTCCATTTCATGAGGTAAACACATCTCACAAAGTCAACTCTAACAATATGGGGAATCCTAGGCCAAAATAGAACACTTCACAAGTGAGATTACTATAATGGAAAGTCCACATAAACATCGGTGTATGTGGATGTATCATGGACTATTTAAATTCAATTTCCCACTAAAGGTTGTTCATAAGACCCAACTTATCCACTTCTCCACGTCTCAACCTAGTCCTGCTAACCAGGGACTGTCCCAAGAAACACCAAATGAGGACATTAGGGATCCAATTACATATCCACAATTCATTATAAAACCCTAATCTTGGTCACATCATATGTATCTCACATATAAGATTCCATTTGACTCAATTACCTGTGGAAGAAACTCTCAATCAAATATCACTCATCACAAGAAACCTCATATGAGTCCTCAAATCACTATAAAGATTCTACTATATCAATATAAATATAAAAATACTAAAAATGGATTCACATTATGCCTAATTACTACTCTAGTTTGTGAATATATGAAAAATTCCTAAACACATCTTCATTGCCAAAACTTCTTAGGAATTTATATTAATTATAGTTTATGTGGTGAATCCCACTAAAATATCTCCCCAAACCGATAATAAACTAACTTAGGGTTAATCAACCATTCATGAACCCACTTCCCTCTAAGTCAATGCACAAAAGGGGTATCCCTTGCAAAATCCTCTAGGTCCAAACATAAGATCAGGTATCACTCCCAATGTCCTCTGATTCAACAATGAAGTAACAAAACCCCTTTAGAATCCCAAAAAATAATACCAAGGTAGAAGAACCCCTCCTGGGACCCTAAAAAATCATGTAGAAGCATCCCATAGGGTTTATTCTTGGTGAAAAGGTAATTAAGGGAATCCCAATTGGGATCCTCAAAAATGGTAGATGGGAAGGTGAATCCCTCTTGGGATCCCAAGGGTAAAAAATATAGGCTGATTAATCCCACATGGGATCCTCTATGTCTGAAAAAAAGTGTTTTCTTGCATCTTTAGATCCTAGGTTGTAAAATGTTCTATTAGGAAAACATCCATTTCATGAGGTAAACACATCTCACAATGTCATCTCTAACAATTTGGGGCATCCTAGGCCAAAATAGAACACTTCACATGTGAGATTACCATAATGGAAAGTCCACATAAACATTGGTGTATGTGGATGTATCATAGACTATATAAATTCAATTTCCCACTCACGGTTGTTCGTAAGACACAACCTATCCACTTCCATAAGTCTCATCCCAGTCCTTCTAACTAGAGAATGTCCCAAGAAACACCCAATGAGGACATTAGTGATCCAATTCCACATCCACCATTCATTCTAAAATCTTCATCTTGGTCACATCCTATGTATCTCACATATAGAATTCCATTTTACTCAATTACCCGTGGAAGAAACTCTCAATCAAATATAACTCATCACAAGACACCTCTTATGAGTCCTCAAATCACTATAAAGATTCTAATATATCAATATAAATATAAAAATACTAAAAATAGATTCACATTATGTCTAATTACAACTCTAGTTTGTGAATATATGAAAACAACCAAAGGGTAGAAAGGTACACTATGTTTACTCTCAAAGACCCACCTAAGTATGTAATTTAGCTTAAATTGGAATGTAAAACACAACCACATGGTCTGTTAACCATTTACATAGCATGTACCCCAATCAGGGTACCTGGAATTGTACCACACAAGCCTTGATAATTTTCTTCCTGGGCACGTACTCCAGCACACCATAAATCATGCACAAGGTCTGGATATGTACCTTGAATGGCTAAGTTCTCTTATACGGGTTGTCCATCCATGTACTCAGCCAAAGGATGAGAACAAATACAAAGAGTTTACTGTAAGACATGACATGTAATTAAAAAAATCATCTTCCCCAAACAAGAATAACACATGACATGTGTTCCTGAAAGCACATTTAAGGTGTTCGGGATATTCGATCGAGAAGCCCATGAAAAACGTCCCAAAACCCTTCTTTTCCTGATTAACCATAGATCAAACCTCATGGGGTATTTAGTAGTCATAAAAGGTATTTTAAACTACAAATTATTAAATATTTATTTACTTATAGAAAAAACATTTCAATTTCCTAGGTTTGTGGAGAGTCTATTAATAGTTTTCCCATAATCATGTCCTACATCAGCCACACAATGATTAGGCTACATCCCAACTTCCCGATGACACATCCCTTCTCCCACCTATATCCCTCCTCTCCCTATCCCCTCTTACTTGTGATTAAGGAGAGCCCCAAAGGGGAGATTCATGAGAATAAAGGGGAGGGTAAGAATGAAAATGGAAAAGTTAAAGAGAGAAAAATAAAAGAAAACAGAAAGGGGCCTAGTCTGAGGATTAGTTCCTAACTCAAGGATTATCCTCATCAATGAAAACCTGAGTTTTAGAATAAAAAGTAGAGACAAAATCTCGAAATGACACAATTTTTAAAAGATGTCACCTATTGAACATGCATGAATAAATTAAAATTGAATTTATAAAATATTAAAAACAAATTGTTCAATGTAATTAAAATAGGACATAATTCCATAAAACTCTTATCGTGTCCTAAACAACCTATTATAGGATGAATATATTGGTTATAAATATTACTAATGATTATTTTATTATGTAAAAGTCTAGTTTACACTTAAATATAATTCCAAAGAATAAATATCAACTTTCTAATCAATTTAATAGTCTGAAAAAATGAATGTCTTTAAGTATACGACCAAACTAGTCTCTATAGACTATATCACATACTATGTTTGAATGAGTTATATCCCAAATAAAAAAATACAATCATTACATGTTCTTACTCCAACCTACTTACTAAATAAAAAATATACTCTAATTCCACTATACCATTACCAATCCCAACTAGAACCCCTTCTAGGGTGGAAGTTAAACCATGAGTAACCCTTGAAGACTACACTTAATTTTACACATGTTAGATAATATCACAAAGGGTATAGAAATTTTAATTTATGTGGTGGTACCCTCTTTAATTCCATGAATGAAAGAAAACCAGTTATTAATACCATACTCTATAGTTGAAAAAACCTAAATCTAATAAAAATTGATAATTATGTATGTAATTATATATATAACAATAGAATATTTTCAATGGTGATAAAAAACAACCCCAAAAGAAAAAAAAATCTCTAACTATAATCAATCACAATGTCCAAGATAGTGTGGTCCATGTAGATCACTAGATACATTCTAAAGATCCATAAAAACATTATATTGAACTTGAGTTGAGCATAAAAGTATAATTAGTTAGCTCATTCATAGAAATTGTTCCCCTAATGTGGAGGAGGAATACCAAATCTCAAGTGAATAAAAGACGAAATAAACTCATCTCCCATTTTAGTCCATATACCAACCATTATCACTAAAAGATCTCTCTCAAAATCTTTATACAATATAATTATAATAAATTGTTAAAATATAGTAAAAAAGCTACCTCATAGATTATTTTCAACTGATATAGTCAATCTCTTTTCCAAAAGGAATATTCCAAAGAACGTCGATAACATTCTATATCTACATAATATTACAAATACTATAAACTCATAACAAAACATTATATCATAACTTCAAACCAAATCAACAGACCGAAACCTAATACCATATGAAAACCTCACATCATATGAAAAATATACCACATTCTACAACCACTACCACTACCACATGTCCAAACTCTGACTCAAAGGAAGATCGGAAGTGGGTATTCATACATTCATATCACTAAAAAACTAGATATTGTAGGTTTATGAGACACAGAAGATCTCATATGGTCATTTGTCAAGATACCCATCTCTGGGGGTGGTGTGTAAGAAAAAATAAAACATAAAATGATATATAATTACACACAATTCCCTCTTAGGAAATACCTAATTTCATAAATCCTCTATAACCATATTCTTTCACAAATGTGAATTCAACAACACCATAGTTATTGTCTCCTCCAAAGAAATAATAAACCATTGAAATTAGCACAACATTAATTACAATTCGTATTTTATTACCAATAATATATTATTTATAATAATCACTTTATCTTCTTTTAGATACATTAAGTATTAACTTTTTCAAAAATAAAATTTTCAAGCAATCCTATTCCCCTAAAATTATCCTATCTTATTAATTCACCTTATACAATTTAATTTTCCAAAAATAATAATATTCACCACTATAAATAATTCATTTCTACACTTTAAAAACTTATAAAATTATGCACTCAACCAATTACCTATTCATATTATTCAAAAAATTAATTTTTTTTCATTATACTTAAATATCCCTTGTAAAACCACCAAACTAGCCACACTAGCATTACCATACAAACACAAAAACATTCATTCCATCCCATATTTGACAACACAATTAAAATAATCATCAAAATACCATATGATATCATACCCCATAGCATTACCAAAAAAATAATAATGTAATTACCACTACATTACAACTTTTTTATCATGTAGTTATTTATGAAAACCAAATTATATCTATAAAAACAACCTATGCGGTATATATCATCGAATAAAAAAAACAATAAAACACTTATAACACTTAAACCATAACAGAGAACCCATTTCTCCCATAATTTTTAATTATCATATATAATTAAAAAAAATTGTACCACTTACCTAATAAATCTAAAAAAATTCAATTCTATAATAACAACCAAATTTTTAAAGATTCGCTTATAAATCACCTACCTTGATCAAATTTCAAACATCCTAGAAATCATTTAGAGATAAATTTTAATGATAAATCTCCCACATTATCCCATGTATTATCTAATAAATCAATATTTAATCATCCTTACATCAATCTTTCATTATAACACCCCATAAATTGTTGTCCAAAATCTCTTAATATTGAAGAATCAAGATAAGGCTAATAAATAGTGGAGAAAAACACCACAAATCATGAAGTATATATATATAAATGGTAAGGACTCAGGGATAATCATGAATAAATAAAAAAACAAATCAAACACATAGTATTATAAGAGTGAAGTGAGTAAGTAATTAGTGAAAAATTGGTACAAATATTTATATTTAATTTTAGGTAGACTAAAACAAGACATCTTTTATTAAACATCCTAATGGTTTTAGTTAGTCAATAGTGATTCAAATAACAAAAAAATCATGAAATGAAAACTCCAAATAATATCTTTATTCATTTCAATTCTAAAAATCTATATTTCACATAATAATGAATTTCTTTTTTTGGGCTACTAAAATAATTAATGCAAAAACCTGTTGGAATATTTAAAAAGAAACATCATTTTTCAACAATGATAAAGATAATGATATAAAAAAAATTCATATAAAAGATCTTCCAAAACATGTATCTAAAAACCAATATCAAAAGACCCATTTTAAACTAACAACATTATATTGGATAAACTATAATGGGGCAACGTTCCTAATATTATGAACCACAACTTGAACACCCACGCTACAAAACCATGACCACTATAATATAAGGAATTATCTAAACATTAATATGCCATAAAAAATAGTGAAAATACTATAAATCATGGATTTTATTATGTCAGAACAAAAAAACTCAACTATTCTCCCACTATTCACCTCCAAAATCACTAATACTACCTAAAAAATTCAAAATAAAAAATGAGAGGTCTAAGAAAATCTATTCCTCCAAAACATAGATATATCTATATATAATGATTTTTTTAATAAAATTTACTTTGTATGAGAATCCAAGAAAATATTATTCTACAAATGGTTAATTTATATTTATATGAATTCATTATAGAATCTCCAGAACACTTTCACTTGGGATAATAAAATTTTACGTGATAATTTTAATAAGTAAATGTTTATGTAATATATGAAATTATTTTATCTCAAACGTTTCTAAATAATTTTATTTATATAACTATATTATATGATTTTGGTTTTCAATTCTATTCTAATAATTCCATAATTGGGTGTGGTACAACTCATTCCAATTGGATTTGATATTTTTTAATGAAATATTTTAAATTTAAAATGTATAAAAAATTTATTTAAATGTTATACACTACAAAAAATATTATCTTTATAAAATAAACACAATGTATTATAAAATATAAAATAACTACCATTTATTTTCAAAATTAAACACTGAAATAATATTTTTGGTAACCCATTCAAAGAAATAACAATTAAAAAAACATGGATAGTTTCACATAAAAAATGAGAGATTAATATCCTATAAATAATGCATGATGTATTAATCCATTATCATCTTGAAGATCTAATTTAACTTGCAATATTTATATAATAAATGTGGATTATATATCTATAATATAATTTTTGATAAATATTTCATATCTATTACTAAATTTTTAGAAATAGAAATATTTAATTTACTAATTAATATTCATTAAAATTACCTTTTATTAATCAAAACATTGAAGAATTTATTCCGGTGACTTCTATTTATACAAAAAAGGAAAACAACCTCCTATTTGCTTTTCTTCTGCTTAATCTTTGGATTCTTGGAAATAATTTATTTAGGTAACTTTAGATTTGATGTTATCATTCGCCACTTCTCTGTACATTATTCTTTAGCACCAAAATAACTAAACACATTCCTTTTATTATTAAAATTATCAACTTTGGAAAATTTAAAAAATGATAGGTAAACATCTTATCCATATTATTAATTTCATAATTTTTAATAAATTTAAATAAATATGGTGTTGAGGATAAAATAATTAGTAATATAGATTTATATTTATTAATATTTAATTATAACAATGTAAATACTTTTATGGCCCTAATCATCTTGAGTATATAATTTCTAACATGGATTCCATCATCTAACAAAGTGTGTTAATGATATATTTTTTTCTTTCTTCACTTTCACACAATATTTTTTTTAGAGATGTGATATCATGGTAGATCCAACCATGTTCACATGTCTTATATTCATCTCAATGGTCATTGATGAAAACATAATGTGATAAACATAACGTGCACAATCCTTTTGAATCATGAAGGATTAGTTCTACACCTTAATTGAATAAAGATGTTGATAGTAAGGTACATGTGAATCAAACATATATAAATTCCACTCATGATTTAGTTCTATATAAAAAAATAGGCCACATTAAGAAATTATCATTTGCGAGTACCCTTTATTTGTATAGACTTTATCTCAATGATATTTACATCATTTTATTACAAATAATTTTCTAAGATAAATAATATTTATTTCATTATAAATTTATCTTTATTACCAACCTATGTAATCCATTACTGATTGATAAAATCCAAATAGACCTTATCGTTGGATTTTAAATATATTCTCACTAAGATATTTTAATGGGAAAGGATCCATATTTTCCATATATTATTATATACTATGACCATTCTATAACTCAATTGTATTTGAGTATAATTTATTCTTTAAAAATTAATGAACTCATATTTATTGGATTCCTAGAATATGATCCATAATTAATAAATCCTATACTCATTTTTAATCAACAATTTACCCAATTATTTCTTAATGTGGACATTGAAAACTTCTATTGATGCTTATTTAATTAAGTCAAACCCTCAATATCATTAGATCTTCATGATAGATATAAGTACCATTAAATTTGGAGAAATGAGAACCTTTAAATATATACATGTTGAAATTCATAAAATCTAGGTCATGTTGTGATTTAATATTTTCTTTAAAGGGTTTTTTCACAATAAATATAGTTTTATCTTAGAATTAATCTTAATTATGCTATGTGATCGCAAATACAAAACATTTATTATGAATAATAAAACATGACTTCTATTATAATTTTTTTTTCTAAGAATTATTTTTTATTATTATAATATTTTTGGTTTCAATATTTTAAAATAATTAATCTTAAAGATAAAATAAATTATTGTAATATAGTCATGACCTTTTTATCTACTATATTTTTAACAAATTATGATATGTAACCAAAAATATTGGGAAATAATTACATAAATATATGAAATCCCTAGTAATACTAGAGATATATAATTTTAATTATTTAGAAATATTCCTATTATGTATTTATATTCATCACAGTATGAAAAATAAATTAATAAAATATTTCATCCAAAAAAGAAACAGTTGTTTTCAACTAAAATATTTTTCTATGAATTAATTGGTTTTACATAAAATATAAATCTATTGATATTAGAAGAAAAATATTACAAAATGGAATTTATTTCTGGAATTAGTAAATCAATTATATAATATTCTAAATTTTTTGGATTTCTCTGAAAATGTTTATTTTTTAGTGAATAGGGCAATATGTTGATTTTTGTGAAATTATATTTGTTTCTTAGGAAAAGTAATTTGAAATAACCATTTTGTTTTGGATTTGAATTTTGAATTAAAATAATATCAATTTTATTAAAAATTATACAAATAATTCAACAAAAATAAAAATAAAATTCACTTTTGGAGTAAGTTTATTTTTATTTATAAAAAAATTATCTACAAACAATTTTTCATTGAAATATGGGAACTTATTTTAAAATTAATTTATACCCCTCATAAAAACATAATTTTTAAAAAATGATTATATATTTGGAATCAAGAGGTTAAAATTTATTAAAAATTTCAATTTCATTTATGGTCATTATGAATATTAACCATGGTTAAAATTTGTCATTATAGTAATGGGTAAATATAGTTAATCTAGGGACAAAATAAGGGATAAAGGAAAAAAATAAAATCATAATTCTTATTCAATGATGGTATTTTTTACCTTCTTAATTTATTCTAGAAATATTATATTTTTTGAGACACTTGACCTAGTTTAATACATTATTATATTTAAATGTTTGAAAAATAGCAAGTGTACACTCCCCTTACATATAAAGGGGTACATCCTCTCCTCCCTTAACTACACATTTTGAGGTCTAAAGATCAAAAAATACTTGACCCAAAAACTCCAAAAAATTCCTCTACACATCATAGAGGTCTTTTTCATCACAAATTATCAATCAATGAATTATTATGGTGTAAGCTAAATGGAGTGATCTGGGGACATGGGGTAAACCATAACTGAACTATTTTAGGTTTATTTCTTATTATAGCCCCTTAAAATAAATTTTAACCATTATTAAATAATAATATAATTAAATTACATATACTGATGTGCTATTATGATTGTGGAACTATCCTTTTTTATCTAATTTTGAATCTTATGTTACATGAAAACATCCCTCGTGTGTATATGTGGTCATCCACTTCTATATAGTGATGTGTTTCATTTTTCATAATCGAGTTATATGGATTTTTAAACTTATGGAAGAATGAATATATATGAAATTTACTACATAATTATATATTTTTTAAAATAAATATTTAAATTACATTCTTACACTTTCTGTTCGTTTAATATTGATAAAGTGTCTTGTTGGTATTTGTTAAATACCACCAACATGAAGTGATGAGATTAATTTTTCATTTTCACCTTAAAAGGATTACCATAAGGATGGAAATAATGAATAAATATGACATGTATAAAATATACACGTTTTTATAAAATTAAAATATTATATAAATTATTTTTTTCATCCATTAGAAAAATGAAAACAATATTCATGCATGCATACAGACTACCATCTCCATGAATGACGTGGATAATTTTTCAAGGCCTCTTTACATAGTTATTTTAAACGATGTATATAATGTATAAATATGATAAATATAACTTGTATACCATTTTTTATATAATGAAACAAAAAACCTTTGACCACATTCAACACACTGATGTTATTTTTCAGTTATAAATGAAACGAATCTATAACATTTAATGTGAACATAACCATTTTGGGAAATAAATAAAACATGATAATAAATGACATAAAAGGGAATAATAATAATGAAATTGAAATGAAAAATTTTAGTTAAAAATTAAAAAAACAATTATAATTTTATTGTTCAATATTTTGAAAACGTATGATGCAAGATGATAGTTCTGGTAAGTGATTTTTCTTATAAAACATGTTTTCAAGTATTATTTTGAAATATTTATCATCATTTACCACATTGTTGAAAATGTTCCATGAATGTTTATATGTAATTTTTTTTAAATTCATTATACTTATATTTATACATTCTGTTTAATTTTTTTAAAATTTATCTTTTAAACATTTACCGTATAGTTCATTTTTGTTTTTTTACCAAAGTGAAAAAATGATATTAATATATAATACAGGAACAATTTTCATAACATATTAAACATTATTCATTATAAGGATTCATCTAAATGTTTCCAGGATTATTTTCAAATAAAGGATTTCTATCAATATTCTGGGAATTTTTATTTTTTAAGAAATTTTCTAAAAGAAATAGAAAATTTTTCTGACTATATTGTGAAAATTAAATTTTTATTGTTTATAAGATTGAATGCCAATTTAATTGATTTTTATAAATAAATTTCAATATTTATGTGATGTTTTCCTACTATGGGTCTTGGATATTTTATAGGAAATATGGGTGAGCCCAAAATAGATTTTGTAATCGGTGGTTCGGGAATATCTCCCCAATGTATTGCATAATGTATAGTATTTGGATGTGAAAAATGAGGGAGATAACTAGGAAGGTTACTCCTATGGATTTAACTGGGCTTAATTTATTTTGAACAGGGTTAAAAATGTGAAAAGATATGTTATTAATATGTCACTCAAAGTTATCTATATTATTCATGAAAAAAGGGGTTTTGAGGAATTACTTTGATTTTATCATGTAAGGAATGTTATGAACATCTAACGGTGAAATACTTGTTTTTAGAAGAAACATTTTCATGATTTACCTTGTGACTCATGATACCTTTATATATTTTACTATCCTTTCTGCTATGTTAAATGGATTTCCTTAAGAAAATATTGATTATTTACTTGTGTAAATGTTTTATTAATGTGCCCAGTGATTTATTTTGAAAAAGGTAAATTTTCATATGGGTTTTTATGTTTTCACAAGAAAAATTGGATAAAATTATTTTTATATCCCTTACTGATATTTTTTTCATCACACATGTTCAAATGTTTTTTTCAAAAATATAACGATGATATGAAATTTTGGGAAGGTCAATATTTTTTTAGTTTTTAGTCATCTTATATGAAGCAAATGTGTATTTAATAAAATACGGATGTAAAAATAGAGTTTTATTTTTGTGGAAGAAAATTATACTATATGATAATTTAAAATTTTATTTCTGATTTTTATATAATTTTCTAAAACAATAGATCAACAATAAATTGGAAATATAATTTGGTGTAATCCTTTTTATAAATCATGTAATTTTGTTTCCAATAGGGTATGATTTATTATAATTTCTATCTGATGAATGGTTTAGATAAATTAATAGGTTACAAAAATGTAAAATTTTAGTTTAATTATAATTTAATTTACGGTTTTATTATCATGAGATACCTTTTTAAGATTTCATATTTCATTATCTAATTCATTTTTATTCAGAAAGGTATTCTACAGAGGAAACATGGAACTTAAGTTGTAAGGCATCAAGAGGATAATAAAAAATGATTTTTTAACATGGAATGGTTAGAATATATTAATTTGTGGATGTATATAATCTGTTAATGTAGGTTATTAATAATATCACTCATAAAAGAGAGTGACAAAATTCTTTGCAAAAGAACATGTATATAGTGGGGAATTAAATAAAATATTACCCATATAAATTTAGTGGATCTTCAGTACCAATTAATTCTAAAGATTGGATTAATTATTTTGAAATGATTTTTATGTTTTGTGATATAAAATTGACCAAAAGAAAACTTTCTATATTTTTTTAACAGTGAAGCTGATCTGTGATGGTGTTTGATTAAAACTATTAGGGGAAAAGATGATATTGGTCCCACAGAGTGTATGAACATTAAATAATATTATCATTAAAATTACTAACATAAAGATATTTATCTTAAAATATAATAAAATTATAGATTTAATGTAAATTTTGGAGGATTTATTGGCCTATTATAAGGAATATTTTACCAGAGTGGGCAGGTATGCACTTAAATGTTTTCATGACCTTGAGAGTAAAATTTATCAATTTTACATATAAATGAAATAAATTTTACAAAGAGTTTTGGACTCTGATGAATATTAAAGTGATGAGGTTGTTTTAGTTGTATAATGAAAGTTAGGATGATGTTTTTTGGTAATTACATACATCATGATGAAAAAAATAAGAAGTGGTTATGAAAGAAAGTAATAGAGGAGAATCCAATTATGAAATCGGTAGGGAATCCCCCAAATATGTTTTAAATGTGGTAAAAAAATTTAATGATTATTTTCAAGGATCAAGAAAGTGATACCAATTTTGTATTCTCATTAAATTGGACTGTGAATGTAAGAATAAGATTTATATATCAACCATTAATGGTAAAATAGACACATTAACCTGAAATAAGTTATTTAAGTTGCAATGAGTTTGGTAATTACTATAATACATGTCCAATGATAGATTATCATGTTAGGAATCCTGAAGATTTAAATTATAAATCTGTGTAATAGTATTTTTCTAATAATATGGAATATAATGGTTCATAAAATAAATTTGTGTTAGGTATATTAATTTTTTATTTAGAATATGAAAATGTATTACTAGATTTCAGATCCAAAAATTATTTTCATTATGGGATATTTTCATATAAAATTAAAATACTATCTCAAGAAATGAAGCCATAATATTTTGTAAAAAAACATAGGGGTAGTATAAAAGAAACAACAAATTACAAAAAATTTCATATTATCTTAAGCTGAATGAGTTTCCCTACAAACCTTATTTTCCTTCCCATTGTAGAGTTTAATGTTATTCTAGTTATGGATTGGATTTAATTTTATTATGATACAATATAATTAATATCAAAATTATTCAAATTGAATTTTAAAAGTGTGTTTCAATTAATATTTATGAAGGAATTCATACCTATGATAATATATCAAAAACCTAAAAACATATTTAGGATGGGAGTGAATGTTAACATTTAAATATTATTGAAAATAAAGAAATAATTCAACTAGTGAATTGATTATAGTAAATTAATATATGAATGAATTTCTTGATGATTTCCATGGTTCCATTCATGATAGGGAGGTTGAGTTCATTGTTGAAATATTTCTCGATGCTAAGGAAATTTGTAAACCTCCTTATCAAATGGCTTAAATTGTGTAATTTGAATTAAAAAATAAGTTATATGAGTTCCTTGATAAGTTTTTCATAAACCTTAACACTTATTCTTAAGGTTACTCTAGTTTATTTTTTCAAAATATGGATGGTTCCATTAGAATTTTAATTTATTATAGAGGACTCAATAATATCACTCTTATGATAAATTATTTATTTCCTCATATAAATGACTCTTTCGAAATGTTCCATGGTTTAGAGTATTTTTTAGTGTTTTATATCAGGTTAAAGCACAATAAGATAGAGGTAAAATTAGTGGACATTTGGGGAATGATGTTCAAAACTAGGTATAGTAATTTCAGTTTTGTTTGTATGACATCTATGTTAAAAAACATGCCCAGTGTATTTATAGAACATGTAATATTATATTCCCTGAGTATGTGAAAATATTCATGGTTGTGTGTATGGATTATATTTAGGTATACTCCGAATGATATGAAGATCATGGGAAATAGATAAGGAATATTTTAGAGACTTTAAAAAAAGAAGTTATATGGAAAATTTTATAAATGTTAATTTTAGCTCCAACACTTTTGTATAAGATATTATTTCTGAATATTTCATAACTATTGATCCTCATAAAAATAAAGTGGTGAAATAATATTCATGGTATAAAAATTTAGTTGATATCCATGGTTTTTTAATTATTTTAGGTTACTACTGATGGGTTTTTTGGAAAAAAAATTCATTTATTCATCCCATTATCTATGTTAACTAAAAAAGTAGTCAAATTCATCTGGAAATTGAATGCAATGAATGTTTTTTTAGAAATGAATAAAATATTGGTAAATCGTATAGTGTTATCTTTTCCAATATTAAATTATAGATTTTTAATTTATAATGTTGTTAATTTTGTGGCACTTAATTGTGTCTCAATATTTAATGATCAGTTAATCATGTTTCAATATCAATAATCCAAACCACATGAGAATAATTATCCTATATATGACCTTGAACTGGATGTAGTAGATTTATCTTAAAAATATGGAATCATTATTTATTTGGGGAGAAATATAAAGTATATATATATATCATAAAATTTTTAATTATATATTCAATCAAAATAATTTCAACATTAGATAGATAATATTTCTAAAATTGAGTATATATTAGGATTTCCCAATTCACCTTCATCTATGTAAAGTATACTAAGTAAAATATTACTTGATTTGAAAAGAAAATCATTATTAACAATGTTATTACTGGAACATGATCAATTAGTTAAGGATTTAAATAATGTTGTCCTAGAAAATTCTCATGCAGAAATTTTGTTTGTTATCTCTCTTAGGTATTCTTATAGTCATCTTCACTATAAATAATTAAGAAGGCTTAGAATGACGATCTTGGCTTAGAAGAAGGATTTGAATTAGTCATGAAGGGTATGTTTCCAAAGTTTAATGTTCTTAAAGATGGTATATTTAGATTTAGAAAGAGTGTGTTTGTGCTAAGTTATTTCCATTTGAATAAGTAATTTTAAGTTAAAGTCATAAATATCTATTTTCCATTCAATCTAGATATATTTAAATTAATAAAGATCATTGGGATTATTATAGATAGAAAGGTACAATGAAAGATATCAATGATTTTAACCTAAAATTTTTAACTTATGAATAGGTTAAAGATCAATGAAAACTACAAAATGGGGTACTTTAGACATTTACAATGTCTAAATGGAAACAGGAGAATATATCCATGGATTTCATGGTAGTATTACAAAATAAATATTTAAGAAATAATTTAGTTTGGGTTATTGTGCATAATTTAACTAAATCAAGTCATTTTATTCTTATACAAGATAATATATATTTGTACAATAATTATAGACTTTATTTTAATAATATAATTAGGTTATGTGGATCCCCTATACCTATTGATTCTGATTTTCATCTCAGTTTTACATTAAATTTTTTAAAATGATTTTAAAAATTACTGGATATTGAATTAAATTTCAGAACAACATTTCATCCTTAATTAGATGGACATTCAAAATTAACATTTAAAACATTGGATGATATGATTTTGGATTACTCTAAGGATTATCAAGGATATTCAGTTCAATATACTTAATTTTTGGATTTTTTGTATAATAATAATCTTCATTCCTATATAAATTTGTCACCTTTTGGGGGATTATATGGAAAATGGTGTTAGACTTTAGTATGTTGGGATAAAGACGAAGATATGAATTTTTTTGGGAATAAAACATGTAGATGAAATAGTATGGAAATAAATGATGATTACATTACATGTGAGGATATCTCCATGTATACTGTAGTGTTAATAATATCAGAGGATGAAATATCATTCATTTGAGGTAGGTGATCATGTTTTCTTATTATGTCTCCTTAAAAAAGTGTTTTATGTTTTGGTAAAATTTAATGTTATGTCCAAGGTTCATTATACCCTATGAAATTCTATAAAATTTAGTATTAGTTTCTTATATAATATATTTTCCTTAATATTTATATTAGGTACATGACATGTTTTATGTTCTTTTTATATGAAAGTAGGTACCTGGTGCATCCCATATTATCATCCCTGAAGTGGCATAGTCAAAGGAGACTATCACTAAGGAAGAAAAGATAGTTTATATTTAAGATATTATTGATAAATTAGTTCTAAATTATGTTATTCAGTATATAATTTTTTTTATGTAAGAATCAAATAATTGAGGAAGCGACAAGGGAATTGAAAAGTGGTATGAGGAAAAAATAACATAACCTATTTAAGTAATTAATAAAATTATGAGGATGAAATTTGCCAAGGTTGTAATAATATGAAAACGCTTTTAATCAATGAAATAAATCAATATAATGACATAAAATTATTCATTCCTTGGATTTATATTCATAACAGTAATATAAATAATTTAATAAAATATTTCGTGTTGAAAAAAGAATAGTTTTATTTAACAAAATGTTTTCGATGATTATGAGTTTTTAATTAAAAATATAAAATCATTGATTTTGTAAAATTATTTTTATAAAAATCAATTAAATTTTGGAATTAAAATTTCAAATATAACTTAAGATTAATTTTTGTGATTTTTTTTTGAAAATATAGATTTTTTTGTGAATAGTGAAGATGCTGTTTTGGTTTTGAAAAAAAAATTCATTAATATAAGAAATTTAAAATTATGATTTAATTTTGAATAACGTTTTAAATTAAATTAATAATCATATTATTAAACATAACCAATATAAATAAATTTTAATCAATATTATATTTTATTTTGGTATGTGTTCATTTTAATACATAATAAATCAATTTTCTAGAAACTATATTTCTTTCTATTTTTAATTTTTATATAAAAATTTATTTCTACAAATCATTAATAATAAATTTTCAAAAATGGATTCCATATTTGGAATTAGGGGGTCTAAATTTGAATTGAGTTCAATTTCATTTTTCGTCATTATGATTATTAACCATATTAAAAATGTATCACCCCAATAAAAGGTAAATCTGATTAATTTTGGAGAAAAACAAAGTGAAAAGAAAAAAAAAATATAATCTTAATTATTTTTAGATTATGTTATTGAACCCCTTATAAACTTATCTTTTAAATTTCATTTTTTAGCCACTTTAATATGACTAATACATTATAATATTTAAATATTACTAAAAGAAGAAGTGTGTCCATCCATTCACATATAAAATGGAATCTACTATCATCCATTCCTAAAACCATTTTAACACAGTAGTTCAATAAATCTCTTACCCAAACCATCCAAATAATCTCTAACTACGTCCTAGTGGTCCAATGTTTCTCAAAATACCAATCTTTTGACTAAAGAGTAATCTAAATTGAGATATTCGAGGAGAATTTATAAATCTTAACCAATATATTTAAAGTTTATTTATTCTTATAACTCATTAAAATATTATTTATCCATTATTAAATAATAACATAAATATCATATATATACATAAATTTTATTTTTATTATGGCACTATGCTTTTTTTCCATTTTCTAGCTTATAGGAAATGAAAACATTGCTCATGCATACGTGTGGACTACCGCCTGTACCGAGTGATGTGTTTTTTCATCACTAGATCATATGACTAGCTAACATGTTAGAAAAAATAATATTTATTATATTTATTACATAATTTGGATTTTATGAAATAAATATATTACTTACCTTATCACACATTCCATTTGTTTAAAATTGATAATATCGCTCATGCATATATAGGAATATCACCACCATAGAGTGATGCCAATCATTTTTCATTCATAACATATATGGATGGTCACAAGTATAGAAATAATCAATAAATATGACATGTATATCATAATTATGATTATATAAATTTAAAATATTACCTACTTCATTTCTATTCATCCTATTAGAAAAACGAAAATATTATTCATGCGTATGTACGATCTGTCATCCCCATGAAATAATGTTGTAAATTTTTCATGACCTCCACATATAGTCAGACTTTAATGTGTATATTATGTATAAATATAATAAATTTAGTATTTATAAAATGATTTATATTTCATAATCCTAAATCCTTTTTCAATGGTCATCCAACCAATGTTTTCTTGAGATTATAAACAAAACAACCCGAAAACCTCCAACCTAAATTTTACCATTTTAGTAACTAATTAAAATATTGTGATAAATTAAATATAAGTGGAAAATATTAATTAAAATAACATTAATTATTTAATCAAGTATTAAAATAATATTATTTATTTATTCTATATATTGGGAACCTATGAAGTTAGATGATACTTGATGGATGATATTTTTCTTTAAAACGTTGTTTTGAATTATTAATTTCAAATAGTTCTCCAAAATATCCATATTCTTCAAAATTTTCTATGAATGTTCTAATTTACACACCAAACTATTTAAATATTCATTTTCAACTATTTTTTATTCCTATTATAAGGGTTCAAACATGTATCATTTAAAAATTAACCATTTAGTTCATTTTATGGTTTTTTAAAGTGAAAAAATATAAATTATGACAAATGCGACTTAACTAATTATAGTACCATTATATATGTAATCAATTATAAATATTCATATATAATTTTGCAAGGTTATTTTAAAATAAAATATTTCGTTTAATATTCATATAATTTTTTGTTATTAAAAGATTTTACAAGGAAACAATTTTTTTCCGTATCATTATCTGATAACTAAAAGTGTTATTGCTTTTGGGATTGAATTCCAATTTAAATGAGTGTTATGAAAAAAATGAAATATATACACTTTTTATTCATGATATGTTTCTTGAATTTTTTTTGAATGATGGGTGCTCTTAAAAAATATATGATGATGGGAAATCATGATATAGTTATCCAATGCATTAGGAAATGAATAGTATTTTAAGGAAAAAAATTAAGGGAGATAAATGGGAAGATTAATCATACGGAACTAAATAGGATTTTGTTATTTTGGAATATTTTTAAAACAAGTGAACTTTTTTATGAGTATTATGTTCTAGGAAACCAATATTATGATTTCAAAGAATGATTTTTAAGAAAATATATTGATTCCATGATGTAAGGAAAGTTTCATGAACTTTTAATGGTTAAAGGATTTTTTCTCAATGAAATGTTTTCAGAAGTTTCCATGTTCATCAGGATGCCTTCATGGTATTTCCTATAATGACCTAGGATTCTTGTACATGTATGTTATATATTTTTAAATGAATACTTATTACATTACATAAACACAGACCCTAGGATCATAATAGTTTAGTTTCTTTTGAAACACGGAAAAAAATATTATAATTTTGTGAAAGATCTTCAATATCTCAAACAGATATATTATCAGATCGTACTTCTCATAGGAATGCTCTTCCGAAACCTTTCATCATAACATAGGGATGAAGAAATAATAATGGCTGACCTTAGTTTCTCACTAAGGTTAAACATACTAGATATAAATATATAATAAGATTTTAATCATAATAGAATCGAGGAATATGAATCATATGATCATAACATTGGAATAAGATATAATAGTGTGGAATACACATCAGATTATAATATTTTAAACATGTGTAAATAGAAATAGGTTCACTCATTAAGTTATGTACATGAAATTAGGCCCTCACATAAATTTATGTACATGAAACCAGGTTTATGGATAACATTAATTAAATTAAATACCGGTCCATGCATAACATTTTGAAAATTTATTCAGGTTCACACATAATATTGTAAACATGTAATCTGGTTCCCGCATAACATTATACTCATTATCATTCACTATAATAACCATAATAGTGGAAAAATACCTTGTAAGAACTGAGTTCAATCCCTATTATCGGCATTCTAAATTGTATTGAGTTAACTACTTGTTCTTAACATGTCATACTATACATAGTGTTCTCTACATCCTTGTAATTTCTATCTTTTGAGATATATAAATATTTACTCAATGCATTGGGATGAGATATAGGCCCCACCCATCACATGCTGAGAACCATATAAATTTCGACATGAGAACACAAATATTCATCAAATAATAACCATTTATAATAAATGGGTATCATAAATTTTTTTTCATTTCATAATCTATTGAAAAGAGATAGGTTTCATAATCATTTCATTATAGAATAACCACAAAAAAGAACGAGGTTTCAAAATAATTTTATCATGGTATAACACGTGGAATAGAAATGGGTTTCATGATATTCCCAGCTTAAAAAATAACCAATTAGTAGTAAAAATATTAATTTTATCCTTGTATAATATCACTATTAAAGTATAAGTAAAACAAATGAATGTCAACCAAGACGGAAATTAATTCTGAAATATCATTTTCAAAAAATTATTGAAGAAAATATCCATTCCACTTTGAAATTTCTTTATGATATAAAAAATATTTAAAATCATTCTAATATAAAATTTTCATATAATATAATTAAAACAATTAAATAATTTTAATATAAAATGTTTTTGGAATAAAATAGTCTTCCAACTATAGAGAGAAATAATAATAGATTTTATTTAATTTTTTTTGTCATTATCTTTAGAATAAAAGTGTACAAAAATGAAAAGCTTACTTGAATATATCATGAATAAGCATTGAATATTAAAATATATGAAATTATTCAGATTTAGATCATGATATTTTAACATTAGAGACTTAAAGGTAATTAATCTTGATAAATGATTAGTTTGTAACATAAAATCATTACCACATTGGTAACAATAAATAAGTATACCCATGTATCAATAAAATAAGGTGAAATGTAAAATATCACGAGGATGAATAAATTAATTATATTAAATTTTAAATGTACTATATATACACTGTGCGAAAGAATATAGGTTCATAACATAACATACCTCTCAGTGAAAGAAAATTCATTTAAAAAACTCCTAGTACTTTGGTAACATTGAACAGTAAACACCATATAAGATGGTTTATATAATGGATATATAAATAGTAAAAATAAAATTGGATAATAATCATAAAATATATTCATGGAGTTTATATAAACCACATAAAATTAATAAGTGGTGAATATGTCATATCTTTCAGAGAAGTAAAAAGTGAGATGTAAATCTATTACCGTAAGTCCTGACTTTCGTTTTACTTGTTAAAACCTCTTAGTTAATAAATAAATGTTTATAATAAATCTATTAAATTATAATAATTATATTTAACATACCATATATCATTTTCTTATGACTATTTTACTACCTTTTTATTTACAATTCTATGGTAAAGTTATATTTCGGGTAATAATAGCTTTAATTTTCATATATTTTTTGACATGTTAATTTTTTCCTCATATATTTATAATGGATTGATAATATATAGTTTTTAAAAAATTATATAAATATAATATATATTCAATATATATTTAAATATATAATTCCATAAAATTTAGTTATAGGAAATGAAATACACCATTAATGGAGAAGGTAGGCCACACGTATGTATGAAGGTTGTTTCCATTTTCATGTAATTTTTAATAAAAGAAAACTAAATGATATATTTATATATATATTATAATTTTTTATAAATTTTCTGTCATATATATCATATATATTTATTGAACCCATCGTTAATAAATTCCATGTAAAGCATGAATAATTCACAATGCTTCATGAGACGGTAGTCCAACTTACACACGAACGAATTTATCGTATTTCGACAAAATTTAAATCATGAAGGTATGTGTGATATAATAATTAAACAACAAAAATAAAATCATAAATATAAATTGTATAATGTATAATCCATAAATCCACCATTATGACTATCCTTGGGAGGTGGTGGTGGAAAAACGAACGACATCGGTTCACCGGTTGGTAATCTTCTATATACACAATCGATGATTTCATAACCCATTTGATGGAAGTATGTGTTTGTTCCTATTTAAAGGAATATAAACAATATAATTATATTTAGGATACTGAATTTATTATATAATCTTGTGATAATAATAATTTAAGGACATGAATAATGAAACAAAATACAATTATAGCAGATGAAAACTACCTCTTCTTAGGTTATCCTCCTTTTATTTTCTCCAATTAATTCATAAGATATCATTATAACCAAAATAATATTTATAGGAATAGGTGAAAAAAATTATGTTATTTTAGTAGGTTTTTTATGATGAAAAATGATTAAGATGTGTGAATAAGGGGGTATACTAAGTTCTTTTTTATAGTTGAGGAGTGGAATTCTTGTAAATTTCAAAATGTATTCACTATTGGGAGTCTCCTGTAAATAATGTGCCTATAGAATAGATAAATAATGGATTTATTGGATGTATTGTTCTATAAAATCCCCAAATACATAAGTTAAACATATTTTTTTCATTTTATTCTTTATTCTTTAAGTTTAATCATGTTTGTCCATATAGTTTTTACCAGTGTAACATGTATATTTTTTTACCCTAGTAATTTATAATTTATGAATAAGATGAAAAGTTATACATTAAATAATTTATATATAATTAATATAAATATGAAATAAAAATCATTAAATAAAATTCTTATGTGTATGTAAAATCATGTTCTATTACAAGCGAATGTAATGTGCAAAACCCCATATTAACCATAACTACATTTATTATATTTTAAATACTTTCAAAAATAATTATGGTAGAAAATTAATACTAAATTATTAAATAATATAAATTATTCTGATTCTAAATATTTAATCCATTTTTACTAATTAAACTCACATAAGTTGAAAATTTTAATTTAAAATTTTCCCTCCAAAGAGACGAGAAAGAAGGCCTTTAAGGAGAAAATTTTCAAAAGTCTAAAAGGTTTTTCTTATACATTTTCAAAATTAAATTGATTAAAATGATCTAAATTGGATTAATATATTTATAATTTAACTGATCTTACTTTTATAAAATTTTTAAATATAATCTATCTTTGATAAAAAAAATAGGTGAAATGTTAGTTTTCAATTAATATTTTGTATTTTTTACATTTTATCAAAAATTGAATCTTTTAAAAACAAACCAAATATTTACCCTAATATAATTTTGATATTATTATTTAAAATTTCTTTCAAATTTTATTAATTAAATTTTATAATAGTTGTTAAAAATATTTTTTAATTAAGTACTCCCTAAAAAGGGACAAAACAGTTTTTGAAAACATTATAGTGCTTAGAAAAAAATAGATTTATTTTTATCTATTATATATATATATACTATAGGATGAATGTTAAAAATTATAATTAATATATAATATATAAAAAATATTAATATTGTTCAAAATTAGTAATTTTTTAAAATTTATTATTATAAAACTGACCTGTGCGTATAAAACAATTCTTTCTTAAAAAGATTTCCATTTATTTTCAAAACAATTTATTTTCATTTATAATTAATTAGACAGAAACAATTCATTATATAAACATGAACAAACCATATCATTATAATTTAGTTAATCAAATTCACACACTCCATTCCAAAAGTTTGGTGGTAACAATCATATAATAATACCTTTATAGTATGTCATGTTTCATTACAACTTAGTGTTGTGCATAACACAAGCTAAACTCAGTATTATTTGTAGTATATAGAAAAAATATTTTTTTCATGTAATTAAAGATAAAATAAGTATTACTATTAAGGAAATACAAATAAAAATTCATGTAACAAAAAATATTAAAAATATTAAAGTCATTTGAAAATAAAAATATATTAATTTCAAAAAACCTTGGGATGTGATTTTATTCCTCCTTAAAATAATTTTCCCACAAAATTCCTATCGATCATCAAATGTTTAAACATTGAAAATTTTCCTTTATAGAAAACCACATCATAAAAATTAATAACAAAACTTATGTTATAAATGGAATATTGGAAACATTATAGATACAAAAAGTAATTCATAACTAGGTTTCTGCATAAGAGAACATAGGTTGGAAGAAAAAAACATTACATTGTAGAAAATAGTAAATAATAATAGAGGGTGATAAAATTTACTAATATTAATAAAGTTGGATATTCAAAGAAGGATAGTGATCATAAAACCATATACTAAAGAGGCATTGAAAAATTCATTGATATCATAAGAAATTATGATAAGAGGATGCAAAAGTATTTCAATATCAATGTTCTAAAGTTGAAGAAATTTCACTATAAGAATTACTTACTTGGTTTCATTCCATTTTATATTAAAAATCTCATTGTTTACGTGTACCTTGATTAATTACAACTCAATATCTTACTCTATGAAATGAATATGATTTTTTTCTATTTTTCATGAACTTATGGATCATATGAGTCATAGATAGAATGATAAGACCTTACTTCTATCATCAATTATTATAAGAAAATTGATTTCAAAAGTTATCCAACATGATTAAATCTTCACTTGGTTATGTGATACATTAATATCTAAATCCTTGTCCAAATATCAACTTAAACTATTTGATAAATGGTTATCTTTATGACCCTTAAAAAATATTAAAATCCTTAAAACATTAGAAATAAGTTCATAAAATTTCAAAATTAAACATTTCATTAATACCCCTATAATATAATGTATAAATTTATTATAACATACAAATCATGTGAATACATGCATAATGTATTCACTTGAAACTTGGTAATAAAATTAAATACCCAAAAACTTTATTGAAATGTGCTTGATTTAACATTCATTAAATAAAACACTGATTATTGGACAATTTCCATAGATAACAAAATGATGAAAATTCCATCCATGATAGAATATAACAATTTTTCAATAAATCATTATTCATTTTAATGTAATTAGTAATACCCAATGGAAATTATTCATGTCAATAATATATTTATCTAAACTAATCACATTTTTCTATTATCTAAAACATTTTATGGGTCAATATTCCTTAATAAGTTGTTTTACATAAAATATAAACATGCTATTAAGTAGTATTTTCATAGTAATCACCATCGTAAAAAATATTATTTAAAATAGTTAATGAAAAATAAAACTTAACTATGCTTATATAATTCATAATTATTGAATCTCAATACAAAAATACATCAATCATGCCACTTCCTTCTCAAACTATTAACTATAATTCATGATCATATTCCTTAATACCTATTTAATTATATATATCATTTTTGGTCTCCACATCGTAAACTAGAAAACCAATACTAATATAACATTAAGGAATGTTTTCATGAGAATTTCCATTAGAAAATTGATTCAAATAATTACTAAAATCATTACACATGAATCATTGGAATATAAGTGGTATATTAGTTGGATTTCTCTTCACCTCTATTGCATTAACTGGAACATTATTCAAATTTTCACATTAATGACATTTATAACCTAACCATCCATATTTAAACCACAACCTAGTCTAATAAATCAATTTACATAGCACTTATTCAGATATTTCTAGTATATAAGTTACTGAATCTTATTTCCTCCGTGGTCTCTACTATCCAAAAATATCAAATAACTCCTTCTTTCCCTTCTTTGTTGAGTGAATGAGTTGGTTAAGGAATGTGTTTTTAGTCATGTTCCATGATGACTAATTGTGAACAATATCTATCTCTTTATTCATCATCCCATTTGGTTGTTCATCAACATCTTTTCTATTACATCCATTGTTAAAATAATTCTTTCTGGTTCCCTCCATTTAATAAAACTACAATGAATAGTGTGATAAAGACTAATTAGATATGAAATCCATATAATCATGAATGAATTATTATAAAATTCGTTAATCATAACTCTTACATTTTAATATATTAATCCATAGTTTTATCCTAAGTTATTCATAGTCATCATCTATTTAAATCCATAATGATTGTTCATAATGATTTTATCAATTTACAAGTTATATCCCCCAGGAGTGTCATTTTAGGTTTCTTGCAATGCCCGTTGTTTCACACACATCCAAAATTTATCCTAGACGATATGGTTTTTTCAGGGTTCTTACCCTTAGGAACATATATTCTAAATACAAATTCACTTGTAGTATCCGGGCATGGATTTAATTTCGTGGAAATCACATGATCTATCATTTACCAAAATTCCATGAAATTTTTCACATATTTGACTCTTCTTGATACTTTCACTTAAGGATATCCCTAGAAGCATCCTTATAAATATACATTATGATCTCACAAAAAATTAATAATCCTAGATTTCAAAGGTTAAATAAACGTTTCAATTTATACCAACTACAGTGAAATAGGATTCTCATACATTGATATTACATCTATTTAGATGAATATTTATTACATTAAATAAACACATTCCTAAGGACCAAAATCTTTTAGTGACATTGGATGCTAGGAATATAATCTTACGATTTGGTGAATGATCTTCAATGTCTTACAAAAATAAAATATCACAATGTAATCTTCTTAGGAATACCCTAACTAATAATTTCTTCATAACTAGGGAAAGGAAACCTAAGAAATAGTGAGATCATACGATTAGTAAGTGTAACATTATGATATATAAATCTATGATATATCAAATCCTAATATAAGAATAATTGTATGTGAAACTATAAAAAAACATTCAAAGATTATGCACAACCTATTATAAATCATAAACATGAGTTATTAAATAGGGATTGACAATTAATAAGAGTTGAATAATAAGTGAATCAATGAGAATGAGTCACTAGAGCAAATAAATGGGATAAGATATAATATTATGGCATAAAAATCATCTTATAAAAATGTGAAAATGTGTAAATAGATTAAATCTTAGCCATTATGTTAAGAAAATGAAATCCGATCATCGCATAAATTGATGGACATGATTCCAGGTCCATGGATAACATCATGGACATGCAATATAGGTTACAGAAAACATTATGAACATGTAATCAGGTTCATTTATAACATTTTTCACATGTATGGGGTTCATGCATAATATTATACTAGTAAAAGTTCACTCCTAAGTCTATCATAGCTGAAAATTACTTTATTGTATGGGGTTCCATCCCCATTCCAACCATGGCTTATTACACCAGGTTCACTCTATGCTCATACCATGTCATACTATACAGGTTTACCTCCTCATTCACATAATTTCTATCTCATGAAATTTCTAAATGTTTACCGAATGAATTAGAGGGAGATATAGGTCCCACCACTCACAAGATGAGAACCATATTTATTTGTTCCAAAAGAGGATAACAATTCAACATATCAAAAACAATTAAATGAAATTTATTTCATAAAAAGTTTATCATATCATATCTTGTGGAAATGATACGGCCTCTAATTTAATTTTATCATCAAATAACCCCATGAAAAGATGTTAGTTTTATAAGTATTTTATCTTTTAATAACCTATGGAAGAGAAATGAGTTTCATATAAATAATTACATCAAAACCTAATCCAATAAGAGAAATAATATGAATTGTATCTTTGAATAATATCCCTAGTAAGTCATAGGTAACAACAACAGACATCATTTTGAGGGAAAATAATCATAAAATATTATTTTAAAACAATTCCTAAGGAAAATACAATTTCTTCATTGAAAAATATATTTAAAACATAATTTTTTTAAATAACTATTATTCAAAATGATAATAAAATATCATTTAAAAACATTTTGGAAATCATTTTTAGAAAAAATTATTTTTCTGAATAAATAGATTTCTGTCTAAAGAGAGAAATAATGAAAAATTCTCTTAAAAACAATGTATTAATAATATTATTCACAAAAGAGTGTAATGATAGAAACATTACATGAGTATAACATAAATAAATATATGAGAATAAAATTCATGAGAATTCCAGAGAGGTAAGTCATGATATTTGAACATTAGGGACTTAATCATAAATAATCCCAATAATTGATGAGATTGTAACATAAAATATTTACCACTTTGGTAACATTGAATGATTAAAACCATGAAAGAATAAATAAAGGTAAACATAAAATATTAATTGGATGAATAAATTAATGAAGAATATATATATATACCCCTCATGAAATAGTATAGGTTCACAACATAGCAGAAATCTCAAAGAAGGAAAATCGAGAGAAAAATCCCTTATTTCATTGGTAAATTTTGAACCGCAAACCCCATGAAAAAGAGATCATATAATGGATACATAAATCACCATAATTTTTTTTATAATAATCATAAAATAATTTCCTAGGCATTATATACACCACATTAAATAAACAGTTGTTGGATCTGGCATTTGTCTCATGGAAGTAAAAAGTGAGATGGAAATCCCTTACCTTATCTCTTGACAACCATTGTATTTGTTCAGAAATAATGTATAATAAATATAAATTTTTTAAATATATTATAGAATGATACATATATATGTCACACCATATATTATTTTCTTATAACCCTTTTATTACCCATTTCTTAACAATTCATTGTTAATGTTACGTTTCAGGTAATAACCGCTTTGTTTTCTGTATATGTTTTGACTTGTTATTTTTTTTCTTATTACATAGATCATGGTTCCATAATATCTAGAATTTAGACCATTATATAAATATTAAATATATTTAATATATATTTAATTAGATTAATCCATCAAATTTTGTGACAGAAAATTAAATATTCCATTGATGGAGACAGTGGGCCATATGTATGTATGAACACTGTTTCTATATTCTTGTTTTATTGAAAGAAAGAAGATAAAATGATATATATATATATATTATCATTGAAATATCATTTCTATTTCATATATCATAAATATTTTCATTAAACTCATCCTTAATAAATTCCATGTAAAGCGTGAATGAATCACATCATTTCCCAAGGTGATAGTCTACGATACACAAGAACGATGTTATTGCATTCCCAGAAAATGTAATGAAGGATGGTATCTATTATATAATAATTAAATAGAAATTATAAAATCATATGTATCATATATATCACATATAAACTACAAATATATCATTAGGACTATATTTGCGAGGTGGTAATAGAAAAATCAACGACATCAGTTCACGAGGAAGTAGTCTTCCATACACATGAATACCGATTTCATAACACAGATGCAGAAAGTGTGTGTGGTTTTAGGTCATAAAATTAACATAAAACCTATTATTATATTTTATATACTGATATTTTTATATAATCATTTTACAATAAAAACCTAAAGAGGTGGGGAAAGAAATAAATAATATTCTTATGCAAAAACATTACCCCTTACTCAGGTATCCTCCTTATGTTTTACCTAAGTCATCCCTAGGATGGATTTATTCAAAAATGGATTTTAGGATGAGGGGATGGAATCTAAGAAGTTATTTTTTCATGGGTTATGTTGATTCAATTATTTGGGTTGTGCGAATAAGGGGGATAGTCGGTGCCCTTTTATAATTGTGGA
Source organism: Viscum album (assembly GCA_963277665.1). Classification (NCBI taxonomy): domain Eukaryota; kingdom Viridiplantae; phylum Streptophyta; class Magnoliopsida; order Santalales; family Viscaceae; genus Viscum; species Viscum album. Next base: position 285,208,890 of record OY728147.1, read on the forward strand.
GGAGTGACATTCTTGTAATCAACAAAAATTATTCACTATTGGGGTGTATCCCTTTCCTCATGTTACTCTAAAATAGATCTATAATATAGGGGATGGATGAATTAGTCTATGAAAACCTCAAATTCATAAAATAAACACCTTTTTTATCCTATTATTGCTTAGTCTTTATGTTTACTCAATTTTATCCATGTAGTTTATACCAAGGTAACTTGTATCTTTTTATTTAACATTACCTAGGAAATTTATCCTCTATGAAAAATATTAAAACTGATTTATTATATTATTAAAATATTATGGTTCTAAATATTAAATAACATTAATTAAATAAAAAATATGCATGTGTAATATTATTTCTCATATAAGTGCATGTAATGCATAAAACTACATTTTAACCTTTATTACGTCTTTTAATTTTAACTGTTTTAACAAATAAATTTTTTATTTTTTTTAAAATTATTTTTTAATTTAAATTATTATGATTCCATAAATAAATTCCATTTTTCCAATTAAAATCATTAAAGTGGAAGAATTTAACTTAAAATTATTCTCACACACATGATGAGAATGTTGCTTTTTAAAGTGAAAATGATCGAAAGATTAAAAAGTATTTATATCTAATTTCAATGTGAAATTTCTTATAATTAAATTAATTATATTAAAATCTATATATATATATATATAAATTAACTAATTATACTTTACAATCAGTTCAAAAAAATAATATTACATTGTAATTAGTTTTGATGAAAATATCGCTTTAATTAAAATTCTGTTTTTTCACTATTAATCAAAAAATGAAATATATTATAAAAAACCAAAAAATTCACCATAAGATGATTTTTATAAATAAATATTGAAATTTATTTTCCTTTTATAAAATAAATTTATTAAAGTGGTAAAATTTTATTTTAAAATATGTTGTTCCATTAAAAAGCCACACAACTACCAATTTGAAAAAATATAGTTTTATGCATAAAATTATATTCATTTTTATATCGTATATAGAAAATAAATATCATGGATGTTAATTATTATATTTAATATATAATATATAAATATAATTAATATAATTCAATAAGTTTTAATTGTTTAATTTATTAGTATAAATTTCGTTCACATAAAAATAGTTTTTCGAAAAATATTTCCTTTTACATTAATTTATAAATAATTGATCACCAAATAATTCATCATATAAACATTTCCAAAACACATTTTCATAATTTAGTTAATCCAATTCATACCATCCATTCAAGAAGATAGGTGATGACTATCATATTATAATATTTTAATAGAATTTCATGTTTTGTTTAATCTTAGTGTTGCATGTAAGACATAATAAACTAGGTTTTTTGTTTAACACAAGACAAATATAGTGTTTCATGTATCAAATTATAAAATCATAGTTACATGTATGGAATTCAAAATTAGTTTTTTCTATAACACTAATATCTAAAATAATAACATCATTGGAAAATAAAAATTACATATTTCATAAAATCTTAAGGTGTTATATTTTATATACTTTATAATGGGTTTCTTGGTCTTTGACTGATTAAAGATTTCTTTTCACTTATGGAAATATTTTTTATATTCCCAAATTTCTATTGTGAAAAATGTAAAAAACCTCTTGGGTTTTCATGTTTCTCAGTTGAATAATCAGATCAATTTATTTTTATATCACTTACTGAGCTCTTTTATTCTCATAATATATTTTAAAAATGTTTTTGAAAGGATCATATGATGAGTATATATTTTATCAGGGATAATATTTTCAATATAGTCGCACTTATTAAATAAATAAAAATTTCCTTGAATAAAACATCTTTGTAATCATACAACATTATTTTTATAAAAAAATATATTCTGTTTGATTGTGTCTACTTTCATATGTAATATTTTTATCTGATTCTCTAAAATGTCTAATCCAGAATGCTCTTGGAAATTTATTAAGGTGTAAACCTTGTTATTAATCTTGTAATTATGGGTTTAATAATTCATAAGTCATTATAAATATATATCTTTATTTTAGTTATAAAATTCTCCATTCTCCTATGATCACCCATTTTTTTGGAATTTGGATTTTTCCTTAAACGAAATCCTCACGAGATCTATATATTTTCATAAATTATCAATATTAAAGTGAGTGAAACCATGGGAGAGGGATTAAATAAAATAATTATGTTAATTAGGAAACTTATATTATAAAATAAGGGGGATGATAAACAAATAATATATTTTAATTTTTTCATAATGACTATAAATTGAAAAACCTATAATAAGTAAAATGAAATAAATAAAACCCAAACATGAAAAATTTTGACTACTTCATTGACATAAAAAAAGAATTGAATATATAAAAACTAATAATTCAACTCAATGACCACATTCAAATAAGTTAAAATTAATAAAAAAAAATTAATTACATTCCCCATTACTCTAAAAGACCGTAAGATCCAAATTCCCTTCTTAAATTTTAAATTAATTCATTGCAATTTCATCATAATTGATTTATAAAATATAAGATAAATGGGGGATTCCCCAATTTTTTTCATTATAAAATATAAACCCCCACATGTGTAAGGTATTTGGGTGCATCAACCTGGATGACACACATTTAACTAGAAAAGGTTCAAATTTGACTATATAAATTTCATTTTAACTAATATTATATAAATAGTGGTAGGGGGGATTGGCTCATACACATTCCATATCACCAACACTTTTATCTTATAGTGATCATTTTGGATACCAAAACATAGTTCTATTTTAGATTTATGACTCATTCTTAGCTATACAAATCTTTATTTATCCACAAAATGAACTACTTAAACTAAAATGAGATGTAGCATAAGTGATAGGATGTGATATACATTAAATAAAATTCCTATATAACTCATGAATGATACCCAAATACTTGAATAGTGTAACACCCTAAGATTTTATGAAAAATATTATTTTAATTTCATTAATGTCTTGTTTTGTACGATACACCAAGATTATCTTGCGCTATACGCAACACCGTATTAGCTTGCAGTATACGCAACACTATTCTTGGATTGTGTTTCACACAATTTTGATAATAGATATTCTACACAACATTGAGTATATATATATATATGTATTCAATGTATAAATGAAATATGGTTGGATTCTGTTATACGAAACAATGAAGGATTCTTTCACAGCACGAAACCCTGACTTGGCTTGCATTACACGCAATCACGACCTTTCTCGATAGCGTGTGTTGTACGCAATACCGGGTTTTACTAAACAATGATATATTATTATAATATTATTATGAACTAGATGTTATGAATATTATTAACTAAATTTTTAATTTTAGAACATTATTATTCATCTTACACATTTTCTAGAACATGGTATAAGAACAAAATAAATCTTTCGGGTAAAATAAGTATTTTTCAAAAATTACAGTTTTGCCGCCTTTTGATGGCACACCCACTTTAAATCTAGTTTTTGACATGTTTATAAGTACAATATGACAGAATAAAATTCTTCTTTGGAATCATGAAATAAAAATATACTTTGGATAAATGTTTCGTATTATTCTGGTGACTTTTAGGTTTTGATGAATAGTAAAAACACGCTATATTTTAATGAAAAACAACTTTTTTCATCGTAATAATTTATATGGTTAAATTATAATATTGAATGGTTTTAAAGTATAAATAGAATATATTTTTACCTTTTAATATAATGTATGTCATTATCATTGATTTTACATTGAATTAGTAGGTTAAATCAATTAAATCTTTTGCAATGTTTTAAACAAAAACCCATTTTCATTCGACAACAGGATTAATTTTAATTTAATTTATGCAACATATGTGTATTGAATTTGAAAAAATTGAATCCATATTTGGAATCAGTGGGTCCAAATTATTTTAATAGGCTACTATTTATTTTTGGGAATTATGAATAGTAACTACGGTAAATTTTATTTACCACAGTTAAAGGTAAATTGGGTAATTAAGGGTAAATATAATATTATAAAATTACCTTAACACATGATAAAATTCTATTGGATGGCTAAAAGTAAACCCATATCAACTAAGGGTCGGATTAGATTCATTTTATGGTCTTTTGACCATGAAAATAATTTAATTATTATTAAAACCAAAGAAAGGGACAACATGTCACTCTCTTAAATCTTATAAGTATAATAATTTTAATTTAGTGATAAACATCATAAAACATCGAAAATGAATAGTCTCCAGAAATCTAATAAAATTATATACATCATGAAAATTTATTTATAATTTTTAGTGATTAAATAATTGTCATTAATGGTGATACATTAATGATACAGAAATTATTTATTAAGTGGAAAATAAGTAATATAGTTTCTATTAAAATAATAATACCCATTAAAAGGCCCAAAAACCTGACCAAAACTTATTTTTAGTGTATATATATACCATAGGAATATAATGAACTAATATATAACCGTTTGGAGTCTTATAAAAGTGATTATGACACTTATATTACTTTATTTTAAATGATGCCAAATTTGTCACCTTCATAATTTAATAAATATAATAATTTAAATATTGTGATTTTAAGATGCTAAATTCGAGTCAAAGTATTATTGTGAAATTTAATAGATTTATATTCATCATAAGATTTTATTTTTATTTTTTATGCAACAAATAATTATATTAAACAATTATACAAAAATGTTGTAGTAATTATTTTATTAAGAGATAAACCAAATAAATGGTTTTAAAAATAATAAAATAAATATTATATTGAATATTTAATGTGATACACTAATATTATAGATACATATGAACTTATATGAATATATTAAAGCTTTTATTTAGAACATATCTTCTGTATGTATTTTATTTAAATTCAAATAAATGAATAGTGTCAAAATTGACACTATTGTTATTTTATAAAACTAACATATTATAAAATTGTTTAAAAATCACAAAAATATTTAAAAATTATTAATTTAAATTTATATGTTCTATAATGTTATAATGTAACCAATTATGTAATATTCACAACAAATAAGTAATTATTTGTTGTAATTTAAAATTTAGAATTTTATTACCATAAATAAACTCAAATAGATTAAATAAGGATAAATCAAAATGATAAGGTTTAAAATAGGATCCAAACATGTATAAATTTGATTGGTTGATGATATTAAAACCCTATCGCATATAATATTAGAATATGTGTCATTTTTGGAGGTTTTTAAGTGGGGTTAGATTTATTATAAATTAATATTTTTAAGAATTCCAAAGGTGCCCCTCTCCTCCCTTATAAAAGGGCACCACCTACCTCTCCTCGTCACACCAATTTGAGCCTTCAAGCTCGTCCAACCCCTGCCAAATTATCTTCCTAACTTCCCTAGAAACATCATAGAGGTTCTGGTCTACTTTAAAGACCAATCTTAGTGCCCTAAGAGGAGGTTTCAAATAGGCGTATCGAAGAAGAGGTAATTTCTTCTCCCTATTCTTTCAAGCTTCTTTCTTCTTCAACTTCTTCTTATTTAGTTGTTTCATTATAAATTAATAACATCAGTATCACTAATATACTTATTTGTTATTATAAATATGAAACAACCCCATTTCACCTTCTATCCATCCTACGGAAAACAAAGTCACCGCGCGTGCGTACGTACGGAATACCGTCTCCACGCCGTGGTATAATCTGTTTTTCCACCAACACCTTACATGGATGGGTATAATGGTGTAAATAATAACTATACATAGTTATTATAAAATCATACTTATTAGGATATATTGTATCATCCACTCCAATTCAATTCAATAATTATGGAAACGATATCATCGCTCGTGCGTACGTACGGACTACCGTCTCCACGACGCAATGAGATTCATTCTCCATGTTAACCATTTAAGAATGATTATAAAGTATATAAAAGCAATAATAATAAAATATATGACATTATAAAGCTACTGTATTTATGTATATATGTATGTCATCGACTTAATTCCATTAAACTAAATAAGTAAACGAAAACTGCGTCCATGCGTATGTACGGCCTTTCGTCTCCATGAACGATGTATTTCATTCCATTTATCGATCTATTATATATATGTATATTCTAAATATATATTACATATAAGTCATGTTTTATATTCTGGAATTATGTAATTGTGATCTAAGTAATCATATGAATAATTACAAGTCAAAACACGGACGTCAAATGAAATGATTTTACCCAAAACACTCTTTAACATGGAATTTACAAAAGAACAGGTAATATAAAGTCATAAGTGAACCATATATGATATCATAACAATGAATATGATTCCTTAATAATTCAATGACATTATTTAAATCATTATACAGGAGATTTGGATACATACGAAGCATATCAGACATAAGGTAAGGGATAATTTTTCAAATCTCATTTTTATCTGAGATTGCTTATTCGTAAGTATTTACTGGGGTTATTTATATCATCCATGTCCATGTTTTATAAAATTGTTTTCATGTATGTTTAAATTCATTTTTACCCATTTTTTACTTTTACTACATGGTATGTAAGGAATCTTTCTTTTTTTTACGTTACGACGTACCTTTTTTATTTTTCTGACAAAAGTACGAGGAGAATGTTATTTTTAACTTATACAGCGTGAACAGATTTTTACGGTTTCATAATGCCTAATTTTCATGAATCTTACTCTACATAATTTTATGACTATTTTCAAAAAAATAATTATATTTTAAAAGTTCATGACATTTTTTGAAAAGGAAATGATTTTGACGAAGAAAGGTTATTTTCCTCAAGAATTCATTTCAAATGTTTTATCAAAACCATTTTCCATCTAAGATGACATTATTTGATATGTGTATGTTTCATGTTTATTGTCTCTATGATTTACATGGTTCACTATTTATTATGAAATGTCCATTTGTTTTATATGGATTATGAAATGATGGGATGATGTTTATGAAACCCATTCTATTCTTTAGGTTATGATGAATGTTTTAAGTTTATTTTGTGGCACAAGTAAGATTGATTTCACTATGAGATGGGTGGGACCTATATCTCCCTCCAATTCATTGGGTAAAGATTTATATCTCATGAGATATACATGGTTGGAACCTTAAGTTAATCTGTTTCAGTGTTACAGGACTGAAACGAGGAGTGAACTCGATTCAGAATGGGACTTTTTCCACTAAGATGGTCTTGCCAGCAATGCCATGGCTACTATGGAAATCATTACATGTGATTAATGGATGCCACAATTACATGTTTTATTCCCATGCTATTTTATCATGGTTTATGTACCATTATGATCTATGCCTTATGTACTTCCATGTTTTATGTCGTTGCTCATGATTTTAATGTTTAAACATTATGTTCATGTTTTTTAGTTCCAATGTATATGGTATGTTTTATTTTATCCATGCATACCCTTACTGAGCATTTGAGCTCACCCTTTTTATGTTTTATTTTCCCCCAGGATCAAAAGAAAGTTTTTAGGTCAGGAAACCAAAAGTGGAAGATCTTTATGGGAGATGTTGAAGATCATTCACCACGATTAGAAGATTACGTTCCAAGTTTCCAAAGACACTAAACTATTACAGTCCTTGTGTGTCTATTTTTGTTATGTATTAAAGCTTAGGGTCTCTAAAGTTGGTATCAGTGGAAAGGTTTAGTCAACCATTGGGAACTAGGATGCGAAAATGTTAGTGAGATCCCAAGAGATATTTCTAAGGTATGTCTAGGGATGTACCTAAGGATAAGAATAGGTATAGGATATAGTCCTAGAACTACGGTAATGATCTTAGAATTTAACCTACGATGTTATATGTTGAGGGTGCTCCCCATTTACTATGTTGTTTTCCCTAGCATGATTTTTGCCTCTCACACTATTCTTTTTGGGTTTTAGAAAATGGCTGGAAACAAGAAGATTCATGATAATAGAGGATATGACTGAAAATGGCATGATATTCTTCATGAGAAACCAAATGAAATGGGATCTGGAAGTCCAAACATCGTTATTATGCCTAATCAGAAATCTCATAATATGATCAATAATCTGAACTTTGGTAAGTTTCCAGACTCAGATAATAAGAGAAAGATTGAGTTTCATGATGATCATAGAGGAAATAAAGTTCAATTTCCCTCATGTAAATCATGTGGGAAGAGGCATCAGGGAGATTGTTTCAAAGGAACTGGAAGATGCTTTGGGTGTGGAAAAGAAGGACACAAATCCAGTAAGTGCAAAGGAAAAGGTTCAGTTAACACCATGGACAAGGATAATGGTATTTCTACGACATCAACAATGATTAGATGTTTTAAATGTGGAATGTACGTCCATTATGCAAACCAATGCCCTATTGGAAAATCTCATGAAGAGAATCAGCATGGTCATATGGGTAGTATTTATGTGGATGATGAGGAGGAGACTAAAAATGATATATGAGCTGAAAGAAGTGTTGAAGCTCAGTCGGTTGTTTTTGAAGGTAGTGGAATGATTGTATGTTTATCGAGAGTTATGTTGTATAGTTAATGGTACTATGGAATACAGAATCATCTAAGGATTTTTACACTATTGTTTTTCCTAAAAGTATTTGAAAGTATATGTTGAATGGTACCAGTAACCATGGAATGTTATTCTGATATTTTTGTAAAATAGATGATATGCACATAATGAAGGAATAAGAAGATAATGAGATGTTTGATTGTATTCATGAGCTCATGATTGATATAAGGACTAAGTGATATCATGGTTTGAGTATATAGAATTTTGAGGATTTTGGTATGTGAAAAGTGTTAACTTTTAACTGCATTCATGTTTTCACCAAGGTTTAATGTGTATTCATTTTTGAAGAGAATACATGATTAAGGTATTCACAAGATTGGAATGTGACCAGCAAGATATATGGGGGATAAATGATGGTATTCACATGCTTAGTTGATGACATTTCATGTAATCATTTTCTTTATACTATGAGATTGGACTGATGTATTTTAGATAAGCCTAAATATTGGAATGTATTATGTTGGACATAAGTTATTATTGTTTAAGGATAGTACTTTTTTCGATATTATTGATGGGATGTTATAGTAATATAGCTTTATAAAAAGGATAACCTGCAGGACGGGTGACAACCCATTGCGTCGGACAAGGCTGTGGGAATCAAACCCACAACCGAAGTGCGACTGGCCTTAATCGCCTACCACTGGCCTATAGGAAGTCCCTGGTTAGTAGAAACTAGTTTTATTTTATTTAGCGGTATGATATATGAAGTATAAGTTCATTTTTGGAACCATATACGATTAATCTAACCATAAGATGGACTTATAACTTTTTCTATCCTTTTGTTTGAAAGAGATGGAATGACCCATCATTCTATCACATGATCTGCTAACACATCATGAATAACAAATTCAACTTCATTTCATTAAGGGATGAAGTTGAAATTGTTCAATTCACAAACAATAGTGATATTGTACCAAAATCATGTAAGTATATATTTTAATTCATCAACTTCAGGGAAATGATCTTGAAAACCAAAAATGTTATCTTAGTGACCTTATATCCGATGAATCAGATGGTACCTTAGATCATCACAAATCTATGGCTTTGTGATTGTTGGATTTTTCATAGCCATGTTTTCTGCCACTCTCTATCAGAGCATGATGGTAAGATTTCTCTTCCATATCCATATTTTCACCTATGTTATCCTATGTGGAAACCTAATTATTAGTTTATTTGGGTAACTGTTATGTTTCATACTTTAGTTTATAAAGATAAGTTTTGGTATTCCTTTTTACGATGTGGGTTTCTATTAAAGAAATTTTCAAGTAGAAAACCATTTATAAACCCGACGAATTTCGAGGGCGAAATTCATTTTAAGGGGGGTAGAATGTAACACCCCGAGATTTTATGAAAAATATTATTTTAATTTAATTAATGTCTTGTATTGTACGCTACACCAAGATTACCTTGTGCTATACGCAACACCGTATTAGCTTGCCGTATACGCAACACTATTCTTGGATCGTGTTACACACAATTTTGATAATAGATATTCTACGCAACATTGAATATATTTATATATATTCAATGTATAAATGAAATATGGTTGGATTATATTATACGAAACAATTAAGGATTCTTTCACAACACGAAACCCTAACTTGGCTTGCATTACACGCAATCGCGACCTTCCTCGATAGCGTGTGTTGTACGCAATACCAGGTTTTACTAAACAACGATATATTATTATAATATTATTATGAACTATCATTTATGAATAGTTTTAACTAAATTTAGAATTTTATAACATTATTATTTATCTTACACATTTTCTAAAACATGTTATAAGAACAAAATAAATTTTTCGGGTAAAATAAGTATTTTTCAAAAATTGCAGTTTTGCTGCCTTTTGATGGCGCACCCACTTTAAATCTAGTTTTTGACATTTTTATAAGTTTAATTTGACAATATAAAATTCTTATTTGGAATCAAGAAATAAAAATTTACTTTGGATAAATTTTTTGTATTATTTTGGTAACTTTCATGTTTTGATGAATAGTAAAAACACGCTATATTTTAATGAAAAACAACTTTTTTCATCGTAATAATTTATATGGTTAAATTATAATATTGAATATTTTTAAAGTATAAATATAATATATTTTTACCATTTAATATAATGTATATCATTAGCATTGATTTTACATTGAATTCGTAGGTTAAATCAATTCAATCTTTTACAATGTTTTAAACAAAAACCTGTTTTCATTCGACAATGGGATTAATTTTAATTTAATTTCTATAACTCCTCTGTATTGAATTTGAAAAAATTGATTCCATATTTGGTATCAGTGGGTCCAAATTATGTTAATAGGCTACTTTTTATTTTTGGGAATTATGAATAGTAAGTACGGTAAATTTTATTTACCATAGTTAAAGGTAAATCGGGTAATTAAGGGTAAATATAATATTATAAAATTACCCTAACACATGAAAAAATTCTATTGGATGGATAAAAGTAAACCCATATCAACTAAGGGTCGGATTAGATTCATTTTACGGACTTTTGACAATGAAAATAATTTAATTATTATTAAAACCAAAGAAAGTGACAACATGTCACTCTCTTAAATCTTATAAGTATAATAATTTTAATTTAGTGATAAACATCATAAAACTTCAAAAATGAATAGTTTCCAGAAATATAATAAAATTATCTACATCATGATAATTTATTTAGAATTTTTAGGGATTATATAATTGTCATTAATGGTGATACCTTAATGATACAGAAATTATTTATTAAGTGGAAAATAAGTAATGTAGTTGTTATTGAAATAATAGTACCCATTAAAAAGCCCACAAACCTGACAAAAACTTATTTTTAGTGTATATCTATACCATATGCATCTAATTAACTAATATATAACCGTTTAGAGTCTTATAAAAGTGATTATTACACTTATATTATTTTATTTTAAATGATGCCAAAGTTGTCACCTTCATAATTTAATAAATATAACAATTTAAATATTGTGGTTTTAAAATGATAAATTCGAGTAAAAGTATTATTTTGAAAGCTAATGGATTTATCTTCAACATAGGATTTTATTTTTAATTTTTATGCAAAAATAATTATATTAAATAATTATACAAAAATGTTGTAGTAATTATTTTATTAAGAGATAAACCAAATAAATGGTTTTAAAAATAATAAAATAAATAATATATGGACTATTTAATGTGATCCACTAATTTTATAGATACATATGACCTTCTATAAATCTATTAAAGCTTTTAGTTCGAACATATATTCTGTATATATTTTATTTAAATTCAAATAAATGAATTGTGTCAAAATTGATACTATTGTTATTTTATAAAAATAACATATTATAAAATTGTTTAAAAATCAAAAAATATTTAAAAATTATAAATATAACTTTATATGTAATGTTATAAAGTAACCAATTATGGAATATTCACAACAAATAAGTAATTATTTGTTGTAATTTAAAATTTATAATTTTATTACCACAAATAAACTTAAATAGATTAAATAAGAATAAATCAAAATGATAAGGTTTAAAATTAGATCCAAACATGTCTAAATTTGATTGGTTGATGATATTACAACCATATCTCATCTAATATTAGAATATGAGTCATTTTTGGAGGTTTTTAAGTGGGGTTAGATTTATTATAAATTAATATTTTTAAGAATTCCAAAGGTGCCCCTCTCCTCCCTTATAAAAGGGCACCTGCTCCCTCTCCTCCTCACACCAATTTGAGCCTTCAAGCTCGGCCAACACCTGCAAAATTATCTTCTCCACTTCCCTAGATACATCCTAGAGGTTCTGGTAAACTTTAAAGACCAATCTTAGTGCCCTAAGAGGAGGTTTCAAAGAGGCGTATCGAAGAAGAGGTAATTTCTTCTCCCGATTCCTTCAAGCGTCTTTCTTCTTCAACTTCTTATTCTTTAGTTTTTTCATTATAAAGAAATAACAAAAGTATCACTAATATACTGATTTGTTATTATAAATATGAAACAACCCCATTTCACCTTCTATCCATCCTACAAAAAAAATCACCGCGCGTGCATACGTATGGAATATCGTCTCTACATCGTGGTGTAATCTGTTTTTCCACCAACACCTTACATGGATGGGTATAATGGTGTAAATAATAACTATACATAGTTATTATAACATCATATTGATTCTGATATATTGTATCATTCAGTCCAATTCAATTCAATAATTATGGAAACTATATCATCGCTCGTGTGTACGTACGGGCTACCATCTCCACGACGTGATGAGATTCATTCTCCATGTGAACCATTTAAGAATGATTATAAAGTTTATATAAGAAATAATAATGAAATATATGACATTATAAAGCTACTGGATTTATGTATATATGTATTTCATCTACTTAATTCCATTCAACTCAATAAGGAAACGAAAATAGCGTTCATGCATACGTACGGTCTACCGTCTCCCTGAACGGTGTATTTCATTACATTTATCGAAAAATTATATAAATATATGTATATTCTAAATAAATATTATATATAAATCATGTTTTATTTTCTAGAATTATGTAATGGTGATCTAAGTAATCATATCAATAATTACAAGTCAAAACACGGACGACAAATGAAATGATTTTACCCAAAACACTCTTTAACATGGAATTTACAATAGAATGGGTAATATAAAGTCATAAGTGAACCATATATGATATCATAACTTTGAATATGATTCTATAATAAGTCAATGAAATTATTTAAATCATTATACAGGAGGTTTGGATACATACGAAGCATATCAGACATAAGATAAGGGAAATCTCATTTTTATCTGAGATTGCTTATTCGTAAGTATTTACTGGGGTTATTTATATCATCCATGTCCATGTTTTATTAAAGTGTTTTCATGTATGTTTAAAGTCCTTTTTACCCATTTTTGAATTTTACTACATGGTATGTAAGGAATCTTTCTTTTGTTTTTGTTACGATGTACTTTTTTTATTTTTCCGACAAAAGTACGAGGAGAATGTTATTTTTAACTTATACGGAGTGAACGGATTTTTACAGTTTCATAATGCCTAATTTTCATGAATCTTACTCTACATAATTTTATGACTATTTTCAACAAAATAAATTTATTTTAAAAGTTCATGACATTTTTTGAAAAGGAAATTATTTTGACGAAGAAAGGATATTTTCCTCAAGAATTCATTTCAAATGTTTTATCAAAACCATTTTCCATCTAAGATGACATTATTTGATATGTTTATGTTTCATGTTTAATGTATCTATGATTTACATGGTTAACTTTTTTTGATGAAATTTCCATTTGTTTTATATGGATTATGAAATGATGGTATGATGTTTATGAAACCAATTCTATTCTTTGGGTTATGATGAATGTTTTATGTTTATTTTTTTGCACAAGTAAGAATGATTTCACTATGAGATGGGTGGGACCTATATCTCCCTCCAATTAATTGGGTAATGATTTTATATCTCATGAGATAGACATGGCTTGAATAGTAAGTTAATCCGGTTCAGTGTTACAGGACTGAAACGAGGAGTGAACTTGATTCAGAATGGGACTTTGTCCACTAAGATGGTCTTGGTAGCAATGCCTTTGCTACTATGGAAATCATTACATGTGCTTAATGGATGCCATAATTACAAGTTTTATTCTCATGCTATTTTATCATGGTTTATGTTCCATTATGATCTATTCCATATCTACTTCCATTTTTTATGTCGTTGCTCAAGATTTTAATGTTTAAACATTATGTTCATGTTTTTTAGTTCCAATGTATATGGTATGTTTTATTTTATCCATGCATACCCTTACTGAGCATTTGAGCTCACCCTTTTTATGTTTTATTTTCCCCTAGGATCAAAAGAGAGGTTTTAGGTCAGGAAACAAAAAGTGGGAGATCTTTATGGGAGATGTTGAAGATCATTCACCACGATTAGAAGATTACGTTCCATGTTTCCAAATACACTAAACTATTACAGTCCTTCTGTGTCTGTTTTTGTTATGTATTAAGTATTCCACAAAACTAACGTAATGTCCATGTACGTCAAGCTTAGGGTCTCTACAAATAGTATCTCCATAAATAAATTATAATCAGGTATTAAAGTAAAAAAACTTCTTTATTGTTTTGTTTTCAAATTTAATTATTTATCTTTGTTGATGCCTTCGACTTGATATCCAGTATTAATATTCTTATTTTAAATAATAAAGTCCAAAAATGGTTAACCTAGTGAAATTTCCATGTGATCCACACATATTGATGAATTAATATTAAAATTATAGGAGATACAGTGAGGGAATCAAGTACTATACGATGTCCGATTGAATATATTTGATTATTTATATTTTATTCTCTCTATATCCGGGTAAAGAGGGATGAATTATCTTTAATTATCAATCTACTTATTTAGATAATAATTTTAAATATGAGAATCCATTAAAAAATATATGAATTTTTTTGATATATAATTAGGTTTGGGTTTACCAAATTGCATTAAGAAACTTTAATTTTCTTAAACTAATTTATGCCCCAATATCACTTCATAAAATAATATATTTTATAATTTACTATATTAGGTGACATGTGAATTATTTATATCATCTTAAAATAGTTGAATATTTATTTTAATTGGTTTAGAAATATTCCCTTGAAACCATTATCCCTTCATGGACTTTTCCCATAAAATTATCAAACCATTAACCATTAAATAATATTTTTATTAATATAAACTGTTATCATAACTATGATAAAATATAAATACAATTAGATATTTATTTAAAAACACTTAATCAAAACATGAAGAAGTTTTTCTTAGATCATGAACGATAAAAATCAATTAAATAAAATTTTCTTAAGTGGGAATGTATTTATTCTTTCACATATATTTAATTGAATCTATAGAGTTATAGTATAGAATTAATGTGTTAACATTTAGGTCCCTATCTAGATAATATAGGGCCCAATTGATAGATATTGTGTAGTATCATGAATCACATCCTGATCCCCTATAAATAAAAAGATAATCTACATCAAAAATTAATTCCTTAAGAATGATACTATGTAATATAATATCATTATATAACAATATCTCATCATGAATGATGCCTACATATGCTATAATCCTTACCAAATGATTTATATTTCTCTGAATTTCTCTTATAAACTTATGAATAAACTCCAAGGCCATAGATTTTTGGTCAGATACATTTATTTCCAAAAAATGTTTTACTGATATCATCATTCATAACATAAAATGGATAAATCATTTCTTCAATATGGAATGAATTCAATAAAATTCATGTTTCTACAGACATATCATACATTTCTAAGAACAATCATATCACAATTTTCACCATGTCTACAAGAACATGAATTGTGACACTTAATTATAAGTGTATTAAGCATAATAAATAATATATATTCCCACAGAACAAAACATAAAATGATGCATAAAATATATGAAAATCGTATTAGATAGGGTTACCCTATAACCTCATGTTATAGATACTATAAAGTTATAATTTCATTAGAATGAGTCTCAATGATTATGATCCTTTGACTCCATGTCATGATCTTTCCTCGAATCTTTATGAGTCTACTGTGATATCAAGTGTGACCCCATAAATCACAACTATAATTAGACATTGGGTGGTGACTAACACAAATAGTATATAATTTACATTAAAGGAGGAAATTCATTTTCTATTTGAATACTGCTAGTCACCAACTACCACTAAAAAAACCAAAAACCAAAACATAAATTTATGAGGTGGATAATGAATGATTCTTCACTAACCTAAAAGTAAAATAATTGAGGCAGTAAATAGGAAAATGTAATAATCATTAATACGCATTAATAATAAATAAAATTAAAATAAAACTCCTTCATTATTAGTTAACCACTGCATTCAATAGGCTAGCAAGGCCCAACTGATCTTCTAACCTAATAATACATATCTATAATTGAAAAAATTAGAGGTGATTATTCTGTTATATTTACTTGGTTCCAACCAAGAAACTAACATGTCAATGTGGATGAATATTTTTAACCATTTTTTAGTGATAAAAAAATATAACACTCCCCTAATAGGGTCTATCATATTCCATTTTTTCACCACCATAGTCATATAAAAATATTAATTATCATATAAGTATAAAATCATTATCAAAACAATAACAATAAATGGACCCTTGGTAATGCCCATACAACCAAATATACCTCTAATGAAATACCACATTCTTAAGGAATACAATATCCTCAGGGAATACAACATCATATAAGTAAATATATTCATTGAATAAAATATCCATTATTATATAAAACAACTTGTATGAGTAACATGAGAGTTCAGTATACATCCATCAGATACAATATGGATGTGGGGGTTTACATGGACTATAATTTAATATAAATGATATATCTTAAAAATTCAAACACAAGTGGTTTTCAAAAAGTTAATAGAGACTACAACATCTATTATTCCTAAAACAATAAAATACATAATTATATTACCATAGTAGTAACTGCTCAATATATTTATTTTCACTACCACAGCTGTTACATTCCAATTTACAACCACACTATATATGCATTTGAATTTTTTTCATCATGAAATTTCCATTATAAAATTCAAATGGATCTTATAAATTTCCTTACATAGATTCTATATCAAGCTATTAAGAATAATCTAGTAACAGTATAAATTTTATCAAAATATAAATTCATTACATATCCATTAACTCCTTAGAATATTATACCCACATAATCCCCTTATATCCTAACTTCTTAACCAAAAAATTTGGTTCATCATATAATCTTCTTTGAAATTTTAAATTTGAATAAATATTTTCATTAAAACATTAAAAAAAACTATTTGTAATACCACAACTGATCATTAGATTAAAATAACCTATTCATTCATATTTTATCTAATAGAAAATCAAAATATTTTTTATATTCTCATATACACCCAATTTATATGTAATACCACATTATTTATCACTTAAAAAAATATATATATAATAAATAAATCAAAAATAAAACATAAATTCCATAAAACTTTATCAACCTTTTCCCTCAAATTATTACTGATAAAATAACACTACATATATTTTAAATGACATACATTCAAAAAATCATTCATACAATCTAGTTAATCACTTAAAACTTTATATTAACTATATATAGACATTAATTTATAAACTAATAAGAACTATATAATACTATATGATTATTATCATATTAATTGATTAGATTTTTTAAATATTTACATCTTTATGGATTTCATTTTTCATTAAATATTCACTAACCTCTACTAGAATAATTTATTCCCTATCCATGATAAATATTATTGTAATCCATTCATTCACACTTCCAATCTCGAAATGAAATGGATCCACCATAAGAAATTGATATAAAATGTAAATTATTATTGAATAATTATTTAATTAATTCAATAACTAGAAGATATCTATAAATTGATGTTATAAAACCTCATAAATATCTATAATTTTACAGAAATATATCTTAAGGGTTAATAAGATATTAATATAGTTTCAATAGAGATTTCAGGTGGTTTCTAATAGTTTAAACAGGATTTACCAAAAACTATGGTGTACTACAACCAACATGGATTTTTTTTCATGAGTTAATTATAGATACAAAATTAATATAATTACACATGTTTCTTACTCCAAATATTAAATCACTTTATATATTTAATTCACTTATATCAAGTCTCCAACATGTTTTTTTTAATTAAATAATGTCATGTTTGGCTAATTTTTTCAAAACCATTGCATACAAACATGACTTGTAACATGCCCTAGGTTTCTTGGCCAAAAGAAAAATATTTCAATATATCATGCTTGGAATATTTTAAATAAAGCGAATTATCATTACCTTGAAAAAATTATAGTATCTATAGTAAATCTCTTTTCAATATAGTCCCAATAACGCTAATATCTATAGTAAACAAAAACATGTTCAAACTAACCACCCAATCCTTCATTGTTACCCTGAAGACTTATCCACTACCTACCATCACCACCCTATATAGAAATTCATGAGGCTTTCATTAATGTTATTTAATAGGTATTTTCTACTACCAAGTATTGGTCACTTCCCAAAATGTTATCCAACATTTTCCAACATTTTGGTGACTACTCTCACCATCTCACACTCCACCAGTGAGATGCTACTTCAATACAAATCTTGATGGCCCAAATTGTTTTGGAATGGTGTCTCTATTACCTAAAGGCCCAATATAATAGCCCAAAATCTCACTTATGATTAATATAACCACAACTAATGTACACATACACTATACCATCTATGGCACTATTACACTTCTATAGTACCACATGAATTTTTTACCACCTAGATTTATTCCTGGGTTTGATACAGAATATATTTTTGAATTTGTTTATATAATAAGTCTACATATGTAATATATTTTTATATATAACTGTATGTTATATTTCTGATATATATATATATATTTATTTATTTTATGTTTATATGTGTATATAGAACATATAATATCTATATAAAAGTTATTTTCATTCGTGATTATATATATATTTATAATTGTATATTGTATTTATAATATGCCTATATTGATATTATATATAGATCCAAAATACATCATCTCCTTGTATTCATGAATACCTTTTCCATAGTCTAAAACATTTATTAATGTAAGGGAATAAATTAAGTAAACTGATATCCAATCTAACCTAAAGACTATGATATCTTTAGAACAATCATATTCCCAACATCAATCTTGTTAGAAGGCCTAAAATATAAAATGAATTAAAGAGTTTAAATAATATTAATGTGTAAAAAATAGTGTATGCTATTTTGGGATATTATATTTTCAATACATAGCTAGTATAGTTTTTACAATCTAACCACCACACCACATAACTCATGTTATTTTATATAAAAAAATATATTTTCATAGTATTCATCAATTATCAATAGTAAGGTTTAAACATGAATTTCATTCATTGATGATAATTACTGTATTAAATAAATTTGATTATGTTTCTCCCAGAAGTAAAAGAAAATATTGAATCGATTATCAAATCTATAGAGGATGATTTATTATTGGGTTGTCACAATCATTTTATGTTGGTCATAGTGGACATGTTGTCATTTTAGAGGTGACCAAATAATAAAAACTTAAATAATCAATTAATATATTAATAATTGAAATTTATTTATCAACATGTAATATATAAAAAATCGTCTCTAACTCAAGAGACTACCCACAATGATGAGAAACATCATAGTGATACTGAGCATGAGGAAGAAATTACACACAATTAAAAACAAGAAAAAAGAGTATCGTCAGATTATTTTTTAAATGAATATAGCTAAAGGAAGAAGCAAAGGTAAAAAATTATAGGTTGGTTAGAATGATTATGGTGAACCCATTAAAACAAATAGATCGATATTAATTAGTGAAATTGGGT
The DNA here is from genome assembly GCA_963277665.1 of Viscum album. Lineage (NCBI taxonomy): Eukaryota > Viridiplantae > Streptophyta > Magnoliopsida > Santalales > Viscaceae > Viscum > Viscum album. Next base: position 285,228,929 of record OY728147.1, read on the forward strand.
TCATTTCTTGTTGAATATGCCATTAAATATAAAAAGTTGACATATTGTAATACTTAAATTGTATAATATTATTTGAAAGGATAATATAGTAACATTTATTCACACTTTCTATTCAGTACCATTTATATCATGTTTTGAAATGTTTGTTATTTTTTTATTTTTAAAAGATCATTTATTCTAGAATATTTTTAATAATTTTTTTTGAAACTTTTTTGGAAGAATCATATAGATTTAATAAAATATTATCCAATAGGTGGATGAGAGATGATGATGGGAATTTAAATTCTAACCTTATAGTGTTATTTGACATATTTATCTCATAGGAAACATGGAATTCAGTCATCTATAGACATTTTAATCAGGGATTTATGAAAAATTTATATTATTTTTATTTATATAATATATTGTGACTTATAATTTCATTTTCAAATATATTATTTTTAAAAAATTAATAGTGTGATGAAAATAAGAAACATGCAACAAAGCCACAATACCTATATTATAAATTATATATGGTGAATGAAACACATTAAAAAACAAAAACAATATAATTTATAACAAAATATTTAATACTAAAAATTATAGGTTTATCTGTTTTGAGATGCAAATTAAAAAATAAAATTTCCAATAACTTTAATCATAGATTATGTGGTGCGTAAGGAGGCCCATATCAACAACAATGGATAACATGTAGATAAAAATAATGAGAAAACATATGATGAATATGAAAGTATGAAATAATTGAAATTTATTAACACATTATATGTTAATGTTAAAAATATACTATATTTTTCAATATCTTTGTTTAGACACAAGATGGGTCATCTACTGGGGACAAAAAAAACCATTTTTAGTAATTTTCTATCATCCAGAGATTTATGAATGATTTATATAAGTGGGATCCAAAATCAGGCCAATATACTATATTTGGTATGTATTAACACACAATCATTCTAACGAGATATATTAATAGTTATATAAAATATTCTGAAACAAAATGAGTTGTTTTTTTTATCAAAATACACTACTAATGAATATAATTTTTAAAAAACATTAAATGAGTCAACTAACATAAACAACACACCCTATAACAAAAATAATAAGTTTCTGTGTAGTTTTTCCTTTAAAATTATAATATATAAGATTCACTCATTTTTTTATATTTGTATCAATATAATAAACCATAATTGATTTTTCAGTTTTATTTCAAATTTCTTGGGTTAAAATTTTTATGAATTATATCTATTGTAAATCATGTTCTAATTTTTTAGTAGAGGAGAAATTTATAATATTTAGTGTGATACCATTAATAATGTACTATCCTCGATAGATCTTATAGAATTAGTAATTATGAAAACACATGATCTAAAAGCTGAAATACCCATTCACATTAATAATGTTGATGTTTAAAAAATTAAAGAATCTATTAGAACATTTCTAACATGGGTGATCACTCTTATTAACAAACATAATAAAAAAGTGTTATGTCATTTCTAACATACTTTATACTCAATAAATTTTATGATAAATATATATTTTTAAACTACTATACATAATCACAAAAAGACAAATAAACATACTTTTCATGGAAGAAAAAGGGAAAAACTATTGCATCATGAATATGGATTAAGGACCCCAAATTTTCTGCAATATAGACCCTTATTTAGCTAATTAATTTATCTTATACTATGAATTTATATTTTAAATAGGGTAATTATATTCAATTTTATTTTGGAGTAGACATACACAACAAGGATTCTACCAAATTTAGTTATCTTCCATGTGTAAATGAAATTATTTAAAATTATTAGTCATGATCAGACATTGAAAAAGTATATATTAGGTAAATTTTCTAGTTTTATATTTCTAATTATTGATTTTCTATTTTGATTATAATTTAAATAGTGTGTTATTTATTTTGTAATATTTGTAAAATAAATTATCAATTGTTGGTTTATTGGAGAATATGTTCAAATTTATAAGTCCTCATATTCAAAAAGAGTAGTATCAATAGTTAATGATGAGATTATATATAGTTTTGGAAAAATATATATGATTTTTTATGAAAAGGTAGTTTATAATATTCTATTTTTAATACATGTCATGTAAAGGTAACATAATATACACTATTTACTATAATTAAATTTTATAATACCTAGTGTGTAGTAATGTTAACAATTTTATAGGATGTAATAGATAATAATTTTGATAAATCAATTTAATCTATGAATATAATTTTTTTGGATCCAATCATTAGATTTATAAAAAATACTTCACACAGGATTCCCCTTTTTGACTTATAAAAATTATATTTTAAACATTTTGGTCCTCCAATTAAAAATTATATAAGTTTTAATTAAATTCGTGTTTTATTTGGAAGTGATATCTAATTTATCAATCAATAAGATATTCTAGGAATTTTAATTACAATATGATATAAATAAAATATTTTGGAAGAAATATTTTTAAGATATATGCTAATAATTCAATATTGAAACATATGTCATAAAAAAATTATAATAAATTATAATATTCTTATAGTTCCTAAAATAGATAAATAGAATAAACTATGATTACTACATCTATAATTTTATGAATGATATCATAACCAATAGAACAACTAAAATATCCTTATGGGAATATATTATATGTGGTGATTTTTTAGTATATACATATTTCATTAACATATTTTATTATCCATTTCTTTAATTATTTGTTTTAAATAATTTTCATGTAATTATTTGAACTCATTTATAGATAATAAAATATTCAGGCTATTCTGTGTCCTAAAATTAATAAAATTTCTGACAATTTATTTATCTAATAAATATTTATCCTATTTTTCTATCGAACACACGAGTCAAAATTGAGTATGAAAACAAGATCCTAAAACCTAAAAAACCTTCCCATTGATGAGAAAATGAATTATGGTTATTATGTTTCTCTAAAAAAATTCATTGAATCATTTATTAAATGTAGGAATAAACTTCACATCATTCTAATTCCTAACTTGGTTATAATGAATAATTTTTTTTTATAATTGAAAGGTTATATTTTAGTTCAAACTGTTCTTCAAATTATTAATTCTGAGGTAATTATTTTGGATTTGTATGCAACTCTATAAAATTATCATTGATTAATTTTTGGAATATTGTAATAAAAAACAAATCATTTATATGTTTGACTTATTGGTATTATTAAAAGGGAATGTTTCAAATTTGAATGACATTTTCTTTTCAAAAACCACAACACATTCTCACAACGGAGAAAAAGATCTCTGATTTTCATAAATCAACAAGAAAATGATATTTGATTCATTATTAAACATTATGAATAAACAACATATCATTCAAAAGTTTGTTGTTTCTTGTATGACTAAAATTTTATTTTTATATTATTAGTATTAAAGAAATTCAAAACATGTTTCACATGTTCAAACCCATATCAACTAAATAGTACTACAATAAAACTCTATAAAATGATCAATGATATATTTCTGAAAAATAGGTATCAGCATCAAGTCGGTCAGATTGGCCCAAAGGCCATCAATTTTTTTATTATTTTTGATAATCCACCTTTCATGGGATGAGCTGGAACCCTTACAAGGCCCGAAGGCTTAAAGTGATATTTTATCTCAAAATATTCATCACATTCTCAATTCCATGAAAATAATCATGTATTGTTAGGTAACTCTAGATTAATATTTATTTATTCATTTTTGGAATATTGAAATGAATAATAGAAAATTCAAAGGTGGATTTTGGTTACTATGACTAAAATATTGTGTGTCTAATTTAAAAACCATACGTTTGTTCATAACAGGCCATAAATTCTCAGAACTAATAAAATGATCACATATTGTTTTAAAAATCTAGTAAAATTATCCTTATTCATTTCAAACTATATGAACGAACTGATAATTATTTTTATGTGTACAGTAGTCTATGTGGCCTAGAATGATATTTTTCATTTTAAACATTAAATAAGTTTAGAACATGTTTCACATATTCCAAACTAATAAGAAACTATTATATTATATTTAAAATCTATGATAGTGTTATTTGAATCACTTATAACATATAAGAATAAACTAAACATTGTTATGATATGTTGTGTGTGTAGTATGATTGAATTTCTAATTTTTTGGATTCAAAATTATTTTTTTGTTCAATGAATGTTTTATATTTTCAATAAAATGTAAACATGATATTATTATCTTGAACCTATTTTAAAATAATCAATTATTCATTTTTGACCAGTAGGAATTAACTTCTATAATTTTATTTTAAATCACCTCAATATTACTAATAGAACATGTTTTCAATTTTAAAAAATATTTTTGTCTAGGATGCACATCACATTTTGTAATCTATGAAAATAGTTTTAGATTATCATGAAACTCCAATAAAACGACCATTGAATTATTTTTGACAAATTAGAATGAATAAGATTTCATTTTTATATGTAGTTTCACTTGAATGAATTAGATTTTATTTTTACATTTTATGAATTTAAGAATTATAAAATCCACATCATATATTTCAAACTGAATATACAAGATCATATTATAATGAAATTATTTTTCAATTATTGTTGATATATTTTTAAAATGTGTAAATTAACTAAAACTTATTCTGATATATAGTGTTCTAAGAATAACCTAATTTATATTTTCTATTTCTAATTATTTTAAAATTTATTTAGTGTTAATTATAAATAAAAAATATTTAATATTACTTATTGCAATTATAGGTGAATTTATTAGTTTGATTGAAAGTTAATGGTTTGTTGGTTTTTTGATACATTGAAAACATTTTTATTATGTAAATAATTTACATATTAATGATGTTACAATAATTAAATTTAATAATGTTTCATAAAATAGTAAAATCTATTTTTTACTCATTCTACTATAGTATTCATTATGTTGATTATACTACATAATGTATTATATATTTGTATAAATTTATGTTTTTAGTTTTCTATAGTACTAAATAACGGCAGTAACTTTCAGGGGGAGCCATTGTTGGTGCTAGAAATTATTATAAAATTCCCCTTTTTCTAGTTTTAACTTTCTCTAGGTTGATTAACACCATGAAACCCATATCGAGCATGGGTAAAGAGTGATTCAATTATCGTGCCTCATCCAAAGGCTTGATAAAAAAATAACCACTTATTGGTGTCCCTAAAACTATACATGAGTCTCAAGGACCCTCTATTATGAATAGGTTCTCTATTTTAGTAACCAAAATCTTGGGTACACTTCTTGTTAAATTACTTTCTATAATACTCATCCTATTATAGTATTCATCTAGATATAGTACATGCTACATTACTTAGCCTGCTAAAAGTACACGTCATACTACATCACCCATCAAACCATGGTATATAATAAAATACCTATCCGTATATTGAAACTAATTTAGTAATAATCCTACTATAGTACCTTCTATAACACTTCTATAGTCGTGTTGAAATTTTCCTTGACCAATATTTTGTCCTTGGTTTATGGATTTCAATACACAACCTCTTCGACTCTAAAAATGGGATAGTTTAAATAATAAGGAAAATTGTTATGTTGATAAAAATAATAATTGTTTAAAAAAAATATTAGTTACAATAACAATTATATTAGTAATAATATAAATAATTATAATTGTAATTCTATAATATTTTCATACATATTATTTTTTAAATAAGACCATTGTGAATGATTTCTTTTGATATTCACAACACCAAACTAAGATGAATGATTATTTATTGAAATAAATCATGAAAGATATTATAATATTTATATATGAAATATAATTGATTAAAAAAATTATTTTTCAAAATTTGAAGTTTTCTATTTTATTCAATAAAATACCATTACTTTTAGAGAAAATTGTTTGGTGAGTTATGTATTTTTAATAAGTTTAATAATTTATAGGAACTGATACCCAAAAAATTTATTTATATTATTCTAGTAAAAAGTAGTAAAATAAATTAATGAAATAAATATAATTATTATTTAATGCAAAAGAAAAAAATAAAATAATTCTATTCAAATTAAAAATGCTTTTTTATAAATATTTTTTTTTATTATGTTTGAAGGATAAATTTAACATAATAAAGGTGCTATATGGATTGAAAATTATTCTTTATACATTTAAGAAAACTAAAAATCATTCATTCATTGGTAGCTAATTGTTTACAAACTAAAATATAATAATTTTATAATAAAATAAATAATTTTAAGAATACCATTTTAATATTTGTAATGAATTTTTATTCATGATATATTAAATGAATAAATTATAATAAATTATTTTGATAAAAATAAATTAAAATTAATCTCAATTTTGTAACTATGTAATGAATGATAATAAATTCATTTTTACGATTAAATATAATTTGTTTTTCAAAAAATGAGTTTTATGTGTTTTTTTAACTACGGTTAAAATTAATTTGTACCAAAATTATAAATTGAATATAAAAAAAGTTTAATTTTTAAAAAAATAGAATTTTGAAATAATTCGAATTTCAATTTTATTCAGTAAAATATTTTACCAAGGAAAAATTTTATCACCATAGTAAGGGTTAAAAGGGTTAACATTGGAAAAACTGTATGAAATAAGGTTTCTAATAAGAAAATAAAATTCCTTTAATTTGATTAAATGAGTTTATTTATAACTAACTCTTCATTTATTTGAATTTGGGCTTATTTGGAGTTATGTTACCTAGAAAATAAGAATATTTTATTTGAAACATTAAGATTATATTAGATAGTACCACCTCTCTCACTTATAAAAGGATGCCTTCATTACCTCACCTCTCCACACACCAAAAGAATCTTAACCAAACCAATACATAAAAATTTCACTCCCAAACACTCTTTCACATCCTATAGTTTTTTGTCTTCTAGAGTTGTAATCCCCTACCGGGTTGGGTGTGGGTCCTCCCATACAGAGTAGGTAATCTCCTGTCATGCCTTGGTGCGGGTCCTCTATCCTGGTGTCGGTACTCCCCGGACGTACTAGGGCACAAGTCCCCCCCATAAGAATCAAACTACTAGAGTTGTACTCCCCTAACACATATGGTGTGGGTCCTCACATATGGAGCAGTACTCCCCCTTCTCAGAGTAGCGATGGAGAGATGGTATTTTAGGGGAGTTGGAGATCCCTCGACTTCATGACATAGTTTCTAAGAGTGGGAATCTTCACTTGCTTTCCCATGGTCTTGCCTTAAGTGCAAGACTATGACAGCGATACCTCTAGTATCTGGAACTAGAGGCAGTTCTATCAGAATGTTCCTAATGGAGCACATCCTTTAGGACTTTCCATTATGAATGGTTGAGTTGAACCTAATGGAGTACATCTCCCAGACGGTTGCCTTTAGGGATGGCCAGTTCATAGAGCATATACTCCTAATACTTGAGTTACACATTGAGCCTTATTTTGAAATCCTGGAAATGGCTAGTGGTCGGAGAATTATGTTTTCTTTGTGGATGAGATGAGTATATATGGTTTGAGATGTGTTATTTGATTGGTCCTTTGGGATTGAGATCATGATTTTTGGTTTTACATAGAGGAATTCTGAGTGACCTTTGGGGGTCACGGGGTCCCACTGGGGTATTTTTATACACACCCATGCTTGGGATTCCCATGTACCTCGTTGTGTATTGTGCAGATGACGATCATCCTGGCTGAGACGTGAGGGATCCTAGACCAGGAAGTACACAGAGGAGACTAGCTGACATGGAGAGCAATGGAGACGATATGCACATACACTTTAGGTTGGATCCTTGGGTGGGTGATTGCAGGATCTATTTCTATTCTTCTAGTTATAGTTGTTTCATTTAGTTGGGCTTGTATTCTGGACCCTTACTTTCAGTACACACTTTTTCTACTGCTATTTTGATTTGTGGTTGCAACTTGTTGTGTTCATGGATATGTGTTTGTATAGGTTTAATGGAAATGCCTTCCCATTTTGGGGATACGCCTTTCCGATGCTAGTATCCAATGCTTGGCCTATGGATGGTAGGCTTGGGGTAGTCATGAAACAGGACCTAGGGGACAGGTCTAGAAAATGTGGTATCATAGGAGTCGGTTCTTTCGAATAACTGGGACTCTGATCTTTCCAATGGAGTAATAGTGTTAAGTGTTCTAAATTTTATTTTTAGTTCGGGGAGTCCAATGTCGGTGCGGTAGAAGACATATCCATACACCAGGACCCTAAATTCGGATTTCTAACTCAGTGTATGAAAGAAATGATTGTATGTTTTTTGGAAAGGTTTTTCTTTTGATCTCATTTGAGTCAACTCACCATGTATAATTTATTAATCATGGTTCATATTGATTCTATTTCAAGATTCCTCTATGTAGATAATATTCCATGATTCTAATGCATGACAGTGAGGGTGGTCCACATTTTGATGAGGCTTTAGTATAAGGATTGTTGCCTGAGATAGGTACCTTCGTGTAGTGTCCTAGTGAGACCATTTCCCATTGGTCAGCAGTTACTACCAGGGATTCTGGTAGAAGACACATATAGGCAGAGTGCCTTACACAAATTTTAGTGATTGATACCCCTTAGGTTCCGAGGAGAGCTCTACTTAGAGTAGGATAAAGAATGGATTGAGGTGGTGATTGAGTTTCCATCTTGCTCGGGAACAATTAGATCAGATGGTGGACCTAGCAGTGAGCATTCTATCTGGCTCAGCAGGGTGATGGAAGGGTTTAAATTACCCCTATCATAGGATGAGGTGAATTTTTCCATGGATAGAGCATGATAACCTTCCTCAGATAAGGTGGTCTCTTTCCATAAAAATCTAAGGGGTATGTGTTTCCAAGATCTTCTATATCTTCAGCAAGATGACATGTTATTATCTGAGTATTCATCGAGGTGTACCGACCATTCTAGGTACACGATGAATACGATAAAACTAGTGATTCAAGGAATAGACCACCGAGCGGGATGTGTTTAGGGACATCCAATATAGAAATATTCATATATTCATTCCTACTTATTTTAGGGTTCTAAAGAGAACATTTGTGGTTAAAAATTCTTTGGATGAGCTGATCTAACCAATGAATGTCAATTGTGGGAAAACAAAACTGACGATAGTCTTGGAGACTTGGATGTGTAAAAATGTTCTGGGAAGATTAAGTGATAGGTACAGATGAATTTTTAGGGCAACAGACAAGGAAGAAGAGTTAGGAGATCAGAAGGATGTGGTATAAATTATGACATGTTACAACCACCACCCCATAGTGATCCCCACTAGGCTTAGGGAGTTGGAGGATATGGGATGAGAGTAGCTACTTACGGTCATGGTGTGTGAACAAAGGGCTCTAGAAATTATTTTAGGTATTACTTATGTCTACTACTATTAGCCTTATTAATAGAAATAGGTACTAATCATTCCTTCTTGTCTTGAATCTTGTTCAAGACCTAGATTTTCCGATTAAACCATTTACATGAACCATACATCTGAAGATACCTTTGTAAGGAGACTTCATAATCCCACTTATGCCGACGGTTTTATCTGACCCTTGAGGAAAGAGTTTCAGTTGGAACCTCTTGGTGGAAGTATTGAGGCCTTATGACATTAGTTTGGGTATGGACTGGTCATCCGCAGTTCATGCTCAGATTGAATATCTTTGGAAAAAATTGTTATAAAATATCGATATAATTAGAATGGGGTTTTCCTTGGTCGGAGAAAAAGGAATCCCAAGTTGCATAGGTCAAACTCATGCATTGGAGGGTACAACTGATCACCCCTGAGTCGGCCTACCCTAACCTCATGGGTGCAGGGGTTTTGAGTTTTTAGTTTACAATAGTAGTGGCAATGTGTGGGAACATCTTTTCAAAAGATGTTTCCGAAATTACCTCCCCATAGGGAGAGGGACTTCTTCATTTTCTTGAACCCAGTGACGACACCAATATCTAAAAACATCATATTGGGATCTCGTAGAGCTCTGGGAGATGAGGGTTTAGAAGGGGTATGTGGTGGCAGATGCACTCAGCAGGTGGTCTGGTTTATAGCTGCTGAGTGAGGAAACAATGTAGCTAGCCACATTATAGAAACCCTTACTAGATAGAGATAGAGTAGATTATCTCCATTTTATAACCATCACTCCCCCACAACATCTGTGAGTTCTATAGAAACAACTTGGGGTTGGAGACTGCGAGGCCCAACATGTTCAGATATCCTTAACATAGGCTCTTAAATGATTTTTTAAAACTGGCTAGCACATCATCCTTCTCAAATGATGCACCATGGTAACAGTAACTCTACAAGTGGAGGTGTTGAGGGAGTTCCACACATCCCCTTTGGAGGTACATCCTAGTGTGGGGAATATGTACCAGGACCACCAGCTTCAGTACTGGTGGCCAGAGATGGAGGCTGCATAGAGCTGGCAGATGTCTTATGCTGACAAGAAATGGAGACCCTTAGAGTTCAAGGTGGGAGGCTATGTCTTCCAGTGGGTCTCACCCGACAAGGATTGCAGAGATTTGGCCAGGACAACAAGTTATCTCTAAGGTTCATCGAACCTTTATAGATTCTCAGTATATTTGGAGAGGTGGATTATCACCTAAATTTTACCCCCATAGATGCACTAGGTTCATACTGTTTTCATGTGTCACAGCCGAGGAGATTCATGCATGATCCATCACACTTTATCGACTGGGTGAGTTAGAAATTGATGATGGGGATACTTTTACAATGTTCCCACTAGATATAGAGGATCAACATGAGGGATACATTCATTGATAGTCGATCCATCTGGTGCCAGTTCAGTGGTAGAACGAGAACCTCAAGGAGATCACATTGGAGAGGAAAGCTTCGATTTTTTCTCAGTTCCCTCATTTATTTGATGTTCCATTTTTTTTGGATTTTGGGGACACAACTCCCTAAGGCTGGGAGAATTTAATGACAAAAATTTCATAATATATTTTCAAAATATTTGGGATTATTACGACATCGCGAAATTAGAAAACATGTGATTCTGAGGCCCTGAGTTCCCGGAATGATTCGTCAAAAAAAGTGTTATGTCTAATATATAGTGCATGATTAGTTTTCATGAAAAAGTGAAATAACTCTTCAATGGGTGGCCATATCAAAAATATAAGGGCACTATTGAATTCAGGATTGTGGGTTTACCCTAGGCGCGACTTATGTTTAGTCGGTGCATGGCTCCAGTGAGAAAAACTAAAAATGGTATAACCGTAAATAAAATAATTAAATAAAATCATTCTTTTATAAATACTGATAACTCACGAATGGTGACTCAGATTAAAAATCATAGACCCCTACTAATCTCGATTGGGGATTATTTCTTTATTTATATCCTATCTTTGGCCGACGCGGTCAACAATAGAAGTTAGTTTATCCCCAAATAAAATATTTATGTGAAAATTATTTCATTGTAAAATTATATAACTCCTAAATAGTAACTCAGATTAAAAATTCACGAGTAATTTTGTGCTTGTGATGGAGTGTTTACCTTAGGTGGAGCCTAACTTAGACCGACGTAGGTCAAGGGTGACTATTAATAATTATTGATGTTTCTTATGGTACGTTCAGTAAACCTGCCGGTGAAAATTTCTATCTTTTAAACTGGTGAGCAGAATTAAAATTTGAGGTCACCATTGAACTCGCAGCGCTATGATTCATTTATGGGAGGCTTCGATTCGACCGCAATAGGTCAGGTGAAAAGGTTATTTTTTAAGGCTTTTAAGAATTAAGAAAATAACAAAATTGTTATTTTATTTTATCCTACCACCACTTGAGTGGCGGTGGTAGGGAACGCCGAGGTAGTCAGACATTTAATATGGGATATTAAATGATCGGTTACACATTGGTTATGTAACTACCCCTCATGCAATTAATTTGGCACATTAATTACGCTAATTAATGAACCTCATTGATTACTCGGTGTGTTACTCACCCTTTCCCCTGCTATTTAAATGGGGCTCGGGGTAGAATTTTTGTAACAACATCATCAAGCGGCGAACCTCTAGAAAAGTGATGTGACACCTTCCACTGATAGAGATGGATGCTCTGGTGGCAACAGACCAGTATCGACGAAGACCTACGGCATCATCAAACTCAGAATCTTCTTCCACCACCGCTAAGTCTCCAATGAATCTCTAGGTTGGGGTTATCATTTAATTCAATAAATTCATATGTGTTTTCTCCTCATTCTTGAATTTGTGGGTGGTTATTGAGGGAGATATTAACGGTGTTTATCAAAATTTTAATGTGATTAATAAATTACCCCCAATTGTTATAAGGCTAAGGCAGAGGGTGTAGGCCAAACATACAAGGGCCAGAGCCTCCACTGTTTGTTTTTAATGTCGTTCGTCAGAGGCATGTTGTTACAACTTGACAAAACCTTGAAACTGAGAGGTGTTCAATGACGACGACATCCCAAGAGGACTATAGGAGCATTTAAAATGAATAAAAGACCATCGGAGATCACTCGGTGGCCCGTAGAAGAAGAGCTGGCACCGCACCGGTGTGAAATCGCCGGTGACCAGTGCCCGCGGATGATGGTGGTAGGTGAAAATAATTGGTCGTGGTGGAAGAGCAGCTCCACTCGGCACCGTTGTGGTCAGACAGGCATCCGGTAGTGGTTGACCATGGAGGTGGAGGCGGCGCGTAGTCGCACACTACACTGAAGGGAGTCATGTCGATGTAGGGGACCCGATCCCTACGAGTCCCATGGGTGATGTGGCAGAATCACCTAGATCCACCAATAAAGGATCCAAATGGCTCTTTTGAGCCGTTCAGGAGTAGCGGACCATGTGACCCTACGTAGGTTGTGCCTGCCAATGGACTGATCATTCCGCGACCCAACCCAGCCAGGGCAGGCTGGGCCGGTCCATGGCCTAGCGGGCTGATCCAACCATGGCCCAGCCCGACTAGTCTAGGCCTGGTCAGACCCAAACCGGGTCCGGTCATCCCAGACCAAGTCGGGCTGTGTCAGGTCTAACCGGACCTGGACCCCTCTCAGGCCCAAATACTCTTAAATGATCTTATTTTTCTAACCAGATGTCTATTTGACAAAACGTCTACAGTGTTGTGATCCTTGGAGAAAGAAGATATTTTTGAGATACTCCACATGACTTTCTGAGAAAGTAGGTGTTTGGCCGGTTTGGATCATATTCTGATCCACCCGGTCCCTCAGCACTAAAATGACTATAACATATAGATCGGGTGTCTGGTTGATGCGTTGTCTATTGCATTGGAACCCTTATGACATGAAAGATTATTGGGTTACTTATTGTAAGAGTTTAATGGTGGTTGAAGTATGGTAAAAACCCAGAGGAGCAGAACCATGGTGTTTCTTGTAGTGAGAGTTAGGTTGACTACTCCTTTGATGATTCAAGGTGCGGTTATTCCATACTACTCTACTCTGGTAGTGATGGAACTCCCCATATCATGAGTGCTGGTTAATTTCCCTCTGATAGGGTTTTCAATATTAGGAGTTAGTACTCCCCTATTGGACTAGGGTGTGGTTCCTCCATACATAACTCACATAGAGTCAGGTACTTCCCTACTGGGTAGGGTGCTGTTTCTCTATGCTATGAGTAGGTACTCCCCTATCAACCCATGGTGCAAGTCCTCCTTTTGTAATGATACAATAGAGTTGTTAATATCCTACCATTCCAGGATGTGGGTCCTCTATCTTGGGGTCAGTACTCCAATGACGTTCTAGGGAACGAGCCCCCACAGTGAACAAACTAGCAGAGTTGTACTCCCCTACCAAGTAGGGTGCAGGTCCTCACATATAGAATCGGTACTCCACTATAGATCCAGGGTGTAGGTCTTGTATCCTGGGGTCGGTAGTTTCCTGACATACATGGGTGCGCATCCCCCACCTCAAAATAACTACTAGAGTTGTACTCCTCTATTTGGTAGGGTGCAGTTCCTCATATTTAGAGTAGTACTCTCTCATCTATGCATTGTGACGGGGAGTGAGTCCTTAAAGGGGGTTGGAGTTCCCTCGACTGTAGAATATAGTGTTGAAAAGTGGGCCTCTTCACTTGGATTCCTTTGGCCTTGCCTCAGGCGCAAGACTATGACTGCGAGACCTCTAGTGCTTGGCACTAGAAGCAGTTTTAGCAAAAAGTTCCCGATGGAGAATTTTCTTTTGGATGTTCCATTAAGAATGGTTGAGTTATACCTGATGGAGTAAATATCTTATAAGGGTTCCATAGAGGATGTCCAGTTCATGGATCGTGTACTCCTAATCCTTGAGTTATGCTTTGTGCCTTCTTTGGAAATCCTGGAAAGGGATTGAGGTCTGGGCCTTATGTTTCTTTGTTGATGAGATGAGTATATCATGTTTGAGATATGTCTTTTTCTTTGTTCATTGTTATTAATATAATTCTTTGTGGGATTATATTTTGGAATTTTGAGAGACCATTTGTTGTCTCAGGGACCCTATTGGGTGTTGTTATACTTACCCCTGCATGGGCTTCACCCGCACCTCGTTGTGACTTGTGCTGACAACGAGATGATTGGCTGAAACTTGAGGGAGCTAGGACAAGGTGGTACATAGAGGAGACTAGTTGACATAGAGTGTTGTGGAGATTAGATTCACCTTCCCTTAATATAGGATCCTTGGTAGATGATTGTAGGAGTCATTTCTATTTTTCCAGTTATAGATGTGTCTTTCAGTTAGGTTTATATTCCATCCCCTTACTTTCAGTACACACATGTTCTACTATAGTTTTTCTTCTTGGTTGCATCTTGTTACATTTGTGGATATGTGCTTTTACAGGTTTAAAGTCAATGCCTTTCCATTTTGGGGATACACATTTTCGGAGCTAGTCACCAACCCCTGGCCTATGGACAGAGAGTATGGGATAGTCACGACATGTGCCCTAGTGGGCGGGTCGTGACAGGTGTGGACAATGATTATATATCCTTGAATTGAACAAGTTAAGGTTCAATGTCAAAAACAAGTTGGAATCAAATATTACTTGGGTATTTGGTGTATGCTTACCCATATATTGATGGTTCCATTTTATAGAAATCGAAAATATGAGAAGGATTTTTAGAATTATGAATTCCATAGTTATGAAATCTGTTATTATTGTCAATGTGATTACCATGTTGTCATTATCCATATGTACATTTCATACCCATGTTATTTATTATATAGAATAAAAATTGATTAATACACTTCTATATTAATTATTCTTTATGTATTCATTATATTTTTTGTTGTACGCAACCCCTTACTGAGAATTTGAGTTCATCCATTATTTTTCATTTTTCCAGAATCTCAATAATTGATCTTTAAATAAATTCAAGGATTTACTAAGGGAAATGTGAATTTTTTCATGGATTCTATAAGTTATGATTTGTGTTTCTATTGAAATATGGAAATCATGTTTGTATCTAGTCTCATAAGACTATAAAAATGATTAGCCCGGATTGATTTGATCTCTTATATCTTCTACCAATTTAATAATGTAGGCATCTGTTCTAGGTGACTAGATTTTGGGTTATTATAGTTGGTATTAGCAAATTTTTATTATGAATATTTAGAAATAGATTTTATCATAATAAAACAGGTATGAATATTATGATAAATCAATTGAATGATAATGATCTTTTACCTGTATAATAATATTTATTCGATGTATCAATATTCTAAATTATTATGATATTTAATTAAATTTCTTTGTTTATATATGACACATATGAGAAACAAGGGAGAAAATATCAACAAGTATAATCTAGGGATGGTTTTTTCTCATAACGAGTCTTTAATGTTGGACTTATATATGTTCATATTATAAATATATTTGGGAATTTTATGAAAAATATTGTTAGTTATACGAAGTAATATATTACTTCATTAAATGGTATATTAATTTGGAACCACTTCATATGGAATAAACCTTCCTAATGTAATGAAACTAATCATCAAATATTAGTTGAGTAATAGATCAAGTCCCTCAAAAAGATATTTCTATATTTGGGGAGTAATAAAAGGGAGAATGTTATTCTAGAAGTGCATTGTTTACAGAGGGATATTAATCAGTAGTGTTCAATGATTTAAAATACCGAGGATGTATATGGTATTGTTTGTATGGAATGGGACAGTATGAAAATGATATTATTTGAAAATTTATTTCCTCATGGCCGATGAGCCATTTTGGAAAGTTAATTATTAAATTCAGGACTAAGGAAAGAGGAAACTATTGTTAAGTATGCAGTATGTTTAAAATATTTTTATCATATTATATTGATTATGTTTGTAATATATAAAAAAATATTGACTAATTATTTTATAGGAAAAAATAATTCCATTTTGTTGTTTTACAATCTAAAAAAGTTTCAACATGTGAAGATATAATATCATGTTCCATCAAGGTAAAGAATAAATTATTCAAGTATTATATTTTCAGAGGAAACCAATAGTAAAAGTGATTGGATGATTGAAATGTGAAGAGAATTGCATTAAAGGGGAAGAAGGGTCAAGTGAACTTTTTTACATGAAATATTTATGGAATGAAACACTTCAAGATTTTGTTTAAGGGAATGTGAGTTTGTTCCAATTGTATAGATAAATTCCATCATGCTCATAAATGAAAAATCATGGTCTAATAATTCAATTATATAGATTTGGGGAACTCTAATTGATAAGGAAATACACCTTAAAGGGTCATTGGGAGAAAAAATAAAATTATATGTTTACAATAGCAAAATTGGAATCCTTAAATGACATGATATCATGTACATTGATCATTAACTCAATGTTATTTGAGGATTTATTTAGTTCATGATATATAAACGCATTTATATATTATAAGAATATTGAACCATCCCCAAAAACTTTGTGGAAGTAGTTTTCAATTAAGAAACCTAGTGAAAATATTATTATAAAGAGAATGTATAGAGAAGTCTTAATTAAAACGGACAGATATTACCTTATTTCAAACATGGGATTTATAACTATGGTGAACTTTGATGTAATATTTTTTTTTGGTTTAGGATATAGACTAAAACATTTAAATTATTATTGAGCATTAGTAAATTTTTATATGATTTATATTTATTTTAAGTATAAATGTGATCAAATCCTTATGATTTTTTCGATTTTAATTTATTCAATAATATTTTGAAGAGTTTTAGGGTTTAGTTACCTTTGAAATGAATTAAGTTAAACTTTGGATGTAAATATTGAGGTATTGATTTTATTATATTTCATAATAATAATATGTTTTATTAATATTTATTATTATATTAACTTGGGCAAACCGTTTTGGTTTTAGTAAATGGATAGAGATTAGACACATAACTTTTCATTCTTTTGTGGATCGTATGATCCATTAAAAGTATATTTTTTTCTTTAGGCATTCAAATTTCATCATGGTCAATTATCATTTATAATATGAGATAAATAAGAGGTGGAAACACTTCAAAACACAACAATAGGTTGAAATTATGAATATAGATTTGATAGGAATAAAGTATGAATATTTAATCATATTTTCTCCCTCAATGGTAAAATAATTCCTCCTAATCAAGAAATAAGAAGATAAATCTATCAATTAATCTTTGGAAAATATTTCTTATCTATCAAGGAATTATTTGGGTAACTCATTTACAATTAAGAGTATTATAATGGCACATACAAGGTTTTAGAAATATTTACTAATCAAGTTATATGTTTTGTAGGAGTATCATAGAAATTTCTTATCATGATAAAATATAAACATGAGATAATACCAATGTGAATATACCTTTATCATTTTAATAAAAAAATAAAATTATGAGGACAAAATTTATTCAGTGGGGGAGAGTGTGATACACCTTGATTTTAGTATGTATTCTTTTTTAAATAAAACCAAAATGAACAATATATTTTGATATACATAACATTGAATCAAATTAAATAATTAATGAATATAATTAAAATTTAATGACATGATAATTTTGATAAATCGAACACAATTGAACAAATTAATTATTTTTAGTATTAAATATGTTATATTTTACTCTAGAAAATATTGTTAATTTAAGAGAAACCGTTTTCATGAATGATGTAATTTTGATATATTTATTTATTCTAAAGAAATAAGATCCATAAAAGGTATTGATAAAATTCTTGTAATGATTATGTAATGATTATGTAATGATAATAAAATAATTCATCTCTAAAAATAAATGTTTAAAAAAAAATGTTTTAATGTTTTTATTTAAAGGAAAAATATATCTGAATGATTGTGTTAAATATATTGAATATTATTTATTATAAATTAAAAAAATATTAAAATCATTCATATTTTGGTAACCAATTGTTTATAAATAAAAATAGAATGATTTGATGGAATGAGTGATCCTATTTAGAAAACCATTTTGATGTGTGTAATGTTTTTGTTTATATACTATCTTAAATTAATAACTTATAATAAATTATTTGGATAAATTTTAATTTTATTATATTAAATTAATACATTTTACATTCATCTAGTTGATATATCTACAAAAATAATGAAAGGAAATTAATTTTTATTCATAAATATACATATTTTATAAAAATGGTTTATACGTGTTTTGTACGATAATACTAAAGTTAATTTTTTAAACTATTTGAAATTGAATCTAATAAAATGTCTTTAATTTTTATAATTAACAAATTATAATTTGGTATTATGTTCAATTTAATTTTTTGTTACAAAAAATGTTAACTTGGTAAACATTTGTAACCAATGTAAGGGTTAAAATGGTAAAAGAGGAGGCTAAAAAAGAGATATGGTTTTCGATACCACAAATTCATTCATTTAATTTGATTGGATATTTCATTACACCACCTTATTATATTGTTATTTGAGAATATTTTGTGACTCTTTCCCTTGAAAATGTCTTTATTTTATTTTAAAGTTCACTATATTTAAAAAAGTGACACCCCTCTCACTTATAAAAGGATCCCTTCCCCACCTCACTTATCTAAGCTCAATGGGAATGTTAGATCAACTAATACCAAAAAACACTATAAAACTATATTTTTCACCTCCTTTAGTTTTTTTAACCATAAGTCAAATATAAGAAGGTTTATAGTTTTATACAGAGGAGGATATCCATTGATGAGGTAATTTTCTCAACCGAGTTATTTTAAGCTTCCTTCTTGTTGAACTTATTAAATAAATTATACATCATTGATAACAAAATAATATTACATATTTTTTTGAAATGTTATTATGTTAATGGAGAAAGCACTATGTATCTCATTTCCATCAATTAAGAAATGAAAACATCACTTGTGTGTGCGTGCAGACTACCACCACTATGAATTACTTATTTCATTTTTCATCACTACCTCAAATGGATGGTTATAAATATAGATTTAATGAATAAATATGATATGTTTGACATTATTATCATACGAGAGATATAAAACATTATCCACCTTCCTTAATTTCCTTCCATCAAAAAATGTAATTGTTGACCATTCGTATATACAAACTAACACCTAAATCAATGATACATTTTATTTTTCATAACTACCTTATATGGATGGATATATGAAGATAATATTTCATATATATATATATATATTATTTAATTTCATTAATTTTCAAATTTAATTGATGATTTTTCTTAATTTTTCTTCTATCATTCATATTTTTTTGTGATCGAGTTTTTAGATGAAATTATAGGGGAAACATAATTTTAATTGTTATGAATAAATTTTACAAAAGAAAAAATAATACCTCTATAATTTTTTAATTAGGGAAAAATTTGGGAAATGAGTTTATAAATATTTGATAAAAAATGTCATACACTGTGCTGGCCCTCAACCACAAAAATCAGTCACATTGCCAACTAAGGATAGTGAGCCACACATGTAACATCCCAAGTAAATATAGAATAATACATTTTCATAATTATTAATATTTTTGAATTAAATATTAACTTCACTTTAATGGTGTTGAAATTCTTGATGGTGTACCTCATACACAACAATGAGTTTCTTTGAAATCTAGTGTTTCATAATAATAATATAATATATTTATTTTAAATGGTAGTGAATGCCTAGCTGTTGTATTAGAGGGAATGAATAGAACATACTACAATATGATTATACTAGTTTGTTAAATGTTTTTAGATTTATTCAACAAATGTTAGAGGCTAAAAATGTGAATGAATCTAATTTACAATAAAAGGATGATTCACCGCCTTTTAATGGAGAACCTCCTTTAAATATATTTTTGGTAAATTTTATATATTATTTTTGAAAAAATAAAATTCCTATTTATAATCCAGACATCAAAATTCACTTTTAGTAAAATTTTGGTATTTTTCTAATAAAATTCATTTTTGGATGAAGAGTGACAAATACTGTATTTTAATTCAAAACTGCATTTTAATAGAATTTATTTATATGGTTAGATTATATTTATAATTGGTTTTATAGTGTAAATATATTATTTTTTACCATTTAATATAATTTTGATCATTAGAATTAATTTCACTTTGAAATTGGCCATAAACAGGTGTCAATAATTTGATAGTTAATATTTCATAAAAACACACTTTTTGTTTTGACAATAGAAATTAATTTTAAATTAATTAATCCAAATTCTATGAATTAAATTTGGTAAAATAGAAATCATTTTTGAATTCCGAATATAAAATATAGCTTTGGCCTAATTTGTTGTATTTTTCTGAAAAACATCAATTTTTGATGAATAGTGAAACCACAAAGAAGTGGTTAAAAACTAAATTTTTCATTTAAATGAAATTTTACTACTACTATAAATTGAATTTCTAAAATCAAAAAAAACATGAATATTATTATAATGAAAATTTTGGTTCAATAAGATGAAAATAATTTTTGGGGAATAGTAACTTTTGACTTATTTACCGCAGTTAAAGGTAAATAGGCTACTTCAAGGTAAAAAGAATATCATAATAATAAAAAATTACCTTTAACCTTGTTCTAATATTATTGGATGATTCATGGACGACCATTTAAATCCATGGGTCAATTTTGGGACCCCATGGAGCCACTTAATAATGATAATGACACTTTATATTAATCAATTTAAAGTAATGACAAAAATGACATAAACAAATATCTTTTAGTAAATTAATTTTTACATAGAGTTATATAAGATATCCTTTCGACTATAAATATTATTTGGAAGGTAAAAAATATTTCCTATAGAATGGTATTTTATTTATAATTTTTAGACATCAAATAAATAAAATTATTTATGACAAAATAATGATGCAGTGTTTACCTCGTTAATAAATGATTTAAATAAATAATATTATAAAGATCAAAATAATATACAAAACCTATTCAATTCTTATTGTATAATTTTATTTCAACTATTAGTCACTTTATCTTCTACTTTAATTAGTTCTAGACCATTAGAAAATGAAATGAATTATATAATAAAATAATATTTTCACACTTTCCTAAAGAGCCCCTCATCCCCCTTAATAAAGGACATGACTTCTATCCCATTCCTTACACCTATAAATAACTTTGTATAATCCATAACCTACCCAAATAAGCTCTCATGATCCCTATCTTCCACCTATAATCCTTAACTTAGGCAGAATCCACTTCAAGAAGTCCTTTTGGTTCAAACCAAATGCAGTTACCCAAATTAAAGGTAACTGTTTCTCTTAAGTATTTGTGTTTTATTTTACATCTCCAACCCCCTAATAACTTTTTATTACATTATTTTATAACAAAACCAGTATCTTCAATTTACTAGGTTTTTGTTATGATAATTATTCTAACAACCATTTCACACACTTCCATCTAATGGGTAAAGAACATTATGTTTCTGTGGATGGAAAACTGACGCCTCACGAAACGATGATTGTTCAATTATCACCTATCTCCTATCATGGTGGCCATTAAGATGGAAATATATTTATATATGATATATATTATGTTTATGTTTTCTTTTTTCTTCTTTATTTCCCATTTATCTCATACCTTTACGGTTTCCATTATGGGTAAACGCTATAATTTCATTTGAGGAAGGGCGAACTGCCACCCCCTCAAAGTGATATGACTTATTAATGCCATATGTGGGACATATAAATGAAGGATTTAATGATATTATATACGATATTATACTGGAATTATAATATACCTATGTATCTTAATTTTCAATTCCATTAAATAAGAAATAGAAATGAAAGTAACGTTCATGCGTACATACGGCATGCTATCTCCATAAACAGTGAATTTCATTTTTTACCTATAAATGTTTTGTACTATTATAAATAAAAGTATTTTCAATATATATATATGATATATATGAGATCTAAATCATGAATATCATTCTATATAAAATAGACTTTTGACCATGTGAACCACTAGTAATTATAAGACGTTGATTTTTTACTCTAGTACCAAATATCGACAAAACAACCGTTATTAACTTAAATGATTACATAATTTTTATAACATGGTAATAATTTATATAAAAGGAATAATAAACTCGAAAAATGATCTTAATCAAGTACAAATTTACTTTAGATTATTATTTATGAGATTAAAGAATAAATGACTCATGTCTGGCATCAGGTAAGGGACTTTGCCTCAATCTCCTTTTATTGAGGCATATTTTGTTTTAATAAACACCATTATTTCATACATGGCATAAAAACCTTTTACTTTTAATTTCATTCAAAGGGAATATTTTTCTATAAAGTTTTATACTAAATGAAAAAAAATAATGTTACTTTTTAACATAAGCAGTGACAATGACCTTTCCGCTGCTGCGAGTATTATATGATCTTTTGGATTCCTTAACAAGCCATAATGTTTTTAAAAGGAAAATAAATACCATATACTCTATTATGTTTTTTGGTATTGAAAATGGTTTTAATAATATATTTTTATGTCAATATATTTAAATGATATATTGGGATTGAAATGTGGATATTTTATCTTTCTTTTATGTTCCTTTTTTGTGTTATGAATATGTTATGGTTCTTGGAAATTGTTATGTATATAGGTGGTTCTATGATAAACCTAGGGTGGGTGAGCCCAAGATAGCTCTTCAATGCATTGGGTAACATGACTGAGGTAAATGTGAATGTTTATCCTAAGAGATATAGGTAATATACTATAGTGGGTATTGAAAATGTAAATCCCTACATACCTATGATAGCTACAGTGTAAGTATGATATGGATGCCTCATGTTACCTTTATGATTTATGTTTTCTATGTGTTATTCATAAATCTTATGACCTCTTGAGGTGTTTTAGAGACCTTATGTTATGTATGCAATGATGAACTAATGCTTTCATTCTTTGTTTTATAACCATTACTTAGCTTTTTATGCTCATTCCATGTTATGAAATGTTTTTCACAGGACCTAAAGATGAATAGGGTCAAGGATAGGATCAAGGAAAAGTCATGCTTTCAAACACCTGGGACTAGACAGACTCTTTTTCTAAAGAGTTTGTATTTAATGAAAAAGGGAAATTGAGTAGAAGTGTCTACCTTGTAATTTTTGAGATGTAATGTAAAAGTTATGGCCTAATTCTCTAAAACTCTAAAGCTAAAAAGATCCTCAATGTGAAATATTCATTTAATTAATTATTACGAAATGTATAAGACCGAGTCCTTATAGTTGGTATCAGAGGTTAGTTTAGATAACATTAGGAGTTAGGGTACTGTTAAATTAATATCCATAAATTAATATATGTCAATATTGAAATGATATCATTTACAGATTAATATGTTGATTTGACTAAGAATACTATATGTTTAGAATGGTTTTTTGTAGAGGAAACATGGCAGCTATGTTGGGATGACATTAGGAAGAAAATAACATTCCCAATCAGCAACCTGAGAAGGTCATAATTAGATCAAAACTATTTGTTGTAGTGATGGCACAATTGAGTCAGGATATAAATGGTGGGGGTATCAATGCATGAGATAATCTAGATCTACCACAGTGGAACAGGTCAATAGTGGATCGTTTCATGAGGCAACATCCCCCATCATTCAAAGGATCATCTGACCTTGTGCTAGATGAAGGGTGGATTAATGCACTTGATATAACTTTTGATGTCATGGGGTGTTCAAAAAAACAAAAGGTTAGTCTCTTTGTATACCGTTTTGAAGGTGAAGCAGATCAGTGGTGGTCGATGGTGAACAATATATGAGATAGTGAGGGGATTAATGATCTTGATTAGAATGAATTCAAAGGTATGTTTCTTGAGAAATATTTTCTTATGGTGGTTTGTCTTCAGATGGAAAAAAATTCTAGAATTGAGGCTGCAAGATGACTCAGTGGCTTCTTATGTGGAAAAATTCACTCGACTGGAAAGGTATACTCCAAATTTCATATGATATCTTGATAGTAAAATCAGAAATTTTTACTAAGGATTAAAAATAAAGTATTGAAAGGGAGTTAGCTTAATGTGAGCTTAAATGTTATGAAAAACTTGTTCGATGTGCGGAGAAGATGAAAATATAGTTTACCAATTATTAGGTGTTCTTTGAAAAACAATAGAATAAGGGGTTAAAGTTGCAGGAGAAAAGGAAGAACTCTTAAAAAAAGTATAATGGTAAGTAACTTAAGTTTGTATTTTGTGATAATTATGGTAGAAACCATGCTTGGGAATGTCTTTTGAATTTTGTTAACTGCTACAAATGTATAAAAATGGGACATAATGGTCATAATTGCACTGAGAAAGGCAAAGGTAATGGTAAGACAAAATGTGTTTTACAATCAGTAAAATTTTTTAAGTGCAATGAAATGGGTAATTATGCAAATAAGTTTCCAAAAAAGAACTCAATTGAGGGAAAAAAACCAGAATACATGAAACAAGGGGTGTTCAAGTTCTTTTCAACTACATCAGTAGATTTTGGGCCATCCAATGAAGTAGTATCATGTATACTGTTTGTTTTTTCAGATTATGCCAATGTGTTGTTTGATTTGGGGTCTACACATTCATTAATTTCTAATAATAATCCAATTAAATTTGCAATTACATATTAATATATGAATCCTGAACTTATGGTAAAATCAATTAGAGGAAATATGTAAACAAAAAGAAATTATAAGAACCATCTTGTCCTTGTGTGTGGAAAGAATCTACCTACAAACCTTATCGTTATTCCTCTAGTAAAGTTTGATGTTATTTTGGGAATGGATTGGAATTCTATTTATAATGTTAAGATTTTCTTCAGAGCTAAATAGGTTTCTTTTTAGAAATATTTTCATTTTTTGTACAAGAATGAACCCTTAATTTTGATAATATATCAGGAAGCTGAGAAACTAGGAAAAGGTAGAAATGAATGTTTCCTTGAATATATTGTTGAAAATAAAATAACTATTTAGATTAATGATGTTCCAGTGGTAAATGAGTATCTTGATGTTTTTTTGATGAGTTTTCGACTATTCTACCTAATTGGGATGTTAAATTTACTATTTACTTAGTTCCTGATGATAATCCAATTTTAAAACCCCCTTATCGAGTGTATCAAATTGAAATTTTAGAGTTAAATATGAAATTTAAGGAGTTATTTGATAAAGGTTTCATTTGACCTAGAACATCACCATTGGGTGCCCCTATCTTAATTTTTAAAAAGAAAGATGGTTCAATGAGACTTTTCATTGATTATAGAGAATTGAATAAAACTATTATTAAGAACGCATATCCTTTGCCTCATATCGATGATTTGTTTGATCAGCTTCAGTGAGATCAGCATTTTTTGAAGATTGATTTGAGTTCAGGCTGCCATCAGTTGAAAGTAAAGGAAGCATACCCTCCAAATACCACCTTTCATAATTGATATTTCCATTAAGAATTTTTATTTATGCCTTTTGGTTTAACCAATGCACCTTATATATTCATGGATCTTATGAATAGAATTTTACGTGAGTTCTTAGATATGTTTTTGTTTGTGTTGATTTATGATATTTTGGTTTATTCTAAATATAATGAGGATCATGAAAGTCATTTAAGGGTTATTTTTCCAGGATTAAAAGAAATGAAACTATCTGGGAAATTCATGAAGTGTGAGTTTTCATTGAAGAAAATTCCATTCCTTGGTCACATTGTATAAAAAATGGCATAACTATTGATCCTGCTAAAACAAAAGTTGTTGAAGAATGTCCAAGACCCAAAAATATAACCGAGATCTGTAGTTTTCATGGTTTGGTAGGTTATTACTGGAGGAATGTTGAAATTTTTTCTAGTTTATCTAGTCCAATGACAATGTTAACTAGAAAATGTGTTAATTTCGTTTAGAAAAAATAATGAGATGATTGTTTTCACAAATTGAAATGAATATTAGTGAATTCTCCAATTTTGGAACTACCTTCCAGAAATGGTGAGTTGGTTATCTACTGTGATGCTTCATTGAATGGACTTGCTTGTGTCCTTATGCATAATGATTAGTTAATTGCTTATGCTTCATGTCAATTGAATCCTCATGAGTTAATTTACCCTATACATGATTTTGAATTTTCTGCTTCTATGTTTTACTTAAAAATTTGGAGGTCTCATTTGTATTGAGTAAAATGTGAAATATATACTGACCAAAAAAATTTTAAGTATATATTCACTCAAAAATAATTGAACATGAGACAGAGGATATGGTTACAATTAATCAAAGATTGTGACTGCACGATCCTTTACCAGTCAGGAAAAGAAAATAAAGTGGCTGATTCATTGAGTCGAAAAAGTAATGCTATATTAACCATGATATTTTTGGAACTAGATCCTTTAGATTTTGATTGGATGAAATTCGGAATAGAAGTTTTTGGTTCCATAAATTCTTCAGTTTTGTTTCATGTGTCAGTGAAATCCTCTCAATCAGACAGAATAAATCAAGCACATAAAAAAGTCACTGAGTTGTAGAAAAAGGTAGAGTTGGTTTATAAGGGTAATTTTCATTAATTTAACATTGATAATGATTTTGTTAAGAGTTTTGGAAAGAGATTATATGTGCCTTGTGATTCACAGATGAAGAATGAGTTGTTATCTGAAGCTTATAGTTCCTTGTTTTCAGCTCATCCTGGCAGCACTAAGATGTATAGAGATCATTGAGAGTATTACTGGTGGGATGGAATGAAAAGAGATATTGCTGATTTTACTGTGAAGTGTTTGACTTGTCAATAGGTTAAAGTAAAGTTGAAGTTACCAAAACGGATGCTTCAGTCTTTACCAGTGCCAGAGTGGAAATGGGAAAATATATCCATGGACTTCGTTGTGGGATTACCAAATACATCTTGAGGTAATAATTCAATTTGGGTTATTGTTGATTGTTTGACTAAAAATTATCATTTACTACCTATTTGAGATACTTTGTCTCGAGATCAAATTTATCAGTTGTATGTTAATGAGATATTCAAGTTGCATGGAGTTCCCCTCTCTAGTATATCTGATCGTGATCCCAGGTATACTTTTAACTTTCGGAAAGGCCGTCAAATGTCATTGGGTACTGAATTAATTATTTGTAAAACTTTTCATCCTCAATTAGATGTGCAGTCAGAACAAAAAATTCCGACCGTGGTGGATATGCTATGTTCTAGTTCAGTGGATTACCATGGAAGTTGGGACCAACATATTTCTTTTGTGGAATTTTTAAATAATAAAATATTTCATTCCAGTATAAAAATGGATCCATTTGAGGCATTATATGGGAAGTGTTGTTGAACTCCATTTTTTTGGAATGAAGTAGGTGAAAGCATGCTGATGGGACCTGAATTGGTAAAAGAGATGGCTGAAAAAGATCAATTGATTAAAAAGAATAAGAGAACAACTTAGAGTAGGCAGAAAAGTTATGCGGATAACCGGAGGAAGGATATGTATTTTGAGGTATGTGATCATGTATTTCTCAATGTTTCTCCATGGAAAAGTGTTATGCATTTTGGTAAGAAGGAAAATTTGAGTATTAGGTTCATTTGACATTATGAAATCTTGGAGAAAGTTGGGTCAGTTGCATACAGAGTGGCTTTACCTCCATGTTTTTTCCAGGTAGACAATTTTTTCATGTTTCACTGTTGAGAATGTATATTCCAATACCATCACATGTTTTAAGTTCAAAGGTATTTCAATTAGAAGATAATATCTTTTATGAGGAACTGCCAGTCCAGATTATTGACCAAAGTGAGAAAGTGTTAAGGAATTAGAAAATTCACCAGGAAAAGATTTTATGGCAAAACCATATGGTTTAAGAGGCAACGTGGGAATATGAAAATTCTATGAGGGATAAATACCCCCATTTATTTGATAAGTGAATACAACTGAGAGGATGTAATTTTCAAAATGAGGATGGATAAAACATCTCAAGGAAATAAATAATAATACATTTTCATAATTATTCATATTTGGGAATGAAATATTAATTTTACTTTAAAGGGGTTGATATGCTCGATGGAGTACCCGATACACATCAATGAGTTTCTTTGAAATCCTACATTGTACAATAATAATAGAATATTATTATTTTAAATGGTAGTTAACACCTAGACTTTGTATTGGTGGGAATGAAAAGAACTAACTACAATATGATTATACATTTTTGTTAAATGTTTTTACATTTATCCAATAATAGTTAGAGGTTTAAAATGTGAATGGCTCTAAATTACATTAAAAGGTTGATTTTCCACCTTTTAATGGAGAACCCTCATTAAATTTTGTTTTGGTCACTTTAATAGGATCTCTTTTACAAAATAAAATGTTTCTTTAGAATCGGGACATTAAAATTCAGTTTTTTTATAATTTTGGTATTTTTCTGATAAAATTTATTTTTATGAATAGTAAAAAATATTGGATTGTAATTCAAAACCGCCTTTTAATATAATTTATTTATATGGTTAGATTATCTTATTATTTGGTTTTAAAGATTAATTAGATTATACTTTTACCAATTAATCCAATGTTGGTCATTATAATTAATTTCACACTGAAATTGGACTTAAACAAGTGTCAATCTTTCGATACTTAATATTTCTTAAAAACATGATTTTTTGTTTTGACAATGGGAATTAATTTTGGATTAATTAATAAAACTTCTATGTTTTAAATTTGGTAAAATAGACATCATTCTTTAATTTAGAATATCAAATTTCTCTTAGGCGGAATATTTGGTATTTTTCTGAAAAACATCAATTTTTTATTAATAGTGAAACCACTAAGAAGTAGTTAAAAACTGACTTTTTAATTGAAAAAAAATGAACACCTTTGTGAATTAAATTTTTAAAATCTAACATACATGGTTATTATTAGTAATTAAAATGTGGTTCAACAAGATGAAAATAATTTTTGATGAATAGTATGTTTTGACTTTTATTTACTGCGGTTAAAGGTAAATAGGCTAATTCAAGGTAAAAAGAATATCGTTATAAAAAAATTCCCTTAACACCTATCCTAATCTTATTGGATGTGTCATGGATGACCATGGGCATCCTTGGGTCGATTTTGGGTCCTCATGGAACCACTTATCAGTGATAATGACACTTTATATTAATTAATTTAAAGTAAAGACAAAAATGACATAAACAAATATCTTTTAGTAAATTAATGTTTACATAGGGATATATATGTTATCATTTGGACTATAAATATTATTTGGAAATCTAAAAATATGTCCTACATCTTGGTATTTTTTTAATTTTTAGAAAGCAAATAATTGAAATTATTTATGACACAATAATGATGTAGTGTTTACCTCATTAAAAAATGATTTAAATAAATAATATAAAAAAGATAAAAAAATATCCAAAACCAGTCCAATTATTATTGAATGATTTTATTTTGACCATCAGTCAGCTTATATTTGACTTTAATTAGTTTGGGACCTTTAAAAACCAAAATAATTATATAATAAATTAATATTTTCACACTTTCCTAAGGATCCCCACCCCCTTATAAAAGGGTATCACTTCTAACCCACTCCTCACACCTATCGTCTCATTGGATCATCTCAACCATATGAAAATAAGCTCTCAGGATCCCTATTTTCCACCTCGATTCCTTTACTTTTGTAGGAGTCACTTCATGAAGTCCTTTTGGTTCAAACCAAAGGGAGTTACCCAAATTAAAGGCAATAGTTTCTAATAAGTTGTTTTGTTTTATTTTACTTCTCCAACACCTAGAATATTTTTATTACTTTCTTTAATAATAACAAAAGTATCCTAAATATACTATATTGTTGTTATGAGAAGGATTTGAACTATACAATCAAACACCTCCCTCTAATGGGTAAAGAATATACTGTTTCTGTAGATGGAAAACTAATGCATCATGAAACGATGATTGTTCAATTATCTCTTACCTCCTCTCATGGTGGCCATTAAGATTTCATTGTATTTATATATGATATATATTATTTTTATGTTTTCTTTATGCTTATTTATTTTAAATTTATAGCATAACTTTATGGTTTCTATTATGGGTAAACGCGATAATTTCATTTGTGGAAGTGCGGACTACCGTCCCCTCAAAGTGACATGACTCGTTTGTGCCATATGAGGGATGTATAATGGATAGAGTTAATGATATTATATATGATATGATATTGGAGTTATAATATACATATGTATCATTTTGTTTTAATTCCATTAATATAAGAAATAGAAATTAAAGTAGCGTTCATGAATATATACGACTTACTGTCTCGATGAACGGTGTGTTTAATATCTTACCTCCAAATGTTATGTACTATTATAAATACATTATATACTGGATAAATATGATATATATGATATCTAAATCATGAATATCATTCTAGATACAATGGAATTTTGACCACTTGAACAACTTGTAATTATAAGAAGTCCATTTTTGACTCAAGTACCAAAGATCGACAAGAATGACCATTATTAACTTAAAATATTACATAATATTTATAAGATGGTAATAAGTATTATAAAAGGAATAATAAATTTGAAAAAGGATATTAATCAAGTTGAAATTAACTTTAGTTTATTATTTTGGAGATTAAAGAATGAACGAGTCCTATTGGACTTGAGGTAAGGGACTTCCTCTCAATCTCCTTTCATTGAGACATATTCTCTTTTAATACACGACATTCTATTATACACTGTATAAACACCTTTGACATTTAATTTCATTCAAAGTGAATATTTTTATACGAATTGTTTTAATAAACAACAAAAAATAATGTTACTTTTTACCGTAAGCATAGATAATGACCTTCTCACCGCTGTGAGTATGATTTGATCTGTTGGCATTTTTAACAAGCTGTAATGTTTTAAAAAGGAAAATAAATAATATATAATTTGTTACATATTATGGTATTGAAAATGGATTTAATAATGGATTTTTTATGTCATTATATTTAAATGATATATTGTGATTGAAATGTGTAGATGTTATCTTTCCTTTTTGTTTGTTTTATGTGTTATGAATATGTTATGGTTCTTGGACACAGTTACGTATATGGGTGGTTCTATGATAAACCTAGGGCGGGTGAGCCCGAGGTAGCTCTCTAATGAATTTGGTAACATGATGGAGGTAAATGTGAATGTTTCTCCTAAGATATTTAGAGAATATACTGTGATGGATATTCCAAATATAATTACATACGTAGTTGTGATAGCTACAATGTATGTATGATATGAATGCCACATGTTACCTTTATGATTTATGTATTCTATATTTTATTCATAAATCTTATGTTTTCAAGAGGTATGTTTAAGAAATTATGTTATGTATGCAATGATGAATTAATGTTTTCTTTCTCTGTTTTATAACCCTTACTGAGCTTTTTATTCTCATCCCGTGTTTTGAAATGTGTTTAATAGGACCTAAAGATGA
Source organism: Viscum album (assembly GCA_963277665.1). Lineage (NCBI taxonomy): Eukaryota > Viridiplantae > Streptophyta > Magnoliopsida > Santalales > Viscaceae > Viscum > Viscum album. Next base: position 285,260,719 of record OY728147.1, read on the forward strand.
ATAGGGTCAAGGATGGGATAATGGAAATGTCATGCTATCTAAAACATGGGACTAGACATGAATTTTTTTCAAGAGTTTTTATTTTATGAAAAAATGGAAACTGAGTAGAAGTGTCTACATTGTAATTTTTGAGATGTAATGTAATAGTTATGGCCTAATTCTCTGAAACAATAAACCTTAAAAGATCCTCATTGTGAATTATTCATTTATGTCAGAATTATGTAATGTTTAAGGTCGGTTCCTTATAACACTGACTTAAAAGGCTATGATGACATGGAAGAACCCTATGTAGGATAGTGGAGGGGAATGTATAGGATTGTATATGATAAGAGAGGAGAGATCAGTAATCATCAATGATGGGATGAATTTTTCCTAAGAGAGTTGACATGATTTTTCCTCATATGAGCCAAGAATACCTCATGATAATATAATGGGGAGAAATTAGATAAGTGCAGATTCAATATGATATTAGAAAAAGTAAGATATTCTTTACAATTTATAAAAGTGATTCCATTTAAAAATGTGACCATTCAACCCCACTCTATGAAACTAATCCACCGACCATACTCTCTTAGAACCTGTCTTCGCCGCATTAGGCCACCCCTATATTCCATTTTCATTGTTAAAAAGTTCATTTTTGAGATACTACACATTTTAGAAGTCCTAAATAACTATAAAATCATCAAGGAATCCTAAAAAATGACAGAGAATCCACGTTGTGTCTTGAGATCACCACTACGTAATATATGATTCTCATGTAGTTCATATTGTTCCCTGCTTGTTAGTTATATATACCCAACTCTATGAATGAATTTAATTTAGAAGTCTGGACAACAACAAAAGAGTCATACCATGATGACAGATACATCAGGGTATTCTAGTTTTAGAACTGTAATATGTTACCCAAATAAGAATATGAAGGGTCTATGGAAGGGTTTTATTATCTGTATAAGTGACATTGTAAGGTTGTAAAGGTGTCTACACCTTGACAAATCAAATATTTTCATTTTTCTTATTGATATGATTCTTCCTACTATGAAGATGAGGATTCAAAATTTTCAATCATATATTTAGGAATTTCATTCCAAGAGATGAATCTCTCATATCATGAACCATGTATACCAATTAAAATAGTGGAGGACAATAAAAAAGTTTTTCTCCTAAAGAAAGGACCATATGATGAATATTTTAGTCAACAGAGAATCAAAATTACATATCCACAAAGATTTAAGGTGTAATATTTGGGGGTATGAACTTGATTCTTGAGGAACATGGTTTAAATATATTATGATTTTATAGTCAGATAATTATGGTGTTCAAAGGATTATAAATAGAGAGGCTCAGTTTCTGGGGATAATGTTTGACTCAACCTACACTGGGGTGGTACTGGTATTGCAAAGAGGATCAATTATGATAATACTTTCTATTTTTAAGGGGTTGTACATTTTTTACTCACTCTCAATGTAACACCCCAAGTTTCCCCAGTATGTTTCCTTTCAAATAATGCAATGGCGTGCATTTTACACAACTTCGAGATTTTAACACACCATAACCAATCAAACTAGCCGTTATGAATAGTAATACCTACTTTTTGAAATTTTATAAATTCTATCTCTCAAAATGGACTTCATTTTTGGATTCGTAATATCGAAATTAGCCTAGGGTGAAATTTTGGTACTTTTTGGATAACTTTCATATTTTGATGAATAGTGAAAATTACTAAATTTTAATTAAAAACAACTTTTTTAATCAAAATAATTAATAGTGATAAGTTATAAATTTGAGTTGTTTTAAAGTATATTCAGAATATATTTTTACCATTTAATATAATTTTGGTCATTGGACATAATTTTACAATTAAACCGAAAATAAACAAGTGTCAATCTTTTGATAGTTATTATCTCTTAAAAACACGCTTTTTTGTTTTGATAGCGGGAATTAATTTTAAATTAATTTCTGCCACTTCTGTGTTTTGAATTTAGAAAAATGGATTACATATTTGGAATCAGGATGATCAAATTGTGTAAATAGGTAACTTTTATTTTTAGGCATTTTGAATAATTACTGCGGTAAATATTTTATTTACCATGGTTAAGGGTAAATCCGGTAAATACGGGTTATAAAATAATATTATAATAATAATAAATTAACCTAAAACGTGTCTTAACCCTATTGTTTGATACATGGTCGACCATGGGCATCTTTGGGTCTATTTTGGGACCCCATGGATCCACTTGTAAGTGATAATGACACTTTATTTTAATTAAGTTAAAATAAATACCAAAATGACACAAGCATATATCTTTTAACAAAACAATTGTTACAGAAGGTTATATATGTTGGATTTTATATTATAAATATTCCATAGAAAGATAAACAGATTTCCTACATAATGATATTTTATTTATATTTTTTAGACATTAAATAATTTAATTTATTTATGACATAATGATGATGCAGTAATTACTATAATAGTGAAAAATCAAAATAATTGATATTAAAAATACCCAAATAAATATAATATGAAACTTTTAATGTATTAAAATAATTTTCTAGGATAATATGATATATTATTATTGATTTAATTGACTTTGTTCGAAGTAATCAATCTGTTATGAGTTTCACAAAAATCAACTATTGAATAGTGTCAAAATTGACATAAAAGAGTTTTTAAAAACAATATTATATTATTAATTGATATTAAATTCCTAAAAATCTAAGGTTTGGACAAGAGACTTATATCATGATATTTGTATCATTAATGGACCACTTGGGGGTCTCTTGTATGTATATGGTAAGTTTATTAACCATATAATATAAAAATACAAAGAGACATTGTAAAAGTGAAACTAATTAACTTAGAGTTAATACTTAAAGATAAGGTTAATATAAGTACCCAAACCTGTCTAAATTCTATTTGTTGAGTTGTTTTCGACCCATCCCCACCTTAACCTTTGAATAGTCAACTTTGGAGCCATTGGAAACCGAATATGAATTTATTATAAACTAATATCTCTAGCTTTTCCAAAGGTGCCCCTCACCCCTCTTATAAAAGGGAACTCCTCCTTCTCATTTCTTCACACCTTCAAAGCCCTTTGGTTCGGCCAAACCCTACCCAAATAGTATCTCAACTTCCCTCAATACAACCTAGAGGCCTTAGTTTGATCAGAAAGCCAACCTAAGGAGCCCTTTTGATCAAATCAAAAGGAAGAACCCGCAGAAGAGGTAATGTTTTCACCACCCCTTTTCAAGTTCCTTTCTTCTTCCACTTCCTCTTTCTTTGTTATTTCCATTATAAAATAATAACTAAAGTATCATATATATACTGTGATGTTATTATAAATATGGTACAACCATATTCAGTATTCTATCCATCCTTTGAATAACATGTCACCATACGTGCGTACGTACGGCTTACCGTCTCCACGTCGTGGTGTAATTGTTATTCAATATATTATTATTGGATGGGTATAATAATGATGTGTAACTCATGTAAATAATAATTATAACATGATAATGATTCTGTATATATGATATAAAATCCAATTATATATTATTTTAATATCAAAAGAATGATATTGTCGCTCGTGCGTATGTACGGACTACCGTCTCCACGAACGCGATGAGATTCATTGTCCATCATATCCATTCAAGTATAATTATAACATGATGATTTAAAAATAGTATCTAAGGACTTGATATCATTCTGGATATGAATAATATACATCCCATTAATAACGAATATGGCTCACATAACAAAGAATATAAAGTAAAATGAACCCGTTAACACCGAAATAACGATAATTCTAAGATATTATTAACAAATCAATGTTAAAAGATCATATATGATATCATATTAAAGTAAATGATTCTTGTATTATTCAATAACAACTATTTCACCATTATACATGAGGTAAACCTACCATCGACCAAGGAAAAAGTACAAGTAAGGGATTTTCTTATCTCACTTTCAATTCCGTGAGATTTCCATTGTTCGCCACTAAATTATTGAAAGTGGTGTATTGTGTACTGCCATTTGATATATATTATCATGATTATCTTTATATTCATGTTATTCTGTAAATCATTTGGTGGTTATTAACTTTTTTCCATACGACTCAGTTGATTAACGTGGTAAGGGGTTTCTTATCTCACTTTTAATTTCGTGAGATTTCCATTGATCACCACTTAATTATTGCATGTGGTGTATGTGTACTACCCATGATTGTATTCATTGTATAATATACTTTAATTTATGGGTATTTACATCATCATGGTATGATACTTCTTTCATGGGTGTATGTTTCGTATGTTACCTAATCGGTAAGGGAATTTGAGATTTAAATTTCCACTCATTCGGCTTTACGCATATTTCATTGATTATATTACTGCAAGATTATGTGTGGAATAACTATTCATTTGATTATGTCATAATTTCCACTCCCCTTCCTGTGGATATACTTTTGATACACATAATCACTCTATTGATAATTCTCAAGTCATTAATATGAATTTGATAAGAGTAATTTTAACTCTTTCACCATTTGTTGAGTTAAACATCCAATTCGTTGGTGTTGTTTCTACAAGAATATGTGTGAATATCCTTTGATTCTTTTACACTGAATATTCAATCATATTTAGTGTATTTATATTTGTCACACATAATTATGTCATTGATTTATCCTTAACCTAAGGATACAGCCTTTATGAGAGATTTCATCTCAATTTACATTCCATTGAGACTTCTTTGTTGATATACACCAAATCACTTTTATGTGGTGTATATAATGTACTTTGACATAGTATATCATGAATCCCTTTATTCTCATGATATTACAAAGTTTTGATTACCTTAATTATTTGTGTTCAAGTGTCTCTTTTGGTTAGAATCTCTAACTAAAATACCATTTTTAAATGTTTTAAAGACTTATTCTTCTAAATCTTGCTCATTAATGTCCATGTTTTAAAAATGGTTTTAAGGATTTATTTATATAGACATTAAAGTTTTAAAATCAAAACTCCTTTTAAAAGTTTCAAAGTTGTATGGGACACTTTGATTCAAAAATCTGTTTTTAAATGGCTTCTTGACAAATAGTGTGACTTTTAAATGATTTCAAGAAAAGGGGGATATTTCCCTCAAATAGTTTTGATGATTATTTTCATCTATGTCAACATCCTTCATTATTCATGATTGAGGTTAATGTGATACAATACAATCTTCCATATTGTATCAAATGAGTTATGTTTGACTGTGGATGTTCTATTTTTATACCATTCATGGTTTGTGGTTAAAGTATTGACATTTCGTATGCTAGTTTTAATACGAATGTTTATTTTATGCTTAATCCTATTCATATGAGGAATGCATTGGACTTAATAAGTGACGGGTGGAGCCCGCTATAGCTCCTCGATGCATCGGTAGGTCTCATGAGACAAACTAGTGTCTTGGCACAAGGCCTTGGAAAAATCTTATTTGTAGTCTTGCCACGAGGCCTTGGATATGTGGTTATGATAGTCTGGAATTATGCATTCCATCATTATGAAAGTGGTTATTGATATTTCATGTGATCATTCGACTAGTAGAATATCCATGTGAGTAAGTAAATGGCATTATTTCATTTTACCTTTGCCATTTTATGCTGAAGTTCTAGTTTAAAAGGCTTTTGTTTTAGTTATAAATTGGCTTAAGTGTTTATGCTTATTTATGAAAGCTTTTGCTATAATGTTATCCTTACTTAGCATCTGAGCTCACCCCTTTTAATGTTTTATTTCTTCCCAGGATTATGAAGAAGTAATTTAGGAATGACCTGCAGGGATAGTATGAGGGGATATGAAGACAAGATGTTTTTTATGATGTAATGTAAAAATTTATGGATGTATCTAGTTATTCCAAGGCTACTAAACTAATCGGTCTTTTGAGACTTGATCTTTCTCGTGATCATGCCAAGGTTATGTAATAATGCACCGACTCTGGGTAACTAGGGTCGGGGCGTTACAGTTGGTATCAGAGGAAGTTTAGTACAAACCTTGGTAGCTAGATTTAGATAAACTCTAATTAGAGAACGTAGACCTAAGATGAACTTTTAGGATTAGTATAAAAGAACTTCCTAGAATTTTGGTATTGTAGAGATTTTGTGAGTTTTCCGAGCAATACATCCCTGTCTGGATACGAGCAGGTAGAGGCGGCTCTGGCACAGATGTACCTAGGGGTAAAACCCGAAAACACCGCTTTGAGCTAGACTCGAACGGGAACTGGTGCACGACAACGGGCCTTGCTGCACTCTTGGTTACGACACTCCCGGGGGATATGATTAGGATAATTTACATTTTCTTTACAAACCGATTTAAGTAATATATACATAAGATGAGAGTAAATGACCTTGGTTAATCCTAATATGTTTCAAATTGAGAATATGGTGACATTTTAATCTCTAAATGATTTTACGACTACTATTACTCACACAATGCTTTCTGGTTTTAGTCAATGGCTGGATTCCAAGGAAGTCATAGTGACATTGAGAATGATGTACAAGGTGGGAACGGTGGTGGTGATGAGCAACAAAATGGAATGTTTATAGGCATAAAAGATATCGTCTTTATGCCAAATCAGTTTTCCAAAAATATGATCATCAATATATATATTAACCAACTCCCAGACTCAACAAGGAAGAGAAAGGTGATAAATGATAAGATCTCCAGCAATGGAGACCATGGAGAAAAGAAACCTCAATTTTCATCATCCAGGAAATGTGGAAAGAGACACCCACGAAAGTGTCTCAATGGGACAACGAAATGTTTTACGTGCGGGAAGGAAGGACATAAAGTGAAGAATTGCCGAAGAAAAATGAAGAGTACTATGGAAGAAGATAAAAATGGTCCCAAGAGTCCATTTACAGTCATTTGCCGTAAATGTAGGGGACCTGGCCATTACCCGAGTGAATGCCCTATTCTATAGGATATTTTCTTGGTCAAAGAAGAAGATATGTGGAAATAAATGGTTGGAGAAAAACTTAAAAAGTATTATCACTCCTTGTTGATGGGTACTTTGGAATAATTTTCTCTTGTATTTGTAACCCTGCAGTTTGCCTTTTGAGAATGATATTTGATGAAGAATTGTCTCTTCTCTTGTGGATATAGGTATAAATAACCATTTGGTTTTATATGATCATTGGGGTTTGAGAAAATTATAAGTTATTATAATTTGGGATGAAAATGCAAGGTATGATATAATATTTGTGGTTCAATTATGTTATTTATCTCATTTTGGTAATATTATAAAATATAGTTTTTGAAAAGGGACAACACGTAGACCGTGTGACAACCCGTCGCATCGGACAAAGCTGTGGGAATCGAACCCACAACCAAAGTGCGATTGGGATTTATCGCCTACCACTGGACTACGTGAAGTCCCTGGTTAGTGTGACTATTTTTTTTGTTAAATGATTTTATTGATCAATAATAAGATGATTTGGGTTCTTATGTCTTATAAAATGAATACCCTTGGTATGGGAAAATGATTTGGTGATTAAGTGATAAATGTTATTTTGGAAGATGTTCATTTTGTTAGGAACACTATATGCCCAAGGAAAATAGAATACTATGGGGTTTCATTTGAGGATTAATGGTAGATTTTTATCTATGTTTTTATTGTGGATTTATAGTTATTTGGGTTATTTATGGAAATGATTAACCTATAATAGAGAATATGTGATTAGGTTAATTACTTTTGAGTATATGACTTTAAGAGTAGTTTATGTCATTTTGAGATACAATTTAACATGGGAGACTACATAATCAAATTCTTTAATGCTTTGGGTTTAAATATTACTTTGGATTATATGGAATGATTTTAAGGACAATTGATTATTTAATGGTATTTATTTAACTTTGGGGTATTGTTGGTTTAATTTTAGAAATTAAGATTAGTGCATATTTATCTCAATGAATATCCTTTTGGGGGATCATTAGATCATTCACTAACCATTTTGGTTTTGATTAATCTTCAAAGACAATGTAAATATATGGTTTATCCTGCATGGATCATGTGATTCTATAGAAGTTTACTCTAGCTCTTCTAGTGTGACCAAGTCTTCTTGAATACTCATCGTTTAAAAAAAATTGATTTAGTGGTGGAAATTTATTAAAGAATGAAAATCTACTTAAAATGTAAGTATATCTCATAATGTTCATAGTCAATATCATAAATGAAATCCTCTTCCTTATGTAATGTAACTTAAAAAAAATGTTGTCCGTTTACTTTCCTACTAGGAGACTAATGGTCGTTTGTCCCAACACAAGTTTGTGGTTTTCTCATTGTTAACTTTCTCCTGATCATGATTTCTATCCCTCTCCATCAGAACTTGACACTTAGTTTATCATCCATATCCATGTTTTCTTACATGGAATCCTAGTATGGGTTATCTTGGATGACCCTTATACCTCTCTTTCTTTCTTTTAAAGTGATAGTTTTATTGGCTCTTTTCCGATGTGGGACTTTCCATTATATTCCCAAGAAAAATTTTAAAAATTGCGAGGACGCAATTTATTGAAGGAGGGGATAATGTAACACCCCAAGTTTCCTCAGTATGTTTCCTTTCGAATAATGCAATGGCGTGCATTGTACACAACTTCGAGATTTTAACACACCATAACCAATCAAACTAGCCGTTATGAATAGTAATACCTACTTTATGAAATTTTATAAATTCTATCTCTCAAAATGGACTTCATTTTTGGATTCGTAATATCGAAATTAGCCTAGGGTGAAATTTTGGTACTTTTTGGATAACTTTCATATTTTGATGAATAGTGAAAATTACTAAATTTTAATTAAAAACAACTTTTTTAATCAAAATAATTAATAGTGATAAGTTATGAATTTGAGTTGTTTTAAAGTATATTTAGAATATATTTTTACCATTTAATATAATTTAGGTCATTGGACATAATTTTACAATTAAACCGAACATAGACAAGTGTCAATCTTTTGATAGTTATTATCTCTTAAAAACACGCTTTTTGTTTTGATAGCGGGAATTAATTTTAAATTAATTTCTTCCACTTCTGTGTTTTGAATTTAGAAAAATGGATTACATATTTGGAATCAGTATGTTCAAATTGTGTAAATAGGTAACTTTTATTTTTAGGCATTTTGAATAATTACTGCGGTAAATATTTTATTTACCATGGTTAAGGGTAAATCCGGTAAATAAGGGTTAAAAAATAATATTATAATAATAATAAATTACTCTAAAACGTGTCTTAACCCTATTGGTTGATACATGGTCGACCATGGTCATCTTTGGGTCTATTTTGGGACCCCATGGATCCACTTGTAAGTGATAATGACACTTTATTTTAATTAAGTTAAAATAAATACCAAAATGACACAAGCATATATCTTTTAACAAAACAATTGTTACAGAAGGTTATATATGTTGGATTTTAGATTATAAATATTACATAGAAATATAAAAAGATTTCCTACATAATGATATTTTATTTATAAATTTTAGACATTTAATAATTGAATTTATTTATGACACAATGATGATGCAGTAATTACTATAATAGTGAAAAATCAAAATAATTGATATTAAAAATACCCAAATAAATATAATATGAAACTTTTAATGAATTAAAATACTTTTCTAGGATAATATGATATATTATTATTGATTTAATTGACTTTGTTCTAAGTAATCAATCTGTTATGAGTTTCACAAAAATCAACTATTGAATAGTGTCAAAATTGACATAAAATAGTTTTTAAAACAAATATTATATTATTAATTGATATTAAATTCCTAAAAATCTAAGGTTCGGACAAGAGACTTATATAATGATAGGTGTATCATTAATGGACCACTTGGTAGTCTCTTGTATGTATATGGTAAGTTTATTAACCATATAATATAAAAATACAAAGAGTCATTGTAAAAGTGAAACTAATTAACTTAGAGTTAATACTTAAAGATAAGGTTAATATAAGTAACCAAACCTGTCTAAATTATATTGGTTGAGTTTTTTTCGACCCATCCCCACCTTAACCTTTGAATAGTAAACTTTGGAGCCATTGGAAACCGAATATGAATTTATTATAAAGTAATATCTCTAGCTTTTCCAAAGGTGCCCCTCACCCCTCTTATAAAAGGGAACTCCTCCTTCTCATTTCTTCACACCTTCAAAGCCCTTTGGTTCGGCCAAAACCCGCCCAAATACTATCTCAACTTCCCTCACTACAACCTAGATGCCTTAGTTTGATCAGAAAGCCAACCTAAGTAGCCCTTTTGATCAAATCAAAAGGAAGAACCCGAAGAAGAGGTAATGTTTTCACCACCCCTTTTCAAGTTCCTTTCTTCTTCCACTTCCTCTTTATTTGTTATTTCCATTATAAAATAATAACTCCAGTATCATATATATACTGTGATGTTATTATAAATATGGTACAACCATATTCAGTATTCTATCCATCCTCTGAATAACATGTCACCATACGTGCATACGTACGGCTTACCGTCTCCACGTCGTGGTGTAATTGTTATTCAATATATTATTATTGGATGGGTATAATAATGATGTGTAACTCATTTAAATAATAAATATAACATGATAATGATTCTGTATATATGATATAAAATACAATTATATATTATTTTAATATCAAAAGAATGATATTGTCGCTCGTGCGTATGTACGGACTACCGTCTCCACGAACGCGATGAGATTCATTGTCCATCATATCCATTCAAGTATAATTATAACTTGATGTTTTAAAAATAGTATCTAAGGACTTGATATAATTATGTATATGAATAATATACATCCCATTAATAACGAATATGGCTCACATAACAAAGAATATAAAGTAAAATGAACCCGTTAACACCGAAATAACGATAATTCTAAGATATTATTAACAAATCAATGTTAAAGGATCATATATGATATCATATTAAAGTAAATGATCCTTGTATTATTCAATAACAATTATTTCACCATTATACAGGAGTTAAACCTACCATCGACCAAGGAAAAAGTACAAGTAAGGGATTTTCTTATCTCACTTTCAATTCCGTGAGATTTCCATTGTTCGCCACTAAATTATTGAAAGTGGTGTATTGTGTACTGCCATTTGATATATATTATCATGATTATCTTTATATTCATGTTATTCTATAAATCATTTGGTGGTTATTAACTTTTGTCCATACGACGCAGTTGATTAACGTGGTAAGGGGTTTCTTATCTCACTTTTAATTTCGTGAGATTTCCATTGATCACCACTTAATTATTGCATGTGGTGTATGTGTACTACCCATGATTGTATTCATTGTATAATATACTTTAATTTATGGGTATTTACATCATCATGGTATGATACTTCTTTCATGGGTGTATGTTTCGTATGTTACCTAATCGGTAAGGGAATTTGAGATTTCAATTTCCACTCATTCGGCTTTACGCATATTTCGTTGATTATATTACTCCAAGATTATGTGTGGAATAACTATTCATTTGATTATGTCATAATTTCCACTCCCCTTCCTATGGATATACTTTTGATACACATAATCACTCTATTGATAATTCTCAAGTCATTAATATGAATTTGATAAGAGTAATTTTAACTCTTTCACCATTTGTTGAGTTAAACATCCAATTCGTTGGTGTTGTTTCTACAAGAATATGTGGGAATATCCTTTGATTGTTTTACACTGAATATTCAATCATATTTAGTGTATTTATATTTTTCACACATAATTATGTCGTTGATTTATCCTTAACCTAAGGATACGGCCTTTATGAGAGATTTCATCTCAATTTACATTCCATTGAGACTTCTTTGTTGATATACACCAAATCACTTTTATGTGGTGTATATAATGTACTTTGACATAGTATATCATGAATCCCTTTATTCTCATGATATTACAAAGTTTTGATTACCTTAATTATTTGTATTCAAGTGTCTCTTTTGGTTAGAATCTCTAACTAAAATACCATTTTTAAATGTTTTAAAGACTTATTCTTCTAAATCTTGCTCATTAATGTCCATGTTATAAAAATGGTTTTAAGGATTTATTTATATGGACATTAAAGTTTTAAAATCAAAACTCCTTTTAAAAGTTTCAAAGTGGTATGGGACACTTTGATTCAAAAATCTGTTTTTAAATGGCTTCTTGACAAATAGTGTGACTTTTAAATGATTTCAAGAAAAGGGGGATATTTCCCTCAAATAGTTTTGATGATTATTTTCATCTATGTCAACATCCTTCATTATTCATGATTGAGGTTAATGTGATACAATACAATCTTCCATATTGTATCAAATGAGTTATGTTTGACTGTGGATGTTCTATTTTTATACCATTCATGGTTTGTGGTTAAAGTATTGACATTTCGTATGCTAGTTTTAATACGAATGTTTATTTTATGCTTAATACTATTCATATAAGGAATGCATTGGACTTAATAAGTGACGGGTGGGGCCCGCTATAGCTCCTCGATGCATCGGTAGGTCTAATGAGACATACTAGTGTCTTGGCACAAGGCCTTGGCAAAATCTTATTTGTAGTCTTGGCACGAGGCCTTGGCTATGTGGTTATGATAGTCTGGCATTATGCATTCCATAATTATGAAAGTGGTTATTGATATTTCATGTGATCATTCGACTAGTAGAATATCCATGTGAGTAAGTAAATGGCATTATTTCATTTTACCTTTGCCATTTTATGCTGAAGTTCAAGTTTAAAAGGCTTTTGTTTTAGTTATAAATTGCCTTAAGTGTTTATGCTTATTTATGAAAGCTTCTGCTATAATGTTATCCTTACTGAGCATCTGAGCTCACCCCTTTTAATGTTTTATTTTTTCCCAGGATTATGAAGAAGTAATTTACGAATGACCTGCAGGGATAGTATGAGGGGATATGAAGACAAGATGTTTTTTTTATGATGTAATGTAAATTTTTTTGGATGTATCTAGTTATTCCAAGGATACTAAACTAATCGGTCTTTCGAGACTTGATCTTTCTCGTGATCATGCCAAGGTTATGTAATAATGCACCGACTCTGGGTAACTAGGGTCGGGGCGTTACACTCAAAAATATAAATAGATAATATCTTTTTTTTTTGTGACAAGATATGATTTGAAGGGGGATTCTATTTTTAAGTACTATTTTTATTTTTAATTGATGTAACGCCCCGACCCCAGTTACCTAGAGTCGGTGCATTATTACATAACATTGGCATGATCACAAATATCAAGTCTCAAAATACCGATTAGTTTAGTAGCCTTGAAACACTAGATACATTCATAAGTGTTACATTACATCATAAAGTAATACAAAAATAAAACAACATCTTTTCTTCAAATCCCCTCATATTATCCCTTCAGGTCATTCATAAAATACTTCTTCACATCCTGGAAATATTAAAACATTGAAAGGGGTGAGCTCAGATGCTCAGTAAGGATAAAAATATAGCGGAAGATTTCATAAATAAACATAAACATTTAAGGCAATGTATAACTAAAAAAATCCTTTTAAACATGAACATCAGCATAATATGGCAAAATAAAATGAAATAATGACATTTACTTATTCACATGGATATTCTACTGGTCGAATAATCACATGAAATATCAATAACCACTTTCATAATGATGGAATTCATAATGCCAGACTATCATAACCACATAACCAAGGCCTCGCGGCAAGACTACAAATTATATTTTGTCAAAGCCTCGTGCCAGGACACAAGTTTGTCTCATGAGACCTATCGATGCATCGAGGAGCTATAGTGGGCTCCACCCATAACTTATTAAGTCCAATGCATTCCTTATATGAAAAGGTTTAAACATATCACAAACTAGAACATAATTGTATCACATAAAACATGCATAAAGGAAACATAACATTTCCACATTTCAATCACAAGATATCAATACAACACATTGATATAATAAAACCATTTTCAATACCAAAATAAAAGATATGTAAAACATGGTATTTATTTTTCATTTTAAAAAAAATGTTATGGCTTGTAGAGGAAACTGAAACTCAAATAATGGTCACGATGGTGGAGAAGTCGTTGTCACCGTATACGTATGACAAGAAAAACATTCCTTTTTGTCATTTAGAAAAATGCATCATATAAAAAGATTCCTTTTAAATAAACGTACAAGTCAAAGGGGTTTATACACCGTATATAAGAAATTTGTGTATAAAAAAAATATGCCTCAATGAATAGAGATTGAGACGAAGTCCCTTACAAAGAAGATTTTTTAAATAAAATAGATTGATTATGTGTATTCACTATAACTACACATAAATAATGTACAAATACAAGATAGGACATAATAATATCATGACATAATTGGAAAGTAGGCCATTAACCCAAAGAATGGAAATTGGGTTAAGAAGTTCCTTTACCTCGTGTCCGACTTTACTTGATTGTTCTTTAACCTCCTGAATAATAAAATAGAGTTAATTTATACTTTCTTAAGAACCATTTTTAAGTTTACTATTCCTTTTATATCACTTATTACCATGTTATGAACATTATGTAATTATTTATGTTAATAACGGTCGTTTTGTCGATCTTTGGTACTTGAGTCAAAAATAAACTTCTTATAATTACAAGTTGTTCATGTGGTAAAATATCCATTATATCCAGAATTATATTCATGATGTAGAAATCATATATATCATATATATCCAGTATATACATTCATTCATAATATTACGTAACATTTAGAGGTAAGAAATGAAATGCACCATTCATGGAGATGGTAAGCCGTACGTACGCATGAACGCTACTTTCATTTATATTTCATATTTAATGGAATGAAATCATAAATATATAAAGTTATATTATAATTCCAGTATATTATCATATGAAATATCATTTACTACATCCTTTATACATCCCACATATGTCATTATCGATTCAAATCACTTTGAGGGGGCGGTAGTCCGCACTTCCTAAAATGAAATTATTGCGTTTACCCATAATGGAAATCATAAAGTTATTCCATAAAGAATAAATACATAAGAATAATGAAATCATAAAAATAATATATATAATATATAAATATAGTGACATATTAATGGCCACCATGTGAGGTGTTAAAAGAAGAATGAACAATCATCGTTTCGTGAGGCAGAAATTCGCCAACCACAGAAACAGTATGTTCTTTAACCATTAGATGAAGGTGTGTGTAAGTGTAAATATAATACATCTCATAACAACATCCTAGTATATTTATTATACTGTTTTTGTCACAAAATAATGGAATAAAAAGAGTTTAAGGGGTTGGAGAATCAAAATAAAACAAAATAACATAAGAGAAGACGTTACCTTAAAATCAGGTAACTCTTTTTTGATTTGAGAAAAAGCCTTCCTTGGGATGAATTCTGCCCAAAGTGATGCTTTTAGGAGTAATATATGGAATTTGAGAGAGTATTTGGGCAGAGTTTGACTGAGCCAAGTGGCTTGAAGGTGTGAATAAGGTGGTAGTGGTTGGGGCCTTTTATAAAATGAGAAGAGGGGCACTCTTGGAAAGTAATGAAATGTTACATTATTATGAAGTAATTTACGGATTTCAAAGATCCCACAATTAAATATTTCAATTATAAGGTGATAAGGGTTATAAATATACCCATAAAATAGGGTTTTGACAGATTTATGTATTATATTTTACATTATCTTTTCATTTTATTTAAAAAGTTCATTAATGAGGTAATCGCTGCATCATTATGGTGTGATAAATAAATTTATTTATTTAATTCCAAAAAATTATAAAAAAATTTCCATGATGTAGGAAATCCTTTTACCTTTCCAATGAATATTTACTGTTGAAATTTTAACTTATATAACCCCATGTGATAATTGTTTTAGTAAAACAACACATGTTTGTGTCGATTTTATTTTTACTTTAAATAAAAAGTTATTAATGTCATTTTCTTACCCAAGTGGCTCCATGTGGTCCCCAATTTGACCCATGGATTTTCTTGGTTGGCCATGACTCACCCAATAAGGGTAGGACAAGTGTAAGTGTAATTTAATATTATTATAACATTATATTTACCTTAAGTTACACTAATTACCATTAATCGTGATTAATAGAACTTAAAAGTTTCTATTCACCAAACATTATTTTAAACCCATTGACCCACATTTTACTTCCTAATGACAATGATGTATGTCGTATTTTGGAAATTCAAATCATAGAGGTGGTAAAATTTCATTTAAACAAAAAATCATTTTTTTAACAACCACTAAGTGGTTTCAGTATTCATCAAAAATCAATGTTTTTCAGAACAACACCAAAACTTATCCCTAAGCTATATTTGATATTCCTAATTCAAAAATGATTTATATTTTAAATAATTCAAAAAATATAAGTTGAATTATTTAATTTAATAATTAATTCCCGTTGTCACAACAAATAGAGTGTTTTTGTGAAAGAATATCAATCAAAAGATTGACAATTGATTATGTCCAATTTCAAAGTGAAATTAATTCTAATGACCACCATTGGATAAAATGGTAAAAATATATTATAATTAAACTTTATAACCACTCAATTGTATAATTTATCACTATAAATTATTTTTATTAAAAATGTTGTTTTTAAGTATTTTCACTATTCATCAAAAATTGAAAGTTCTCAGAAAAATACCAAAAATTCAACATATGCTAATTTCGATATTCTGAATCCAAAAATGAAGTCCATTTTGAAATATAAAATTTATATAATTTCAAAAAGTGGGTATTACTATTCATAACTTCTACTTTTATTGGTCATAGTGTGTTTGAACTTGAGGTTGCGTACAACACATGTGGCTCTATTATTCAAAGAGGAGCATACCATGGAAGCATGGGGTGTTACATTCTACCCTCCTTCAATAAATTGCATCCTCGCAATTTAAAATATTTCTTTGAAAATAAAATGTTGAAAATAGAAAATGGATTTGTGGAAAACCCACATCATAAATAAGGTTAATAAAAATATAACTTTAAAAGAACGAAAGAGAAGTACAAAGGTCACTCGAGATATCCCATACTAGGATTATATGAAAATATGCATATGGGGGAAAACAAACCATCAAGGTCTGATGGAGAGTTGTAGAAAACACGATTAGGAGAAGTTAACCACAAGAAAATCACAAACATGTGATTGGTTAAACGGTCATTGAATCCACAGTTGGAAAAGTTAAATGAAAACATTTTTGTTTTAAGTTACCTTTCATAAAGTTGAGGAATTTATTTAGGAGATTTACTAAGAATGTAAGGAAATATACTTACTTGTCATGTAGAATTTCATTCTTTAATAAATTTTTACCAGAAACCCATCTTTCACTCCAAAAGGTAATAGAACTCAAAAATATTCCATTTATCATAATTGTATAAGGTTCCAAATATTAACACATACCATTTAGATAAGGAAAACTTTTTTGTAATAACCAGGGACTTCTTGTAGGCTAGTGGTAGGTAATAAAGGCCTGTCGCACTATGGTTGTGGGTTCGATTCCTACAGCTTAGTCTGACGTGACGGGTTATCCCCCAACATGCAGGTTGTCCTTTTCCTAAAACTATAGTATTATAATATTCCAAAAATAATATTTATAATTGTTTTAACCTTAAATAATACTTTCCAAAGTTCATCTTAATCTGTTCCAAACTTTATAGTTATCCAAAATACCTCCATCCAGACTTTCTCTAAAAGGTCTCTAAATTCTAGAGTCAATTGTATCATCATATTTCTCAAAAAAAGTAAAGTTTCTCTTATTGTCACATATAAAAATATGATTACCTTCATAATATTAAAACCTTAATGAAAAAAACAAGTACTGTAGTACAATCCTTATATATATCACATTATTATTATAAGCAGAATATAATCCTTGAGTCCAAAATCACCAATACATTAATTATTCCACTTCAACTATAGTAACATCATAAGATTGTCCTTGATCCCTTGGCCTTTTCTGAGGTAAGTTTCCCTGATGCTTAGGACATTAATTTTCATAATTACACATTTCCCTACAATTGTAGCATTCAACATTTATAGCCTCTTTCTTTCCCTTATAATCACGAGCCTGGTGACCTTTTTCTCCACATTTATAACAAACTCCCATTCCTTTTAGGCATGTACCAGGTTGATTCTTCCCACAATTTTCACATAATGGAAAATAATTCTTTCCCTTTTTCCCTTTATCTGTCTCTTGTTCCACTGTTCTCTTCTTCTCTTACTTTACTTTATTGTCATAATATTTAGATAATTCCTTTTCCGTGTTGATAGAACATGAGACAATATCTTCGTACGACGAGAAGGTTTGTGAGACTAATGCTCGACGAAGAAATGGTCATAACCCATAAAAGAAATGATCAATATTAATTCTTGGTTTCCGTATATAATCTACAACATGCCTCTCTAACCTTGTAAAGTTAGCCACATACTTTGCGACATTCTCATCCTCCTTCTGCCTCAGACTCAGACATTTCCTTTCCATATCTGCTCGATGGTCATGTGGAATGTATTTTTCTAAGAAAATTTCCTCAAAATCCCTCGATTCCATACTTGATACTTCTTCATCTTCCTTTGTGTTTTGAATTAGCGACCACCATTGATCGGCATCTCTAGTGAGGTGGTAAACTGCCTTGACAACCTTCTCCCTTTCGCTACTCCCCAAGGCGTGGAATATTTTCTCTAAGGAGTTTATCCATTGCTCAGCTACCAATGGATTTGTACCCCCATTAAATGTTGGCAGTTGTTGCCTCATGAAGTGATCTAACATTGATCCTCCACGTTGCGGATCAGGTTCCTCCATACGAGTAAGGTTATTATTCATAACCTGAGTGAGTTGACCCAGTATGGTGATAAGTTGATCAGCACTAGTTGTATCTCCATCTCCACTATAATTATCAAGAGCTGGAGGAAAATCCCTACATGGAGTGTGTTCATTGATTCGGATTCCATTCCCCCCACTAGGCGCCATTTCTAAACAATGTCATAAACTAGTTTAGTTTATGAATCAAAATACATAATTACAAACTTGAAAAACACTTAACATAAATTGAACTATTTATGGATATAATCCACAATCATAAAAATGTTTTCATTTAGGAATTATATACTCATAACCCTTCATAGTGGTTTGTAAGGAAAATGATTATTATCCTAAGCATATCCCCCAGGAGTGTCGTAACCAATAGTGCAGCAAGGCCCGTTGTCGTGCACCAGTTCCTGTTTGAGTCTAGCACAAAACGGCGTTTTCAGGTTTTACACCTAGGTACATCTGTGCAAGAGCCACCTCTACCTTATCGTATCCAGACATGGATGTATTGCTCAGAAAACTCAAAAAATCTCTATAATACCAAAATTCTAGGAAGCTCTTCTATACTAATCCTCATAGTCTATCTTAGGGCTATGTGCTCTAATCGGAATTTATCTAAATCTAGCTTCCAAGGTTAGTACAAAACTGCCTATGATACCAACTATAACGTCCCGACCCCAGTTACCCAGAGTCGGTGTATTATTACGTAGCATTGGCATGATCACAAAGATCAAGTCTCAAAAGACCGATTAGTATAGTAGCCTTGAAACACTAGATACATTCATAAGTTTTACATTACATCATAAAGTAATAAAAAACTACAACAACATCTTGTCTTCATATCCCCTCATATTATCCCTTCAGGTCATTTATAAAATACTTGTTCACATCCTAGAAAAATTAAAACATTGAAAGGGGTGAGCTCAGATGCTCAGTAAGGATAACAATATAGAGAAAGCTTTCATAAATAAACATAAACATTTAAGGAATTTTATAACTAAACAAAAGACTTTTAAACATGAACATCAGCATAATATGGTAAAATAAAACGAAATAATGCAATTTACTTATTAACATGGATATTCTACTTATTGAATAATCACATGAAATATCAATAACCACTTTCATAATGATAGAATGCATAATGCAAGACTATCATAACCACGTAGCCAAGGCCTCATGCCAAGGATACAAATAAGATTTTGTCAAGGCCTCATGCCAAGACACTAGTTTGTCTCATGAGACCTATTGATGCATCAAGGATCTATAGTGGTCTCCAACTATCACTTATTAAGTCCAATACATTCCTTATATGAAAAGGTTTAAAAATATAATAAACCATAACATAATCGTATCACATAAAACATGCAGAAAAGAAACATAACATTTCCTCATTTCAGTCAGAAGATATCAATACCTTACATTGATATAATAAAACCATTTTCAATACCAAAATAAAAGATATGTAAAACTTGGTATTTATTTTTTATTATAAAAAAAATTATGGCTTGTAGAGGAAGCCAAAACTCAAATAATGGTCACGACGGTGGAGAAGTCGTTGTCACCGCATACGTATGACAAGAAAAAAATTCTTTTTTGTAGTTTAGTAAAATGCATCATATAAAAAGATTCCTTTTGAATAAACGTAAATGTCAAAGGGGTTTATAAACCATATAGAAGAAATTTGTGTATAAAACAAAATATTCCTCAATGAATGGAGATTGAGACGAAGTCCCTTACAAAGAACATTTTTTAAATAAAATAGATTTATTATGTGTATTCACTATAAGTACACATAAATAATGTACAAATACAATATAGGACATAATAATATCATGACATAATTTGAAAGTAGGAGATTAACCCAAAGAATGGAAATTGGGTTAAGAAGTTCCCTTACCTCATGTTTGACTTGACTCGACCGTTCCTTAACCTCTTGAATAATAAACTAAAGTTAATTTATAATTTCATAAGAACCTTTTTCGAGTTTAGTATTCCTTTAATATCACTTATTACCATGTTATGAACATTATGTAATTATTTATGTCAATAACGATCGTTTTGTCGATCTTTGGTACTTGAGTCAAAAATAAACTTCATATAATTACAAGCTGCTCATGTGGTAAAATATCCTTTATATCCAGAATTATATTCATTATTTAGATATCATATATATCATATATATCCAGTGTATACATTCATTCATAATATTACGTAACATTTAGAGGTATGAAATGAAATGCACCGTTCATGGAGACGGTAAGTCGTACGTACACATGAACGCTACTTTCATTTATGTTTCATATTTAATGGAATGAAATCATAATTTTATAAAGGTATATTATAATTTCAGTATAATATCACATATAATATAATTTACTCCATCCTTTATACATCCCACATATGGAATTAATGATTCAAATCACTTTGAGGGGGCGGTAGTCCGCACTTCCTAAAATGAAATTATCGCGTTTACCCATAATGGAAATCATAAAGGCATGACATAAATTAGAAATACAGAAGCATAAGGAAAACATAAACATAATATATATCATATATAAATATAGTGACATCTTAATGGCCACCATGAGAGGTGTTAAAAGAAGATTGAACAATCATCATTTCGTGAGGCAGAAATTCGCCAACCACAGAAACAGTATGTTCACTATCCATTAGATGAAGGTGTGTGTAAGTGTACATAAAATCCTTCTCATACAAAATCCTATTATATTTAAGATAATGTTGTTGTTACAAAATAAATTAATAAATAGAGTTAAAGGGGTTGGAGAAGCAAAATAAAACAAAATAACATAAGAGAAGACTTTACCTTAAAATTGGGTAACTCTTTTTGATTTGAGCCAAAGGCTTCCTTGGGAAGAATTATGCCCAAATTGAGGCTTCTAGGAGTAATAGAGGGAATTTTAGAGATTATTTTGGCAGAGTTTGTCCGATCCAAATGGCTTGATGGTGTGAATAAGGTGGTAGTGGTGGGGGCCTTTTATAAGAGGAGAAGAGGGTCACTCTTTGAAAGTAATGAAATGTTACATTATTATGAAGTACTTATCAGGTTTCAAAGGTCCCACAATTATATATTTCTAGGATAAGGTGACAAGGGTTCGAAATCTACCCATCCAATAGGTTTTTTGACAAGTGTATGTCTTAGATTTTACATTATCTTTTCATTTTATTTAAAAAGTTTATTAATGAGGTAATCGCTGCATCATCATGGTGTGATAAATAAATTTATTTATTTCATTCCAAAAAATTATAAAAAAAATTAACATGATGTATTAAATATCTTTATGTTTCCAATAAATATTTATAGTTGAAACGGTAACTTATATAACCCCATGTAATAATTGTTTTAGTAAAACAACACATGTTTGTGTCGATTTTATTTTTACTTTAAATTAAAAGTTATTAATGTTATTTTCTTACCCAAGTGGCTCCATGGGGTCCCCAAGTTGACCCATGGATTGTATTGGTCTTCCATGAATCACCCAATAAGTTTAGTACAAGTGTAAATGTAATTTCATATTATTATAACATTATATTTACCATAAGTTACACTAATTACCTTTAATAGCGATTAATAGAAATTAAAAGTTACTATTGACCAAAAATTATTTTATTCCCATTGAACAACATTTTACTTCATAATGACAATTATGTATGTTGGATTTTGTAAATTCAAATCACAGAGGTGGTAAAATTTCATTTAAATGAAAAATCCATTTTTTTAACTACCACTTAGTGGTTTCACTATTCATCAAAAATCGAAATTTTTCAGAGCAACACCAAAAATTAACCCTAAGCTATATTTGATATTCCTAATTAAAAATGATGTCTATTTTACAAAATTCAAAACATATAATTTGAATTAACTAATTTAATAATTAATTCCCGCTGTCACAACAAATAGCGTGTTTTTAAGAAAGAATATCAATCAAAAGATTGACAATATTTTATGTACAATTTCAAAGTGAAATTAATTCTAATGACCACCATTGTATAAAATGGTAAAAATATATTCTAATTACACTTTATAACCACTAAATTCTATAATTTAACACTATAAAGTATTTTTATTAAAAAAGTTGTTTTTAAGTATTTTTCACTATTCATCAAAAATTGGAAGTTCTAAGAAAAATACCAAAAAATCAACATAGGCTAATTTCGATATTCCGAATCCAATAATGAAGTTTATTTTGAAATATAAAATTTATATAATTTCAAAAGGTGGGTATTACTATTCATAACTGTTACTTGTATTGGTCGCGGTGTGTTAGAACTCGAGGTTGCGTACAACACACGCTACTCTATTATTCAAAGAGGAGCGTACCATGGAAGGCTGGGGTGTTACAATTGACATTGGTGAGTTTATTCCAATTATATTCTTCCCCTATATTCCTTTTTTCTCATGTGTAAAAACTACATATTAATTACAGGATTTTAATTTAATATAATTTCTAGAATTATTAATTCCCCATGACCATTGTGTTATCTTGAATTCTATGTTTAAATATGGTTTTAAGTTCCCTATTTCACTAATAAACAAATGTACTTAACCCTTAGAAAAGGAAAATTTATGAGAGAGTGTGTGTGTGTGTTTACCTGAACCATAGGGATCAATTCAACCTAATAATTATGAAAACAATTTTAATATTTTAATCTATAAAAAACAAGTTCTTGATTTTAGATATCAAATTCATGGTATGATTTCTTTATATTGTCTTCTTACACTCTCTTCAAATTTTTATAAAAAGTAGTTTGACTTTCCTTTCTGAATTCTTTAATAGTTTAGTGATTTAATTATTAAAAATTAATTCATTATCAAAACTTATCATCATTGTATTAACCATGGTATTATAAATATCATATACTACTCTTTAGTATAATTGTGGATTTTTGGTTAATGTTTATAAATTCTAAATCAATATTGACCTAGAATAATTAATTAATCTATAGATAAATATCATTATAAATGTGTATTTAATTTATTAATATCATATTTATGAAATTATTAAAATTATTTATTTGAAAATTATTTATTATACAAACAATATTATCTATACATTTTCAATGTAAATTTAACAACAACAAAAATTTATACTATTTTTTTTCATAGTTTGAATCTATTTTTATCATCCAAATAATCTATAAATATTTTGTATTATTATAATTCATAAAAAAATTATAACATTAAGTCATGAGTTGATAATATTTTTTTGTAATAGTTGTCTTGATGGTTAACAGGCTATTGTATTTTTTGAAAAATTTATAAAAAACTTCAATTGATCGATGTAAGAGAAACTATATAATTAATGAAAGAAATATGACAATAATTGGACCTTAAAATAATAAATATAGATGAAAAACGTGTTAACTAATTTATTTAATAAATTATAATTTCTTATTCATGAGGATAAAGTTCCTTCAACGAAGGGGGAATCTAAGGTGAGGGGTTATTTTTGAAATTTCACTTTTATTAGAATTTTTATTTTTCAATTAACCTTGAGGGAATGATATGTTTTTTCTCATATAAACCTCATTTATTTTCATTCCCTTTGATTATTTATAGGGTATTGAAGTATTTGTCTACTCCGTGGTACTCAAAACCACTAATGAAATGTTTATAAGAGAAGATGGCCTTATTTGTCATTTTTGTCGGAATCCTTCACTCACATGTCCATTTTGTTTATTTTGTTTATAGAATGTTGTTATTTATACTTAAATTAATTATTAAGGATAATTCATTTTAAAATTTAATTTCCTTTTAAAAGATATAATGGAATATTTTTAACTCTCACCCACATATGTTATTTTTATATTTGTATACAAATGTGGGTAAATAATGTTTTTTTTTCAAGTTTAACACTTGACCACTTTTTCCCACAACTTTATCCATTATCAATTATTAATATTATTTTATTATATTCCATGATTTTAAAAATATAAATCATATTCCTATTATTATGTGAGTTTTTATTTATTTTATATCAAAACAAAAGGGATAATATTTTCAAACAATTTTCAAAAAGTAATTTAATTTCCATTTTTGTATATTTTATCATCTTCCACGAAATTTATTAGTGAAGAATAGAATATTTTTAATATTACAAGGCTGTAAATTATTTTAAATAAATTTTACAAAAAAAATATTTAATTTTTTAAAAAAATGATTTGGAAGTGATTTATGATGTAGTTTTCAAAATAATGTTATAAAAGCATCATGAAAGTTTATCATAATGTTTTTATTTAAACCTCCCCTATAATTATAATGAAAATTTCCTATACTAAAAAACATTAACTTTTGATAAATTTCTTCCCTTATTTCAACCTTTACTAATTTATGGTTTAATTATTATTTTTTCTACGAAGAATACTCTAGTTCCATAGAAGTTATGTTCTATATAACTCTCCATCATTATTTTTACTATATTTTTCTCTTATATTTCTATGTTCTTTTATATCATAGATATATTGAATATCATATCTATATTGACAAAATCGTAGACCATTTATATATAGGGTGTTTGATAAATGATTCATACTAAAAATATTTTTCAATTGATTGGGGAAATAAAGATATTTTATAATCTTATTTATAAAATGGAATTACTAATTAAAAATTATTATTGATTAGGTATTATTTTGATCACTACATATGTGAGGAATTTATTGGAATAGTGAATATGATGTGTGGGGCATAGAATTAGACAACCCCTTAATATATCAGTTAATGTCTCCTGAGACAAATAATATGGGATAACTTATTATTTTTATATCCACCAACACTTTTCCTACCTATATATCACATCTAAATAGATGAATATTCATTACATAAAATTAAAATACATGCCAAAATCATCTTGGTCTAGAACCTTTCGAAACATAGATGCATAAAAAACTAGTTTATAAGGGAACTACATAATCTTTGTCTAAGTTCTTCTTGACTAGAACCCTTCTTAGACTTATCACATATAAAATTATTCTTTATATCTTAGTTTAGGAAAAAATAAGAAAGGGTGAGTTCTGATGTTTAGTAAGGTTAAACCAGATATATATTAACATAGCATTAGAATATGGGTATCCAAACTCGAGAATAAATTTGAAAAACCGTACCCCATATATTATAGTTAATAAACTTGTGTCTTAAAATAAATATAGGTAGGTCATGACACACGAATCACAAAGGAATAAATGAAAGTGATCGATGATAAGAATAACATTAGAATAAGATCTATATTTTTTTTAATTCAAATAAGAATATAGAAAATTATCTCATGTCTATCCACCAAGACATTTATAAAATTCCAAGCTTGAGATAAACACTTTTGTATGTACATCATACTTGGCATAAACACCCAGATCCCTTATTTTGGTATTGGTAAAACATCCCATGTACCCACTTTCAATATTGGTATAACCAACCATATACCGTCTTTCTGCATTAGGATAACCTTATGTGTTTACTCTTTTGTGCAGGTGATAACTTCTTGTATACCCTCGGCTGGGATTGGAATAACCTACAATGAAACCTTCGATCTCACTAAATATTAATAATTAACCAATGAATTAGAGGTATATATATGTACCACAAATCACATTATTTTTATATTTTTGTTTCATAAGACATTAAACTTTTCATCGTATCATAAACCATGAAAAATAAATATGTTTCATAACAATTTAATTGTACCATAAACCATGGTATAGAAACTCGTTTCATAAACATTATTCATCATAATGATAAATCATCCTGGAAAAAAATAATGATGTCTTCATTGTTTTATATGAATATTAAATCTCAACTAACGTCAATGTATGTCATATTATATGGAAAATGATATTGAAATATCACTTGGAATATTTCATGTGGGAAATATCCTTTCCATTCTAAAACAACTTATTTAAATTCCAAAAATTTATCAAATAGTGAAGAAAAAATGTTCTTTTATAATAATATTGGATAATTTTAATTTAATATTTCAATCATTGTGTGGTTATTGCAATCTAAAATACTATTCATGATGTAAATGTTAAAACACTGATACCTTTCACATTTTTGGAAAAAGTAAAAAGTACCATATTTAGAAATAGATAAGAAGATTATTTTTAAACCATTTTTGAAAATTAAATGATGTGTAAAAATTATTTTAAACTATAATAATATGATATTAAATACATTCATGATAACATTCTTAATAAAATGGGTTTTCTCCAATAGGTTGAAATATCATCATGGTTCTAAAAAATCATTCCTTTGGAATAATGAGTTCACAAATAGAGTAAAAAAGAAATAAAAACATGTAATTTACATAAATGAAAATATAATAATAAAATTCATGTTTTTATTTATAGTAATATCATATTCTATCATCATTTTATTCATAATCCTTAACAACCACAATAATTTTTTAGATTATAGCATCAAAACCTTACCACTTTGGTAACTTTTGAGTCATAATACCTATGAATGAAAGACCCATATATGGACATGTAAATCCTAATATATTTGATAACAATCATTATAAAACACATTCATGAATTTTATATATGTCACAAAAAATAAAAAGTTTGGAATATGGATTATTTCTCAGAAAATAAAAGTGAGAAAAAAATACATTACCTTTAGACTTGAATTTCTTCATACAAATTCAAACCACCTATATAAAAAATATTAATTTATTATAAATATATTCTATAAAAATAATCATATATATCATAACAAATATGATTTTATTATGACTATTTATTAACTATTTAGTGAAATATCTTGTTAAAATCACATTTTAGGTAATAATATCTTCATTTTTCATGTATATTTTGGTGTCGTATTTTCGGTCATTTTACTTTAATGATGGTTAAATAATATCCAAAATGTTAAAAATGATGTAAATATCATATTTATTCATCATAAATTTATTTATAATAATATATTAATTTTATAGATAGAAAATAAATTACCCCACTCTCGGGGACGATAGGCTGTATGTACGCATGAACGTTGATTAATGTTTTAAAAAGGATGGAAGAAAATAAAGGTAAATATTAATTAACCACTAAATATTAATTATTATATCAGATATGTCATATATATTCATTAAAAATAACCTTATTACTATCCATGATAATATAAAATGAAAAACGTACTGCATCGCTTCACGGAGGCGGTAGTCCACATGTACACATGGGAAACATTATCATGATTCAATGGATTGTTGGGTAAGAAGGTAGATGAGATATTATAATTCCATAATAAGAATTATTTTTTAAATATATTATACATATATTAAATATATCATTATATCAATCTATGAGAGGTGGTTATAGAAAATGAATTACATTGGTTAGTGAGGCGGTAGTCCTATGTACAGATCATCGATAAATTCATTTCCCTTTTGATGGAAGAGAAATTAAATATATGTTATTTTATTAAAATATGAAATAGAGGTATATGGAATATAATTATGTTATCATTTTAGAAAGTTTTAATAATATTTATAGGTGGTGCAATATGAAATAAAACAAAAATGATCTATTAAGAACGATTCCTCCTCTTCAGATAACAACCTTAGGTTTTCACCAAAATCCACTATAGGTGGGTCTCATAATTCGAATAAGGCATCTAGAAAGTGGGTATGAAGGTAATTAAGGTTTTTGAAATGGTTATTTATGAGAAAAATGATTTTAAAGTGTGAAGAAATGACGATATGGGGTTCCCTTTTATATGTGGGGGGAGAGGACACACTTGAAATTTATCAACATAAAAATGTATAAAAATGTTTTACACTGGTAAAAAGGCCAAAAAGATATCATAATTAAAGAATATATGATATAAGTTATATATATGGCTATCAAATATGATATGGAAATTTTTTTATATCATTTTAACAATATAAGTTTTTCAACCATCCAATAAACCCATTTTAGCTTTAACCATGATAATTAATTTTTAATGTTTTTACAATTCGATATATAAAAAATTAATTTGAACATATTATATAATTTAAAATATGTGGATTAAAAATATAAAATCATTTTTTTAAAATTCAAATCGTATAAGTGGTATACTTTAATATAAAAATAAAACAATAAACTCAATTTTTCAGAGGAAAATATTTTCAAATTATAAGATATTTTACCATAGAATTGAATATAAAATAGATTCCAATGAACTAAATTAGATTTGAAATAATAAATTTGAGATAATATTACATTAAATATATTTTTCAAATACAATTTAACTTTTTAAATACTTTTAATGAATTGGAAGTTTTCATCAAAAATCAGTATTTTCAATATTCATCAAAAAAATATTATTTTCTGGAAATTATTAAAAATTAACTCTAAGATAATATTGGAAATAATATTTCACAAATTATATTACTTTTTTCAAATAACTTTTATTAAATTTTATAAATTAATTAAATTATCTTCTCATAAAAAATAGTAAAACCATTTTTTTGAAAAAATGTTTTTTGAAACATATAAATAATTTAATATAAAATATTTTTTCTTTATCTAAAACCCATAGAAATAATTTTTAAATATGTCTATTCTTGTTGGTAATGAAAATATTAATTTATAGAATATGATGGTCATGTTTAAATAAAAATATTATTAGTATATTGAGGTTTGTTAAAACTCGGTGTTCTGTGTAACACAAGCTATTGAAGAAATTGAAATTATTAAAAAATATTTCATAAAAAATTAAGGTATTTTAATTTGGAAACTTAGTTAATTACTACCCATTTATTAAATGTTTCCTAGTTGAGGTTTAAATAATAGTATAAATATTTCTATAATTATGAATTCCATTATTATGAAATATTTTATAATTTTCCTTGTGATTACTACATTTTTATTATCCATAGATACAATTCATGATCATGTTATTGAGCATATAGAAAATTTATTGATTATCAATTCACCAAATTTTTTATTACTTATGCATTATGGATAGATTCCATTGCATGCCACCTCTTACTCAGTGTTTGTGATCACCCTTTGTTTTGTTATTCCTTAGGGTACCAAAAAAAGATATTTTAATTGATTCAAGGATGTAATATAGAAAATAATAATGTTTTCATGATTTTTATATTTAGTAATTTAAATTTCCATTTAAATATCGAAATGATGTTTTTATTTATCTTCATAAGGCAACTATAATACCCAGTACTATGTAATGAAATATTTGGTATCATGTGCTATTGTAATAAATTTTTCCATGTCTCTGGTATAGTGAAGTAAGGGTTGTTATATTTTATATTAGAAAAAGATTAGCAGAAAGCCAGAGAACTAGATTTTAGAAGAATGGTTAAAACGAAGTGGTGTTTGTTGTATTTTTTAGACAATTCTTATAAAGTATTTATAAAAATTTAAGATTAATTGATGTTTTGATGTTCATTAAAGATATAATAGAGAGGTTCATAGTTAGAGATAGAGGATAAAATGATTATATATACCTTGAAATCTCTATATAACATGGACCTAATGTGTGACACAAGCATATTTCACCATTTATTGCTCTTTTATTCTCATATCCTTCGTTGTCATTTTTTATATTAAGTTTTTGTTGGTGTATAAGAGATAGAGATAGATTTTTTTTTGAATTTTTATGAAAAATATGTTTGCGTCCACATGATTCATCACACATAATGTTTGATTATAGATGATTCACATTGAATGAACTTGATGGAATCCCAAAAAAAATCTTGAAAAATTAATAGATTAATGTTTATAGAAGTCATTTTTAAATGGAATTATTTACAAATGTATAAATATTCATGAGAATGAAAAAATAAATGTTTTAGTTGTGTTATATGATGTTTTTAAGGTTAAATAAGGCTATCTATGAAGTTGGATTAAAGAAGGTATAATCAAGTATGTGGCTCATGTGGTAGGGTACATGGACTGAAAAATGGAAATTCATGGTAAAAGAAAAATGCACCACAAAAAATTATGTACATGAATATTGTATTCAAGCACACAAAAAACATAGTACATTACATGGTTCATATATGAACAACAAATTTTCATAGAAAATTATTTTTGATTCACCAAAAAGTATGAGTATGTAGTAGAAAAGTGGAAATTTTGGAATGAATATGAAGTCATGTGTTTAGTATCCTATAGATTTAGAGATTTAAAATCACACCACTTGATTAATTGGTGAATATTTTTTATTGACTTTAAACATTAGTAAATAGTACATAAAAAGAGTATGTGGTGATGAAATAATTTTTTTGAGAGTCAAGATGTACAATTTGTTGGGTTTTAATAGTAATTCTGAAGGATGAGTGAGTATCAATGGGGATTTTTCTGAAATTCCTCCAAAAATAATTCACTAAGATTCAATGAAAACTAACATCAAAACCAAATATTTATTAATGTGAATTTATCCATGATGTAGGTAATGTTGTGTGATTATGTGAGGAATAATATAAAAATTTAGTTCATCAAGGTATGTTACAAGATTTTGATTTCACTAGGCCATTTCCTTGAGTTTAGTGCCTGTAAGAGGATTCTACAAAGAGAATAACATGGTTTGTGAAATGATGTGTGTGGAGCATGAGGCTGTGTTTAAGTTAGATAGTGACAAATCATGAATAGACTCAATAAATAGAAGAGTTTTTTATGAAAAGGGATATACATGGTTCAATGGATTTGTGCACACAGGTGGTATGAAACTTGTAGTGGTGGTCCATGAAGTAGAGCACAATTTCCAAGACGTGTAGTATGCAATCCTCATGGTAAGTAAGCGATGATATGTGATCTAGATTGTCTCATTTCATTAGGTAGATTTGGTTATATATTTATACATGAAGATATCATGTTGAAATTGTGGAGATCAAAGAGTATATTAGAGAATATTGAAAAAAATCCATTTTGGAGGAAGAAATATCATTAAAATAAAAATTATAGGGTTACATATTGTAATTGAAGGGGAAGAAATATTCTGGTTAATCATCGGGGAGAATTATACTCATCTAGAGAGAAAAGCGTTGCAATAATGATTTTTTGGAAGACAGTAACCCAACATTAACATTTTAGTGTTAGTTTTATTTGACAAGGAAGAGAAAAATTTCAGAAAGATGAAGAACAATAGTACATCAAAATAGGATCTATGATTGAATAACAATTTTATTCAAGATAGAGAGATACCATGAAATCTATTTTCAGTTAATGATACCCAAAAATCTATAAAATGTGTAATATACTTCATCAAAACAATGTATGAAAGTGAATAAGATGTCTTTTTCCTTGGGTAAAGAGTGATAAAATCCAAAATATTATAATGGTGGTGAGTCTTTCATGGTGTGACCATGGCCAAAAAATTATATACCCAAAATTAATGAATCATAATTGATTCTATTATGAATAAAAAATCCTTGATATACACTCCTTAGAAAATTCTTTAATAGAGAACCATGTAAAATCAATATGTTATGTTCTTGATTTATATTCATAAATAGCTATTAATTATTTTAGTGAAACCATGAAAGAGAATATTTAAGAATCATTTTGAAAAAAAATCCTTCAAATATGGGACCAAGATCCTAAATAAATATAAATATATTAGAGGAAGATTTTAATTTATCCAAATCCCTAATTCACCCCCTCTTAGATTATCCTGGGTTATATAAAGTGGTATCATAGATTAAATGTCTATATTTAGATTACATTCTCAAAATACATAATTAGAAATTTTGAATAATTGATTCAATGATGTAGCATCCATTTTTCAGAGGAACTAATACTTTTTTATTTGAAGAAGGATGATCAAATGTTTCAATTAGAATCTGGAAAGGAGTTTATAAAGTTTATTCGATGATATATTTAGATGACTACACATAGTTAGAGATTGAGTAATATTTAAACGGACAAGATTATGAATACATATATTATTGATGAGTATTAGATGAAAAATACTCATTGTACCACCCGGATTGAATCTTATAAGGTCCTAGAATTAATTTGTGGAAAAAATTAAAATTTAAATGAATTTTTTTATTCAACCACAAAAGTAGGATTCCAAACCAGAAAATATAAGAAACTAATGGACAATATTGGTGATTAATCCCTTATACCAAAGGGTATGAAAAGGTAAGGAATAAGAATGATAATATGGTGATATACCTCCAATTGGGATGGATGGAAGTATTATGTAAATAAGAGAAGTGTAAGAGTTCATAATAAATATCAAAGAATAAGACACAATGATTAGATGTTTAAATTTCATATTTGAAGAATAAAATCATATGATTGATAAATTTTAATAAGAAGTTACCATCTTTAAAGGAAATAAACTCATGGATCCATTTGGTGATGAATATCATGAAAGGTAAATATTGATAGTATTTAATTATTAATATTAACCACATGTGTTTAATGATAATGTTGAAAAGAAGAGATGGAAGTTGTCTTAATATAGGGAATTATGGAGGAATCCAATAAAGGAGTGGAAATAATTTCTAATTATGAAATTGCAGAATGTATATGATGTGACCAAGAGAAAATCCATTCCTTCCAAACTTATATAGATCAATTTTATGTCAAGTGGGAAGTTTACTATAAAATCATTAAATCTTTGTAGAAGGAAAAAATTAGATGGATAGAGTATAGGTCTCATATAATATAGATATAAATAATATTAGTACTAATATGGAGGAACAAATTGACTTACATGGATAAAATGGATAATTAATCCCAAAATAGATGGATATATATAAAGAATTAAAAAAATTATTATCCCACTCAGTACAAAAAATTGTTTAGAGGAGGAAATATGG
The DNA here is from genome assembly GCA_963277665.1 of Viscum album. Lineage (NCBI taxonomy): Eukaryota > Viridiplantae > Streptophyta > Magnoliopsida > Santalales > Viscaceae > Viscum > Viscum album. Next base: position 285,294,358 of record OY728147.1, read on the forward strand.
AAAAGAAGTCAAATATAGGTTGAGGGAAATGAGTACTCAACTAAAGTAAAAGGATGTGTAGATCAAAGAGTTAGATTAAAATCTAAAATCATTAAAAAGGAATGAGATGATGGATATTTACATCATGGATCCTCAATATGTTATATGAACAAAAGTATCGATCAAGTATTTTTATGTAAATTATCATCTCCTACTATGTCTGAATGTCAATTATCTCAGAGGAATGTATCTACACAATGATACAATTGTAGAAAATCATGAAATACTATGACTGTATGTATAGAATCCTAAGAGATAAATGGTGAAATGAAAATAGCTACTTGAATATCTCAAATGAAAAATAACTAAATGATGTATGAATTTAATTGGAATAATTTTATTTGTATTATCCTCGATCACATGGAGATACATTATAGTAGACTTGAATCATGGGAAGTCATATGAAGGACCTCGATGACATTATATTTTCACAAGAATTTTAAAATTCTAATTATTTAATTTATTATAATATTATATGATAATAAAAATATTTTAATTGTTAGTTATTATTTGCGGGTAAATATTAATTTGGAAATAAATTTTTAAAAATGAAATAAAAGATTTTAAATTTAAATTCTTTTCTTGTTTTAGTTTTTATGTGTACCTTACCCATCTTTTTGTTGGTAAATGGGAGTTGGTCAAAAAATGGGCCAGTGGGCTATCCACCAACCCATGGCGTATAAATACTCATAGTATGCCTAATAAGGGGCCTCTGCCAAGAAAAACCATAGGGAGATCCTACAACATGCAAATGGAAGAGCATAGCCAGTGCGTTCAGTGCATTGGATCATACTAACTTATAGGTGATGGGTCCACAAGGTGGTTGGAGAGGCGTCTCAATGGTAGAGGGAATAAAATGACATTATAGGGAATTATCTGAAAACTATCCAAATTGGATGGTAGATAATGGGATGATTTAACTTATATAGTGAAGTGTAACCACCCACAATGTTGATGTGAAATGTGTAATTCTTGATTAGTATTTATAAATATCAAAATGCTATCATCTAGAGCCATCGACATGTCATGTACCTAAAACATTACCAACATATCTATACCTTATATCATCACTACATCAGCAAGGTCCTTCATGGCTGATGAATAGATCTTCGTAATCCCAATAGATTTTCAATCCCCCTACACTAAAAGAATTTACATTATAGTGTAGCTGATAAACAAGATCGAACCAACTGATGGTGTTGTTCCATGGTCCTAATGCTATAACATAGATCTACGAGACTAATGTTGGAAGTATTATCCTATTCTATAATAGAGAATGTTGAACCATGGCCACTATTGGCCCAAGAAAAAAGCTACGTCATATCTATAAGGTAACATTGTAGTTGACCTAGAGTAAAAGAGGCATCCATTCACTTTGACTAAAGTATTCTCCTACACCATGGATGCACCAAATAATATAGTAGCATGGATATAAAACATGGGATAGGTTACAATGTAGTCACCACTGCTACACTACAAGATATACATTCACATCCAAAGATAGCACCATAGAGCTTCATCATGCATGTCGTTTCTCTATGTTACCTACCATCCTCAAGTACTCAATGTTATCGGGCTATTTACATGAACCATGCATGCATTGGGGATTTTAAATAGAAATATAATTTAGGGGTGTGGTGCCTTATACGAATCAGTCATGACACTCCACAAAAGAAAGAGTTTGACAAAATATTTCAAATAAATATTACTCTTTCACACATTCTGTCATTAGATTATATTTAGATGAATTCAAAATTGACCTATAGGAAGAGTGTCTAGACAATTATAGTGAAGAAAATCACAAGGGTGATGAAAATTTTAAAAACACAGAATAAGTTGGAGATTGAATATGGTCTCACTGCCTATAAATAAGAGGAGAGGTCTATCAATCGAGAGAAATATTGACCACGACCATAAAAAATATCTCTAGAATATAAGGGGGTTCCACTTCTAACATAATGAAATGACGTAGGAGGTAAGAGGGATATATCAATTCTGTATTCAATGTAAGAGTGAAAGATAAGGACTATCGTTATCCATTATGTTTCATTATTTAGGACTCTCATTTTTCTTTTCATTATGATTTTTGCGCTGTAATTGAAAATTCATATGTCAGTGTGAATGTTTAATGCATCTATTTTCACTTTTTTGAAACTATATTATTTTAGATACAACCATCTTCTCTTTTTCCCATTAACATAATTTATTTATACAAATTGATAGATTAGACATGAATAATTATGTATTCCTTGGATAGGTGAGTTGATAAATAGGATGAGTATGAATCTTAATTAATATCACCTTAAATTAAATAAATCATTTTCCACGAATATTTCTGGGAAATTGAGGATAATTATAGGAAGAACCTCAATGTATCTAAGGTGAGTGGGAGAGGATGATTTAAACATAACTCTGCTTTACATTTTTTGAATAAAACCATAAATCTAAATTAGTTATAGGAAACCATGCAAGTGGAGCTTGTTGATTTTGATAGTACAAGTTGGGTTGATAAAAAACTCATGCTACCAAACAAAATCTGACACATAATGGATTTTTATAAACAAAAATCCTTAATATCAACTCTCTTCCCTTAATCATTTTCTAATTATTGATTCAGTCCAACCATCACATCAATCATGCAGTTTAGTAAATTTTAGTTTTAGATTAATTGTGAAAAATGTAAATGATATTGAATACTTATAACCCTTTTCCTCATGGGATCGACCCCATAAAACAAGTATTATTCACCATAGTAGTTTTAATCATTAGGTTAAATTTAATATTTATTTCGATATCCATGATTAAGAATGAAACTCTTGGGAAACATCAAAACTGGAACTATTTATAGGGAATAATCATTAATAAATTCAATATTTACACAAGTTATTTCATTATCGCTTTTCAATTTTCTCATTTTAGACTTGGTTTGTTTAATTATTTTTACATAATGGGTTTATCGGTTTTTAGATTTAGTATTAGAGAAAATGAAATCCCACATATAAATGGAAAATGAGATAACCAATATCTCATAGTGAATTAATGAATTGAAGGGGAAAATATAACACCAATAATGGTAGAATAAAGATACATGTGGGAACAAAAATCGCACCCAAGACTAGAAGAGGAACTCCTAAGCGTGCAATATTAGTTTAAAGATCTAAATTAACTACATTAAATCATGACCAATGTACCTTAGTTGAACAGTGTAAGACACTTCCTCATGCTCATTTTGAAATTTTGTTGGGTAACACCCATACACATATTGAAGAGGAGGATAATGTGGGCATAGAATAAGTATCATTATAATAAAAAGAAGATAAGGAAATTGGGGAAGTTGAATTATTGGTTAACATGCTTCATAAAATGGAGGAAGTACATTTAGACCATTTTGTATTAGAGGACCGTCTAACATCAACCAGACTATATCTAAAAGAAGAAGAAAAATAAGAATATGAGGAGGGGAACCAATACTATATTGGATTTTAATTTTTCTCCATATATTACTATTTACTAGGTCATATTTACCTCTCTTAATGATGAAAAATAATGAGGCGTCGCTTTTGAAAATGAAGTGATGAATGTATAATTTTATGGAAAAAACCAAAAAATAAGACCAATAGGGGTGGTATAAATAATGGACCACCCATGATATTTTACTCCAAACATTGGGGATGCACAACACTTCTTACATTACTCAAAATGAAGAATAACTACTTTCAAGATGGAGGAATAGTACAATTGCTACATGAAACTCACAATAAAGACAAAATTATTCAATATGAGATTTTTATCTCCACACCCTACTCATATTATATGATATAATAGGAATAGTCAAGAATGAAGACCTTAATATACGTTTTTAGGAGGGAACATGAGTTTTTTTATTATTTTTATTAATAGTTTTGGATTTAATTTTATATCTAGTGAAAACCAATCCATAATTTATGAATGTTAGTTACATAAACATTTTATTTTCATTATTATGATTTCATTGGAATGTCTATAGAGAACAATGTGGGATATACATGAGTAGAAAATATTCAAATGTCCATGGGAGTATGCATTATGTTTTAGTATTTATATTTAATTTACAATATTTTCATTAATTTATTTTTTTAGATATAATGGTATAAATGTCTGGGCATAAATAATATTTTATTAAATTTTTTACCACCGATTCTTAGAGTTGTTAGGTGCCCTGAGATTCGATTTTTTAATCTTCATGTTGACACAATAAAACAAGTAAGATAGATAAATTGAGTGATTAGATTGAAACATAGTAATTTTAAATTAAAATATCATGGATTGTTTTTCATTGTGATCAGTTGTTGTTGAAAATTACCTTTCATCATTCATGATTATAGTCTCAGATATTAATGTTGAATAAATTTTTATTATGACACATTCCATGAGTGATTGAATTTAATTACATGATCATATTCATGAGAGGTTTCTAATCAAATATTAGCATTATTTAATAGTAAATTTCTTATTTGAACATCATAAATGTCAAATTCTAGAAATTGGATATAGATATTATCAAAAAAATTATCGTAAAAATTCATGTAAAAATGATTGAGTTATTTTTGTTTTATTTATACATTATCTTTGAGACCAATATAACATTATTCCTATTTTTATCACATAAATAACACGAATGGATTTTTTTGGAATACCAAAATTTTAAATCAATTTATCAATTTCTACCATTACCATATTGTTTTTCTGATGTTCAAAGTTCAAGTGGGTAGAGGATGTAATAAGGATTTCATAGAAAATGCTTATAAATCTTTGCGAGAATATGTTGCAGGTGTCTAACTGGACTTTGTAAAAAGGTTCATGTCAAACATTATTTTTTATTATTCACCCCTCTAAAAGAATAAAATAAAAAAAAGAAAGGAAAAAATGTTGATTGAGTTGTGTAGAGTAAAAAATAACAACCATTATACCAACAATTTTTATCATTTGGGGTTTAGTGATGGATGTGATATTTCTTCTTGCTCAATTTTACATGATTGATTTTTTTTAAAAAAATATTAAAATTAGATAGGAAGATCATTATTTTGTGCTTTTATAGATCATAGACTTATTTGATTATGGTATATGGATAAATATATCAATTTTGGAAGAGGATATTTTCATTTTTTACATTTTTTATCATTATTAACACATAAGGGTAAATAAACTTTTGAGATTAATGTTTTATTAAATAATTTCACACCATCACTAGGGATCAGATTCATTTCATAATATATTTCAAAGAATTTTTTATTTTTAGTTATACTTATCTCTACTAATAGGAAAAATTGGATCATTTTAATATTTTAAATTTTGGTTTATATACTCAAGGTATGAGTAAAAATTATAATTTAATTTTACAATGAGTGGTGAGTGAAGAAAAATATGGTTCAGGTAAATTAGATCATGGAATGTAAATAATGATGAATTGAATGAGAATAAAGGAGGGATGATAAGTGCCATCATTTTTCAATGGTATGTTCAATTACATTATTTCCAGTGATGTGTTGAAATTTTTTCTTATGTGAAACATTAAAATTATCATTCCCCCATCAATAACAAATTGATCAAATTAATTTTTAATTTAAAATATTGGTATAACGGAGGTTTCGTTTATTAATTCTTGGAGGAAGTTTGTACTTGCAGACAATCATTTTATAAGTTTGTTGGATTTTATGAGTTCATACTTTTATTATAATTTTAAAATATTATTTGTTAGATTTATGATATATTGTTATATAATACCCATATTTTAATTATTAGTTAACATTTGTGTGTAATTATTAATTAGGAAGAACATTTTGAAATAAAAATTCAATTTTAATTCAAAATTTTAATTTTATAATATTGTATTGGTATAATGTATGATTTTTTCTAGGAAATGGGTACTTTCATAAAAAAATGTGCAAGTAGTATATCCCTTAACCTATGAGGAAACATGACACAATGTATACCTAAGACGGGTTCATTGACCAATCCAACCTACAAGGAGATCCCACAACATGACAAAAGAAGAGCATACTTTGTGAGAGCTATCTCAAAGAAGCATACTAGAATGTGGGACATGGGTCCACACACTAGTTGTATTAAAGCATCATAGAAATGAATAAGCTCATGAGACCATAGGTAATCCTCTAAACCCAATTTTACTTGATGGATGGCTAAGGGATGATTCAATTTTTTTTATAGTGTGAAACCACCCCCAACATCTTTGTAGGAAACATAACACTAGATTACTGATCATAAAACAAATTCCATTGTCCCAATCCATTTTTTTGTGATGTACCTTAATAAGAAAACCCAACCAAGATATACCATAGTCCATTACCACCACACTATGGGTTTCCATGGATGATGAGTATAGCTCGAGATTCCCATTGGATTTTTCCCCATTAATCCACATGCTTCACAATTGGGGTATAGTTGACATTGAAGGCCGAACCAGTTCATAGTGATATGTTGTGATCTTGATTCTATTCCATAGCTTTATAATCCTAGGGTTGGAAAGAATAACCTAAACCATAATGGATAATGTGATACCAGGGTCACTTTTTTCCCAAGAAAGAAGCTACGTCATAGTTAGAAGGTTGAACTATAATATCATGGATTAAAATATGTATGAAGTTACTATGGTGTAAGAATTATCTTGTACCATTCTTTCACCCAATAAGAAATTAACATAGAGAGAATAATCATGAGAGTTTACACCAAATTCACCAAAAATACGCCACAAGCCACACATTCCCATGAAAGTGTTTCGTCATAGATCTACATCACCCTCATTGTAGGGTTTTGTTACCTATAAAATTTTTGTTCCCACTGTTATCTAGATATCCACAAGAACCATTAATGTTTCAAGGATTTTAAAATGAGGATAATATTGTGGGATTTCTACTAGGAATGAGTCAATACACTCTACAGAAGAAGGATTTTGGCCAAATAGTTCAAATTTGGATGACTTGATTTTCCTACTCAATATCATTAAATGATTATGAGATGAATTCAAATAAGTTTTGGAGGATGAGTTTATGAATGTTTCAAGTCATGAAAAACCTAAGAGGTAAGAAAGTACTAAAAAATATTTAGTAAATTTTAGAAGGATTTGCTTCTTATAAATAAGTGTGGAGATGAATAAACTAAGAGAGGGTAAGACTAGGACCAAGAAAAAAATTCAATAAAACTATAGGGATTAAAATAATAACATATGAGTTTGACATAGGTGGTATGTGGGATACCTATATCCCACATCAAAAGAAATAATATAGGAGAAGTACCACCATAAATCGCATAACTACATTCATTGGGACAAACATTTTTCTTTCTATTTGGATTTTCATTTTGTAATTTTAAATTCATATTTCAGTGAAAAATTTATAATCATATATTTTAACCTTTTTCATAGAACTTTTATTTTAGACATAACCATCTACAAATTTCCTTGAAACACGTTATATTCATGCCAATTGAGAGATTATCAATGACTAAATTTGTATTTATGTGAAAGGTGAGTTTATAAATAGGATGAGTATGAAACATAATTATTAAAACTTTATATTAAATGAAACCATATCCTCTTGTTATATAGAAAAATAAATTAAATTAAAAGGAAAACCCTCAATGTGGTTAATAGGAGTGGGAGATTAAGATATGACCTTAACTCCTCCATCGATTTTGATATTAATGACGATTCATCTAAAATATTTATATAAAATCTTAGAGGGGTGCTGATATATTTAGATAGTACTAGTTGAGGCTAAAAAGTAACACTAGTTACCCCATGAAATATCATGAAGAATGGATTATTCTGAAAAACCAACCATGATATAAAATCACTTCCCTTCATCCTTATTTTCAATTTTACTAGTCAAATAATAACATCAATTAGGTTGTTTAGGTATTTTAGTTTTTTTAATTATGAAAAATATCGATGCTATTGAATACTTATAACCATTTTCCTAATGGGATATGTCCCATATTACAACTATCCAACACCATATTAATCAATGTAGTAAGGAATATTTAAATTATTATTTTGATATCCCCATGAAAAAAATACAATCTCAGGAAACATTTGACCTAAACCCTTATAACTTATAAGTAATGATTTTTTTACAAAAATAAATCATATTAACCTAGAGAAGAATTTTACTAATTTATAATAAAAATAAAAAACACAATAAAAGTTGTAACAAGATCATAATATGCTACACTCACATTAAACCCCTTGTAAAGAAATAAGGGAAATCTATAATAGAAATATGGAGACTACTCTAACTGTGGGTAAAAAGTATATAAACCCAATGAATGAATGATCATCAAATGAAAAGGTTGAGGTGGATATTTTGAATATTAAAAGTGGAATTCATTAGGAATTCAATGGATTTTTCTCATGTTATACCACAAGAGGATAAGTGTGGGAATGTGAAATATCTCTCCAAGGGAGGAGAACGAGTGTGAATAAGAAAAATCATAATAAGATTATTACACACAAAATGATGATTGATAACATGAATAAAGAATGATTAATCTTATTTCTAGAACAAATGTAATTATAGAGGAAGATTAAAGATTAATAGAAGTTTCTTATGTTCTATTGAAAATAATCTAACGAAAAGAAACAAAATTTAGACAATAATGCATTCAAATATAATGTTTTTCTTCTAGTTCCATATAAATAAGCACAACATTAAGGTCTTTATGGGAAGATATAGGTAAAGGAATTGTGGATCAAAACCAACCACATTCTACATCATGAGGATGTTGGAGGTACTCTTCTAACTATGTGTTAAATATTTATAATATGTAGTGGTAGTGTTAATGTCTCAAGGGAGAGATATGATCCATGGGGATTATATGAAATTAAAATAGAGATGATCAATTAGTGAAGTCACAAATATTGCAATTATTAATTGGTATTGGGAGTCAAAATGTGGTATCAAACACTTTATTTTCAAATTCCATATATGAATTTCATATATTTAGTGGACTAATTTCAAACAATGTAGTGGCCAGATATGAAGTGAAATGGTGTCAAGGATTTATCAAAATAAACTAGTATCGTAATGTGCAATCTATTAGTAAAAAAGAGAGACAAATCCATTTCACATGTGGTATATAACTACTAGAATAGGGATTAGAAATTTTTTTAAAAGAAGAAATATTTTTTATTCTTTAATTATTATTTTTAATAATATAAAAATGTGGTTTTATATAACCAATTTTAGGATACCTTGAAGATGCTGGATGAAAATGGTATTTCCATTAAATGAGTCTCTATTCTAAAAATGACTCAACATATGATGATAAATAAAGAAATTTATGTGTATTTGGTGTTGAGTTATCAATTAATGTTCAACATTATATATGAAAAAGTATATTTCATATGAATAAGTTACATGTTCATCATGTGGTATCATGAGTGTTTTAAAAAAGAGTAGTATCAATTGATCTTATTTTTAGTATTTCTGACATGATTTTTCTTTATCACTTATCTTATAATGGTTTTTTTGTTAGTTTTATAGACATCACATGATTTTTTATGTCATAAAATAGTCAAGAAATTAACACATATGTTAGAATGTGAGTGACATGGAAAACATTGAGTTTGTTAATTTAGACACTGGTTTCCTATAATAATTTTCGATTATGAAGTCTTTAAGGTTTTTTTCTAGATCTAATTACATGTGGAAAATTAAATAATTGGAATTAAATTCTTGAACAAAGAATATATATATTGAAAGAAGAAATGGATTGAATATTGTGAATAATTTATAAAAAATATATTGAAAAAACCAAAAAACATTGTGGTGGAAATTGAGATCAATTACTCATGTTCTAAGGATACTGAATATGTTTATAGAAATGAAGCCTAAGTAAAAGTAAAGTGGGGCTCTAAAAAATTAAATTCCTAATATAATAGTATTAAAATCTATCTTTCTAGGGGAGATAAAATATATGTTTCCCAATAAGTGGTGTCAGTGTTGAGAGCTCTCATCAAGGGGGAGTTACGGTTGAACTGGAGAAACCCTTTTTTAGGGAGAAAACATGAAGATAAATTTTGGATACAGGGGACCGCTTTCATTTTGTTGAAAAGGGGGAGTGAGATGAGTTCACCATAAATCAATATAATTTTTTGGAGATTTTACATAAAAATAAGATTATAATTTATAGAAGTGTTGTTAATAACATTCAGTGGTTGGTGAGAATTTCGGAACTAATATTTTTTGTGTTGTATTATTAAAAAATTTGGATAAATTATTTACAAACATTGAATATATAGTGATTTGAGGTTTTTTATTGATGACTAGATGAGGATGTTCATAGTTAGTGCTGGTTGAAAAAAATAGTAATACATTGATATATCTATATGTTAAGGACATGTTTTGTGGCCCAACAAACATTCATGGAAGGGATATTTATATTTATGGACCATTCATGGTCAATTTTTATTTTTTTAAAATATGGATGGTGTGTAAGAGATATATTTTGGATGAATATTCAATAGTTTTGATTATTTAGTAACTGAGGTCTAGATGAAACATATCACTCTAATTCTGGTTACAAATGAATCACTTTCAAATAACATGATAGAATCTCAAATATTTTCATGATAAATTGAACGATTTGACATTTCAAAATTAATTTTTAAATAGTGTCATCTCAAATAGTTGGCCAATTTTTTGGGCATACAGAACAGTTGGTTTTGGTGGTGTTTGGTGATGTTTTATTGGTGTAGGAATGATTTCAGAGGACATGACAAATAGTTTACAAAGTCATATATGGGGTATATATGGAAGATAATTTTAAATGGTTATTCTTGGATGGAGAGAAATGTTTCCCTTAAAAATAAATAAAAGACTCACATATCCAATAACACATCTATAATATGTTAGTATGTTGTTTATTAATGAACCATGTGATTGTAAGGTGATTAATTTTATCCACCATGATGTTGTGGTATGTAGTGTCAGAGTATCGATTCAAGAAAAGAATTTAAATCATATGTGTGGTAGCCTAAGGTGTACATTATCACTAATAAAATCACATGTACAAATAGTTTATTTTATTCATGGACTATAAAGTTAAGTATTTTATCCAAAAAGGGTGGACTCGGTTGTGAAGAGTAATTTTTATAAGTTCCATGATGTGTAATTTGAAGGGGAATATTTGTAATTATAAAGGTTAAGAAAGTTTCCTTTGTTATTTTTCTATAAAAGCCTCACTGGTTTTTTTGGATAAGAGTGTTTGACTCAGGTTGGATCCTAAATGAAGTATCCTAGTTTATTCATGTCCCAATTTATGGACAAGGAATAGGGAACCATGTTATATAAGTGAAAATAAATGGTAGTATCGATCGATCATAGTTTACTAAAATAACATATGAGACAAGATACAAAATAATAAAAAAATGATTCAAGAACCATGATAGAAAAATAATAACCTAATGAAACCTACAATCAGAAAAGGTAGACCAGTATGAATTAGAATACTAAGGGGGTCTCCAATGATAATGTGATATCTTCAAGGATGGGATATGTTGTTCATCAAGAATAATGATATCATATATTGGGATGGAAATATTCCTCAATGTGCATGTTTTAAAAGAAATCATGGATCCTTGACACTTTCTAGTAAGAGCGTGAAACAAAAGGGTATATTTCTATGAAATATACATTAAATTTGTTTCCTATATAGAAAAAAGATAATCTCAAATATGAAAGAGAATACAACTGACTAAAAAATTGGAGGTAAATTATCCTACATTACAGTTGATAGATTTATCCAACTATATAGAACCTGATTCAATTAAAAACATCCTTGGGAAATATATTTTAATCCAAATATAGCATGGAGGTAGGCAATAGCCTCTGCCTTATAAGACGTTTGGGATTCACATTTTTTAGCCGACGAATATAGGAAGAAACCTTTATTATTATGTTCAGTCGTATAAATCCCCATATATCGACAAAAAATGAAGTATATATGATTACAAATCCCTTCATTGGTTGGGTGAAAACTGTAAACTCAAGATTGGTCCTAGTTTGACATAGGAATGAGATATTAATCTTCTGAAAATTAATCTATAATTTAACCCTTCTTGGACCAAAGGGGTCTAGTAGAGGAAATCATATAAAGCTGGTATTTTTTATCTTTAATGGTGTGATCTAAATTAATCAAACCCCCCATCATGGATTATGATATTCCATAAGACCATGATTCTCTAAGATATAGTTAGATAAATTAAACCAAAAGAGTATTTTCTACCATTGGGTTCAAAATCATACCGCCAATAAGTACAGTGATCAATCCAAGTCGTCACTTGAACCATATTTGGGTGAAAATATCATGAACATATAAATTACCGAAACGTTTTGAACCAAATAATAGTCATTTAGTATTTTATCAATCATTTAATAGACTTTATTAAAGAGGACACATGTATAAGGATATTGGAAATCAAAGTTAGGTAGGGAATCATAGGTAGAAATAAAATTATTAATTAATCTTCAAGAGAAAATTAAGAGATTGGTGAAAGTATAGTTATTCCAAAAAATGTTTCCACAACTCTATCCGTAGTTCCTTTCAAAAATTCAATTTTATGAAACCTTAAAAATGTAGATAGTGAGATGATTTGTAGCTGTAAAAATCATTAAGGGTAAAACATCATGAGATTAGGATATGGGCTTCCTAGTAGATTAATGTTGGATCATCAAATATGTAATGTATGTTTTCATTATGAATTTGTTACTAGGATTTAAAACCATAAAAATCATATAAAAAGTATTAATCATGTAGTTTTTGGATAATATTTATGTGTTTCTTATTCACATCGATTTTCTAAGGCCACATAAACATTTATTTTATAAAAAAATTCAATTCCTTTTTGGGACAAAATCAGAGTCTAAATAAAACAATTTATCCATATTTAAATTAGGAATATGATATGTGTACTTGGGGTAGGGTGAAACAAATTATATTATGTAATTAATGGAATAAGTATTGATATGACCAATGATTATTTTCCTCCCACTGAGAGAAATTTATTCGAAAACTTAGATTATTTCATATCAATCTGTTCAAAATGAGGGATAATGTGATAATTATATGTTGTTATAGATGATAGAGGTAATCCTAGATAAGGAATTGGTTGGTGGGATTGACACATACGAAAAATAGGTATTATGACTCTAACATGATTTGAAGGGAGTTACATCCCACTATAAATTTTCTTTTAGAATAATTGATGGTGAGATCAGAAGCATTCTGAAGCTTGAGTAAAAAATCCATGAGGTTCATAGTGGATATATATTCTTCCTTAGTACTTAAAATAACACCATATGTATACTCCATATGATTAATAGTGTGAAAATTTATAGGAGTTCAAATTTTTTTAAGGATTCCCTAATTGAAGAGATATGATAATCCTCTTTCATAGTCTTATAATCCAATAATCAAAATAATATGGGACAAAGGATCTACCTTCTTAATTCTATAAGTTAGTTGTAATAACCTGATATGGATTCCCTTGAATAAAATAGATATCATATAAGAGGAAAATTATTTCTTCATGACCATTATAAAATGAGAGTAAAATCCATATTTAGATAGGACTTCAAAGGGAAATTCCTAAGATCTGGGTTTAATGGTTTTTATAGTTCAAACATAAAAATTAAGTTATGTCCTAAAATTTTTATGATTAATGAGTTATATTATCACATTTACCATGAGAATATTGTCTTGAATATGTTTATTTTTGAAGAAACTAGCATACTATTTAGAGATTATATAATCTAGAAGGGAAGTGAGATGGGCTAGGATGACTAGATTGAGAACATTTATATTTAAAATAAAAAGATAAACAGGAATAATATAATTAAAAATAATAGGATTTTTTGTTTTGGTAATGAGGTAGATAAATGAGCTTCTCCCTATGAATGGAATGGTATTGCCTATGAGGAAATCATTAGTTTTAATTAAAATTCCTTTGTTGATAATGTCCAAATAGTTCTTAAAAAGGATACCATTAGAACCATCAGGGTTGGGGAACTATAAGAGTTGGAGTCTAAAATAACTTATTTAAGCTAATATGGGGTCATTAGTTCTATCAGAGCAACATTTTCATTGTTATTAATAATATTAAGATTTAAATAGGTGATATTAGGGTCTCTAACAACTAGAAATGCCCTAAATAAATCCAAAAAATAATGTTTTGGCCATTCATTTCAAGGAAACAATGTTTTAAGTTATGTTTATAGCTCAATATTTTATCAGTCTAATGGTATATAATTTATTATTATTTATAAAATGATCTTTAAAAACATGGTGTCGATGTCCTCCTATTTATTCCATTAAATACAACATTCCTATCTTTTAAATGATTATTCATTTTTTATGTTTTGAAGTAGATTATCCTAAATGTGGTTTAGGGTCTCTAATTTTAGGATTCTAGGGGAGGAGTATTATATAGACTCCAGACATTGGATTTAATCTTTGAGTAAGGAAATCTCTTCAAAAACATTTCCCAAAATTCAGATAATCCAAATCCTAATAGAAAATGCTTTACATTCTAGTTTCTCTAAAAATCCATGCCCACTAGAACAAGCAGTCAAAGGCCCCCTACAAGATTGTACAGTATATAGAAATATATCATAATTAATCTACATATTAAATAATGGAAATAGATTCTTGGATTTTTATTAGTCTAAAATGATATTGAGAATGATTGGGGTGTGGTATGAGGAATTACGAATAAAATATATCGCCTTAAAGTTATCCTAGAAATCCCATAAATAGTAAATAATCAATAATATATCAATTTTATATTAAATCATTCCATTAGTACTTTTACAGTCCAATTTTCAATGATTTTATGTACATGTAATGTCAATAATATTTTTGGATGAAATAAAATTATTAAAGACTTTGACCATAAAGAAATTAATATAATGAGAACCTAAACACTCTGATGTGTTTCTAAAAATGATAAAGTCCCCTAATAGAATATTATTAGGTTTAATAATTGGGGAAGAGTTGAATAATTTATTCCATAAGTCCTATCTTTCTGCTCTCATATATTTATCATGCACCACACTCCAGTTAAAATCATAGTAGTTATTAGGAGCAACGACTCTACGGGGAAAAAATTGTGGGTCATCAGCTTCAACAATAATAAAAGTGTGGGAGTCCCAAAATATCCGAATCTTGGTGTATACATTTCATGTAGCACTATGTTAACCTAATTTGTGATAAAAATCTAAAAAAATATCTATCATGGGTTCTAAAATAGTAAAGAAATTATGCTATTTGGATTTAACCGAGCACCTAGTTCTTTTAAAAGTTAATTGGATACCCTGAAAATACATATAAGATAATGGAACATTAATTACCAAATGAAATCAATATTTTCTAAAAAGGAAACCTTGGGGTACCTATTCATTATTATTTTACAGGATGGCATAATATTTTTTACTATTAAATAGGGGGTTTCATGGGAAATATTTTCCATATATTTAAAAATGAAAATTAATCCATGAAATAGGTTTCATAGAGCATGTATATGAGGACCAGTATGTCATTTCAATTCTAAAATCTAGGTTCTTTGAGTTTGATTATATATGGTTTATTTTGTGATGGTAGTGCATAGAGGTGGATTACATGAAGAGTATAGCATGGTCTTAAAAGAGTAGTTCACAGTCTGTGAGGTAGAGTACATGGTGGAAAGATTTAACTATTGAGGAGACTTCATGATGTTTGGTGTGATGTATGAAAAGGGTATTGCATGGTTCACCATGTTTTTATCAAAAGGATGATGTTAGACTATGTAGGTGGTATATGATGTTGTGTATGAGGTCAGTTAAGTGAAGCTCATGGTGTCTATAGTTTTTAGGTTATGATTTATGATATGTATAGTAACATTACATATGGAAGATTCATTAAGATATATTCACATGAATATTACATGTGAGAGTTCTAATAGTTATGAAGTATATTATAGCATTTTAATCAATTCCATTTTATAGGAAGAATATTTAGTGTCAAAACAAATTCTAGTGTCTTTTTTAATTGAATAAGACGAATGAAACCAGATAATATTATTATAAAATTATACCCATTTTGATATAAAAGTTCCACTATTTTGATTTTGTGGAAGAAAATGAATGAAAAGTAATGTTACATAGTTGATCATACCTAGAATTGAAGAAAGATTACACTGTAAAAAAAAGAATAGTACTATGATCCAAGATGAAAACAAAGTGTAATACTTGATAGAGTTATACCATCATGGTTGTTATCTATTAGAGATACCTACAAGTCTATTAATTGAGGAGGATCCATCACTGAAGAAGTCTATGAATGTGAATAAGAGTTCATGCACCTTATGTAAGGAGTTCCCAAAGAAAAAATCTTGTAAATGAAATGACCTGGGAATTAAGTTACCATTGAAAAGTAATTTATGCACAAAGTATGTGTTAGAGTGGATTCTAGTTTGATTGAAACATATTTGGAATATGCCCATTACAGTACCCCTTTGTAAGTAAATATTAAAAATCCATGTTTTATGTGCCTGATTTACTTTCCAATATATCTAATACTTGTTTCGTGAGCCTATGAGAGAGATTATTCAAGAAACCACTTGAACACAGTTCTTAAAAATATGGGAAAAATATCCTAAATAAAGATAAATATATTAATGGGAATATTTTAATTTGGATAACACCATGATTCACCACCTCAGGGTGTCTTGATGTACAAAAAAAATCATTTCAAGAATAATTATTCTCATAAACCCTTATAATGCTAAAGAACAATTCCAACATAGAACTTATTTTACAGGGTTTAATATTAATAATTTTATAAAATAATTGAGTAAAATCCATTGTTTTGAGCCATCACCTAGTTTATGTAAGGGAAAAAATATCCATAATATTTATTCATTTAGTGATTTCTTTCAATAGTGAGTCCATATTTCTAGAGTTAGAGTTATGAAGATTAAAAATATTTTAAATAAATTTATGCATATTATTTTTTGGTATGTGGAAAAACTTTTTTCATCACATAATGACGTACCTATGTTTGGCCAATTAACATAGAAAAAACCAACCTCATTTAATTGTAATACTAATTCATTTTAAGTTGAAAAGTTGATGAAATTCCTCAAAAAAATATTTCAATATTTTAGGATTAATAAAAGTATTGGACCCATTGGAAATATATAGAGGGGATGTGAATTGAATTTATAGTAAAAAACTAATACAATGATTCTAAATTTTAAATAACCTTAATTTAAAAAATACTCATTCATAAATATAACATATATTAATAATTATTTACTTTTAAAGATCTTAGTAAAGGCTTCACGAAATACTAGTTAAAAAATTGGTATTATAATTACAATTCCAATAATTTTATAGACAAAAAAGGAAATTTAAATATGACAAATAAATGAAAAATATTAGAGTATATTTTATATTCATAATTATTAAAACAAAGATTAAAAATTGGAATATTTTAAAGTTAATTTAAAAAATTATTAAATAGAAACACATAACACATAGTAGAATTATATAATAGGTTAGCACAAAGTTAGATACTAGTCTTATCTACTTGATAGAAAGACCATATCAATCTCATTTATTTGTGTTTAGTTATTAATGTACGACCTAGATCCACATTTATAAAAAAAAATACACATAATGTCGTATTGGCCATAATAAGAATCATTCCTAGTTATATGTGGGATAAAAGATGAAAAAAGAGAAAGGGATTATTAATGTACTGATATTTATAGTACATGAGAACTTATAAGTAAATTTATAGAAAAAATTGAGCACTACTCAATATGTTAGATAAAATTAGTGAAACAATTATGGGAAGTATAAAGTGGCTTTATGTATAATTAAATTCTTGTAGATTCGCAAGTTCCACCTCCTTGGATGATAATATGGTATGAAAGAAATGTATTTTATAGTCAGTTTTTATTTATTCCATTTTTTTTCAATGTCATCCATAAAAAAGTATTGTAGTGTAGGTGAATGAATTTTTTTAAATAAAAGAATCACATGCACCACCCTTTTTCATAATCATGTAATACGTATATTTAAGGAGTCATATATAAATATTATCCATTGAGAAATTATAATTATTGTATTTTAGGGTATTAAATACTTTGATAAGTCTCATTAAATTCCAAAAATGTTTTTTAGTATTGTGAACGTTTCATATGGTAGATTTGTCAATCACACTTGATGTAGACTCATCTTTCCATAAATTCACCATCAGGTAAGATTTCAATAGGTCCAGTTGGTCATTCATTCAATTATAGAAATATAGTTACCTAAACCACACAACTTTTGTGACTATCTATATGTGTTTAATGGAATTTTGTCTTATATCTCCTTGGATTCCGTTAGGAGGTTTCTAAAAAATTCAGTGTACGGTCACATGAAAGTTTCATGTGAGGAATCTTCAATGTTTTGTTTTTTTGGTTTCATATAATGTGAATAAAATATTTCTAGTGTTTTATCCATGTCTCAATGTAGTGAATTTTATGCATAGATAAATTTATTCACAGTTTATTTATTTTTCATGTGGATAATCTATTAGTAATGGTGTTCAATCCATAAAATGCGTGGTCACATTCATAATTTCAAAATATTGATATTATTATTAGAAAAACAATATACTACAACAAAAAAATAATTAAATACAAAAGAAACAAGATTTTGACTCAATAGAATAAGGAATTAATAGATAAAGACCACAATATCTCCCTTATTTATGACACAAATCACAGAGGGATAAGAGTTAAAGGTAAAATATAAATTTCGCTAAACAAGAATATTTTCTACTTTGTTACAAATGAAATTGTACTACCATATAAAATTTCCCCCAATTTTTGGATTATAAAAATATAATTAAGAAAGGAATAAATATAATCGAATGAAACAAATATAGTAAATTTTAGAAAAATCTTATTCATTTAAAATAAGTTTAATACATTATAAAGATTACCTATTATATAACTTAATCTAAATATGAATAATAATCCCTATCTCTAGGGGTTTAGGATCAATAAGATCCTTAACTTTTTCCTTTTAAGGCTAAGAGGTAGGCTGAGGATAACTCTATAGTTGAAAAGGGGGTTCTTTATAAATGATAACAACATTAGAAACTAGTATGAATCTCTGAGTTCTATCATAGAAGATCCTAATTCATTGATCAGTAGATTGAACTTTTGTTAAGGGGTACTCCATGTTTTTTCAATGGGAACTCTACTTACTACAAATTGACACCTCTTATAAATATAGGTCAATAGATGAAACATCCAGAGTGTGTTCTTTGTCTTTTGGTGAAAACTTAGATCTTTTTCCAGATCAAACGATGTTGTATTATCATAATTCACCATGATATGGTTTTTTATAATAGGCACCACATCAATCTCAATGACAAAATTTAGTATACAAAAGTATTATATGGATGGATTAGAAGATTCTATATACTCAGAATCCACTATAGAATCAATGAAAAATGGATTCATTGAACCCATATACCACACATATCCTCCATCGAGATAGAAAACATATCATATATGTGACTTAATAACATTCTAATTATCATGTAAACTACCGTCAATATAACTGATGATTACTAGCTCATAATCTCCTATATTCCCCAAGAACATATTCATATAAATTCATAGATACTTAAAGATATTCATCATAGCATACCAACTTTCTTCTCATAGATCATCATGATATATGTGTACCATGCTCAATTCATAGGAAAAATCAAGTATACTACATAAGTTGGAATACATGAGTGATATTATCATTGAAGCAGATGAGATATTAATCATTTTCTATTTCTCCTATGGTGTATGAGTACACATCTTATATGAAATATTTATACTATGTTTCAATAGATCCAATCCATTATTTTATAGTTTCACAATAAATTTCAATAGTTTTTTGTATATGTTAGTACAATTAATTATCCTAATAATCCTCTTATATCTATTAATAATGACATTTCTCCGTTGAATATATGTTTCTTCACCTAAGTCCTTTATGGACAAGAAATTGTTTAACTAGTCATTAAATGACCTTAATAATGTTATATCATTTCTAATATGTAACATTCCATCAATATATACAACAAGGATAATGACTACAATCCCAAAAATCCTCTTCTACATACATGTCTCAAATTCTTACTTAATAACACCAAATTCTTTTATAGAATTATCGAATAAAACAATTCATGACCAATATACATTCCTATATCCATAAAGGGATTAATAAAAATTGAAAATATTTTTTGAATCAACTGGAGTTACAAACCCTTCTAGTTGTGTCATATAGATATCATTTTAAAGGATCCCATTAAATAAAACAATTTTGAAATCCATTTACCAAATTTTAAAGACATGTAAATATTCTATAGAAAGTATAATTCTGATGGATTAACCATTAAACTGGTGAAAATGTTTCACTGTTTTTAATTCCTTGATTTTGTTTAATTCTCTTCGACACTATCCATATTTTATAGATATTTACATTATAATATCTAACTATTTTTCACTTGAATACAAATTTTCACACTACATGATTTACATCAACTAGCGCACCTACCTGAACCCAAAATTGGTTATGATACATAAAATACATTACATAATTCATGGATGATTTCCATCATTCATCTTTTGATCTCTCTACTACCTCTTTCTAAGAGATATGTTCATCATTGTAATCTAATAATGAGACACCATCTTCGGTGTCTAGAAAACCATATCACTCTTGTTTCTATTACACTCCTAGTTATCCTACACAATAATTATGTTTCAAAAACTAGTTCTTCTATGGGGACTTACGGCATCTATTTATATACCACCTCTTGTGTATCTTTATAATCCACTCCATCGACATATTCTTTCGTACAATATAATATCTGAGTATGTTCATTATATCAATAAATTGATTTTCGTTTCAAATTTTAAAATAAAACATTCTTTATCTAGGTAAGATAAATAAATTATATTATTGGTAATAGTTTGTGCATAATAACAATATCTTAAATCCAATATCATTTTTATTAGAAATGACAATGGGTAGTCTCCAATGGCTAGATCAGACAACAACACACCCTTTTTTCAAAAAACAAATCCACCTCCCCACTAGAAATCATTCATAATATAATTGGTTTTTTTATTTGGATTCATACGTGAGCACTAAATGTTTTATCTAATACCCATTATATAGAAGTTGAATGATTTCAAAGGATTACTAATCCACCTTTAGCTTCCCCTTTCTTTTGGGTGGAGTTCATCTTTTAGTTTCCTTACCTTCAACATGAAAAACACACTACATCCTTTTCTATTCCCTACCTCCAGATCTTCCTCTTATTGGAAAGACAATCCATGGGATATTTTTACTTGTTATTAGCCTTGGGACGCTTTTCCTTATCCTTAATTTTCTTATTCAACATAAGGATCATGAGTTTTTCGCACCCCATATCAGTTTCCACAATTAGAATCATTGTAAAAATTTCTAAAAGACTCAGGTCATTACATCCCATGATCTAATTAATAATAAGATTGAATAAGTTTTTGGGTTTTGAGTAATTTGTGAAATCTATTAACAAAACTTCTTGGAATTTAGTCCCTAATATGTCTAGGTGTTCTATGTATCCACAATATTGACTACATGAGGTCCAGTTGGCACTGATTCCGAAAAATAATTTGGAAAAGGAGAATTATAGATCTCTTATATCCCTTTCATTACCTTCTTTTGAAATAGATCCTAAATATGAGATATTATTCTATTGACATCCCTATTTTCATGTTTCATTAAAATAACATTGGTTAGAGATGATATAATGAAACACTGAGCATCTGTAAAATAAACCAAATTTTTCTCATTGACAAATGTCTACTTATCACTAGCCTCTTTACAAGGAACATCTGGAATATGTTCTTCAAATAGATAAAATTTCCCTTCATTATGTAAGATAACATGTAAGATCCTTTGGAAATCATGGAAATATTTTCTAGTGAGAAGTTTATCCTTCTGAAGTAAGGATTGAAGTGATATTTTAAGTGTCATTTTATTAATATTTAAATAAAAAATGTGGCAAGAGTATTAATACTTTATCTAATCAAATTTTATCCAATAAATAAATATTATATTTATTAATCTCCAATTTTATTTTTAAAACCCATTATACCTCACAATTATCCTCAAGATATATTTTTTGTGGGAAATTCTATGGGAAAGTATCCACATTTCCCTACTCATGACCATAAATTTGTCTGGTAATGAAATTAGAAGAATTTTAGGCTGGAAATCCAAATTTCCCGCTAAATTAACTCATTGTTCTTGATCATTTGAGTGGATTACCCAATTCTAAAATACTTAAATCTGATTTCCTAAAACACTGACTCTCAATTACACCAATTATTTCCTTAGTAGTGAACCCATGATATTATATAAGTTTATTTAACCCAAAACATCAAGTATGAAATCCCTTATAAATTATAGCACCCTAACTTTGGATTGTTAAGAAATTTCAAATGTTGTTTATTTTGAACTTAAGTAGTGGAAGGCTACATCAACAAAATATATTTAATTGAGTGAATTTATATTTTATGAGTAAATTTTAAATTATTATCATTATTACATACTTTTTAATATTATATCGACTTACTTAAGTAATTAACAGTGTGTTAGATAATATTTAAACAGAAGTCAAATTATTATATTTTTCAATTTTGATTTAATATAAATTAAATAATTCATGTGGTCATGAAAAAACATCTACAATGAAATATCTATGAAAATTGAACGAAATAGAATAATAAAGTGGTGTGAGATCAGTCTTTTACAAATTGTTAGTTTATATTGAAGAAATTAAACAAACCATTGACCATGGAAAAAAACATGACCCATTTATGGTTTATGTTGAAATATTCCACCTATCTCCATATATATTTCTCTTGGATTGGTTTTTCCTTGGTTTTAAAATTGATCCACCTCTACTAGATTGGGATCTCCATTCCTTACCTATTATTTTACTCACATGCAGGTGAGGGGAAAAAATATTTATTAAGGGGTTTACATAAAAGAAGCCATGGGTATTCAATACCTTATATAATGATAGGAGTGATGAAATATTCGACAAAATTTTAATTTAATAATAATTTATAAGAAACAAATCACATACAAAGGTCTGGTCTGGGATCATTATTATTCACACACATGCAAGGAATTACTAATTTAATTATCCTTCAATTATATTCATTATTATTTAAGATAAATTATAATAAAATAAATTAATTATCATATTTAATTCATTAATTATTTTTTCTAAATTGTAAACCAATTTTTTTAGATTCTCAAACATTGTTTTTTTTAAATTAAATATATTATTTAAAATTATCTGTGTTAATAAAAAACCTTTCAGGAAACATAATGAATACCCATCTAAACCACCAAATTTTTATTGTACTCAAATAATATGTACTCTTATGACATGTGGAATAGATGATTTATCACATAATTTCATATTTTTTACTATCTACTTAATGAAAACATGAAACACAAGGTATTTAAATAACATGTTATGCTCTAATATGTATAATGTATTAACTGTAATATGACTAATACATAATATATAGATCAAAACATTATATATAAATAAATTAGATATATATATATATATTTATAAACCATCACATGGTGCATATTATAATCTTAGTAACTGGACATAACACATGTTGATAAGGTTGGAATAATTTTAAAAACTAATTGTTAATTCAACATTATATGATAATAGTAAAAAACATATACATTGGACACACACATAATGTATTATTCTCACCATATATACACAAAACATTCCTAGGGAGTCGAGATGTAACCATTCCATGAGAAATATTGGTTTACATGGTGTGTACATGGGCTACATGATGTGTGTTATACAATTTATATGGCTACCAGCCACATATTCCATGTAAAAATATACATGGACCATATGTTAATAAAGAAATACATATAATATATGGATGTGACATGGAATATATTATTTCTAACCATATTCTAGGATAGCACAATCAATATATGGTGTGTAATTAAATTTTCCATATGTAATAAATTCACATTACTTGAATTAATTTGGAATTAATTAAAGGCATATTAAACACTCAGAAATGGTGTGTACCTCTGAGTGACATGGTTTATAATCTTCTATTTTTGAACAAACTCCTTGGAACCACTTAATTTGACCTTCGAATTTCTATCATAAATAAAACTAATTTATTTTATTATATTAGGGATATGTTAAGAAAATATAGTGCATTTCACAATATATATTAGTGAATGATGAAAATGGAATTGAGAACTAATGTAAAATGAATGAAAATCAAAAAATATTTAAATAATTAAAAATAATTAAATAAACCCATTTAATACCAATTGTATGATCTTTACATTGCAGAAATGGTGAATGGGGCATGCACAACATTTCTTTTTGTTGTGATCAATGATTAATATGATATTTACATGATGATAAATACTTTCAACAACAAAATTGAATTAATTAATTTTGAGAGGAAAAAATGCCAGAACCAAATTATAGGATCATAACATATTATGTATAATTAATTAATGAAATTAATTAAATAACTTATGATAAATTCAATCATTCTTGATGAATCTTATATTATCTATATGCCTTATTGTCATTTCACTATAGAAATCAATAGTAGTTTCCCCCAGTGAATATCCCCAAATGTACCATGAACCTCTGAATGTTTCCAAATGAATATTTAGGTGGTAGCATGGAAGATCCTAAAAAATGAGTTATTCTCCTTGGACTAACCCAAAAACAACTTAAAAATCGTTCTAGACTTGAAAGTGGTGGTGGAGGAGGATTTTTTCCATTCTTGAGAGTGTTCTTGGAAATAGATCTATCTAAATAGTTGATTGGATTCTCTTCAGATCTTATTTTGGATAAAACAAATAATGTGTCTCTCTTAGTAAAATAATATATTGGGGTTTATATAGGGATAGGGTTATTAAATATTAATTTCACATGTGCCCTTATTATTTTCGCAATCCCTACAAAAACCCATGTCTATAATAATAATATTATTATTTTTAAGATGTTCTAATATCTCGAATTTAATTAAATATTGTTTATTTAAATAATACTCAATATATATTATTTCTCACCAGACCATTATTCTCAAGACACAGTTACCCCATAATATTTCTCAGTCCATGATTAATGAATATTTATATAATAAATAAATTTGACTTCATTATTCACCAATAAATAAATAAATATTATTTACAATAAATATAAAATTAATATTTATTAAATATTATTATCATGTAACATTCTATCGAATAACTGGTGAAAGGATATATGTGATCAATAAAATATTAAAAAATATTAAATCACATGTGAGAATAATATTTATTCCACTAGTTATATAATAAATAATAAAATATTATTCAATAGATATTTGGGAGACATTTATTGTGTGACCCTTTAAGTATATTTTTTACTGTAATTAGGAAAAGTATCCTAATTTACAAGTATATAATCTAAAAACATATCGAGGTAACCATAGATAAAGAAGTTAATTCCAAAAGTACATAATTGATCATATTCATATTTACTATGTAATATAATCCTTCTATCGTGGTATATCCAATAAAGAAAGTTACATGCTAGTGTAATCAATTTATGTGTTCAATATCTCTTTATTTGATATTATTGAATAAAAAATTCCTATATAACACCATGAACATAGAATTATTTATTATATATTATTTTGATCAAAGGTTCTGAGATATCAACTTCTATTGAATAGATGAATAGATGAATCCTTTCTCTCATTATTCTTTAATTAATTATTATACATGATGCACCCAATGTTTTATAACTTTTTGTGAGCATATGTCATCACGATTTTCATCAATAAATAAAATTAAGAATATTATAATATAAATTAATAATAATCTAAATGTATTATGATCATCACACATGTAAATAGATAGAAACCTCTAATGACACATATAAATTTGTATTTACTTCCATCTAATCTCATTCTCATAATATCGTACACTAGTTATTAATAAGGGAATAAACCTTGAGAAGGTGCCTAAAATTCTTATGAGTCACTACCCCGGATAGCATATTTCATTTAATCCCTCAAATTATTTAATCCATCTATAGAACATGTATTTAGGAATACTATCATGGAACTTCTAGGATCACATCATAATGGGGAACTGATATGACTTATCAGTGTACCAACAACTCTTAGGATATTATCACATACAATGTTATGAATAAGAAAAATCGTAATGTGATTAGGAGTTTATTAAAATTTAAAATAATAAATATTAGTTATCATAATTCACAAAAAAGATGGTTATAGGGAACCAAATCCAAAATATACCCTTTGTCCATAATTTGAAAATGTTTTCCTTTATTTTTATAATTATTTAAATTTTATTCATATCAAATTTAAATTTTCAACATGATATTTGAAATTTTGATTTGGTGGAGTACTATGAAGTTATATTTCTGTAAATCTAATCACAGAATTCATATCAATGTATTAATGATTTTTCTCAAATAATGATCAATGTATCATTTTATTATTCCATATTTATTCAAGATTGCTGAGAATCATCTCTGATTATCTCAAGGTTCATAAAACATAATTTTAAAAAAAAATATTTATTTCCATTTTCTTCGAAAAATCATTCAAAAATCTTATATCTCATCATTTAAAATTATTCTATTGAAATTATCATCCATCAAAACATTAATTGGTGGTGAAGAAAATATAATTTAGGGATGAAAAGGTGCATTGGAAGAGGAGTTTTAAACCATTTAATAAAAGTATATATAATAAAGATTTAAAATAATATCACTTATATTGGCTTATAGAGATACTGGTTTCCCTACTAAACATAGAATCTATTGATTCATATTGCCAATCATCAGAAATAACTTATGATGGATATGAGTAACCATTTGAGAAACAGTCCTATACATTTTTTTCTTCTATATGGTTTGAATTAAGATCCAAATATCGTAAATAACTCTTTGAGAACATTCATCACATAATCTTTTCATAAAAATTATTCTTCTTCAGTAATAATTGGAGTAGAATGAGTGGGAGGAGATGGTGCATCATATTTAAGAGGTGAATACACTTTAGCTACATCTTTCAATAGTGGGTTAATATATTTAAATTAAATCACCCTATCATCTTCTTCAATTTCTATTGGTTCAATCTCCACATCCCATTGAACAACATATGACTCAAAAAACTCAATAAATTATATTCAAATAGATTTTAATTGTTTTAATTCACCAATGTTAAAATGTTTTTAATTTTTCATTGAATTGGAAACATATTATCAAAAAAATCTTGAGCTATTTTGTTGGTGTCACATTTAGGATGTACTTGTATAGGAGTTCTAAGATCAAATTTTTCTTCAAGATCTATCTGATCATTAAGGGAACCCCCTTAATAATTAGATAAATATTACATGGTAGGTCAACCAAGTCCATGTGAATAGCCCCTATCATGATCATCAACATCACTTGAAATAGATTTATCTTCATCAATATATACTTCTACTTACATATCCCTAAGTTTATTTCCTCTAATGGTAATTTTTTCCCACTCATTAAATGGAGGACTGAAACCCTCCTTAGATAAAGCTTCTTTAGTCCCGCAATTAATTTAAACAAGAGCATTCATAGATTTTTTAGAGTCATTAGTTTCATTATCATTATCTAAATATCATTCCATGTAGATTACGATAGAGGAGATTCGTCAGGACTAGCAGAAATTAATTTAGGAATAAAGAATATGATACCTAATGACACAATAGATTAAATTTCTTCATGATGATATCTTCTTGATTGATCATCCAAATATTCCATAACATTCTCACTTCCATACACTAATTTTTGCGTAAAAAAATATTCTAATAATTCAACCAATTCGATGGTTGGATCTAACTTATCATTGGGTCTCTTAGTATTTTATACTAGATGTAATTTCTAAAATATATTTTCATGATAAAAAATTCCAATTTTTCTCTAGGGATATAAATTTATTCCCATACTTTTACATATACTCTCCTTAAATAGACTCAACCAAAAAAATTGTATTTTCAAACACTTCATGAAATTGTTTTTGTAATCCTATATATTTTTAACAAACATGTAATAGGGAAATAAATGAAATATTCAAAACTATTTTCATATCTCTTTCATGTGGCTTATTTAATATATATTTATGATAAACTATATCACAGTCTTCATTAAATAAGGAAATAACATTTCATTATTCCTTAAGAAACTTAAAAAACCTTTACACTAATATATGAATTGATGGATATACATTACTAATAAATTTAATTCTACCTCAAGCTCTATAGTAGTATCTCTTGGAGGGTTTCCATCGCTAATTAGACCATCTAATAATTTTTTAATATAAAAATTAGTATCGTCTGGATGATAATAAACACGAACATTATAATAATCCCCATTATAATGCATATTCAATCACTTTTCCAAACTAATGACTGAAAATACTAATATATTTCCATTTACAAATATCTTGATGATTTCCTTCTTACCACCCAGTTGTAGTTATATATTTGAATATAAATCCTTTATTAACCACGAATAAAATGACTTGTTTTTCAAATGAAACCATACAACAAGACCTTTCATTTTAATATATTTCCAAATTAAAGGCTTACACATTCATAACAATTTAGTATCTACATTATTATAAAGGATGAAAAATCAAGTTAAAAGACGCTACTTGACATGTTCAGAAGGTGTGATGAGAATATTATTGAATCTTTTCAAAAAGGCGTTGCTTCATGAGAAGAGAACATTATAGTACTCTTTGTACTTACCATCTTCACTAAGATTAAATGATATGATGTCTAAGGTTTGTTTTGGAGAGAATATTGAGGGTGCAATATTTGAAAACAAGAGAGTTTTAGTATTTCTAATGAGGGAATTGATTTAAAAATAGATTTACGTTATTTCAATTCAATAATGTATTGAATATTAATGCATGTGAAACATGAAATAAAATATAAAATAAAACATAAATGATAAATATTGATTCCAATTTAAAATATAGTGATCCTTAATGTAGCTTGAGACATTATGCCATAATGCTATACCAAATTTCGTATAGTTTTTCATATTATCATGTATTATCACATGAAAAAGATGCATGATATATTTCCATAGTAACATGAGATTATTTAGTAGGTTGACCTACCACACATTCAAATTTTCAGAAAAATATCACAATAGCTCAACTAATCCCATTAACATTTTTTATAGATACTCTAGACTTATGGTATCTCTTAATCTTATGGTTAGTTATGACCTTCAGAACAAAAAATTTCCCAAATTAGGTTTTATTTATAAAAAAAAATTATTATTTAATAATGATGATCACAATAAATAATTTAAGAAGTTTAAATGATCATAATAGTAAAATATAATTAAAATAGGAAAAAAATAAAAAAAAAATAGTAATTCTTAATTAATGTATGATATAAAGCATTCTCATAACATTCAAATCCTTTATAAAAATATCTCAAACTTTGATTGATTCAAATTAATTCAAGGGTGACATCATATTTTTCAAAATTAACTTTGAAAAAGTGATATCTTACATCATTATGTTTAGTTATGGGATGAGGTACTAGATTTTATGAAATATTTATAACACTTTAATTATATCTATTTTTAGGTATATATATATATTATTCTACATAATTATGTAATGTGTGTTTCATCCACAAACTATGAGCACTAAAAGTCACTACATTTGTGTACTCAGGTTTTCTAGTGGATAGTGAAATATAAGTTGGTTCTTACTATTACATGAAACTAGAGGCATTTCAAAAAAAAATGTAATGTAAATGGTGTGTGTTTTAATTTTAACTTACAACCAATAAAATAAACATTATAACAACTTACTAGTTCTAATAAATTACCCCTTGGGTAAAACATTCTTAAATTAGATTATTTTATAGGTATTTAAAAATTATTTTAACTGCATCCAAATTTTAGTCTTTGGGTTTTTCCTAATTATGTAAACACATGTACAAACTAAAAATTTTATAATATTGGATATCTATTTGTTATATTAAACCACAAATTGTACCTTTTTAGGTAGTTTGTTCAAATGGATTCAAACTTTCATTCAAATTTTATTTCAAGATTGTACTCATGGGTTTATCAATTCATTTTATTCCATCCTGACCAACACATTTTTAGGAATATATTATTATTTACTTTTTATCAAAAAAATTACATATTTTTTTAAATATCTGAAAACCCAAAATAATTTTAATTATCCAATTATAAAAATTTAAAATTTATTTTGAAAAAGATTAGAAATAATAAAACATAAAGTGTTTTTAGATGATCCCATAATAATATTCATCATAAATATTATTACTAAAAGTTATTTTGAAAATATTTTTGTTAAATAAAGTATAATGAACTCTTCCTTTAAACAATCCATCTAAAATATAAAAAGATATGAACCTATCATTCTAAACTCTAGGAGCCTCTATTATACCATAATGTTCTTATGAATATTTGAAAACATGATTTTGTAAATTAGGGTTTGAAAATACAAGGTTTTTTCAACCAAAACATCATTAGTAATATATTTATTTATGAGTGGAATGTTTACATTCCTTTTATATATTTTGAATTTTAGTTGTGGCACATAAAGTATTATCATTATAATAGATCTAATTCAAGCTACTGCTTCACAATTTTCCTCCTAATAAATACCTTGCTCTTATCTATAATCTTGTATAACTAGTATGTCCTTATCTCAAAATGTTGTTCTAGGCCCATAAACCTAGTTTTTATACTCGCATTTAGTTCTAATGGTCAGGTTGTATTTGGGTCTCTTGATTTGTTTCCATAACTCTTTTCCCATTAAAAATAATTCAACTGTTTATTCCATATCTTTTAACCGATACATATCATTGATTTCATCATTATTGTAATTTTGTCCTATTTTAGGAATTAATGCCTAATATTTGTCCTATTTTATAAGAGTATTTTGGGTCTGAATTTCCATATCTAAATCACCAATAATGGAATCTAATAGATGGAATATATGGGTCCTACTAGTTCTAGGAATTGAAATTATTTGTTCATCCAAGTCTTCTTTAGGGACCTAAATGTTAGGTTCGTCACTGATGAGAGATTTATCAAATAAACTAGTTTATTTATATTTTCAAAAGGTATTATTGATATTCATATTTTATATATCATGCAAAAGGATTTAAATATATATATTGGTTTTATGGTGATATATCTAATCTAAAGTGACACAAAAATTGTTTCCAAAATCATAGGCTATTTATTAAAGCCTTTTTAATCCTTACTATAATTTTAATAACCTAGGAAAATTCCTTCATAAAACTTTTGTGAAAATTTTCCCAAATTCTATTTTGTATTTAGAATAAATCCTTAAAATTCCAAAACTATAAACTAAATTACCTTTACTTATATACCATTCCAAATTTAATAGGGAATATTCGATAATTTAAATTTATTAAAAACAATATTAATACTATATTTATTTATTTTCATCATTATCTAAAAAGTTGATATATAAGTCATGTTTACTAAGAATTTTATCATAAATTTATTACAGAGTTCTATTTCTACTTTCAATGACCCCATTTTGTTTATATGTTTTAGGCGTAGAAAAATTATTTCTATATCCATTTTTATCTTAAATATTCAATGTATTTATTCTCAAATTAATTTTCATGACCACTTTTCTGGTTTTTTATGGCAATTACACTATTTGTTTCTATAGATATTGTATATTTCATAAAAAAGTAATGGGATTCACGTTTTTGAGGAATTAAAAATACCAATATATATCTTGAATAATAATAAAAAATCACATAATCATAATTTTTTGCCACTTATACTAGAAACAATATAATTTCAAAATAATATAATGTGAAACAATTCTAATGGATGAGAGTTTGAAACCTCTTTCCTTGGTTTGAAATAAACATTTTGTTCCCTTCCCTTTTAACATAGATTAAAAACTTTTTATTTTCTTAATTATAGTTTCAGTAGATCCTTGATTAAAATTTTTAATTAGATATTTCTAATATAATTTATATTTTAGGGTCTTAGTCTCTTATCCCATAGAAATTATTTTTTGTGAAGGTAAATTATGATGGATGAATTATGAGAAAATAATAAATATTTATTAATAGCTTAAACATTATCATTCCTTAATGTAGTTAACACTAAATGAGATTTAAAATAAAAAAATTTGTGGGAATTTTTTTAAATATAAAATTTTAACTATCATAAAAAAATGAGATATACCAAGAAGGTTATATTTTAAACCATAAAAAAATAATTTAGAAATTAAAATAGTTTCAGTGTTCGCAATTTTTCTTTGTCCAATTATAATTCATTCTATGTTTCCACTAAAACAGACATGTCCAGCATAATTATTTACTAAACTATTAAAGAAAGATTATTCTATATAAATGTTTTAGGAACATCTATTATCATGATACTATATAATTTTTATGAATATATTCAAGAAATATAACTATACAAAATTAGAAAGGATATTTTTTTGGTATCTACACTTTCTTGTGTCCATATAATTCAGAAAATAAATATTTTGGAATCCAAATTTTTTCATAGGTTTATAAACTATAGAATAAATATATATAGATATTGAAATATTCTTAGGTCCATAAGAGTGAGAATTGTTTCTTCATTCAGAACGTCCATTAGTTATATAGATTTGAGTCTTATTCTTTGTGTCTATAACATTGTAATTATTTTATAATTTTTTTAGTTTAGATTTGTATCAAATAAATGTATTTAATATGGGTTTTTTTAATTGAAAATGACATATTCAATGTTTTAGTACCATTTTAAAATTGTTTGAGATAATTATTATGTATTTCATTTTACAATTTTATCCCATTATTCTGGTTTAATATTTTATCATTATTTTATTTGTTCATTAGTAATATAACTTTTATCATGATCAAATAAAGCATGTAACATTTTAAGATTATTTTTTTATATTTATTTATATACACAATTTCTTCCATTATATAGTAACATTTTAATAATTTAATAATAGATATTTTAGTTTCATATACAATACCATTATGAGAAAAACTAAAAAAATAGTTGTATAATATACCTCAGATGCATTGGCCATAATGTATAAATTATATTTCTCAATATAAAACACTCGTCTGGAGTTAGAGTCCATAGATACTTCCCTATATGAAATCCATTTTTCTTCCATTATTTTTTTGCCCTTCTCCATGAAAATAAATATTCCTATACTCTATCTTAGGATAACTAGATTTATATTTCCATTCCTCTTGCATTCATATCAGGTAATGTCACCATAAGAGTCATTATTTGTCAACTATTTCATCCAATTTACAATTTTTTATTCATTCCATTGTAATTTTACATTATAAAGATTGACATAATATTTTATAACATTTTGAATATTCTAGTTAGATGAGACCTCTGTTAATTATT